>OZ037894.1:0-600000 GCA_964035575.1 Rhynchopus sp. YZ270_cl-10 | reverse complement strand
TGCAGCTTCCCTAACACAAGCTCCGGAGAGTTTTCCCTTTTCACTTGAACTCCAATATCACATCCCTTTGTACTCCCTGATACCACATCCCACACTGTTGCGCAGCCTCGGTTATGTAAGACACGGAAGTCCACTGCAAAGACCTTTTCAAAAAGAGTTGGTGAATATCCTTTGGCAGACAGCTCCGCTTCCCCTGCGGGAACCGGGTAGGACGAAGGGAAGACCTGCAGATATTGCGCCGACGGGATGAAGTTGTCCTCTGCAGTACCGTGCGCAGAGAGAACCGGGAAGTTTGCGGTGCGGAAGGAGATGTTGTAGTGCGGCACGCTGAGGTCAGCATGGGACATCAGACTGCCTTGGGAATCCACTACACTGTACAGCATACGATACGGATACAGCGACTCCAGGTACGCACCCTCTGCAGCAGTGATTGTTGAGTAATCCGGTGCGCCGACCCCGGTGTAGTTTGTTGTGTCCGCCACGCTGTTGGTCCGCGTCGAAGCCCAGGGCCGCACCATGACCCCATAAGGGTTCACCACATCCAATGCCTCTACTTCCAGCAAGCGAATCGCCTGCGATATTTTGCGCGTAAAGTGGACGCAAATTTTTGACGTCGTAGCGATCCCTGCAGCGGTGGTGACGTTGAAACAGATAAGCGCCTCGTCTGTAACGGTGTCGCTGAACAGCGGAGTCATCCTGTGTAGGTATTCCCCATTCCGCCATGCCAGAGGTGCAGATGATATGCCAAATGATTTGTGCACAATGTTCTTCCCAAGAACCGCAACCTCGTCATAAAAACGGAGGTAGAGCGATCCTGCGGGGGCACGTTCCTGGGTCAGGTCGTGCCGTGCCCTGATGAGAACCTCACAGGGCACATTGTGGAAGCAGGTGAACACCGGGCACGACGCCTCCCCAGATGCCACCGACGCGCAGGGTTGTTTGTTTAGCGTGTTGCGCGGGTTGCGTTGTTGGTTGATATACTCCGGCTGCACCCACACCTCATTCACTTCCACTCCATTTGGGTCCCTTTGCTTTACATTGAGCCAATACGGTTTTGACGATATAACCGAATACTCACCACCCATTAGAGTAGGCTTTACCCCTTCGGGCAACCCTTTGAAGACAATGCCACATCCTGCGTTTAGTGTTCCATCTGCAGACCCTTCTGGGCAGGCGCTTGTATACTGCAAATTGAAAGTAACCAAACCGGTTTCGAGAAACTGCTTTGTACTGAAGAGGTTGGTCCATCCAAAACCCGCTCCACCTCCACCTCCACCTCCTCCTCCAGCTGAACAGGACCCACCTCCTATATTATGCAATGAGAAAGGGAGTTTTTCTGCATTCTCTATGGTGCTTTCATACGAGGTGAGGCAGGTTAGATCGGAAAAGGCCTTCCCCCTTTCACAAAATTCCACCCAGACTGCAAAGTTTCCGTATGGCACCACCCTACCACCAGACGAAGGACGCACCGTAAACGACACCACCTGCCCCGTTGAGACTACTGGAGTGCTACTCCCATCCACCAGAGGAGCCCCTGCATAGTCCTTTTGAGTGCTCGCATTGTACTCCACAAAGTGATAGGAGCTGTTATACGACAAATCAAAAACAACATCCAGCCCATCCAACACCGCTGCAGTCTCATAAAAGAACGACCCTTTCCCGCTCTGCTCTACTCCATTGTTACGAATGACGTATACCACATTCTTTTTTACAGAGGCCCCTCCATGATCAAATTGCCCTGCCTTATATAAACAAACTTTGTACCGTCCTGAAGACGATGGATACAACGGAGGAAGCAGAAACGATGCTGTACTGATCTGTGATACCCCGGAGGTTACATTGTTTTGTCGTGAAATATCGACCCAGCCGGAGGTAGATGGAGGTGGGCAAAGATCTGAATCGTTTGCAAGAAAAATTCGGTCATTTGACCCAGAACAGTTTGCACCATTAGCATAATTATCAGCCTCTAAACCACACCAGGAACTGCTTGAAACCAACCCCGTAGAGGATGCATCGATCAACGACAACACATTCCATGAAGCCGTAAACGACACCGGATGTGCCAATACCGTCACCCCAATGAATCCTTTTAATACACCATCATAATATCCACCAGGAATCTGCAGCCACGGATACCCTTGAGGTCGGAGACACAGAATGTAACGGCCCTCCTCCACACTAAACTCTATGGGGATAGCGTTGTACACCGTAGGGTGGTGCTGCAAGGTGTCCGCACCGTGCGCACAGCTCTGCGGGGCTCTTCCGTTGCCTGCGGTGGGGAGGGTGTTGCCATTGATTTTGACAAGCTTGAATTCTATCGGGGAGGTAGCGTTCCATGTGTCAGTAAACCTCAGGGAGATGCCAGGGGAGACAGCAGATGTTCCCGCAAAGACCTCAGGGAATTGAACCGCCTCTCCCACCTGGGTTGAAGCGAGCAATGTCTTATCCAGCTCAAACCTTTCTATAGCAGAAGGTACCACCACCAACCCATACTGTGGCAACACCGGGCGGTGTGATGAAGAGAACCGCCGTTCACTCTCTTGCACTTCCACCCACAGAACCGAACCGCGGACTTTAGTTTTGACACAGATTTTGAGGGGTGTGCGGACTCTATAGTGCGGGAGGGTGACACCGAAGGTAGCTGTTAATGAGTTTCCGTCGACCTCTCCGAGATCTGTTGTAGGTTTTTCTGCGTAGAGGCCGTTGGGGAGAAGTGTGGTGTCGACTGCGCGGGAGGTCCCTAGGGAGGTGTATTGTGCGGTGTAGCTTGTAGCGGAAGGTCCTTGGAGGAGGTCTTCGGCAAAGCAGGCATCGGTGTATGGTACTACCTTCGCCGCATCGCCACCAGAGGAAATGTTGAAATATTTGCCGTTTTCTTCACAGTTTGCATCGCCGCAATGCGATAGTGTGATTGTCAAGGCAGCAGAACTTAACGGAATATCATGAATCTCCCATCGAATTCCATTGTTTTCAACAGAAAAGTGTCCACCATGCCGCCAAGACCGTTCATCCAACTCAGTTAGACGTAAACACAAAAGGTACTTCCCAGAGTCCTGCGGCGCGATGAGGTGAAACGCAATTCGATCAATCGTACTTCCTGCCGTCGCATGATCTGTGTACGACCCATACGGGGTGCTTGAGGTGGAGGCAGGCACATCGTGGCAGCCGTGGTTTTCATATTCAGGGAATATAGGGACAAATTTTGCCATAAAACGTCCAGAAATCCGTTGGGGAACAGTTTTGTTATATGCAAACACCGTCTCCGCAGAGGAGATCGTCAGACTCGAGAGCGCCTTCGCCACAACCACTCCCGTGTATAGTGTCACCTCAACATCCGGGTTCGTCCCTACCACTGGGGTGACGGTAGTGGTTGTAATTGGGGTGAGATAAAACCCTGTTACCACACCGCTCTCTTCTCCCGTATCCACCTGAGTCCCCACCACGATCTGCTGTGCAAGCGAGCTTAAGGCGTGGTTGTTAAAATCTGAAATCGCGATGCCGTTCTCTCGCGGCACCTCCACTTCAAACCGCTGTAGAGAACCCCCAATAAGAACCGTCCTCTCCGATGGGGTGACCACTACAATAGGGTCTTGCGGTTCGATACGAATGGTTTCATTGAAGATCAGCCAGTTTCCTCTTGCAGGGTGGGTCTGTTTGTAGCAGATCTGATACTCCATATTCGCTGTGGGTAGTGTCAACACTGCCCCCGTTGCAAACAGACCGAATACAGAAACATCCTGTTGTACTAAAGTTCTGTATGCCTCTGGGGTTCGCTCATTTAATGAAATTAGGTCTTTTAGTCCTAATGAGGTGCGCAGAATTTGACAAGAATCGGAAGCAGATGAAGCATAAAAACTCCCGGTGCACACTACAGAGAGATATGTGTCCAATAAACCTGCGTCGTAGTTCATTGGGTTGATCTGACACGACACTGCAGGGCCTCCAACACGGTGTAAAGGAACCAAACGAAACAAATCCCCTCTCGACCCTCTTCCACGATGCGAATCCGTCGCGAGGGAGCCCCCTTCATGCGCCACGGTATGCTCCTGTACAGTAAACAGCGTTTCCACCCCTGCCCTCCTCTCCCCAAAACTCAGTGAAATGTTACTGCGTGGGGCGACATAAAGGGGGGTAGCGTCTTTCAACCAATTTTCACTGCCGTATTTATAGCATACTGCAAACCCGCGGGCACTTTCCTCGGGGAGGTGAAAGGTGAAGGTGTGTTGCAATGCTGCTGAACCGTCCAGCTCTCCTAAACACTCAGAAGAGTTTTGTAGACGTGCAATATGTTGTGCATCACATTCCGCCTGTCCAGCAAGGGTTGACTCCGCACCCCGGTAGGTTGAAATAACTGTATCAACGTGGTTCCAATCGCAGGGTCTCCCTTCAGGAATAAGTCGTACCCTGACCCCACCTCCACGCACATTGCGCCATACACCCCCAGAAATCTCTGTTGCGTTGCTATGGTAGAGGGTAAGACCTCCCCAGGTTGCTGCGCGGGTGTCGTTCATCTTCCATCCCCAGGCACGGTCCTGGATGGTTACATTGTAATACCCTGGACGCAACACATAAGAATCTCTGTACGCCAAACTCGCAGACCCTGCATACGGAACCACCCTCCAGCCTCCTGTTGTAGACCCTACACCTCTAAACCCTTCGCGCAGACATACATAGTATGTCACATTCTGTTCGATGGGCACGTAGAAGGGCATTGAAACGGAGTGCGGTGAGGTTTGGGTGAGGGAATATGAGATGTGCACATCAGAGGTAGGCTCGAGAAGCGATGCATCCCCTCCGGCACCACGATCCCAACAGCTGAGGGTTGTGATTGAAGGATTTCCGCTAAAAACAGGAAAACGAGATGCTGGGAGCACCTTCATCGCAGCACCACCTACCGGCCGCCAATAGGAGGTAGCCTCATGCGTTTCAGTACCATACAGGGTGGTCCGGTTGCCTTCAAGATCCTGCACCGACACCACACCATATGAATCAGGGTTGAGATATGGCATGCTCCACGACAACACTTCTGGTACCACCGTAAACGACGTCGCATTCATTGATAATGTACTCCATTGGGAGACCTTTGTAGAAGAGGTGTCCTCCGTATAGGTCGCAATGTCCTCTCCACAGCTAGCGCTGCTGCAGGCCCGGAGGCGTCGCCAGACCGGAATCGGCATGGTTTTGTTTTGGTAGGGATAGATGCGTTTTCGTTGCTCAAGGGAGGAGAAGCAGACGTCGTAGTCCCCTTCTAGGTGTGGTAAGGTGACATAGGCAAATGCCTCGCGAGCAGCCCCGTTCGTTTCGTTGTACAAAATAGTGCCTCCGTCGGTAGTGTCAACCAAGGGGTTGATAAATGCAGTACCAAAAACGCCCGCCCCACCAGAGGTCGCCAGCTCCGCCAACCCACCATTTGCCGTCCATTCTCCATATTCATTCACAAAATTTGACCCATAATACGGCGAAGCAAACCCCTGCTTTTCTTCAGTACAGGTCGCCCCTTTGCGGACAATTTTAAAGCTATCAGACACCCCACAGAACAAACACCCGGATGGGGTTGCCGTAAAATTCCACCCAGTTTCAGTGCTAATCACCTTTACCACTGCGTTGCTCCTTTGCACTATGGGTGCGGGGATATAGTAGAAGGTGAAGGATTTTTCTGGGGTTGCGACATAATCGGCTCCGTCGCGTAGCAATATCCATTTGTCGTTGTACTCGAAGTCTACCAAAGCTGGGTCGACCCGGTGCTTGTAGCATACCACAAACCGTACTGCAGGCGCGACAGCCGTGACGTACGCGGTGTCCACAAACCATTCTGCCTTCCCACTGTCCTCCCTGCTCACCCCAAAGCTGAAGGTATGAAACAGAGACTCCACAGCAGAAATATACCCACTGCAGTTCTGGTCCAGCTCCCTGCTGTACTCAAACCCCATAGTCTGGATGGAGCCTGCATCGGAGACGTTGAAACGCTTGGCGCTGTAGCTTTTACCAAACGCACTGTAATGTGCATCAAATTTGAGACGAAATTCCTGTCCTTCTTGCAGACCACGGTAGGGCTCCATGGTCACAGTGTTGTTATGAAAATACTCCTTTGTGCGGGAAAAGGTTGCACTGCGGGAGGCAGACAGCGATTTCGAAAATGATGCGGACGGCGACACAGAGAACGTTGGAGACCGCGATATGGTTGCGGATGGCGACCGGGACATCGTTGGCGATTCAGAGTGGGATGCGCTCCCAGTCAAAGTGTACGTGACAGTCGCAGTTTCGCCCGCCCTGCTACCCATCGGGAGCGATAAAAGAACGAACAGCCAGCCCTGCAGTACACACCACAACGACAAAATAGACTGTTTCATTGAATTGTTTTTTGTTCTATTTTTCAATTCGATATTTCAGAAATGCGGACGCTCAATTGATATTATCATTGGAGAAAAAATGGTGGATTGTTTGTTCTGTAGAGAGAGGTGAAGGGGGGAGGAGGAAGAAGAGGAAGAGGAAGGGAAAAGAGAGGAGGTCTGGTGTATCGAGAACAGCCCAATGCCATGAAAAAAAAAAATTGTGAGGGAAGGTACACTCACAACAAATCATGGATTTGAACGAATTTTCGGGCGACCCCAGCAAAAGTGTTATGGTTCAAGGTGAGTAAGGTGCTGGTGGCTCCGTGCAAAGATGTACCGGATGTGGTAAAGGAAGGTTTGGTTTAAGGTCAGTTTGTGTAGGACACCCTTGAGGCTATCTACTCAACGGAGGAAGAGACCATGTGTGCAGGAGACCCTGGCCCGGTAATAGCAGTGCCGACGTGGCGAACAGAAGGCAGGGGTGTGAAGACGGCGCCGAGGAGGCCGGCCCTGATCCTCCCGTCGATTCGCGCGCGGTGGGGGAAGAGACGTTTGCCCGTTTTTCTTGCGGACGAGGACAGCCTCATTCCCATCATCGCCTTATGAGACCTCCCCCGAGAGGAAGATCGCGCAGATGGAGCTGATGCAGCATTTCGCAGATGCGAGGAACGGCAAGCACACCGGGCACGAAAGCACACACAGGCTAGCGGAGTCGAAGGTGGTGATGGAGGCCGTAGGCATCGTCGAGACGGCGGAGGAGGCCGACGCCGTGCTGGGGCGACTGGCAAGGATGCAGGTGACCCGGCTCTCTGTGTTGCAGAGGCTCAGCCCCCTAGCTGCGATCGACACCGAGGAGGAAGCCGTCGCGGCCTAAGTGACTAATAATCGGTTCTCCCTCACACCGTGGATGAGCAGTGCAGTAGACTAGGAGCTACTTCCTGCTAAGTGGCAATAAAAAAAAACGAAACAAAAAACGGGAAGCTTTTATACACACCAGATCTCCCTATGTCGTAGCAAAGCTGCTCTAAAGAAGTTAACTGGGGAGAAGAGATAAAGAAGAAGAGTGGTTTTCGTTTCTATTGAGTTGACATTTGTATAGGGTCAACAAAAGAAAAAGGCAAGAGAATTACAAAACAATTATTTCGACAAAAGAAAAAACCAAAAAAAACAGAGAGAAAAATTGTACAAACAAAAACAACCGGGCATCAACAAGAGCAGCGGAATGCCGGCTGACATCATGCTACTGCGGGCGGAAGAGACCCTCGCCGCTCTACCCCACTACGACGTGCACGTCTACACCGACGGGTCGTGCCAAGACGTGTCCCAGCGCGTGACCGCCGCTAACCCAAACCCACCTGTGCACCAACGGGGTGGCGCTGGCGCCGTGTTCTACGCGGGGGATCGACTACACTCACACAGCAAGGAGCTGCAAACCGGAGCGGGCACAGTGAGCTCCAGTTACCAGGCTGAGCTGGTGGCAATCTGCCTTGGCTTGGAAGGCATCACGACCTGGAACGCACCCGCAGAAGTGCTCCTGCTCACGGACTCACAATCCGCACTGATGGCGCTGGCGAGTGGCCCATGCGGGGTGCACGAGGACACGCTGCACCGACTCTGGCGTCTCCTACACTCACGTGCCCGTGAAGGGTACAAACTCCACCTGCACTACATCCCCTCCCACGTGGGGGTGCTAGGCAATGAGGCAGCCGACAAGCTCGCTAGCCGTGCGAACGGCAGCCCTGCGAACCACGAGCGGATCAGCCTTGCGAGCATCCGCGCGTGCGTGAAGCGACGTGCCCTCAGCCGTGAGCCCACACCGGCTGAGAACAGCATCTACTCCTACAAGAGTGGATCCACCACCGCCCTGCACCGACCTGCGCTGCGTACACCGCACCTCACGCGGCTGGGTGCGACGACCATCCGCAACCTCCGAGTGGAACGCCACCCACTCGTCTACAACAAGCTGCACCCGGACAGGACGGCGTACTGCCCACGTTGCTCCGAAGAGGCTTCGCTCCGCCACATCTTCTCCCGGTGCAGCAACCCCGCAACCCCACGCTCCAGCCTCCCTACAACGAACCTGGGGCAGCTGATGCAGCGCCATGAGGCAGACGTGCTCCGCTTCCTTTGCGAGGCTGGATATCTGGACGATGAAATTGAATCACTCATGCGCCATTGAGTCACTGATGTGACACCGGCGTGATGACTTTTTAACCTACCTTATCAAAATAAGAAACAAAATTTAAAAAAAAAAAAAAAAATACAGAAACAGAAACAGAAACAAAAACAAAAAACAAAAAAAAAACCCAAATTTTTTAGCTTATTTCTTTGAGGGCATGTCCCCTTTTGTCGTCAGCCCAGAGTCAGTAGGCTCTGCCACACCTTGGGGAGAGGTGTGCGGACTGTGTCTCCAAGAGGAAAAGGGAAGCTGTCCCCCCTGCCCCGTCGCAGTGTGGAACCCCGCTAAGTAGCACAACAACAAAACTAAGCAAGAGGCAGTACCAGTGGCGCGGCTACCAATAATTACCGCGTAGTCAGCGTCACGCCTACCATGGTAGGTTACAGTGAAAAAAAAAAAAAAAACAACCTCATTTTAGATGCTAAAATTCTGCCCATTTGGGCTGTCTGGAATGGCACCTTGGGTTAGCGCTGGGTGTGATACGGCAAGCTTCGCGCTTTCCTTCCCACGCGTCCTGGTCCACACTGCACCAGACTTCCAGGTAATCGCCTTCGTTCTAGGGTTAAACTTCCCTACCGTCCCCATAACGTACAGCATTATCGACACACGCTTTTCCCCTTGCTTCTTTTCCGTTGGTGGGAGAGGCATAGGTTGCGGTTCATCGTCGGTAGGGCCGATCCAGCCTTGTGGATGATCCGCTCGGATAACCTGCATTTTCAATGACGGACCCAAATCAGGCTTTTCCTGCTTGACAATCCCTTGATAGATCTTTCCACTACTGGAATCAACGACCGTCAACTTCGAGCCTTCATGGTGAAATACGTGAGTCGCGCTGAACCATGCTCCCCAAGCACCAGTAAGGTTTGGAAGCGGTCCTGCCAAAGGTTCGCGTAGGTTTGCTCGGTTAAACAGCCGGGTTTCCCCACGAAGCAAACGGACCGCCACCAAAACCGCCCCGTCCGGTGCGCGTTGCTTCCCTACAACGTGGCCTGCAGATCCGTTCAGCTCTAAGTTGTTCCGCAAGCCAAATGCCTCCACCTCCGTTCCCTCAAGCAGGTCTGCCAGAACCCCTTCCGCAGGAACCCCCCCAGTGTCGTGCATTGAAGGGGACGCACTGCTGTGTGTCCCCCCCAGGGGTGGCTCGACCGCTGTCATAATGAGGAAGGGAGAGGGAGGGGGAGGGGGAGGAGAGGAGGAGGAGGGGAGGTGAGAATGTGTATTTTATTTGGACCCCCTCTCCTGTTTTGCTAGGGATGGTTTTTTGTATGGAGTGAGGACGTCCATTTGGGCAAAGGAAGGGAGGGATCCTCAAGAAGGATAGATACATATTTTTTTTTTGTG
Source organism: Rhynchopus sp. YZ270_cl-10 (assembly GCA_964035575.1). Classification (NCBI taxonomy): domain Eukaryota; phylum Euglenozoa; class Diplonemea; order Diplonemida; family Diplonemidae; genus Rhynchopus; species Rhynchopus sp. YZ270_cl-10. The sequence continues at coordinate 590,148 of OZ037894.1, read as the reverse complement.
AACAAAGGTGGGTTCGTGACACGGACATTTGGTGCAATTTCCCATTCCGACATCAAAAGTCCCCCTTTTTTTTTTGTGGTTGTTATCAACACATCACCCAGACAAAGGTAGGTTCTGTGCTGTGTACTTTTACTCAATAGGTTAAAATATTTTGTTGTTTTTCAAAGAGGAATTTTAAATGTCTTTTTCTTGTGCAAAACAATGTCCGATACAGGGGTATTTTGTATTTTTTTTTTTTGTTTGGAACGATGGAAAAAGGATAATGCAAGAGACCGCACAAAGCAATATTCTGCATATTTTCCCCACGAAATATCCCTTAGGGGAGGTGTGTTCATATAATGGTATATCTACAGGGGTTGAAGGGGTGAAGCTGGAGGGGTGACAGAGAAAAAAAAAAAACTGTAGTTGTTGATGCAGGCACCTCCGACTGACCCACGTATGATGCCAGCCATTTTGGATGAAAGCACAATAATAAAAAAAAACTTGCCAGGGGGAATAACTGGCTTGTGACAGCCAGGCGTTCATAGCGAGGTTGCTTTCTTTTTTTTCTTGAATCCTCCTTGGTTATTGGGGGAAGTTAAGTAGAGAAAACAAAGAAAATAAATAAATAGAAGGAACACAAAGGAAGAAATTGATAAGCATAACCAAAAGCCTCTCTCTCTCTCTGTGTATTCTCAGGCCCCCTAAAATAAAATTTGGAAGAAAAAAAAATGGATATCTTTCATCTGAGGAGAACCCACATATCGCAAAAATTCGCTTATATTTTTTGGGAGAGGAATAATAAAAAAGCACATAATTTGGGAGGGTAGGAATCTAGTGGGGGGGGTTTTTTTTTTGTTGGGGACTTATAAAATACACAACGATGCAGGGGGGGAAAAAAAACGCGCTTTCCCTCCTCCTCAATACAAAAAAAGGGAGGGGGGAGGGAGAACAAAAGAAAAGTTTTTTTTTCGTGGTAAGATACCTTTAAACACTCTCTTGTGCTTAGGGGTATCTTACCAGGGGAGACGCCTTAAAAAAGGAAGGGGGTATTTTTTAAAAATTTGGAAGACCGCTGGGAATCCCAAATAAAAAAAAAACAACACATCTGATACAAACAGGTAAACGGGGGGAAGGGGAGGGGGAACAGGAGAACAAAAAAATTTTCAAAGAAAAAAAATCATTATGAAAGAACGGGGACCTCTCTTCTCCCACACCAAAACCCATCCAATCACATTTTTTTTTTTCCCTTTCCAAAACGGGGATCTAGTGGAAAATGTCCTTTTTATAAAAGGACTGGGAATATCTCTCTCTCTCTCTCTCTCTCCTCTACCCCTTTAGAATCACTCCATTTTACTTTCTTGGGGGAAAAAATACAACTTTTTTTTTTCTAGAAACGCCTGGGGGAGACACCTCCGATCTTTGGGGACCGGGTGTCACGGTAGGGGCTTGTGGATCCTACGGCGCGGGTACCGTGGAAGAGGGAGGCGTCGTTGCGGAGCTTTGCTTCCTTCTCTTCGAGGGACTCACGCTGCTCACGGAGGCGTACTTCCTGCTCGAGGAGGGGCTTCTCTTGGTCCTCGACCTGCTTGCGGCGCTGGAGGAAGGCTTGCTTTTCAGCCTCCTGGGCAATGACCTTTTTGTCCTGGTCTTCGACTGCACGTTGAGCTTCGAGGTGCTGCATGTGTGCCTGCTGCTCCATGTCGCGGCTGACCTGAAGCTGTCTGTCCTCCTCATCGCGGCGTGCCTTCTCCCGCTCCGTCACGCCCGCAGCGTCGCGAGAGCGGAGCTCAAGGTCGCGGTCTCTGGCAACACGCTGCTGCAGCTCCATCTCGCTCTGCTTCATGCGGTCGTCGGCAAGCTCGGTCTGGCGCTTCTCCTCGAGAAGGGCGAGGTTGGCGTGCTGTTCGCGGTCGCGTGATGCCTGCAGGTCTGCCGCAGCCTCAGCCTCAGAGCGGCGGCAGCGTTCTGTCTCCCGCTGGGCCTCCAACATAAGCTGTGCGCATTGGCGTTCCTTTTCCTGGATCTTGGCCTGTTCCTGCTCCTGCCAGGCAAGGGACTGCTCGGATTTGTCGGTGTCGCGCTGGGTCTCGTTGTGCGCAAGGGTGCGCTGGCGTTCGCGCTCCTTAGCGAGGTCAAGGTCCTGGGCGCGCTGGGCACGCTCGCGGAGGGCGGCCTCAGTTTCCCTCTGGCCCTCGAGGAGACGTGTCTTCGCCTCGCGTTCGCCTTCGACAATCTCGGCAAGGGCCTGCTCTGCGGCGGCAAGGCGCTTTTCCTGGCAGTTTGTTGCGTGCTGCGCTTCTCCGTGGACGAGGCCGGCCTGCTTTTCTCCGTGCTTCTTGCCTTCAAGCTCGTCGCGCGCTGCTTTGATTTCCTGCTTCTGGCGGAAGTCCTCCCAGTGGTCGCGTGCACGGAAGTAGAGGGAGTCAAGCATGGTGGGGTACATCTCACAGAAGCGGGACCACTCTTCGAAGACGATGACGCCGTCGCGGTTGGTGTCGGTCTTTTGGAAGAGGTCGAGCACAGTGGCGACGGAGAGGTCGAAGTTGAGGACCTTGAAGGCACGCTTGAACTCCTCGGTCTCGATGACTTTGTTGTTGTTCACGTCAAACTCTTCGAAGACGGCGCGCACCTTTTCGTCGTGCGTGGCGTTGTCGGGCAGCACCGAGCACGGCATGGTCGTGCCTGCCCCGACTGTTGCCACCATTGCTGCTGTCGGCACCGCCGCCACAGCAGGCGCGATAGGCACCACAGCAGACCGTGCAGACAGCCCGTTCGTCGCCACTGCCGCTGCCGTGTGTGCTGCCGCCACGCTCACCGCAGTCGCAGTCGCTGCCGCAACTGCACCCGGACGCGACGGAGGTGGGATGGCCTTCTGCACCTCATGGTGCCACGGTGCCTCGCGTTGGAAGGCGTACAGCTGTGATGATGTGATGTGGTATGGTGAGGGATGAGGGGTGAGAGTACTATACCTGCATGCCATCGCGAAGCTGGTTCGCAAGGACAAGGTCGCTCCACTTCATGCCAGACTCGTCGTATGCCTGGACACGGCTCAGGGCGAAGGAGGCCTGGGGGTGGTGGTGGTGTGCGAAAAAAAGGGGGGAAAGGTTGTGTTATTTCCCTGGAGGGAAAGGTGGGGGGGAATGGGAGGAGGCCATACATGTGCTGGGACGTCGCTCGGGCGGAGGTGGCCCATCTCTGAGTTGTATGTCGCAGCGATGTGCGCCTCGAGCTCTGGCAGGCTTGGCATGCGTGGGAACTGGAGCTCCAGGTTGTGCTGTGGGGAGTATAGGGTGGGTTTTAGGGAGGGGGTTTTTGTTGCTGTTTCGTTACAATGACCTCCCCCTGACCACATTCTGCTACTTAAATGGCACCTTTTTTGATGCAAAAGGATGCTCACAGACAGCACCACCTCCCCACAGAGTGGCAGAGAAGACACAGTCAGGAACCTCGATACCAAATTTTAGATTTAAAAACGACTCGTGCACCAGCATACCTTGTCACCGAACATATCGGCTGCCACCAGAACTGTGAAAGGTGATGCCATTGTTGTTTTCAAAACAAAAAAAAGAAAGGTCTAAAGGGGGGCGGGGTGCGCGAGGATAACCTGTGTGAGGGGTTGGATTGTGTTAAGAGAAACGGAATGAATGCCTTCGGTGCAGGTGGAGTGACAAATGATAGTTGATGCAGGCACCTCCGACTGACCCATCTACGATGCCAGCCATCCGGATGAAAGCACAAAGTACCTGCGGCCTACAACAGTAGATGTACACATAAACGAACAAATAGCAAGGGCATGCGTACAGTGGCTGAGAAAGAGGATACGCCGTACTCTCATACAAAGTAACGCAACCTTCCGCTCTGACGCAGGCACCTCCGACTGACCCACAGAGATAAAGGCACAACACTCAATCACAAAGGGAACCTCAAGAATGTGCATGCTATATGCTTAATAACATTCCTTTAGATGGAATCCAATGAAAATAGATAAGACTGCCTGGCTAGGGAAGTCCACCCAGGTGCACCGGTCATTGTACCAAAGGTATACAGTAATGAGAGGGCTCTTGTATTTTTCAAGAAAGAGCGGAAATACGGTCCAACAGATGAGAAGAAGAAGGGGGGGATAATAGGGGATCATCAGTTTTGTTATTCTAAAAAAAAAGGAAGAAAGAAAAAAAAATACCTCCCCTCTCACATTCTTTGTTCAGAAACAAAATATTGTGAGAAAACTAGGGGAGTGTTTAGTGTTCTAAAGTCAGAGTGGGGGGGTTTCAAAAAAAAATCGGCAAATACTACAACGAAGCACCGAGATGCGACGTTGTCCTTTGTCTAACTTTCCCCCGAATTCTATCGTATCTAATACCCCAAGAAACTTCGCGTCCTAATTAATTCGGCGATTTTTTGGGTTCCTTTTTGTGGAGCGCCAAACATAGTTGGAGTCCTGCGAAGAGAAAAAAATTATGAAGATGAACCTAAGCCTCTCTGCTAAGCCACCTTAAAGTATAAATGAGAAGTTAAAAGTGCAAACGCCTCACCATTCATCAGCAGACGCAGGAACTGATTTTCCGCGGGGTTATCGAACCCCCCAGAGATCACTTCATTGGTATACACACCGGCACCTTAAAAAACAAAACCTCTGTTTTGTTTTTTTCTACACTCAAATACGGGAGGAGTAAAAAAAAACTCCAAAAAAAAAAATCTATCTTTTTTTTACAGCGCTAATCTAAGTTTTTCTTTCACCCTCCCCTCACCCTTTCTCCTCACCCTTCTCAAGGCGCCTCTGCACTGAGCGCCCCAGGCTCCAACCACCACCCCGAATTTCTTTCACCCAAATCCAATCCTGGGGGAGGCGTTGTCCTTGGGGTGTTTCCTTCGCACCCTTCACCACCTTCTGCGAGGGTCGCTGGCGAAAGCCCGAAGGAGAAGAGCGTTGAGAGGGGGCTGGTTTGCGGGGTGCCTTGACGGTCCTTCTCCCTTTCCCTTTCCCTGCCTCGACTAGATGGCCTTTGGAACTCCTCCCTCCAACGTTCTTTCGGCATAACATCAATTTCAGATGGTACTATGTCCCTCTGCAAATCACCTAACGTCAAAGCACTTCCAGAACCTCCCGTCTGCGATGCTCTCCCCGCTTCAATGTTCTTCAGAGTCTCCATTAACCTCGCAGGCGCGCCAAGTGGCGTAGGGGGTCCTGGTTGCAAACCCGGAGGGTGATGAGAGGTGATTTCTTTCTTCTTTTCCATCCGTTGCTGCATTTCGTTCAATGAAGATTCAAGCTTTTTGACCTGAGACCACAGAGTAACGTTTTGGTTAAAAGAACGTTCGGTATGAGCTTTGAAAGAACGTTCTAAATCAGAGGGAGGTGAAGAAGAAGAGGAAGTGCCCTCAGGACGAAGCGCGGCTGCAGTAGCTACAGCGGTCGCTGCGATTTGGGTTTGTCTCTCGGAGATTGCGTCGATGCGGGTTTGAAATGAAGTTTCGATCCGTTTTTCTGCCTCATTAACCAAACGCTGCGTTGTCTCTACAATATCATCACGCGATGCAAACTCTTCTGACACTGTTGCGGACACGATTTGCTCCAATTTTGCTACCCCAACATCAAGTTGTGAAACGATATTTGGTGTAACATGCTCTGCCACATAGCTTTTCACCGCCGGACCAACAGTTTCTGCGATTCTTGACGAAAGCGATCTTTCTAATGAATCAAAATCGTTTTTCAGCTGCTCCGCTGAAGGCAGACTATCACTCAGACGACTGAGCAGCAGCAACTCCATCGACTGCATGCCACGACTCACATTGCCTTGCAGATCTTTGTACATCAGATCCAATGCGTGAGAAAGCATGCCTTCCTGCGCTACCCCTGCAGCCTGGACACTTTGTTCAAATAGACTGCGGAGTTCTGTTATTTCGTTTCGGAGTGCCGCGTTTTCCTCCTCCAATCGAGCAATCCTTGCAGTACTACTATCATCTCTACCAGGTGAATACCCCTTCAAAAAGGCATCATGTCCAGCACGCTCTCTACGCAATGATCGCAACCTTTCCTCATTCTCCTCTTCTTCTGGACTCCGTATTTGACCTTCCCTATGGTATTCTTGAGGTCCATCAGAAATGCTATGATCACCACCGAGATTGAGAAAGCTCGTCTTCTGCTCCTGAAAATGGTTTGCCTTAAAGGTCTCCTCCGGGGTGCTCTCTCTCAGGTCGTTTTCATTCTCTTCTTCGTCCCGCGCGGTAGCGTATTCCGCTCCATCAGAGTGGGTGTGTTGGCTGGCAGCCCTAGGTGCTGATGCAGTGCTCTCCGGGGAAAGCGAGGTTGGAGGAAGAAGACCACGGAATGCATGCGATGATGTAGAAGCCATCGAAGTCGTCGTAGGAATCGATGGGGCTGCAGAGGTTGAGGCGCTACGACACCCAGGAGGGGAGTGCGAGAGAGAATCCCCACGGTGCTGCGGCGGGAGCGACGACGCATGATTAGAAGGATAACGAAGACCCCCTTCCTCTTCGTGACGCTGCACACCCAACCCCTGTACAGGAGAACAAGATTCCTCCTCTTCGCTAGAAGAGCTTTGTGTGACATCAGAAGGCCCCTCCGAAGGTGGCCCCATACTCAGCGGTGAGCATTCCAGACACTCCATGGGGAGATTATGTTATTTTGTTTTTCTGTGGATGAAGAGAGAGAGATGGAGGAGAGGTGAAGGGTGTGTTGGTGTGGGAGGGGGAGGGGTATTTTTTAATGAAATTTTTGGATATGTTTGCTTTGTGCTCTTATTTTGCAGTCGTTTTGCAGTTTTCCAGTCATTCCATGGTGGAAGGGGGGGAAGGTTGCGTTTTGAGGAAGGTAGTCTGCAGGAATGATAAATCATCGTAAAGAAGACCCCCAGGTGTGAACAGTAGAAAGTTTGAAAACTCGTAGGTTTGCGATTTTGCCTTTGTGATGCTGTAAAGTGGCGTCCAAAAGGCACAGAATAGAGAGAGAGAGATGAGTGGAGAAATGAGTGTAAAGGATACCGGTGGCGCGGCTACCAATAATTACCGTGTAGTCAGCGTCACGCCTACCATGGTAGGTTACAGGGGAAAAAAAAAAAAAAAAAGGATTGTAGGGTGAGGGATGGGAGATGGGATTGCATTTCGTTTTTTTTTTTTTGGTTTTGTTGCACGCAAAAAAAAAAAAAAAAAAAAAAGAAGAAGAAAAAAAAAGAAAAGAAGGGAGAAAAGTTTAGTCAGATGAAGCTAAGCCTCGAGTGCTTGGTCACCTCATGAAAATAATGGACTTTTTTATTGTTGTTTTGTGTTATTTTTTTTGTTGCGAAAATGGATGGATAAATCTTGTAGGGTGGGTCAAATCATTTTGTTTTTGTCGTATCGACAAATAGCCTATCGAGATAGGTTCTGTACTATTGTACTTTCCTCAACTTTTAGTCCAGGGTAGATCCTTATTTTCGCTAAAAACGCTGAAAATCCCAGATTTATTTTCGTTTTTTTCCTTTTTTTTTCTCTCCCGTTTTTGAAATTTTTCGGCGCAGGCCTGACCCTACCGGTTTGTCCGCGAGCGAAGCGAGCGGAAAAAATGAGTGACGGTCTAAAAAAAAATCTAACAAGCAGGTTGGTACCGTACTGAGGCAGAATAGTGGTGTTTTTTGACACATCTCAGCTGTCGTAGAACTAGACCCCAGGGGATAATATAGGTTTTGGGGGTTTTCGCTGAAACTCGGTCGAGCCCAACCCAGCTCGTTAGGGCCTCCGGCGGAATGTGAGAATTCCTCGGTTATCCTACTGCGGAGTTCGGCACTGCATTGATATTTGCACCAGGCACACGCAGTGACCTCAGTATATTTACAAAAAGAAACGGCGGTCGTGGCACCCATGGCGAAGCCACGGTACGCAACATTTCTAAAATTGCGCTCAAAATTGCAGATATTTACTGCCAAACTAGTCATGGGAAGGGTGGGTTGCAATCTTGCGCCGCAGGCACGGTACGCTACTTTTTTTCTTTCGCATGCTTCCTTTTCCTTCGGCGTTTGACCAATTAAATCGCATTCTGGCTGTGACCCTTGTCGGACACTGCGCCCTCTGACAAGGGTAATACTTTCTAGAAACATTCTGAAAAAAAGTGGTAGTGCCCGGCATTAGCAAGAAAATTTCCAAAATTAAATAGGTAGTGCCGATGCACCAGCAGTTTGGGTAGGCGAGACAGCATGGGTGAACCTCCGCGAGCGCAGCGAGCGGAAATTTTTTTTCGCAGTTTTTGGGAAAAGTTCAAAATCCCACCAAAAATTAAGTGGGGATTTTCGACAACAATACTGGGGCCCCTATGGGTTTTTGGATTTTGGCCTAACAGTGTTGTGTTTCTGCCTTGGTCCGGTTGAAGTCTTTATTACTGGATCTCATACTCCGTACAGGTGACCCATACCCTACCTTTAACACACATGCACTTCTTCGAAACCTCCACCCTCAGCACCAACCTTTTTACAATGGTCCGCTTTGCGGGTTTGCGGACATAGTAATTGTGTTCTTCAAGGTTATGCTTCAAAATCGTCTTATGCAAGGTGACACTGAGAATTGACACTCATTGGTCCTTGTCTTATGAACTGAAGACAAATATTAAAGGGGCATTAAGGGGCGGGCCGAAGGCCAGCCAAAAAAAACGGTAGCGAACTTTTATTTTTTTTTCCTTTTGGTTTCCCCCTTATTTTGACTTTCCGGATCGATTGCGGACCGTGGTGGTGCCACTCTGTGCCTGGAAATTAGTAGGTAACCAAAAAAATGGGCCAGAGAAAAAAGGAAAAAAAAAAAGGAAAAAAAAATAAAAAATCTCGAATCCTTATTTTCACTTTCGCTAAGGATCTACCCTGTTTTAGTCCTTGTTTTTTTTTTTTACTTTTTTTTGCTGTGTCAACCATCGCCTCAGGACCCGCTTGGGGAACCTAGGGTCTGTACTCAATGTTGGCGAATAAACAAAATATTTTTTTCCAAAATGAATCGACCTGTAAGCTGGGTTTCGTTCTCTCCTTTTCACAAGTTGTTTTTTTTTTTTTTTTTTTGCTCGCTTTTTTTGTTGTGTCGACAATCACCTAGTGCAGGATCTGTACCATGTGTGTATGGGCATCACACCCTTTTTTCGAGAATTTGGGGGTGGGCATCACAAAAATTTCTATGGGTTTTATACATGGGACTTTTTTTTTTTGGGTTGCATCCAGGGTTGTTTCTAGGATCTCGTTTTTTTTTCTCGGGGGGGTCAATTTTTTTCCCAAAAAAAATTTTTTTTCCGCCGGGAAAAAATGGTCTTTCAAGGGTTTTTGGGTGTATTCCGAGCTTTCTCGACGAAGCCTCGATCTCACCAAGAAAACCCCATACCCCAAAGCTTCAGAATATCATGGTGGTATGTAGCTTCTGTGCGGGTATGAAACAGGTAAAGAAACGGTGGCCATGGTACCCAACGGTTCCTGGCGAAGCCACGGTACGCAACATTTCTAAAATTGCGCTTAAAATTGCACTATTGTACAGCCAAACTATGTCATGGGAAGGGTGTGATGTAAGCTTGCGCCGCAGGCGCACGGTACGCTACTTTTATTATTTTCGCCAAATCTTTTTTCACACTCCCATCACCGTTCCACGTGGTGTAGTCGGTGCGGGTGTTGTCGCTCTTCTCCAGTGCCAACACTGGTGGGTGGAAAACGTGTAGTTCGGGGGAAAATATGTAATTTTTTACAGGGGGGTGAGGCTGACCAGCGCACCGTGCCAGATTCTGGGGGTAAAATTGACCCCCCCCGGGCCCGGCGGGGGGGGTCAATTTGACCCCCCAGAATCTGGGGGGGGTCAGTGACCCCCCCCGACCCCCCTAGAAACAACCCTGGTTGCATCGCAGCCTACAAGCTGTTTATCGCGCACGCTTCCCAAACTTATAGGGATAACCTGATTCGTCTGCAACACGAAGGGACGCCAGGGCTGTCCCGAGAACACCTTTTCCCGAGACCAACACCGTAGTGCAGAGGCACTGCAGGATGGAAGATGTGCCAAACGTCACATTCCCCGTCACCTTCGTCGACTCACCTTCAACCACATGAGACCACAGAGACATTTTTGGATTGGGATGTTCTGTTCTGAATGATGTTGATTTGGGTGAGGAGGAATTGTGGGTTATCATTACGTATCGTGTGGTCACAGACTGCACACCTTTCCCCAGTGACACTGTGTGGCCGAAACGAAACCGGATCATAAATCGATCAGTGATATTCTGGATTGAGCGCCGCAGGCAAACGGTACGGGACTTTTTTTTTTTTTTTTTTCTTTTTTTTTCTTCTCCTTTTTTGGACTTTCCGGACCGATTGCGGAACGTGGTGGGGTCACACCATATGCAAAAAGCCTATGAGAAAATCCCTAGGGGAAAAAAAAATCCTACACAAAAAACCCATAGAAAAAAAAACCCCCCCTGTACAAAAAACCCATAGAAATTTTTCTCGGATTCTGAGAATTTCTCAAATCGGGCATCGGAATCACATTGCCCAAACACACATGATCTGTACTCATTTTTTTTTTTTCTTTTTTTTTTTCTGACACACACGCACCACAACAGCTGCCACGGAAGTGAAACAATCAGGGAAGAACGGGGGGAGGAGGAGGAGGTTGTAAACCCCAATTGTTCTTTGTCAAAAAAACCTGAGCGAGGCTGTTTTATTTTTTTTGATAAATTGTTGGAGTAGTGTAGTAGTTGCCTCGGGTTGTTGTACAACCACCACTTTCCAGAAAAAAGCTTTTGTTGTAACTTAAAATACTCATCACACCCTCTGAGATGCAGAATTTTCAAAACAAAAAACACGCACATCCCTCTTTTCCCCTTATTTTTCCACAATAACTCAAATCGCTTTATCGTGCGGGAACACGCTGGAAAAAAAAAAAAGGAAAGGAGGCAAACAAAAAACAATAAATGGGGCCAAATATCGCTCATTGTGTCACAGTGCCTTCACAAACAATGTTAGTGATGGGGGAAAATGAACTGTTTTTTTTTTCTTCTTTTCCCCTTTTCTTTTTTGGACGAGGAAAATGCTGGACAATGCTGGGCATTTACCAGGTACGGTTTTGCCTTTTGTTTGCCTGGTGTGGGGGGGGGGGGGGGGTAAAGGCGCAGAAAAGTTTGTGTGTTGTAAACAAAAAGTTAAGAGAAAGAAAAGTTTGTAAAACTAGAATCAACCAAAAAGCTCCTTCCCTACGGGGAAGAACTCAAAAAGGTTGAGTTACGTTTCCTCCCATTTCTTGAAAAAAAAGCGGGAAGGAATGGTGGGGGAAGTGGGGAGGTTTTTTGTTTTTGTTTTTGTTTTTGTTTTTGTGTAGGGTTCAGGCATCTGATACTTCAGTTGCCACTGGAATTAGTTTTTTTTGTTGTCAACACATCACCTGAAGCAACCCAAGGGTCTGTGTGCAAAAATGTTGGCTGAAAGCCTGTGTACCTCAGAATAGATGGGTTGTTTGTAAATGCATGGCAACAGAGAAAGAGAAAAAAAAAAACTTACGAAGGTAAGGTGCCAACATACCCGCAAGGAAAAGAAAGAAAAGCTTAGAGTAATGTGTCTTTCGCGCAAACACACAGCTGAAAACAAGGAGATGGACTGCAAAAAACGCATTTTATTTTTTTCTTTTTTCACGGGTCGGGAAAGATCTTTTGTCTTTTTTTGTCTTTTTTCGAGAATCTCGGGAGAAAAAAAAAAAAAATCAAGATTTTCAGGATTTTTGTCTTTTTTTTTCAGGATCTCTCGAGATCTTTGAGATCTTTGAAAAATCCTGAAAAAAAAAGGAAAAAAAGAGAAAAAAAGATGAAAAAGATCTTGAAAATCTTTTTTTTCTCAAAAAAAAGATAAAAAAGATTTTTGGGATTTTGAAAAATCTTTTTGGGAAAAAAAAAAAAAAAGATTTTGAAAATCTTTTTTTTTTTTTTCAAAGATTTCTCAAGATCTCGAGATTTTTCATGAAATTTCATGGATTTTTCCAGGATTTTTCAGGATTTTTTCAGGATTTTCCCAGGATTTTCAAATCTTTTCTCTTTTTTTTTTTCTCCCAAAAATCTTTTTTTTTTTTTTTTTTTCGGGAGAAGAGGATTTTTTTTCTCGAAAAAAAAAAAAAAAAAAAAGATCTTTCCCGACCCGTGTTTTTTCCCAAGATAAAAAAGAGCACGGAGGGAAACCAAAGGTTTCTCTTTTGTTGAAAACTTGGTTGTATTAGTGTAGACACCCGAGGATGAACTCCACTTTTCCTTTTTTTTTTTTGGCATCAAAACTCGGTCGGTTTCTTTGTGTGCGCCTCAAAAAAAAAAAACCTTTTTTCAACATTTTCTTTTGCAACACACGGGGAGAGAGATTATTCGCACAAGATAAAATAAAAAAAACAAGTAATTGCTATCGGAAAAAAAACCGGGTGTGCTGTGGAACTCCACTCTGAAATAAATATAATCTACAACACGCCAGCATTCTGCTCTTCTGCAGGTATGCTAAAACGCTCTTCGTACGCTGCTGAACCCACTGGGATGCCTGCATCTGAAACTTTTAAACAGTGGGGCTGTCCTCTTCGTCCAGCACCATCTGCTCGATCGCGTTATTGGAGGTAGTCTCGGCAGGCTCGATAACCATTCGCTCGGGCGGCCTCGGCATGTTCCAGCTCGTAGTCGTCCACAGGCTCCCACGCATCGTCGTCGTCATCAGAGCAGTGCGGAAGGAACACATAATGCACAGACGACAACACGTCGTCGATCGCACCAGGCATCGTCACATCAGCACCTCCAGAAAATCGCCAGGATGCTATGGTGGTTTCGAAAATCGCGCGGAGTTATCCACAGCACACCCCATTTTTTTTCTTAGCAATTTGTTGTTCTTGTTATTATTGTTTTCCACACCCTTCCTTCAACCCTTGTAGGATCAGTTCGTATTGTTTTCGCGAAAACATGAAATTACACATTTCAAGAGAACAAAAAATTAAAAAGGGTTCGCCCCCTCAATGGGACGCCGTAAACCATAATTCCTCAGTGTCAGCCGCATCATTTCAATGAAACCAAAAAGTGGCTTATTTGCATTTTTGGGCTCCGCCCGTGCAGCGGTGGGGTCATTTCGGAAAATTGGACAATTTTTTGACCACTTAAATTTTGAGAAATATGAGCCCGGTTCCTTATACGTGGGGCCCATTTTTGGCCAAAATTTTTCTCAAAATCGACGAAATTAAAATTAGACCCCTTACCCCCCCCCCAGAATCATTTCAATACACTACCTGTATTGGTTGCTGACGCGTGTATACAGGAAGGTTGGGAAAAAAACGGGGTAAAGTTGGTAAAGACATCTCTCTCCCTCTTTTGGCGCACTGGCATTCAAAGGAAACATGAAATATGCGTCATGTACATACGAGCAAAAAAAAGGGGGGAAGGGAAGCGTTTTTGAAATTAACAAAATATGAAGGCGCCTTTATTTTTGTGCACGCACATTCTGAAACAAAGGAAGCTTGTTCCTCTTTTCTGGAAACGGGTGGTATATTCTTATACCCCGTGTGATGTGATAGGCTGTGAGGTGGCGCATTTTGATGGATTCTAGGTATAATAATAGAACAAGGTACTTTTTTTTTCTCTCTTTTGCATGCATTCTTGACAACAAGAACCACCTGATTTTTACCTCATGTATAGTCGCATACAGGACCGTATAGGGCCGTATACGCGTCTGTACGCGCCTATACGCGGGGTAAAAAAAAATCAGGTGGAAGAATCCCCAATAATGAACAGCCACCACCAAATGCCAGTTTTACGCAAATTAATGCGCAAAACATTTTATTTTCGGAGAAGAAAAAAAAAAAAAAATGAAAACAAAAGGAACAAAACCAATTTTCTTTCAGCAAAACAAAAAAAAACAAAAAAACACACACACATTCGTAAGACTCCCCCTTCCCCTCAACATTCTCATGGCAAACTCTCCGACTACTCCCTATTCAAGATAAAAGAGGGGAGAACTGGTTGCGAAGGTCAGCCGGCACCACTACGAAATAAACAAAATAAAAAATCAAAACGGTGAATTTGAAGGTGCAAAAACGTCGCTGAGGACTACATCAAAAAAATATAAATTGGTTGAGCTGACCCTAAAGGTTTAAGAGAGAGCAACGAAACCACTAGTTGATGAACCACTCCAAAAAAAGCAAAGAGAAGTTGAAAGCGCAAAACGCCTCACCGTTCAGCGGACGCGGGGCAATTTAGATTTAAAAAAAAAAAAATACTTGAATGATGAGCCTCTCACACAGAAAAGGGTGTTTGCACCAAAAAAAGGAACGACAACCGCCGTGGACGGCAAGCACTGAAAACAATAAAACAATTGAAAACAAAATGGTGAATATGATACTAAGCCTCGCATTGTTATAGCCACCTCAAAAAAAAAATCTGATCAGATGAATATGAAAGCTTCATGCACCCCCCAGAGAGACATAACACAACACACACCTCATCTGGGCAATGTCCCGCTCTTTTAGGAGCTACCCCACACCTTGCTTTCAACCCCTCATCCCATCCCATATCAAATCCCTGTAGAATGTAACATTTTGTTTTTTTTTTGTTTTTTCCCCTTCTTTTTCATTTTCTTTTAAATTATCACACATCACGCTCGATCAATTATCGCTTTGTTCAACACGTGCACCGCTTTTTGGAAGAGATCTGGACATATATTGCCTTCCTGCACAACATACTGCGGGGAAGGCTCACAGTCAACAATCTTTTCAAACCCGAGCACATTAAGAAACTCTAGCGCTGCTGATACACCGAAGGTTTCACGAAACTTTTCAGACCCCCCCATGAGCGTCCGATAGCGGTCCTCTAGCCCTCTGTAGAGCAAATTCTCTGCCACAGCTAGGAGCGCTGCTATTGTCTCCGGATGCCCTTTCAGCTCCTGCACCAACGGGGTGAACGGACAGTACTCATTCATCTCCTGCGAATCCACGACCTCTCCATCATCCGACAAAATATCTACCTGCAGTTCGAACCCCGCGTCCCCTTTCCCCACCGCCTTCACTAACGCCGCTCTCAGCGAAGACGAATTCGGCCTATACCGCAAAACTCTAACATCCTGCACCGATCCCGGAGACGACAACGGAACATTCAAATTCAATACTTCTGCATGCCCTTCTTGCGGGGCAAGAATAAATTCTATTGGTACCCCCTTTGCTTTCAATTGATGCACCAATTTCGAAGAAGATGTTGCAATAATACAGGTTTCTGCTGTGCATTCTGCAAGACTTTGAATCGCTGCTGCGATTGTAATGTTAGGGTCTTCGCGTAGATCGATCAATTCATACCCTGCTTGTCTTACCCAATCCACTGGAGCATCAACCTGTGGTCTATAGGGTGAAGTAGGTGAAGGAATCGACGTTGGCGAAATCGGAGAGTTCCTGCTCATCGACATTGACGGGTCCAGAGACGAGCAGGAGTAGACCACAGCAACCTTCTTCTGTTTGTAGCTCTGGCTTGTCTCCTTCCCTAGCATCCACTTTATCCCCTTAGATGGGTCTACGTAATTCAGCAGGCCTCTCATTTTTAAAGGGGAAGAGAAGGGGGAAAAAATGGAGTTTTGTGGCTATTTGGTTCTCCTAAAAGGGGGTAGAAAAGGGTGTGGGGTGGAGAAGAAAAGATTAAGATATAATTTTCAATCGAAAGATGGAGTTTTATCCACCAGCAACGTGGGTGGGGAAGAAAAGAACAGTTGAAAATCTTTTTTTGAGACTCACCGTTCATCGGAGGAAAAGGCGCTGGAAGAAAAGGTTGTTGGAATGAAAACCTCAGCAGGTTCCCTACTACCAAGTTTGTCGGCAGGTTTGAACGGGCCCCAACTCTTATAAACTCATCGGTTTCACGGAGTTTTTAAACTCTCTTTTTCAAAGTTCTTTTCATCTTTCCATCAGTCTCTCGTGTTTTAGTTAGCTATTGATGCGGATTCGTTAATCGCGCAGGATTCATCAGATGATGTCATTTCTCTAGAGTTCGTATTTTATTGGCACCGATATAGTGTTCGAGCATGAGCGTGGTGTAACAGAAGACGCGAAAAATTGGGTTTGCGGAATAAAAAAAGGTGGGCTGGGTGAGGTATGTACCGTTCTTTAAGAAAAAAGGTGTGTTTTGTTCTTAAAAAGAAAATTGGAAAAAAGAAAAGGGGGAGAGAAAAAAAAAAACGTATGGCGTCTGCGACAGATATAGTAAAAAGATAACCCTTTCGCAATCCCCTTTTTCAGTTGCGGATGGGGAAGAAGGCAAACCAACGGGAGTGGGGTGAGGATAACCCATCCCCCCCCGTTGTGTGTATAGCGCTTTTTTTTTTTTTGAAAACCCTGGCTTTGTATCAGTAGACACACCCGAGGATGAACTCCACTTAGTTTTTATTTTTTTTCTTCTTTTTTTTTGAAAACTTTTTTTTACCATTCCGGATCTTCAAAAAATGGGGGGAAACAGAATAGAAATACAAGGGAAAACAAAACCATTCCTTTTTTTTTTGGCCACATTTTTCTGGGGGAGGGGGATTTTTATATCACAATATACCGAAGGGGTTGAACGGAGGGTGGAAAGGGGGGATGGGGTAACGACTGCCTACACACACACACACACAGTGGGCCATACTCCGTTCAGGCGTTACCCACTCTAAACCCGTTATCAAACACACACACACACACACCTCGTACCACCACCATAAACGATAGGCTTTGGCAATATCTGACAGGCAGGGGGGCGGAGTTTGTGGCTAAAATTTGTACGGCGTTGATTTGATTTACACGAATTGCATTCGGTAAACTATCAACACACACACACACCCCTGGGGCCATATTCTGCGCAAACCCCTAAAATTACCCCTATTGGTTATCAAAACACACACACACACACCCCTCTATCATCAAAACAGCAAAAGAGAACTGCAAAGTGAACTTAAATTCGCTTCTCTTAACCCCCCCTGCGAGAAAAGAAAAAAACAAAAAAGAGAAAAAAGAAAGAGTCAAGAAGATGATCCCAAGCCTCTCTGTCCTCTGAAAACACCCTTTTCAATCGTTCACTTCAAATCATACACTATCAGAGAAATGGAGTGAGTGCAAAATGCCTCTGGGGCGCAAAGCATCTTTACCGTCTGTGGGGTTTGTCGCAAGCCCCTTGAAGGTATACACGAAAAGAGTAGTTGAAAACGTGCTAAAAACGCATCTCAGTAGCGCCTCTCAAGCAAAGGGTTTGAATGGGCTTTTATGAAGTTTTTTGTTATGTTTGCTTTTGTGCTCATGCAAAGGGTGGGAGGCTGTGTTCCGTACCGAAAGAAACAAAATGCAGACAAACATATGATGTGCCATCGATACTGACAAAGAAAAAGAAGAAAAAAAAGCTAGGTTTTATGGTGTGGCTGAAGGGGGGTGCTATTTTCTGCTATTTTCTGCTATTTTCTGCTATTTTCTGCTATTTTGGGGGTCTGGATTTTTTATATTTTTTGGCCGTGGTTTGGGCTTTTGCTAAAGGGAAGGGAAACGAGGGACTCCTGACCCCAGCCAGTCCCCAAAACACCTACCAAAGATGCAGGACAACGTTTTTTTCGAGCAAAAAAGCGTAAAAAATAAGAGCAATTTTAGCAAAAAAATGTATTTTGTCCCGATATAGACCAGGTGCTGTACTGTGTACTGTGTACTGTGTATTGTGTACTGTGTACTGTGTACTGTGTACTGTGTACTGTGTACTGTGTACTGTGTACTGTGTACTGTGTACTGTGTACTGTGTACTGTGTACTGTGTACTGTGTATTGCGCTGTGGGTTGCGGGCTGGCCAAGTTTCCTTCCCTCGTCCATCATGAGCCACACCACCACCCAGCAACCAAACCCAAAAAAAACCCCCCAAAGTGCTATTTTCTGCTATTTTCTGCTATTTTGGGGTCGTCAGCCACACCATTTTAAACTTTGTCGGAAGAGAGGGGGATCCCCCCAAAACCATCGTTGTTTTATTTGATTAGAGAGAAAAACGTGATCTGCGTTCACCGAAGAGAGAGAAAAAAAAAAATGCTGTGTACAATGAACCTAAGCCTTTGTGATTGTTAATCGTCAACAAATAATGGGAAAAATAAGGTTATTTTATTTGGTTAGTTTCAAACCATCGTTTTTGTGCTGTAGAATAATCTTAAAAAGATGAATGTGCTTCGCACACATATCTGCGTAAGATGGTCCTCTTTGCACAGGACACCCGACTCTGAATTCGAATGGGTCAGTGGTCGCGCTAATTATGGGAAAAAATGGGGAAAAAATGGATTTCGGGTACGGAAAAACGTTCCTTGAAAAGGTTAGCTGGGGAGGCCCGGAAACCCCGTTTTGTGGCATTTCCGGGCCAATCCCGGCTTGTGGTGGGGTATATACGGAAAAATGGACAAAATTTTAGTGACTTAAATTTTCGCAAAATATGAACCCATACTCGTAAACAAGGGTCATTTTCAGGAAAATTCGGAAAATTCCGAGATTTGGAAGCAATTTTTCTCCTGAAAATCAGTGGGTTTTCAGCCCCAAAACATACCGCGATTGGAATTTCCGGAATCCGTCCGCGCTGTGGTGGGGTCACTTTGCCGAAATGGCCAATTTTTTGGTTTTGGTCAAAATCCATGTGGGTAAAGAGGGCCAATGTAAATCCCACAACCAGATTTTCTCTCCCTGATCCTGACGTCTTGCAACATGAAAATGCGCGAAAACACCGGCATTTGCATTTCCGGAATTCGTCCGTTCTGTGGTGGGGTCAATTTGCCGAAATGGACAAGTTCTTGGTTTTGGTCAAAACCCGTCAGTGTAAGGTAAAGGGGGCAAGTGTTTGCCTGTAGAAACTGGAAGGGAACAGGCAGCGCCGCAGGCGCACGGTAACCAACTTTTTTTTTTTTTCCTTTTCTTTTTTCTCCTCTTTCTTTTGACTTTCCGAGCCAATTGCGTTCCACGGCGGGGTCACATGTATATGCAAGTCCACTATGTGGTGGTCTTACTCAACAATATTAGAACTTCTGGTTTCTTAATGAAATCCCCGTACTGCAAAAAAAAAAAACGTTCCTACCAAAACCCCCAAAAATCCCGGGATGAGGGATGGACTTTAGCGCGAGCTCTGGAATGGGTGTTTATGTTTTTTTTTTTTTTTTGAAAAATTGTTGGAGTAGTGTAGTTGCCTCGGTTGTGTTGCTACAGTTGTGCAATCTCCACTTTTTTTTTTGGTTTTGGCTTCGTGCTCTTGTTTTGTTTTACCTAAAGAGGGTTATCCTGTGTTTAACCTTCCCTCTCTCTCCCAGAATGTTAACAGAAAAAAAAAATATATATTGACGTTACAGTGTGTCCTGGTCTTCGCAATCAGGTCCCCTTTTTGCTCGCAATGGGAAAAGAAAGAGTGTATTAAGATGAACCTTAGCCTCTCGTTGCTTTGGTCACCTTTTGAAAAAAGGAAAAAAAAAACACCCCAACCGGTCCCGACCCATAGGTTAGATTTGAATAATCTGTTTAGTGTCATAGATTTTGAATTTTATTTTGAAAACTGGGTTTCGTATTAGTGTATTGACACACCCCCCGAAGATGAGTTCCTACTCTTCATTTGTGGCAAACCTGTGTTCTTCCCCCCAACTACAACCCCACTCCCCCACAACATCCATGCATCCCAACATGTGGCAAGTGTATTTCTGCCTTTTTCTCTTTACCCAAATACCCCATACCTCCCCAAAAGAGAACAGGTTTTTTTTATGACGTGTGGAATAAGGTTGATCGTTGGGAGGGATGAGATGAGAGGGAGAAAGAGAAAAAAACAGAAAGGTGTTGTAAGAAGATGACCCTGAACCTCATGTGCTTGGGCCACCTCTAAAAGAATATTCATTTTTTTTTTAGGTTATGGACACGAAAGTGGGGTGTAGTACCACCTTCGAACCATAGCTTTTATTTTGAGACAAAAAAAAATACAAAAAAAAAGGAACGAACCTAAGCGAAGCTAAGAGAACCAAAAAAAAATTTTTGGGGGGAAATCGCGAGACGAAAACCGTTTTTTCCATTTGCGATAGTACAAAAAAAAGTATGCGTTGTACGCAATTTACCCTTTTTTTCCTGTAAAATGAACCTCTCATGCACGAAAAAAAAGGGGAAAAACCCACGCTTAGCAATCTCGTGGAGGTGCAGGGTAGCTCACATCTGGTAGGATGGAGGAGGGTGTGGAACTCTCCGCAGATGTCTCTTGTTGCGATGCTGTTGCTGGCGCTGTTCGCGGCGCTGCTGCTGTGCTGCTGGACACTTCCCTCTCAGGCCTGGAAGGTGGGTCAGAGAGACCCAGCTCACGTGCCCTCGCCTCAACCTCTCCGTAACCCTTTATGTCGAACATAGGGTAGCTCGCCTCCTCCTTGAGACGCACCTCTTTCAAGAATTTGATCAGGTCCTGTTTTGAGTATTGTAGTTCACCATAAAAAAACCTAAGGGATTGACTGATTTGCTCTAACCTGCAGAACAAAAAAGGCAACGCTGTCACTGAGGGAACACAAAATAGAAAAAAAAAATCATGAAATGTTTTATCATACCACCGTTTCGGAGACGCCCCTGGCGTAGAAGGCGAGGAGGCTGCAGGGGTCAAGCTCGCCGACGGAAATGGAATGTCGTTTTGGCTCGACGAGCTGGCCGATGTTTGCGTCCTCTGTGTATGCGGGCTGGACTCTGTGCGGGTCGAGGTAGATGAGGTGGTTAGCCTTGGAGCCCACGAAGTAGAGCGCGTGGCGTGGCTTGCCCCCTAGGATGCCTATGGAGTAGCGTGAGTGCAGCAGGCGCAGCAGCAGGCCTTCGTTGTCTGCGTCCACACGGTCCATCCCGAACATAAACGGGATAAGGAGCAGCACACCAGAAGACGGCGCGCTCGCATGTGCGAGAAGCGGCTTGCACCGCACAGTCTGATCAGTCACAACAGTAATATGCAAAGGTTTTGGAATCAAAAACCCAGACTCAACCTGTCCGTTCACAAGATCCTGTTTTTTTTGTGAAATTCAAAGTGGAAGAAATATAAAAAAAAAGGGTGATTACCTCCACCTCCGACTGACCCACGATGCAAGCCATCCATTACGATATGATGGTAAACAAATAAAAGGGCCCCCCTCCGAAAAGAAAAGCTCAGTCATTTCTATTTTCCCTCGAACCTCCACACACCACATACCTTAAGAACATGCGCTATGGTGGAGGGGGCAAACCACTGCCCCGGCTCCTTTCCGTACGCACTCCCTCGACTGCT
Organism: Rhynchopus sp. YZ270_cl-10; assembly: GCA_964035575.1. NCBI lineage: Eukaryota > Euglenozoa > Diplonemea > Diplonemida > Diplonemidae > Rhynchopus > Rhynchopus sp. YZ270_cl-10. The sequence continues at coordinate 568,937 of OZ037894.1, read as the reverse complement.
AATCGCCTGGATAGAAAACGGCGCATTTGGAACGTCACGGAAGTGCGGAAGCAGCGGGGTTGGGAGGCAGCAGAGGTGGCGGGTAAGGGCGGTCATGAGGAGCATCTGCCCGGTTCTGTGCACACAGCCCCAGCCGGTATCATAGGAGACGTCAGGGAGGCCCACAAAGCCACTTCGATACGAAAACCACGTAAACTGTGCAAGCGCCCGCTCAAACAACACATCCTCTTCATTCTCAAAGCCCACCCCACCTATCAACTGCACCCTCCCCTCCAGCCCTTTGGGAAACAACACACCCCCCTCCAGCATGTCTGCCACTGCCGTCCGTATCATGTACGCACCGTTATACATGACGCTCTTCATATTCTCAAAGTCCGGCATGGCCCACGCCTCAGCTTCACTCATACAAAGCCAACAAGGAATCGGTGTGGGTGGAAACAAAGGAACGAAACGACTGGCTATTGTATCAAAGAAAAAAGTATATGGGAGGGGAGAGGAGGGGGGGAAAGCGGGGGAGTGCGGCAAGAGTGCTCCTCCCCCTCCCCGTGGAGCGAATCAAAGATTGAAAGAGTGTATTGCGGGAAAGGAGTTGCTAGTGTAAAAAAAAGGGGAAAAGTTGCAAAAGATGAATCTAAGCCTTTCTGCTTAGTCTCCTACAAAGGGTGGTGGCGGTGGTAGTGTTGGTGGTGTTGGTGTTGAGAGAGTAAAAGTGGAGGGGGTTATCAGGGTGTTAAAAGGAGAGAAAAAAAAAAATAGGGGGGTTTTCGTTTAAATTGCAAAAATCGCTTTTTTTTGTAAAGTTTTCTTGTATTAAATGGGAAGATGTGCTATAAAATGGTTCGCTTTTCAAATAACTTGGTATTTCAGTGTAGAAAACCGAATGTGTTTTTTTTTACGCTACATTTTCTCGAAAAAAAAAAGTTGCTAGCATCGTGGCAAAATGGTTTGCCCCCCCACCCCCTCTCCCTTTATGGGCTTCTCTACATACATTCCCTTAGACGCACATTCCTTTGTTGTCTATCAAGAATATCCTTGCTCCACTCCTTTATCTTTCTTCTTTTTTTGACTCAGGCAGCATTCGTTGGGTACTGGGAAGATCAATCAGGGAAGCCCTTATGCAACCAAAATAGGCTGTCGAATCTCTCTTTGGCGCAAAAGTGGGGATTTTTTCCAGGAAAATGCTTCAATTTTGTTTTTTTTTGGCCTTTTTTTGTTGTTTTGTTTCTAATCAAACAAAAACACCCCCTTTTTTTTATCACAACCCCTCCATAGGGTCTGACAGTTGCTTTGTTGGTTCGGGTTTTCGACGCGCTTTTTTGAGGTCATTTTGCTCTTCTTGCCGGCGCTTTTTTTCAACAACCTTGAGAAGACAGCCTATGGCACCGGCATACTCCGCATGCTTCAGGAACAACGCCTTCCCGCCCCGCATTCTGGCAAACCGCGACAAATTCCGTTGCGACAGTTCATTCCCTCTGAGGAAGCCCCCTGTGAAGATCAGCGATTGGCACTCCCCTTGCTGCGCCAATCCAAAGGCGATCTGTTGTATTGCTTGCGTCACCATTGACAGGATTGATGCAGCAATATCTTCATTTTTCGCTTCCACCGCATCCCCCGACACCAGCTTCCCAAACGACGCCGCCGGCGCATCCCCCGGAATCCCCAACACCTCACACCCACTCCCATAAATATCCTCTACAGTCGTATCCACCCCTGAAGCGTCACCTCTCCTTGCCAATTCCAACGCTTCTTCGAAGGTGCTTGCCTTCGCAGATAAACGGCATAACCCTAGAAAGGTGGAACCTCCTATACTGGTACCCCCCATTCGCTCATGGCGTCCTTCTTTGTCTACCTTTAGGACTGAAACCCCAGATCCGATGTTGCAGACTGCGCAGGGAAATTTAATAGAATCTGCGCTTTGCTCCTCAAGACCGGCCTCATTGATGGTGTACACCCCCTCCGGATGGTACTGCAATAGATACCGCAGCCCCAACGCTAAAGAGTCGAATTCCCCTACCTTTTGATAGACTAATCCTAACACCGTTGACAATGCCTCCTCAAATTTATGCGCACCTCCCCCTGTCGCATATATTATATGTTTATTTGTATGCGTACTACCCGGTCTCGGAGAAGGTGGAGGAGACTGATCTTCCCGCACCCTCTCTTGCCTCAACCTTTCACAGAAAGGGCCGACCCGGGAGGTACTCCATTTGAGAAAGTGGATATATCCTTTGAAATGTTCGGATCGGAGTTCTAAGCCTTCGAGTCGTTTTCCGGTTCGTCCGAAGGAAAGACGTCGGCGAATTTGAGGGGCAGAGGTGGGGGACGCAGGGGGAGGAGGAGAGGAGGAGGAGGTGGTGGTGGTGGTGGTGGTGCTGTGCGTTGTGTCTTCCTTTTCGTCTTCTTCTAAAAAGGCGATTTTCCCCGCAGTGCCTCCAATGTCCACACCAAAGACACCATGGGGTAGCAAACCGGTCAGATATTCGAAGGCATCTAAATCAGCGTCTTCCTCTTCCGACGCGCTCATCGGGCTGGCAGGGGGGATAGTAGGAGGGGAGGTGGAGGTGGAAATGCGAGAGCGAGGGGAAAGGGTGCGTGGGATACTACATCGTGCAGGTCGCTGCATGGTCCTTTTGGAATGAGAGGACATCATTTTTATCTCATTTTTTTGTCCTTTTTTTGTGTAAAACTGAAGTGGATTTGAAGGGGGGGGAAAGGGAGTGGAAAAAAAAAATGAGATTTTCTTTTTTTGAGAAAAAGCGGAATCGATCACAATGGCCGCATTTTTCGATTTTTACTCATTTGTTTTTTTGGATAGAAAAGAGGTTTTATGCAAAGACCGTTAAATTCGCCATTTTCGCATGCTGTTTGGACCCTGAATCTGCATAGCCACTCCAGTGGTGGAGGGCGAAAACCTCGCTGAGGACGGCCTCAATGTCTTCACCTGGTTTCGTGGCGAGAGCGAGGGCGATGTGGCGAAGTCCTCCTCCGGCACCAGCACCACCCCCTCGCCTCGCATCCACAACCCCATCCTCCGCGTCGTACTGTTTCCGATGCGCCGAGCTGCAGGTACCACACTGCAGCAGGGTGGGGTGGTTCAGCTCTTCACAGTCCGCGCACTCCCAGGCATCAGAGTACGGTGTCGGCGGGGCCGGTGCAACGTTTCCACTACGCAAAAGCAGATGGCTCCATTGCGACCTGGTCAGCACAACACCCTTCTGCAGGCATTTATCCAAAACCTCTTTACGTCCTTCGGCAGGTTTTTCCTCTGAGAATCCCTCACCTGGTAGTGCTGTTGGTGGAGGTGGTACACCTGGTATACGATCAGACAATGCCATATCCAACCCACGAGGAAATCTCGGGGAGGTTGCATTTTTCGCGATTTTTCTGTGTTTAAACACTGCAACTGAGACTGCCGATGCCATAACCGGGTCGACCAAACTCATCCCTTCTGGCCCTTCTTTTCCAGGAGCAAAACTGCCGACCGGGATTTCCATGATCCTGGGTCTAGCAAGCAAGCTCCTATGCGCATTCCATGCAACATCAGACACGAACTGAGAAGGGTGCAAATAGTGTGGAAACATATCATGCTGCCTGAGGAACACTTCGTACGCTGCCTGGCTGATGGCGTGCTTCGGGAACTTCACGTCTTTACACCATAAGGTACCGCGGCTCAGTTGCGGATATGGAAGCAAGATGGAGGACCGTACGGCCTCCTTCACATCGTCGTCAGAACGGAGGAGTTTGACTGCACCCAGCTGAGTGCGTACTAGGTCACCTCGGACCGGGTCGGGACCGTACCGGGTAATCCTTTCTACGGCCATTTTGTTGAAGAGGAAGTCGGATGGTGCCTTGAGGAGCTGGCGCTGAATGTGGCGTGGAACGGTTTCCTTCCAGATTCGTTCGAATCTGCGCATTCCGGTGTCAGTGAGGAAGGCGAATATCATGGTGCCAACCCAAGAGACCTCAGCAGGGATGGCGTCAAGCGTAGGGATGATGTCGCTTGCACGGATCGTGACGTCGCCTGAGTCGTGGCCAGCATCGTTTTCTTCTTGCGCAAAGGGTTTGAAGTCGCTCCGTTCTGTACGGTTCATTGGGACCGACCCAACACCTTCTACCTTGGCGCGTGAATAAAGTGATAAAAGCTTTGTCACACTGCGCTCGATAGAAGGATGTGCCGCACTCATTTGCTCAAGAAGAAGCGACGTCGCGAGGCGATAGTTTCCATTTAACGCTGCAGTTCCGGTACGCAGCCACCCATCGGAGGATGCTGCCGCGCTGTTTGGCACCAAATTCAAGGCTCCCACCTTGCCCAACGAGGCGATCTTCTCCCCGACACGCTCCCCTCGCACATCCCTCAGGAGAACCTGCGTTTCGTAGCCTGCGATGTCTGAGCTGGAGAGGCGTGCTTCGCTATGGCGGTATGCTTTGACGATGAGACTCCCTTTTGCCTCGATGTCGGGGAGCAGGGTCTCCCGGTATGGGAAGGCGGCGGCTGCAGAGGTCTTGAGGAATGCGGTCACAGCGTCGGTGGTGTTGTCGACCACAGCAGGGCCGGAGATGACGTTGGAGTTCTTCGCAAGGTTGCTGAGTGTGCGGTAGAATGGTGACAGCTTGGCGCGCATTGCTTCCTCGAGAGATGACGTTGTGATCTCGAGGGTATGACACATCGTCGCTGCTGTATGGAAGGTGCACGACACCACCCTGCAAGCCTCGATAGACACCCCAAGGTGTGCGCACAGTGCGGCAGCCATGGCTGGGGTGGTCATGCCCTGAAAAAAAAGGTGGGTATGATGAAAGAAGCAAAAAAAAAAAAAATGATGAAGGATCAGGGAAGTTCCTAAGTGGGACCGAGAACATGAAATTCTGGATTTTAGTTTTTTTTTCCTTTTTTTTTTTCCTTTTTTTCCTTGGGGGGCTTTCTTGTGGCTTCTGGTGGGTTTCACTGTAGGTGACACACCACCAGTGTGGTGAAATGGTCGAAACTCTCAAAAGCAAGAGTTTTCAGGGGGCAAGAAAAAAAAATTGACAACAAAATCCTTCACTGTCCAGGGCTGTACCCCCAATTTTTTTTTTGCCTGCGGCGCCATTTTTCATTTTTTGCTCTGCAAAAAAGGGTTCGTTGGAAGCTAGATTTTTACACTGTACTCAAAATTTTTTGCCTGCGGCGCCATTTATATTATTTTTTGCTCCGCAAAAAGAGAAGTGCAACGCCTCACCGTTCATCGGCGGAAGCACTGGTTCCACGGGTTATCGAACCCCAGAGAGCACTTCATTGGCATGCACGCGGTTACCGCGAGGGAGCGTGTATGCAGGTACAAAATCACTGCCCCATCCAAATAATATTCCCAACGTCTTTGGGGGTCCCCTTGCATTTTGCAGCCAAAAATGCAACTAGACCAAAGCTGCAAAAAGTTCCGCGCGAGTGTAGCGCGGAACTTTTGAGGGTTTGGGACCCCTTTTTGAATTTCGAGGGGCGGTTAAAGTGGGCCCAGAATCACAGTTCTGACACTCATTTAGCATTGTGAGCAACTCACTAGTGGTCGTAACCAAAATTTGTATCAATCAAGAACTTGTCCATTTTCTCGAAATGACCCCACTACAGTGAGGGTAGAGCTCGGAAAGCCCGAAAAAGGGCAAAAAACCCCACCCAAAAAAAGGAAAAAAACGGGAACATAAATCCAGAATTTTGCTGTTTTTTCCGAGAACAAGGAACAACCCTGTGAAGGATGCAGGGCTGTTCCTAAGTGAGAATGAGAATAAGGAATTCTGATTTTTGAGTTTTTTTTCCCTTTTTTTTTTCCTTTTTTCCTTCGTTGGGTTTTAGCCTGCTTCTACTAGGTTAGGAGCCAAAATTTTGTACACCACTGGTCGGGGTGGTATGCAAACAAGCCAAAGATCAGGTTTTCGGGTGGGGAAAAAAAAAAAATTTCCCACCCCCAAAAAAAAAATCCGCCTGCGGCGCAGACTTTTCCCTATATCTGCCTCCCAAAATGGATTTTAGATCTTGGAAATGCCGCACTGAAGGAATTTTCGCGGTTGCCGCACTTTTTTTTCGCCTAAGGGGGAAGGTGTGTAGGCCTAAAAAGAAGCTTTCTGTCTGCACTCTCAGGCACTTCTGTCTGAGAAAAAAGTGACCAGGGAAAAAATGTTGGGGTCCCATGCTCCAAATGTGCGAAATAAGCAAGAACAAGGTATTCTGCACACTGTAGTTGTAGCTCTTCTGTGTTTGACAGTAAAAATATGCAATGGTAAGCAACATTTTTTTGAAATGTTGCGTACCGTGGCTTCGCTTTGGGTGCCATGACCGCCATTTCTTTTGTACATGTACTGAGGTTACTGATAATTCGTGCACCACGCGTGCCTGGTGCAAATGTCAATGAAGTGCCGAACTCTGCAGTTGGATAACCGAGGAATTCTCACATTCCGCCGGAGGCCCCCAACTTGAGCTGGATTGGGGACCGAATTTTGACCATGTATAATAAAAAGCTGCCTCCGGCAGGCTTTGCGCTAAGGTCGGTTCTTTGTCCCGGGAATTTTGGATATTTTTGTGGTTTTTTTCTCTTTTGCAGACCGGACTAAACCAGAGAACCTCATAGTTCATAGTAGGTACTTTAGAGTGTTTTTGCGCACACATGTGACCCCACCGTGGAGAGCAATCAGCTCGCGTAATCAAAAGAAAGCAGAGAAAAAGGAAAAAGGAAAAGAAAAAAGTTGGGTACCGTGCGCCTGCGGCGCTACCTGTTCCCAGTCAAAAACAGCACACTTTCACTTTCATTTCATTTTCAGTTTGAAGGGTTTTCAGACTGAAAATGACCCTTGTTTTACGAGTACGGGTTCATATTTTGTGAAAATTTAAGTCGCTAAAATTTTGTCCATTTTTCCGTATATCCCCCACCACAGAACGGGATTGGCTCAAATCTGGCAAAAATGCTGGAAAAAACTGCCTCTGCGGGTATAAAAGAAAAAGGAAAAAAACGAGAATAAAACCAGCGATTTTTGGGGGAAAAAACGAGAATAAGGAACAGCCCTGGAAGGATGTATACCTCGTACTCCACAACGACGCGGACGTAGCCGGTCTCGCTGTGCGGCAGGTCTGTCTGCGGTGTGTCCTCCTCAAAGAGAACCTCTGTGATCTGGACGTCGCTTTTCTGTTGTTGTTGTTTTTGTTGTCATCATGAAATGAAGGAAATAGCATTTTGAACGCACGTTTGCGATTCTGTGCTGCAGAGCCACACCTTACCAAACAGGTCGAGGTTTGTGTGTGCGTTTCACAACCTGTCTCCATGTAGTTTTTCTTTGTCCGATCCAACCCTTTCGGAAAGTTGTAGGCGGGGTTATAAAGGGAAATTCTTTTTTATTCTGAAAACCTAGTAATTCGCTTTTAGGCTCACGCCTGCCTACAACAAATTCCACGACCAATTGAAAACGTACAACACAACGTATCCTCTTCCAACAAACCCTCCCGATTTCTCCTCTATTTCGCGCACCATACACATACCGCCATATTCACCACTGCAGACGCCCTCTGCGACAGCTCTACCACATCGAAGGCGCCGACCTCGCCGCTCCCTGGGAAGGTGTGCGTCCTCCTGCATATGGGGGCCTCCTCTTTGCGGCGTTGCTCTGCAAGCTCGTCTGTGTAGTCGCTGTAACGCTGCTCTTCTTCGGCCTCCTTCTGCAGTTCTTCCGACGTGGGTTCTGGGGCCAGATGCTTCGCCTCCGCTATACTACGCAGATCAGACCAGCTGCGTGCGTTGTGCCCAGAGGTAAGGTCGTCACTACGCCCCGCCTGCTCGCCTATGATAGAAGGCTCGGCATATAGCCCAGCCTTGAGAGTGGTATCAGAAGCACTGTCCTTCTCCCCAAGCCCCCATGAAACCTCCTTCGGGAGGTGCTCCACCTCCACAACCTGCTTCTTTGAGTGATGCCTCGACCGCACTTCATACAGGCTAGTACGCTCATCTTTGGAAAACCGTACAACAGGGCGGTTCCTCGCCATAGACACAACATCGCCTTTGCTTGCAACAGTACGCGCACCTCCAAAGATGCGTGACATATGAAACGTCTGCTAATGAAAATCCACGTTTGATAAATCTCTTTTGCGATGTGTGTGTGTTAAGGATAAGAAGGGAGGTAGAAGGGAAATCCCCCCCGAGTCTGTATAGCATGTTAAGAGATGGGTGGTGATGGAATGTCTTGGGGGCAGTGATCTAAAATACGTACTGCTATGTATTGATGTGTAATGCGTGGTGGCATAAGCCACGTATAATCCCCCTGTGAAAAGTTGCGAAACGTTGCGCAACGTTGTGACACGTTGTGCATAGGATTGAAATTGTGTGACATTTTGTGAAACTTTGTGAAACGCCGCCCCCCGGATAGCACCAGTATTACGTATTATTACGTCCGTTGCCACGTATTTTAGATCACTTTTGCAGAAGAAGAAAAAAAAAAGAGAAGGGAGGGGGGTGTGTTTGTTGTGTGGGTGTGCCTTATATGCCTTCATTTGTGTTTTGTTTTGTTTTTGTTTTTGGAATCCCCCTCTCCCCCCCCTCACCCCCCCTCACCCCAGAACAGAACCTCCCAATATCCAACGATTCTTTCCCTTGATCTATGTCACCCTTTTTTTTTTGTTCTACTGAACGCCGCAGGAAACCGCCGCTGGAAAAAAAAAAATATGGGGGTAAAACATTATAACGTCAGCAGGTTTTGAAAGAAATGGGGAGGCCCTGGGTGCACAACCAATAGAGAGAAAGAGAGAGGGAGAGGGAGAGAGAGGTTGAAACGAAAAGGGAAAAAAAAGAATAAAATTTATTTGCAAAATGAACCTAAGCCTCACTCTGTCTCAAGTCATTTTCAAACAAAAAAAAAAAATAATAATAATAATAACTACAAAAGCAAAAGAACACACATCCACACATAAAAAACACTGGTGGAGCGGAGCAGAATTTTTTGAATTTTTCTGGGTCCCGAAGTTCTCTTCCGCAATGCCCCACACACAAAAACTGGATTGGGGGTCATTATTCTGCGCAAGAATCCCTATTAGTTATCAAAAACACACAAAACTTGAGAAGATGAAGAAATGATTTAAAAACTCTGTCGTCGGAAAGTGTACGACACACCCCTCTGCATAATGGTGGCAGTATTTTGATGTATTTTGCGCATTCCAATGGACTCCCATCACAATACTGCCACCATTACCCCCTACAGGCCCTCACACCTATTCACTTGAAATATTAAGCCCTCTCGTGACAGTGTACCTTGGTACTTAACCGGTGCACCGGGGTGGAGGCCTTCGTACCTACACAAAATGACCTGAGCCTCTCATTTGCTTAACCTTCTCACAAAAATAAGAAAATTTGAAAAATAAAAGAGTTCCTTTTTTTGGAGGAAGAAGAAGGCAAAAAGCTTTGTCCCGACAGTCTGTGTCATCTGAAGGACATCCGCTTCCCTCATCCCATGTATATTGATAGGGTGTAGGTAGCTAGGTTGTGGGAATATGGGGTCATAAGGGAAGGCTCCGGTATTTGTTTGTTTTGATAATCTGTTGATTTAGTGTAGCTGCCGCTGCAAAAAAAAGGGCAGTCTGAGACAACAGGAATACCATTGGAAGATGAAAGCCACGCCGCAATACACATATTTGACACGGAAAAGGGTTAAATTAAACACCAAACGACGTTTTGTTTCTTTTCTTTTTTTTTGGGCAAATTGGAGGTCTGGGTATGAGCATCAAATAACGCGGCTTTGTAACAAGCCTGTTTCTTTTTTCTTTTTTTTAAACCCGGGAAAAGGGAAATTTTGTAGTAAAAAAAACCACAATTCGAAAAAAAAAGGTTCAGTGCAGTCATCATCACAAAAAGGGGGGTTATTGTCTTCTCCCAGGTTTCAATGAGAAAATTCCAAAAATAGCTTCGTTCTGCTGGCGGGTATGACAACTTATCACCCCACCGAGGGTGAGGGGGAGCAGTGCCGTAGAGGAGAGGGTGGTGGGGGTACACGAGAGACTCGCTTTTGAAGAAGCATTGGGAACCCATATCATACAATTGTTTTTGCACTAACCCCGAGAGTGGGATTCCTTCCTGGGGGCAACACACAACGAGAGGATCAAAGAAACGAAACGTTTTATAAAAAAAGATGACTCACAATCTCTGGTTGCTTAGTCTGATTAGATTACTTAATGTTTTGAACATTGGTTATTCATCAATCTTTTTTGTTGTATTTTTGGATCCTTTTTGTTTTGTTTTTGTTTTTTTGTAAATGAATCACAATCTCTCGTTGCTTAGTCACCTCCAATCACTATAAGAAGAGACACAAACCTGAACGACGTACACGCTATTCACATCGAAACAGAAAAACTCGGTGAAATAAATTTCGCCTCAGCTGTGAAATAGCATCCAAAGCAAAAGTTATCTCTTCAGAATTATTTTTTTTTGGGTCCATCCGTGAACCCCTCCCCAAAAAGGTACCATCCAGGCTCTGCCACCATGTTAGCGCCAGATTGAAAAATTTCCAAGCTAGAACTACGTTTAAATACGCGAAGGGATGTTAGCAGCGACGTTAGAAATCGGGTTCCTGGATATATGTATTGAGGCTTGAAAGAAAAGCCCTCTCGTCAAAAACAAAACTTGACAAGATTAGTCCCATCTGTACAAACAAAAGAGAAAAATCGGAAGTCGTAAGTGCAAACGCTTCTATGGACACAGGCACCCACTCCGTGGGTTATCGAACCGCGGGTGGCAGTTCATTGGTACGCATAGCGAGGCTGCTGTACACAGACAGAAGGAGTAAGGCTGTGAGAATCACCTGAGCACGACACACGACACTTACATGTATGAAACGTACGGAATACGCGCAAATTAATTAAATTTAATCAAATACGTAGTGCGTAAACAATGAATTGCGCACGTACCGAATATTGGTGTAACATACGCGCAAAATACGTACCAAATCCGTACTACATAAAGCCGCGTTTTTTTCCCGCGTATTCCGCATGTCCATACATGTATGACTACAAGGTATTTTCTTTTTGAAACGAAGAAGAAATTAGTAAGATTGTACACAGGGGACAGCAAATCTATCAATAATCCAACAAACAAAATTATCATTTTAAAAAAAGGCGAAAAAAAAAAAAAAATTGGAAAATTGAGCAGAAGAACGCGGACACCTGCTGCGGAAGCCAACAAAAAAAAAAAAAAATCGGGATTTTTATAAAAAACCCCGTTATTTCTCACTCTTTTTTTTTGGCTTTGCTTTGGGTGTGCTTTCCACGCTTTCTTTCCCCCCCCCTTCTTCTTCTCCTTTGTATGACGAATCACCTGTCATCTAAAACAGATTCTGCACGCACAACACGTCACCATGAGAAAGGCTTGGGGTATGTATGTAGCAAAGACAAACACATCTCGCCTTTTCAAAAAAAGGAAAAACAAAAAAAAAAATCACTTTTCGCACTTTTCTTTTGAACATTTGTTGGAAACATTGTGTCGCTGCCCCCTAAATCTCAACTTTTTTTCTCTTCAACTTTCATCACTCTTCACTGCTATCACTTTTAAAAAAGAGAAAAATAAACCGAAGCCTCTCATGGAGTCCTTTCCAAAAAAAAGGAATAAAAATGCAACTTACAATACAAAGCCCTTCTCGTGACGAAGAAAGAAAATGCCACTATTTTTTTTTGCTTTTTTTGTGTTTTTGTTTTGTTCTGACGATTTCTTCTCTCCACCTTGCCCTCTCTGATTCCCTTATATCATTGCCTTTTTTCCCAGCTTGCTTTCCTGTACGGCGCTAAAAAAGGGGCACGTCAAGGATCGTGAAGCATGAGGGTTAACAGGATTAGAGTTGCGGAGAGGACGGGGGGAGAAGGGAGAAGGGTGGAGAAGAAGGAGAAGGGAAACGAGAGGGAATGGTACATTTTTTTTTGATTTTTTCAATATTTTTCTGTTTTCGATGAAAACGTTTGGGGTGGGAAAATATGCGGGGATTTTTTCTGCTTCCATTTTTCTGATACCATTTTGCCCCATGAGAGGGGGCTCAGGGGGCTGTAGGGAAGTTGATTGTATTATGCTATGACACAAGGAAAAAAAATAGACAATTTTCCCTCAATTCGAAGGGGGAAAAACAATTGGTTCATATATGGTGTGACCACCCAAACCGATTCTCCGAGGTTCTTCCGTGGTTCTTCCGTAGGTACTCCGGTAAGGGGGGTATACTTTTTTTTTGTTGTTTTCGGTTTTCGCCACCCGGGGGGCTTCGAGACCTGGCAACCGCACACGTACCACACAGTACACACAGTACACACAGTACACACAGTACACACAGTACACACAGTACACACAGTACACACAGTACACACAGTACACACAGTACACACAGTATACACAGTATACACAGTATACACAGTATACACAGTATACACAGTATACACAGTATACACAGTATACACAGTATACACAGTATACACAGTATACACAGTATACACAGTATACACAGTATACACAGTATACACAGTATACACAGTATACACAGTATACACAGTATACACAGTATACACAGTATACACAGTATACACAGTATACACAGTATACACAGTATACACAGTATACACAGTATACACAGTATACACAGTATACACAGTATACACAGTATACACAGTATACACAGTATACACAGTATACACAGTATACACAGTATACACAGTATACACAGTATACACAGTATACACAGTATACACAGTATACACAGTGCACATTATATACGGGCGGTTCATTTTTTTTCAACGGATTTTTTCCGTTATTTTCGCGCGAAAATGCCATTTTTGGCACGTTTCAACCAATACAAACCCGTGGTGACCTCTCTCAGTCAAAATTGTGGTCATTTCCCCCTTGTGCCAGAAACTGAGAACAACAAAAAAAAAGTATACCCCCTAGCAGTTCTCCGAGGTTCCTCCGTGGGTTCCCCGTACCCCTTGAATCACACCAATATACTAACTATTCTACTGAATAGAAGGTATAATAGGGTGCACTAAATGTAAAAATAAACTTGAAATATGTCCCACCTAAAAGAGAATAGTTGTAAAAGAAAAAGTGAACCGAATGCCCGAGCAGTTATGGCCACACCACACCGCCTTGTGTTCTCCTGCAAGATAACTCTCACACCTGGGTGTCATGTAAAATGAGTGAAATGAGAGTGAACCCTGAAGAGTGAAGGCGCGCCTTTGAATATAAAGAGGTTTACTAAAGAAAGATAAAAACGAAAAACAAGAAAAAAGAAATGGTTGGTTCTCTCTGTATTCGAGTATGAGCCACCTGATGTTTACCCCTCGTATAGGCCCGTATAGGCCCGTATAGGCCAAACCCTACCCATTTTTCCCAGCCTTTACGCGGGGTAAAAATCAGGTGGATGAGGGGGAAAACCCCGAAAAAGTCGTCAACCCAGAAAAAAAAGAAAAGACTTGAAAGATGAGTGTATCACACGCATGCACACATCTTTTAAAAAAAAAAAATGGGATTCATGGTAAGCCTCTGCTTAGCTACCTTCAAATAGTTGTCGTTTTGTTGAAAACTTTATTGTATTAGTGCAGACTGAGGGGTTCCTGATGGGGGTATTAAAAATTTAAAAAATTGCATGTAGAGCACTGTTGCAACCCGAGACACACCCCCAGGATGAGCACCACTACTGATTTTTTTTTTTTTGTTTTGTTCAATATGATTGGATAGGGAAGGCATTTTTTATAGGAAAGATGAAAAGAAAAGAAAAATTGGAAGATGAATGTGCCTTTCTTTGCACACATCTTTGTGATAAAAAAAAAAAAAACTCAGTACTAATAATGGAATCACGTTCTCGATTTGTTTGGTGGTGAGAAAAACCTGCAAAACAAAGCCTGAAAACAACGTTCTTGCCCCAATGAGAAATAGGGTCGTTACAACAAAAACTATTTTTTTTAAAAATAAAGGGGGTTTTTGGTGGCTGAAGTGCAAAAATAAATAAATCGCCGCAAGCGAGCACATAAACTCTCTGAAAAAATTCTGCGTCTAAAAAAAACAAAAAGAAGAAAAAGTTGGTCAGATGATTTATAGCCTCCCGTACTTAGTCACCACAAATTTTTTACAGCGCTGAAAACGCGCTTTTCTTTTGCCCAACAGGTTTGCACAGAATATTTCTGAAAAAGGGGTTTTTTTTAATCATTTGCAACGTTGCTGGACACACAGGAAATACATAAAAGCAAAAGAAAGTGTGATACACACGAACGCCTTGCAGTACACCGGTGGACGCTGGCGTTGAAATGCTGGAAAGAGAATGGTCCCAAAAGACGTTGAAAGCGCAGAACTCTTCTACGTAGACTCTAAATAAAATAAAAATAAACTGTAGTTGTTGCTGCAGGCACCTCCGACTGGCCCACGTACGATGCCAGCCATCCAAATAAAAGCACAATAAGCATAAGAGATTTGATGACTATGCTCATGCACAGTTGATTCGAAGATTTTTTTTTTTTTTTCGTTCACTCACGAGAGGAGCAATATATTTATTTCAAAAAAATAATGACACAGACACACCTGTGTTCGGCACTTTTGGTTAAAAAAAATTCTTCAATCTTCAAGAAACTTCTCCAGGTGATGTAGGTTCCTTGAAGTGGCCACGAGAGAACTCAGTGGTATACGTTTTTTTTTTTGGAATAAATATGAACCTAAGCCTCTCATGCTTGGTCACCTTGAAGAAAAAAAATATCAAGTTCTTTACAACACTGTGTGGGGTTCACCCTTTTTTTTTTGAACCCTCTCCCAAACCTATTGTGCGATTTTATAGTTCGCCATTGATCTACTTTCCCGATAATTCCACACCAAGACCTAGTGGTTGTATTGTGATAATTGCCCATGGACAATTATACAGCCCACTACCACCAAAAGCCTCCCCCCTCCATCCTGGTGACCGGATTGTGTATCCATAAGATACAGGCCACCATATTCCTTACCCCTCGCCCTACATTTTGCGAACTTTTCCTGCTCTAATTTTTTTTGCAGGTCAATAATCGAAGAAAAGAAAAGACGTTGAAAAAAAAAAAAAATAGTTGGCGCACAGGTCTATATCTTGCACACCTACTTGTACAATGTTCCATTCCACTATGAGGAATTACCCACATCTGCTTTCGACACACATTTTCCAGCACACCCACCCCAGACAAAATACCAAAACAGATAAAAAAAAAGACACAAAACAACCCGTCCCCTTTTCCAACACTTAATATTAAACTAGATTGGCTATTTTTGGGAAATCCAGAAAAAAAAAACATCCCCCTGTCCGCCCCGAAAAACCCAAAAAAAAAATTTTTTTTGAAACATTCTGACAACATCATCTCACTCCGTTCCCTCTCCTCACAATGGTGGAAGGTACGGAAGGCTGCTCAAGATAGCGTGCTGTGCCTGTGTGGGTATGAATGTGGGGATTTTTTATGTTTTGTCTCGACATTTTGTCTGGAAAAGAAAGAAAAGTTTATAATATGATCCTAAGCCTCTCGTGCTTAGTCACCATAAAGAAAGGAGAACAGTTGAGTTGTATGGTCACCACTTTACAAAGAAAGTTCACTTGAAATACAAAGCCCTCTCGTGACAGTGTGCCTTTGGTACATGACCAGAAAGAACCATACCTTGTTATTGTCCTGGGATGAGCCACCCCGTGGTGTTGTGACGTCGCCGGTGTCTTCTTGCTGCTTCTTTGCCCCTTCGCTGCTTGCGTTGTACCGCCACTCACAGCGTGCACTCTGTGCAGCAGAAGCGGGCGACTGGCTTTCAAGCGTGATACCTGAAGGAGTGGAAGAATAGGGAATATGCACAAAGGATGTCAAAAAAAACCCCCCGATTTAAAAAATCCTACGCGGCGTCACCTTTACGTTCGAAGGGCGATATGATTTTAATTCTGAGGCAAAAATGGTGCAAAGGACATACCGACACCGGGCAAGGTCTCCTCCTCAAACTCTTTGAAAAGGTCGAGAATCACCTTCAGCGGCTGAGCTGTGGGCTTCCGCTTGCGGCGTCTCTTTTCCTTCCGTTCTGCTGCCCCACCCCCGATGACCGGGATGCAGTCGCCCACACCGTCGCCAATGATGTCATCGTCGTCCAGCGACTCTTCCTCTTCGAGAGAGTTTGCGCCGCTGAAATACTTTGTGAAGTTGTTCAGACCCGAGCTAAGCGTTTGCAGGTCTCTTTCGTCCAGGTCTGAGTTGAGAAGCGAGTTTTCACGGAAACAATCTGCGCTCCGTGAACAGTCCAAAAACGTTGTACGCCCCGCTGGCGGAGCTGACGACGGTGTCGCTGCGTTCATCCTACCAGGCGCAGACGCACCCCCAGCCTTCAAGGTCGCCACACGCTCTGCCTGCGCCGCCTCTGGCGTCGCTGCATTAGCGCTCGTCAAATGCCCTTTGACCAACTGTTTGAAATGCAAAAAAGCGTCAATCACCTCACGAACATCCGATTTTTCGAAATTTTTGCTTTCTTTTGGTTCCGGGATAGGGGTGGTCGGGCGAGACGCTGCGGACGGTTTATCATTTGTAAAGGCACCGTCTTCTTCTAGCAGCCCGAAGACACGGAAGAGCTTTTTGATGTACTGAACCGGTTTGTGGAGAAGGAAGAGACGGACACCCCCACTGTCCTCTCTTCCCGCAATGTAACGGAGCGTCGCGGAAGCAAGGCTCTGAAGGTGCTTCATCGCCGTAGGGGTGTCGAAGTTGTTGCACAACGCTTCATGCACCAATCTCTCCGTTGTGTCAAACTCCTTCAGCAGTGTCGACTCAAAGTTCTCCTCTGTGTCGTTCCACCGTACAGACTCCTCCGCCTTCCACCTTTTCTGCCCCAAAATCGTTTCCGTCGTGCCAAAAAACTGCGCAAAGAAGGCTTCGATTTTGCAGGCACCACTCATGGACCCTTTACTCAGAATCAACGCATCCTGGTAGGGGTGCAGGAGGAAGAGGATGCGGATTTGCCGTGCAGTGTAGATGGTGAGAATGTCGTCGATGGTGATCGGACGGACCCGGGTGGTCGAGAAGAGGTCTTTTGAGTCTGCGTGGATGTTGCCGTGGTGAAGGAAGTAGTTCACCCACTGGTGGTTGTTCCAACGCGCTTCGGATTGGGCAAGCTCGTTGTCGTGGTGTGGGAAGCGGAGGTCCTCACAGCCAGTGTGCAGATCGATGCAATCCCCAAGGTACTCCGACGCCATTGCACTGCATTCAATATGCCAACCAGGGCGTCCTTCACCCCAGGGAGAATTCCATTGAGGCTCGCCATCATTGCTTTTGCGCCACAAAATAAAGTCCTTCGGGTGTTTCTTCTCCTTCGAAGCTGCTTCATTGCATTGCAAAGCGCCTTCACAGTTTTTCGTCAAAACCCCTCTTTGATCCTCATCAGAGCACCGCGACATAAGCTTCGCATATTTATGCATTTCTCCAAACTTTTGAACATCAAAATACACGGAATCTCCGGTAACATAGGCAAACCCATTGTCGATAATGTTGGTGATAAAGGTGATGATGGACGGAATGAACTCTGTTACTCGAGTAATAACAGTGGGGGGTCGAATGTGAAGACGGGCCAAATCGTTGAAGAAGCGAACCTCCATCTCCTTGGTCAGGATGTTTGAGGAGATGTTGGTTGCTTCGCCATCGGAGTTTGCGTTGTCGGGGGTTTCCTTGCGGCGTTTTTTGCACGATGCGATGAGCTCCTGTCTTGCATCCTCCAAACCACCTCCCGTAGAGGAGAGCGCAGTCATGGCATCGTTCTTGCTCCAGCCTTCCTCAACCAATTCGCGAATCTCTTGCGTTCTTATGATAATCCTGTCATCAATATCAGTGACCCCCATAACATGAGTGACATTGTACATAAAATAATCCTCCAAAACCCTGCGCACCACGTCAAACGTCATGTAGGTCCTACAATGCCCCAAATTCGGTGGGTCGCATACCGTAGGCCCGCAGCCGTACCACTTCACGGTCCTTCCGTTGATTGGAAGAAACTCCACCAATCCACAGTCATTCTTCGGACCACCAGACCCAGGTTGGCTGCAACACGGTCCCCTGTTTTTAAGGCTGTTTTTAACCTTCAAGCCGGTGCGGAAAGAACCTTCGGAGTTCGGTGCGCTCCATGTAACCTGAGACAACGGCGTGTCCGAAGAAGAGGAAAAGGAAGACATGAGAAAAAGGAGGGGGGTGAGGAGGAAGTGAGCTGTATCTTTTTTTTTAAAAACAATGCAAAAAGAAAAGAAAAGGCCCGGTACTTCCCTCCTTGGTGGTGGTGGTGGTGGTGGTGGTGGTGTTTTAGGGAGGGATGAGGTTGAAGGAAAGAAATAAAAATGTTTTGTGGGGTTTTTGGACCATTTGCTGTTGTGTTGTTTTGTTTTTTTTTTTTGGGTTGTCTCAAGACAGAAGAAAAAGATAAAAAATATATTTGAAGGGTGAATGCCCATCTCATACAATATAAGCACCCTGCCTCGGTCTAGGTGAGGAGTCTGAGGGGGGAAAATCTCCGTTTATTTTTTTTTACTTCAAGAGTTTTTGGCCAGACCCCAACCAAAAGGTATCATCTCAAGAAATCGAGAAGGTTTTTTTTAGAGCCAGGGCATTAAATAGGGGGGTTTTTCCCTAAAAAAGGCAAAAAAAAAAACACCCTATATTAGGCCCTGAGAGCTAGAACAATGTGGAAGGGGGAAAAAAAAACGGGGTGGATGGAGGGTTGAGGGTTCTTATTTTGCAGACGTAGGTAAGACACGGTGAGATAAGGAAGTGGCAAAAAAAAAGGGGGGGGGGGGGGGGTAGGGGAGGGTCACTGTACTCGATAAATGCGATTTTTCCGATTTTGATCCTCAGAACCGCAGAAGTCCCCGAAAACTATACCAAACCACCTAGGGGACCCAAAAAACGCACCAGCGCCCCAGTTTTGACACAGAAACACTCAGATGATGCCTGAAATGCAATTTTTAAAAAATGCCTACAGAACTTGTACCTGCCCACCCCCCGTAGATAGAGCAACTCACACATTCATCACGCCTCAGTGTGAGCCAGGGGCCAGAAAAGCCCCCAAAGCCACATATTTTCACCCCAGAACCTATCCCGAGGGGTACCCAGGCTGTTTCGGGGTGTTTAGAGGGACTTGGTGGAACTTAGAACCATGTTTCAAAAAGGGTACAAGTACTGTGCCAAGGGTTTTCCCACCCTAAGGTATCTGAAGCCGTCAAAAAGCGTGAAGTAGGCAATAAATCAAAAAATACCCCCTGAGGTCAAAAAAACCACACCATAGGCCCATTTGGACCCCAAAAATCGAATTCCGCCCGGTTTTGGGCACTTTTGACCACTTCTGAGCGACTTTTTTGCGTTTTTTAAAAGTGACCACCAACTTGTACCTGCCCACCCCCCCTGTAGATAGAGCAACTCACACATCCATCACGCCTCAGTGTGAGCCAGGGGCCAGAAAAGCCCCCAAAGCCACATATTTTCACCCCAGAACCTATCCGAGGGGTACCCAGGCTGTTTCGGGGTGTTTAGAGGGACTTGGTGGAACTTAGAACCATGTTTCAAAAAGGGTACAAGTACTGTGCCAAGGGTTTGCCCTCTCAAGGGACCAAGTACTTGTACCCTTTTTGAAACATGGTTCTAAGTTCCACCAAGTCCCTCTAAACACCCCGAAACAGCCTGGGTACCCCTCGGGATAGGTTCTGGGGTGAAAATATGTGGCTTTGGGGGCTTTTCTGGCCCCTGGCTCACACTGAGGCGTGATGGATGTGTGAGTTGCTCTATCTACAGGGGTGGGCAGGTACAAGTTCTGTAGGCACTCTTTTAAAATTGCATTTCAGGCATTATCTGAGTGTTTCTGTGTCAAAACTGGGGCGCTGGTGCGTTTTTTGGGTCCCCTAGGTGGTTTGGTATAGTTTTCGGGGACTTCTGCGGTTCTGAGGATCAAAATCGGAAAAATCGCATTTATCGAGAGATTTAACGTGCAGTGACCCTCCCCTAGGGGGGGGTCAGCCTGAGTAATAAAAAAGGGGGGTTTTCGGCCCAAACCCCAGACCCCCGGCCACAACCTAGTGCGTAATAAGGGGATGGGGTAGTACTGCACCCAAAACCCCGTTTTTCGGCGTTTCCGGAGTCCACCCAGAAAGTGGTGGGGCCATTCTGAAAAAATGGACAAGTTTTTCGGTGTCTAAATTTTCACGACTTTTCTTGGGTACAGTTTTACGTGTGCTTTTCCGGGGCCCCATCTCGAAAAGGGTCACACGGGGTATAACTCAGTAGTCCCGGCTGGCCCCGGCCCTGGCCCCGGCCCTGGCCCTGGCCCTGGCCCTGGCCCTGGCCCTGGCCCTGGCCCTGGCCCTGGCCCTGGCCCTGGCCCTGGCCCTGGCCCTGGCCCTGGCCCTGGCCCTGGCCCTGGCCCTGGCCCTGGCCCTGGCCCTGGCCCTGGCCCTGGCCCTGGCCCTGGCCCTGGCCCTGGCCCTGGCCCTGGCCCTGGCCCTGGCCCTGGCCCTGGCCCTGGCCCTGGCCCTGGCCCTGGCCCTGGCCCTGGCCCTGGCCCTGGCCCTGGCCCTGGCCCTGGCCCTGGCCCTGGCCCTGGCCCTGGCCCTGGCCCTGGCCCTGGCCCTGGCCCTGGCCCTGGCCCTGGCCCTGGCCCTGGCCCTGGCCCTGGCCCTGGCCCTGGCCCTGGCCCTGGCCCTGGCCCTGGCCCTGGCCCTGGCCCTGGCCCTGGCCCTGGCCCTGGCCCTGGCCCTGGCCCTGGCCCTGGCCCTGGCCCTGGCCCTGGCCCTGGCCCTGGCCCTGGCCCTGGCCCTGGCCCTGGCCCTGGCCCTGGCCCTGGCCCTGGCCCTGGCCCTGGCCCTGGCCCTGGCCCTGGCCCTGGCCCTGGCCCTGGCCCTGGCCCTGGCCCTGGCCCTGGCCCTGGCCCTGGCCCTGGCCCTGGCCCTGGCCCTGGCCCTGGCCCTGGCCCTGGCCCTGGCCCTGGCCCTGGCCCTGGCCCTGGCCCTGGCCCTGGCCCTGGCCCTGGCCCTGGCCCTGGCCCTGGCCCTGGCCCTGGCCCTGGCCCTGGCCCTGGCCCTGGCCCTGGCCCTGGCCCTGGCCCTGGCCCTGGCCCTGGCCCTGGCCCTGGCCCTGGCCCTGGCCCTGGCCCTGGCCCTGGCCCTGGCCCCGGCCCTGGCCCTGGCCCCGGCCCTGGCCCTGGCCCCGGCCCTGGCCCCGGCCCTGGCCCTGGCCCCGGATGTTGAAAACATGAAAATGCCCGAAAACACCGGCATTTGCATTTTCGGAATCCGTCCGTTCTGTGGTGGGATCAATTTGCTGAAATGGACAATTCTTGGTTTTGGTCAAAATCTATGTAGGGTAAAGAGGGGTAAGGTAAATACCACAACCCAGATTTTCTCACCCTGATGCTGAAAACATGAAAATGCCCGAAAACACCGGCATTTGCATTTCCGGAATCCGCCCGTTCTGTGGTGGGGGATATACAGAAAAATGGACAAAATTTTAATGACTAAAATTTTCACACAAATATGAACCCAATACAAGGGTAAATGACAAAAATTACCATAAAAACCCCCCAAAACCCAAAAGCCCAGACCCCAGACCCCAGGCCACCTCCCTTATTACGCACCCTGGGGGGGGTTAGGGGGTGCAACGGTAGTAGAAATCCTTAAGGAATTAGTGTAACAAACCCATTTTTTTGAAATTTAGGTCAAAAATCCCACTAAAAAGGGCGTACCTGGCCGCAAATCCGCCTGGGGACCAGCAAAATATCCCAGTAAAATACCGGACGATCACCACAGGAGCTTTCCTACCCAAAAAAAATGCATTTTTTCTGAAAAAAACACGAAAAACATGTAACAAAAATGTAACACGTCTTGACCGAAATGCAACACTTTCGAAAATACTCTCCCTAGCCCCCAGAAAACCCTCCAAACACCAAAAAAACACCCCATTCGCCCTCCTGTGGGGTCCCAGGGTCGAATTATGTGGTTTTTGTGACTTTTAGGGGTCCAGGTTGGGTCTCCAAGAGGTGTTTCGTCGGGTGCAACGCTAGAAAATACCTATACATTAGTAGTTTCCAGACTTGGTCCGTACCTGAGAACCCAAAAAACTCCACCCAAAGGTCCACAGAGGTCACAAAAACCCCCAGGAGTTACCCTCCCCACCCCAGGAGGGGTGGAAAATCATATTTGCGACCACTTTTTGGTCGATTTTGGTGCCTGCAGGTCAAAAACCCCTCTTGCAACACTTTTGCAACACTTTCTCCTCCCGGCTAAAATGTGGTTTTTGTGTATAAAAAAAATTCAAAATTTTCAGCGAAGACATAAAGAAAAATGGACTTTTGGCCCCAAAACCCCCCGGAAATCACTCTGTGCACACATATGACTGGAAAAATCCACTTTTCCTCTTGTTTTGGACTGTTTTAAATTTTTGAATTTTTTGATAAATCGCCCTGTATCAAATACCCTCAGAAAAGGGGGAAATTGGGTGAAAATGCGACAAAAAGTGTCAAAAAATCGGGGGGGAAAGTGCCAGAAAGTGCCAAAAAGGCACCAAAAAGTAAGGAATAGTCCACCAAATGTGTTTCCTGGGGTGATTTTGTGTTTTCGACTGATTTTTTTTACACTTTTTATGATTTTTTCGGGTGTGTTACAGAAAAAACGGCCTCATCGCACCCCCTACTGGGGGGGGTGGGTGGTGTACTGATCATCTGTTAGTTCAGTGTAGCTGCCCGTAGACAGTATTTGCACTGTCCAGGTGGCAACAGCCTGGGTGCACATTTTTCCGACCCACTAATAACAGGAAAAATCTAACACAAAGGGGGTAAGACTAGAAAGACTTTTGGATATGGTAAGAGAGAGAAAAAAGGGGTTTTTTTTTGATAAATTGTTGGAGTAGTGTAGTAGCCTCGGTTGTGTTGCCACAGTTGTGCAATCTCCACTGTTCGTTTGTCGCTCCGCAAGGCAATGGCGTTTTTCCCCCTTCTTTTCCATTGAAGTATGTTGTGATACGTGAAAAAGGGAAGACATAGCTTGCGGGCACCGTCAGTCGTTTTTTCTATCTTTGCATTGACAAAAAAAAGAAGAAGTTTTTTCATAAGAGAAGAAAAAGTAAAAGTTGATAAGATGTACCTAATCCTCTTGTGTTTTGGTGAGGAAGGGACCGCGCTGTTCCTGTAGGTAATCTGGCCAGGGAATTCTTGTGATGAGAGTTGAACCTTTTGCAGATTTCTTTTTAATAATTTTTTCCAG
Source organism: Rhynchopus sp. YZ270_cl-10 (assembly GCA_964035575.1). Classification (NCBI taxonomy): domain Eukaryota; phylum Euglenozoa; class Diplonemea; order Diplonemida; family Diplonemidae; genus Rhynchopus; species Rhynchopus sp. YZ270_cl-10. Next base: position 545,708 of record OZ037894.1, on the reverse strand, counting down.
CAAAATTACCTTATTGCGAAACCACAAGGGAGACTCGACGACAATGATCACCTATAGTGCCATTCGTGTAGAGTTCATGATGTTTTCCTTGGATGACAAAAAATACAAAAAAAAAAAAAAAATGGCGAGGAGAAAAGGGGTTTTTTTGCACAATAAAAATAAAATAAAATGAAAAATGCCTGCAACAATCAAACCATCTCCAACCACCCCCGCCCCACCTCCTCACCTTCTATTCAGTAAACGGGGGGGAGGGGCAGTGTTCCGAGCCCGAAGTTAAAGGAAAATTTATAAGATGATCCTAAGCCTCTCGTGTTTGGTCACCTTAAATTAACATTTTAACACGAAACGTCTTAAACGTTTTAACTACCAAACTAGGAACACTTGGAAAGGAGGGGGTTTTGACACAAGAGTTAGGTTGCTGGACAACGCACTCATCTAAAATTTATATCATTATACTTTCCATACTCAATAGAAAGGTATAACAGGATGCACTAAATGTACCCAAACCCTTTTTTTAAAGTGGACTGTTTGTTTCTGATAGTGACATGGAAGGTTTTTTTTTTTTTTGAAGAAAGTTTTCATGTAAACATTCACAAAAATTCATCTAAAAAATAAATAAAAAAAACTGAACAGTGTTGAAACACTGAGAAAACCTAAAGCCGACAGTTTTTTTCCTTTTTTTTTTTGAAGAATTGTTGGAATAGTGTAGTTGCCACCTGTACAAAACTCCACTTGTCACTTTTATTTGCTTTTTGACAATCTCACTGAAGCAGGTATTTACTATATCGACAATCACTTTTATACCTACTGGTGTAAAAATCTGTACCACAAAATGCCCCTTTTTTTTTTCTTTTTTGGGGGAAGTAACTAGGCACACACATCTCTAGCTTCAGCAGCCCTCCCTTTACTCAATTTTTTTAGATCCAATTTTCCTGCGTTTCCCCCCCCCTTATTCTCTTCAACAATGGGTGTTAGACAAAGGACAAGCTTTTTTTTTTTGTGTGGGGAGGGGATTTTGGGGACCCTCAATCTCATTTTTTTTTCCTGTCTTTGATAAAATTCGGGCCATGGGTGAGAGGGAGCGTGGGCAAGCAAAAAAAAGGTTTATCAAAAAAAGGGGTTTCATTGGGAGAGGGTATGTCCTTTGCATCGTTCCTTTTTTTCCTTTTTTTCCTTTTTTTTTTTTGATAAATTGTTGTAGTGAAGTTGCCTCGGTAGTGTTGCCACGGTTTGTGCAAATCTCCACGGCTGACTTTTCTTTTTTTTTGAAAACTTGATTGTATTAGTGTAGCCACCCAAAGAGTGTGCTCCACCATTCATCGTTGGACGCAAGGTACTGATTCTTGCAGGTTCATCGAACCCTCAGAGAGCACTTTATGGAAAAAAGAGTTGAAATGTGCTATAAAAAAACGTAGCTCGGTAGAGCTGATGCAAAGGATGTGGGGGGAATAAATAATAACGTATTTTTTGGCCACCAAAACAGATTGTTTGGGGACATGCAACTCTTTTTGATACTGAGTTTTGTTGAATCCAGGCAAAACTCTGATTTTTTTTTTTTTTTTTGTTGCTGTTGTTGTATCGACAATCTCCTATTTGTTTTGCTAATCTGGGTTTAGCGTAGCTGCCAAGCAGTCTGCACTGTTTTGAGATAAAAAAAAAGTGAAAGAAAAGAAAAGAAAAGAAAAGAAAACATAGAACGGGCGCGCCATTTTTCCCCTCTCGCGACAAAATGTGCAGCAACGCCCGCCCCATTCCTTGAGATCAACCGTTTCGTCCCCCCTCCCAAACCCTCCCCAACTCCCCCCCTTCTCCCGCACCCTAGCATATCTGAACAACGTCGTAGTGACATCACACAGTCCAAAACAGTCCTATACAGGACACAGGGGGTCACAAAATCACACAAAATCATACAAAATAAACATCGGGTGGGGTAAAAAAAATTACCGTAGAGTTTTTGAAATGCCAAAAAAACCCACCTTGGTGGTGGTGCTCCTGACGACCCCATTTTGCGTACTTCTTGCGTACTTAGTGCGTAGTTGTTGCGTACTTGGTATTTTCTATTGGGGTACCAACCTTAGGTTTTCTATTTACCTAACCGGTGTATGTTGTATGATTGTATACCATCTCTTCTTAGAGAAGAGAAAGGCAAAAGTGGAAGGAAAAATAAAGAAAAGTTTGATGCAGGCATCTCCGACTGACACACATACTACGATGCCAGCGTGGATGAATGCACAAAAAAAGAGAAAAAAATGGCAAAGATTGAATCTTTAGTGATCTTTTACCAAAGGTGAGATATTGAAACAAAAATGGGGTATATAAACTAGTGCACACGCTGTCGCAATCTGTTTTCAGTGAGGAGGGGGGGGCATGTTGATTTGCCTCACCGAAAAGATCTCAGACAGAACAAAAAAAAAACAAAAAAAAAACAAAAAAAAAACAAAAAATGAATTCATGCAACATTCGCGGGAGGTCGGGGTTGAACCCCCCTGGTACTCCCAGAAATAGTATTTCAACATATGCAGTCAATAAATTGATAGCATAGGTCCCAAAAAAAAATATAGCGTAGAATTTATTGCAAAGCCATGACTAAACGTTTATTATTTGCAGTGTTGTTGTTATTGACAAACTACCCCCAAAAAGAGGCAGGTTTCTGTGAACTCAAATATCATCCAAAAAAAAAGGGGGCCAGGAACTACGTTCGGACAGCAATATATGTTTTGTCTCAATATTCCCCAGCTGATAGTAGCAAACCCTATCGTACATTGCTGGACGACAAAAAAAAGCTCCTTTTTTTTTGGATTCATATCTTTTCAGAGAAGTGAGTTTTTTTTGAAAAAAATTGTTAAAATCTGGTGCTCCGGGAGGGGTCGATATTGACAGGTCGCTGACAGGTCACTGACACAGGGACTTTATAGTCCCCATGATATTGACAGGTCGTTGACCTATTTCCGAAAAGCACCAAAATCCTGAAATTCTTGTATTTTAGTGGACACACTGGAGCCACCTATCCTATCCTATTTTTTTTAGATTCTTTTGTTATACCACAAAGGGGGGTATTGGGAGAGGAACAATGCACATGGTTTGCCTGCTGCTGTTCTTTTATAAAAACAAAAAAAAAAACACACTTTTTTTTTTTTGAAAATAGCGTTATGTGGCCACCCGAGAGAGCTATGCGCGTTCACTATACAAAAAACGTTTTCCCCTCCATTCTTTGCCCTCACAAAAATCACCAAGGAGATTTGCAATAAACGATAGGATAAGTGATTGTACACAATGTCACCCGAAGGCTAGTCTTACAGACGGGACATAGATGAAAAAAAAAGGGGATTAAAGATTAAAGAAAAAGAAAACGGGCCAGAAGCAAAAAAAAAGCAACATTTTTTCTTTTCTTTATTCACACATCTCTCTCTCTCTCTCTCTCTCTTCTCTTCTCCCTATCCCCCAACTTTTTTTATCACAAAGTTCAGGACATTCTGAAGCTGTTGATTTTAACAAATCCTTCGTCTTCATCGTCTTCGTCTTCTGAGCCGGATGAGGAAAGGTCAGGACTTGCAGCCCGGTCCACAACCTTCTCCGGCTGCGCCTCCTCGACCTTCTCATCTTCCACCACCACCTCCTCCTCCTTCTCCTCCTCCTTCTTATCTTCGATGGTCTGCTCCATTGCCACTTCCTTCTCTTCTTGTTCAATCTTCTCGGTGATTGCCTTCTCGATAAGCGCCAGCTTCTTCAGAGACTCTTGCTTCTCTGTCTCCGTCTGTGTGCTTATCGCTGCCTCTAGGGTGGCCTTCTCCTTACGAAGACCTTCAAGGGAGAACCCTAGGAGCGCCCACTGGCCGTATTCGTTGACCCGCGAATGGTCGACCCCGTAGATGTAGTACTGGTACACGTAGACCAAGAAGATGAAGTCGTCTCTGAGGCAGGCTAAACGGTGTGCATTTGGCATTTCCATTGCGAAGGCAAAGATATCATCAATAAATGTCCCCAACGCTTTGTAGGTGAACGCACGCATTGGCATATGCGCGACGCTCTTCAGCTTATAGTTGACAAAGAGCTGGGGTGTCATCATCACAAATCCAAACCAATAAATAAATCTCACTAACGTCCCTAATACAAACGAATACACGCTTTTATGCTCATCATTCACCAAAGAATAGATAGAGTAAGCGACAAGGAGGGGCATGAGAAGAAGGAAAAGGTAGTGCGCTGCCTGCTTGTCTGCTGCAGCGGAGGTGCGGTCGATGTCTATTGGTTCTTCTTCTGTTGGGGTTTCTGTTGTCTCCGGTGTGTCTGGAGTCGTTGCGGTCATCTGAATGGAATGCGCCTTCCAGATCTTCCAAAACTCAATGACCACACCAACAGCAAAGTTCCCAATAATCAACCTCGAAGTGCCTGCGCTATCCAGCAAATACAACAAAATAACAGTCTGCATTCCAGCCCGCATATACAGCGACGTCAAGCTCTGTCCCTTCACGCTCCTCTTCCCCCGCCAGAATGTAACATCGTTCTTAAACGCAAGAAAGTTAAACACAGTGTGCAGAACAGACACAATGATCAAGGACGCCAACATCCATGGGTCCATCTGAATCAACTGCTTAATTTGATGGATATCCCTCGCATCAGTGATGCCCATATCCTGTAAAAAAGGAGTAGGAAAAAGGAAGGGGAAGAGGAAGAGGAAGGGGGAAGGCAACATACCTGGTACATCTCCATCCCCTTGTACATCGAGAACGCAATAAGGCCCACGCCCTCAATCGACACATCAACGCTGATCTTGCTGTATTTTTTGATGTGGGGTATTTTTTTTGAAAATCTGAATAGTGCAAAGATACCCTTATTCAACGGGTCTTTCAAGAGAAGGCCTTGGGGGGAATTTTTTTTTTTTTTTGAAAACTTGGAAAAATCACGTGTCGCAACAGAATATATCCACGCCACGCCCACCCTCCGCCCAGCTTACTTCCATTTCGCGGTCTACGTTGAGATTTTTTTTTTTTGACATACGTGACGGAGTCGTTGAGGGGCGTGTAGTGCTCTCCAGTGAGCCAGAAGTTGTTGTGCCATATCAGGGGGTGGTACAGACGTTCTTTGTAGTCGGGTCTAAGGAGGTCGGTGATCTGTTGTTGTTTATGTGTTGTTGTTGTTTTTTTTTTGAAAACTTGGTTGTATTAGTGTGGTCACCCGACGCACTCCACTATAGTGTTTCTTTTTTGTTGTGTTGATCCCTTTACACTAATCCTGGGTAAAGAGAAAAGATGTGTACTCAATGGCTCAAAACCTTTAATCATCCAAACTTAAACACAAAAAATACACACCCTCTCATCCATCTTGGTCATCGACAGCCTCTCCTGCAGCGCGTCAAACGCAGAAAAGACTACTTTATTCTGCAAGATCGGGACCCACGTCTGCGTATCCACCTCCTCCCCCATGCATTGCTCCCCTTCGTCTTCACATTCCTCGGTGCCGTCTTTTGAGTAGATCAGGTTTTTATACCCCGGCCGGGTGCCTGCCTGCGGACGGTAGCGGACGACACGACGCGACTGCACTGTGGCGAGGTACGGACGCTCCATATCGCGCATGGAAATGTGGACATAGAGGGAGCCGTTTCTCTGGAGGACATGCTCTGCAGGGAAGTCCACCGCAACTGTCAGGTTCGCTGCGCCACCCTCAAGCGAGAGGTTCCCGTATGTAAAGAACGTTGTTTGAAGCGGGACATCCTTCTCGTCAAGCTCCGGTTCCGTCGTAAGATACCAGCTCACCAGGACCACAGTCTTCCTCCGGAACATCGGGGACAACACGATGTCGCGCTTCGCGTGCCGTTTCGGTTCCTCCGAGGGTGGGGGAGGGGCCTTTCTTTTGGCCTGCGTGGCGACAGTCGTAGAGGAGGTGGGGGTGGAATGCGCTGAAGTCGCCGTGGTGGCGGTACTGGTTGTCGTGGTCGTAGCGGATACGTTGTACCGCGTACTGTTGTCTCCTGGCATGTAACCGTAGTGCGCCTCTGCCCATGACGTGACTCCCATCGCACACAACACAGACACACCAATAAAGGCGAACATCCGTCCCATTCCCCCACCCTGCTGACGATGTCCCCTCTCAACGTTCTCCGCATCCTCGACCACATCCGGTTCCCCCTCGTTCTCTGCAGCTCCAGGAATCGTTGGGGCAGGAGGGGAAGGAGGAGGAGGAGGAGAGGGAGGAGGGCTGGTGGTACCATTCACCACCTCAGCGTGTCCCAACACATCATCACCCTCTCGTTCCATTTTTTTTATACAAAAAACCTTTAAAAAACACCCCCAAATTTTTCTCCAAAAGAAACTTAGTGTAAAGGGGAAAGTGTAGGGTTTTTTCTGTATAGAGGTGGTGGAGGAGGGAGAGGAGGAGGAGAAATAGAAACTTAACAATGGTGTGGCCGACGACCCCAAAATAGCAGAAAGTAGCAGAAAATAGCACAACAATAGCACCCCCCCTTTCAGCCACACCATAACACTCATACACGACGGTGATGTAACGGGTGTTACAAGTGGAGTTACAAGTGAGTTACATGTAACTTTTGTTACATGTAACTCACTTGTAACCCACTTGTAACCCACCAGTTACAACCTGATTTTGCCGGTAATTCATGTATCCCACTTGTAACTCACTTGTAACTCACTTGTAACGGTTTTTCACTTGTAACGTTACAAGTAACTTCACTTGTAATGTACTGTACATCACCGTCGTGTAAACACGATAAAACCCATGGTAGACAGGTTGTGGTGAAACACACAACACCATCGACCTGTTTTGGTGAGGAGTGGCTTCTGCAGCGCGGATTCGTCCCTAGAATCCGCAAAAAATGTGTTCAAACTGCGTTATTTCTATTTCCTCCTTCATGAGGAGGGTGACAGAAGAAAAGTAAAAAGTGGTCTTCATTTTTTTTTTTCTTTTTTCTTTTTTTAAAAATCTGAACTACCCGGGGGTCGGACACATAATACAGAGACTATGTATTCTGACTTGATGGTTTCATTTTTTTTTTGTTTTTATTTTAGCTTTTTTTTCTTCTGTCGAATCGACAAATATCCCACAAGTGGTTTTGTGTTATTATTTTTTTTTTCTTCTTTTACTATTTACGGAAGGATCATTTTCTGTGAGGAAACTGTCCTTCAAAAAAAAAGGGGGTGGCGAGCGACATGCCAATTTGTTGATACTTTTTTTTTTTTCTCTTCGGCAGTCGGGGTAGGGGCTATGGGAAGAAGAGACGTGGATAAGATGACCTACCAAGAACGAATAAAGCGAGAAGAATTGTCCAACAGTATTGAAGCAGGAGGCAAAAAAAAAAAATGGTGTGGGGCCAGCCTCGATTGGTTCTCTCTTCAACTCTTACATTTCTCAGAGGGGGAAAAAACCCACAATTTTTTGTTCCTTCTAATTGGTTGGTATACACAGTGCTTTTCTAACTGTTTTTTAATTATAATGTACTCAGAGTATGCGATACCCTTTGCAATAAAAAAAGAAAAGAAAAAAATATAAGATGACCCTAAGCCTCTCGTGTTTAGTCTGATTAGATTATTCTTTGAATAACTTGGTTGTATTAGCGTAGACACCCACTACACGTTTGTTTGTTTTTTTTAAGACTAAGCCTCTCGTGATTAGTCTTAAAACTCGCCCGTGTTTAGTCTGATTAGATTACTTAATGTTTTGAACATTGGTTATTCATCAATCTCTCGCCCATGCTTAGTCACCTTGATCACATTGGTTGCAGAAAGAGGGCAGCTCGCCCCCCTACCTTTTTTTCTGTACCTCACCTTTTTTCCGACGATATTTGTAAATGAATATCCAAGCAAGGGGAGGAGAGCTTGGAACTATACTTCAGTAGAAACGAGGGGGGGAAAAGAAGAAGAAAAAGAAAGAAAAAAAGAAAAAAAAAAAAAAACTACCGGCCGTGTACATATTACGATCCCCTAATTAAGGGCCGCTTCTTTCATAGGCAGCCTAACGCGGCCGGGATCTTTTTAAAAAGATATTTTCGATAAAAGAAACAAGAAATGCGTGGGAATATGGATACTCTCTTTTTACTTTTTTTTGCGAGAAATAACTCCATCCTCTCATATTGATGTAACCATTCCAGGTACAAAAAAAACCCCCCCTATCCACCCTTTTCTAGGTGTGGACAATCAAGAAAGAAAGGAAAAGAAAGTGAAGTTGATAGTGCAAACGCCTCTGGGACGCAGGCACTCACACTCCGCGGGTTATCGAACCCCGGAGTGTTGCGCTTGGAAAAGAAAAGAAAAGCGAAAGGAACAGGTACTGTGCGGACACCTTCTGGAAAGGGCAGATGTGAACGTTTGACTTGAAATACAAAAGCCCTCTCGTGAACAGTGTACCTTTTGGTACACTGTTGATCGGTGTACCGAAAGGGGGGTGGGTCTCAACCATGCACTTCATCCATTTCGAGGTTAACACCTGATGGAAGATTGAAACCGAGGCTACAACATCTGACATTGCCCTCAAAAAGGGAGCCCATAGATCACCACAAGAAGAATCTGTTTTTGTTTGTACCGACTCCACCGTCAAAAGAGACAAGATATGCGCAAAGAAAAAAAGCCCTTGTTCCAGTTTTCCCAAGGGCTCTCTAGCTAACTGCTAGTTTGTGTCGCTGAAATCGGAAAGCCTAAAAAGACCCAGAGGGCCAGACCAATAAATTGGTACCCCATTTTTTTTTTTTACGAGGTCTTTTACGTGGTACACTTTCGGTTTTGCAGGAATAGAAGAAAAGAAGAAAAAAAACAGCGGTTTTTTGGTTTTTTTTTTAGTTCAATGGTATCACACTAAATGCCTGGTCCACCTTTTTGAAAAGAGGGAATAGGACGATAACAGAGTGAAAGGAAGCGAGAAGGTGTGTATAAAAATAGAAGTTAAAAGTGCAAAACGCCTCACCGTGTGCATCGGCGGACGCAGGAACTGATTTTTCCGCGGGGTTATCGAACCCCCAGAGAGCACTTCATTGGCATGCACACGGCTACCACAGAGGGGAGGTTGTAAGCAGGGACATAAATCATTGCCCAATATATAAAAGAATAGCGGGTTATATTTTTTGAAGGGGAAAAAGGTAATTTATGGTTTCAAAAAGAGAGCTCGAAGTTGGTGCTCCTGACGACCCCATATTGCGTACTTGGTTTTTTTTTTGGATTTCTGGGGTACCAGAAGTATGGTTTTGTTTTGATAAATTGTTGGAGTAGTGTAGTTGCCTCGGTTGTGTTGCCACAGTTTGTGCAAATCTCCACTGTCCAAAAAGTTCACTCACGAAAAAGGCCTCTGATCTCTCGGGCCTTTCTTTTCAGAAGAATCCAGCTGGTCGTATCTCATACAATGCAACGAGGCCGGGTACGCCTGAAAATACTCGTATCTGGAAAATATATCTGAGGCGTGCCTGAGGCGTCACTGAGGCGTGCCTGAGGCGTACTCGGGATTAGTTACGTTTAAGTACGCCTCAGGCACGCCTGAGTATATATCAACGCATACTTGCGTTTCAGGCGCCTGGTGTGTATTTTTCCCCCGCAAAAAGGGCCTCTGATGCATTTCCGAGCAATCTGAAAAAATTCCGGGGTCGGACAATTTTTTTAGCAAAAAATGCGTGACTTTAAGTTTGTACCAAAAATCAGGGGAAAGTATACCCGGTTTCATATTTCTGCTGATATATAAAATTATTATGCACAGGTCATCACGTTTCTAAGGCATGCCATGTATTTCCTCCGCCCCCTGAAATGTGCTGGAATAAAATTTCGGTGTCCTGCTGAGAAAATTGCGGGGTCGCAAGATATTTTTAGTGGAAAAATATCATGGTTACTGCTTACAGTAAACCGCTTCCTAAAAAGAGGCTTCGCAGAAGATGAGTCATACCTCGGGTATGTATAAAAAATTCCTTTGGTCACCCCATAGTTGTACTAAAAATAGAGCTGTGGTCTGTGGATCAAGGAGGCCTGTGTAAAATTCTGGGATCTCGATGGGATCTCTCTAGTGTTAGAGGATCCAGGCTTGTATGAGCCTCTTCCATCTTGCATCAAGTTGGGCCTCGAAGGGACCTAGTCGAAAAGCACCCCCGAAATTTGTTTTCCAATGATTCTTGAATATATGAAATACCCGAAGGTACCACCAAAATATATCTCATCAGCACCAAAGCTTAGCGAACCCTTTTCATTTTTTCGACTCGCTCGGCCCAGAGGCACATTTTTCATCGTGCGACCCCGCATTTGAAAGATTTTGCTACCTCTGAATCGAAAACCACAAAATTTGGGGGGAAATACTTTTTTGTTCATGACCAAAATGCTGGTAAGAAATATAAATATACTCAGGCGTGCCTGAGGCGTACTTAAACGTAACTAATCCCGAGTACGCCTCAGGCACGCCTGAGTATTTATTTTCAGGCCTTGGCGAGGCCGACTCGGCCTCGTTGCATTGTATGGTATCTATGACGTTTATTAACAGTTTTTTTTTTATGTCCCGCGGGGAGCAATACTCACGTAACAGCCCGAATGCGGAGGAAAAACCCTCTTCAAGATCTTTTGAAACCATGAGTATATAAACTTTCTCAGAAGAAAAAAAAATAATGATAACGTGTTAGTTATGTCGGCGAAGCGCCTAAGTACTCACCTTGGTGGGGGTCACTAGGATCTGTACTCTTTGTTTTGTATTTCTTTTTTCTTTTTGGATTTAGTAAGGATAGTTGCTCGTTGATGTTAAAAAAAAATCCCACTTCAATGATGAAAAGGTGGGGTAAAAGAAAAGAGGAAAAAAAAAAAGGGAGGAATCCATTTTCCGAAGCGCTGAAAACTTTTTGTAATCCTTGTTTCTAGAAAATTATGGATTGGCACCCATGAAAGAATATGAAGTAAACATATGTTAGCAGTTCTGCGCAAGCGAATGTGACTCTAGGAAAATACAAAGCCCTCTCTCGGTTGGCAGTGTACTACCTAAATACATAAGCCTTCAGAACGACACAGTCCTCAAAAGCCCGAAAGAGTTGGGGGAGGTTGTGTGAGAGAAAGAGAGTGAAGTGAAAAATGATGGGGAAACAAAACAAAAGCAAACTAATTTGCGGGGGAGGGGGGGGAGACACAAAAAAAGACTCTCTCTAGCAGCCAGTACTCTCTGGGTGCTACTTATACTTAATGATTAACATGCTTTGTTGTGATTGCAAAAAGAAGCAAGGATATCTCTAAATCCGACCCTTTTTGGCCAAATTCCGAAATCCAAATCCAAAAAATTCCCTGTTTTTTTGATACAGTTTTTGGGCTGTTTTTTGACTTTTTTGCGGGGAAAAAAAATTTTTTTTTCCCACAAAACTTTTTCGACATGTTGACAGGGCTCTTGCCAATCACCCCTTTTGGCCAAAACGGGGTGATTTGGGGTCCCGAGCTTTCCCCCCGTAAAAGCGGTCGCTGCGCGCGCGTCGCGCGCGCGACTCCCTGCCAGTGCAGGGAGGTGAGGCTTCTTCCCTCTGATGCACAAAATCGTAGAAAGCTGGTGAACCACGATCCATCGTGGGTGTCAGCCTTATCAGTAACCTCAGTACATTTATGTAAGAAAAGGTAGTCAAGGCACCCAAAGGTTCCTGGCGAAGCCACGGTACGTAACATTTCTAAAAAATGTTGACATAAAATGGCACTGTCGTTGGCAATTATCATCAGGAAAATGCCCACGAGGGAAATAGGCGCCTAAATAAATTATTGCCATCAATTTTGCTTCCATATTTTGCTGAATCGAAAGATTCTGGCGAAGCCACGGTACGCAACATTTGAGATCTCCTCCGTCTTCCAACCCTCATAATTGAATGCGATTGACACGTCTTCTCCTTCTTCTTGTGCACAACCTCAAATGTCTCCGATGCTAGACGTTTGACTGCAACTGACGCGAACATCTGCACCCACAACAACGACAGCAACTGTCTGCAGGACCAATTTTTTTCTCGAAAATCCGAGATTTTTATTTTCCCCCCCCCTCACTTTTTTCGCTTATTTGATCGCGTTGATCGATTGCATCCCACAGGCGAAACTCTCTGGGGGTGGGGTGGGGTAGAATGTACCTGAAATTGCTGTAGGGAAAAACAGGGAATTTTTTTCAGGGAATTTTTTTATTTTCCTGAAATCCATATCCAAATCCACAATTAGAAAAATCCCTGAAAAGCAGGGGAGGAGCTTGGGGGTTAAATCGGGTCAGATTGACCCGATTTCCTTCGGCCCCATGGAAAAAAACGGGTCAGGGCAAAAAAAAAAAAAAAACTATAGATTTTTGAGGGAAAAAATCCAAAAAATAGGGTACTCTACTTGTCGCATGAGGGGGTCTGAGAAGGATGAGGAACTACTATGTGACCCCACCGCGACGAGCACGAAGCTCAATGAAGCCAGAATGCCCTCAAACGCGCGCTCCACCCCGATCAAACCCGAACCCAAGAGGGATGCCGAACTCGACCTAGCCGTCGGTTACTGGCGCGAGCTGACGATCCAGATATTGGATCAACTCGCTGGGTGACACACCAAAAGAGGGGCTCAGACAGTGACAAGTGTTGCCGGGGGTACGGAACGCCCTCCGACGTTTGCTCGAAGGGGACACCTGCCCAGAGAGAGTACCTGAACTGGCGAGGGCCTACACACACATTCCACACCTCCATTGCGCAACCCTACCTTGATGACATCATCGCCAGTGTCAAGGGCAACATGCATTCCGCGGGGATGGTGCAACACTTGTGTATCATCAACGTGTACTATTTTGTGAAACGCGCCTTCTCATTCTGCATGCGTTTGTCTTCACAATAGCTTTTCCGCCGAAGGCGGAAAAGCTCGGGACCTGACCCGATTTAACAGAATTTGACCCGATTTTGCCCCAAACCCATATTCCAAGCTCCTGCCCTGCTGAAAAGAAGACAAAAAAAAAAAAAAAAGCTAAATTCATAAATGAAAAACTTTCAATAAAGAGCATGGGGATCGCCATAAGCAAAACGCCCCGAACATGAATCATAAAACTTCACAATATGGCGATTAAAACGGAAAAACTTAAAAAATGGAGATGAACGCGAACACGCCGTACGGCGGAGAACATGTCACCGTATTTTCAAGTTAGCCAAAAACAAAAAAACAAAAACAAAATAAATAAACAATAGGGTTACTAACCTCTCTTATATTTCCGTGAACCAAAAATACCCCGAAACCAGATTCGTTACTCCAATAAAACAATACAAAAAAATAATCCATTTGGTGAGAGAGTTTGGCCAACGGGCTAGAAGTTAAAATGCACACAAGAAGTAAAGTTGATAAAAAAAGAAACTGGGACAACGAAAAAAGTGGCAAAGGCAAACCGAAAAAGCCGAAGTAGCCGAAATTTAGACACCCTCCGAACCCATAAAATTAGGTGTCTTGCTGTGTATAACAATGGCACAAATCCTAAGTAGGCATCGCAACAAACCTTCAGGTTGGTGCAATGAAGGATAAAACTTCGTAAAATTGCACATGTTTGCTACACGATTTTCAATACATTATTGGGGAGGGGGACAAGGAAACACAAAAGAGGGGGGGAAAAGACGATGACACACCAACCTGAACAGTAGGTGACGCACCACACAAACACATTTATTTTTAATACACAACGGGGCACATCAACGCTTCGAGATTGCATCATCTGTCTCTAAAACATTGTTTCCTTTTGAGAAAGTACTTTTTATTATCATGACTAGGTAATCATGGGACTTCAAGGGGGTGTTTGTATTATTTGAAACAGCACCGCAGAAAGATATGTGTTATGTAAATGCTGACGCGACAAAAAAAATTGTTTCATATACTTTCCAATCAAAGAAGAGAAAGTACAAAATAAAATAAACACAATAAAAACACACATGGTGGATGTTTGGAAAAAAAAAAAATCCCTCTCGCTGAATGCACACACACATTGGAGCCATCTTCTGCGCAAGAATTACCCCTATTAGTTATCAAACACACACACACATCGTGGGCTATACTCCGTTCAGGCGTTACCCACTCTTAAATCTGTTATCAAACACACACACACACACACACACACACATACATATCTATGAAAGAAAGAACAGGGAAAGCGTTGCAACGGAACAGTTGCGGGCAGTACGTGTTGTTTTTTGTTGCGAAGCAATTATACGAGGGGGGCTAAAATAAAATAAAAAAAAGGCTTAAAATCTGCAGACGCAGATAGATATGTGTAGTTCTTGTTGAGGTCATTTTCTTAATGGGGGAAGGGGAAGGGGAAGAAGGGAGAAGGGAAAGCCACTCAGAAAACTGAGCGGAGGAGTACAATAGAAACTGATAGCAATTAAGGCAGCTGCAGGAGCCGCGAAGAGGGGAAAACTAACGCCACGAAACGAATATATTAAACAAAACAAAAAAAAAAAAAAGAAAAATGGGGCAACGGAGAAAGAAGAGGAAAAAAGAAAAAAAAAAAAGCAAGTTTATTTTTTGGTTGTAAAAAGGAAAGAACGAAGAACACATCACCTCTGAGATGGGTAAAAAAAGTGCAATACCACATGGCTACGTCATGTCCGTGAATTTGCTGGGGAATGGGGGGAAAATAGACGAAAAATAGGAGGTGAAATAAAACTGAATCATTTTTTTTTTTTTTTGCTGGGAAAAAATTGAAATAAAGTTGACTTGAAATACAACAGCGCTCTGGTGAACAGTGTACCTTGGTACATTGACCGGGGATGGACCCCCCAACCACCACCATCCATTTCGTGGTTTGCATCTGATATGTGCTACTCCCGCTTCCACTCGTCAGCCAGATGAACGGGGATCATTGCGAACACAGGAAATAAATGAGGTGCAACCTGACCTCCTTTTCCCTTTATTATTGTTTTTTTTTTTTTTGTTTTTTTTTAAATTCGGAGACAATATCAAGGATACTTAGACACACTTCTTCGAAAAATAAGAACCTGAACAAAATGTGACTTGAAATACAAAGCCCTCTCATGACAGTGTACCAAAATATATAAAAAAAAAACTTAAAATGAATGTGTCTCACGAGGGACACATATCTTTCAAATAAAATAAGTAGACTAGTTGAAACGTGTCAAAACGCATCTCAGTCGCTCATGCAAAGGGTGGGACGTGAGTGGTCCGTACCAAAAAAAAAAAAAAAAAAAGAATCTGACTTCAGGAGATGACAAGTGAATAATTTGGTTTCTGTCAATTCTATTTCCTTTTGTCAAAGCTTGGCAAATAATTTTTTAAAAAAAGGGGGGTGCAAACACCTCACCGTTCATCGGCGGACGCAGGCACTGCCAAAATAAAATAAAAAATACAAAGGAAATGTTGGTTAAGATATCCTGATCCCTTCAGGCTACCAACACAGTAGGGTCTTTGCAACGATTTTAGTCGTCTGGGAAGAGAGGAGAACATTTCTTGGGCAACGGTGAATGGGGGGGGGGGTTTTTTTTCTTCTTTCGGATTTTTTTTTTGTTGTAAAATAACATCAGATTCCTTGTCTGCTCCGAGATACATTACGCTTTGCTTGAGATGCCTCAGTATTTGGTTGGGGTTTTTCTCAGAATAAGTCAAAGAAATAATTTTCGTTTTATTTAAAACAAAAAGACACTCCGTATCCAAGTAATTGGTTGAGGGGTGTGGGGAGTGCATTGCTATTACCATGCCAATCTGGAGGGCACAGATTTCATTTATTTAGTTTTGGTTTTTAGAGTGAAAAGAAGTGAAGTTGATGGCACCCACCAGAGCAAAACAAAAACAAAAACAAAACGGGGGAAAAGTGTATCAGAAGAACCTAATCCTCTCGTGCTAAGGTCACCTTCAAATAGTGAAAGTTTTTTTTATTAGTGGTGCTCCGGGAGGGGTCGATATTGACAGGTCGCTGACACAGGGACTTTATACACACCCCCCCTGATATTGACAGGTCACCGACAGGTCGTTGAGCGACTTCCGAAAGCACCAATGAGGTTTTTTTCTTTTTTTTCTGCTTTTTTCTCCTGTTTTCTTCAGTATGCGCCGAGAGGAACACATGGAGTGCTATCGGCACTTCAAACTAGTGGTACAACGCATCATTGGAAAAATTTTTAAACTTAAACATGATATGTGTCTCGTGCACGGTGCACACAACAGGAACACTATGTCAGATGGAAAATGGGATCTCTCAAAAAGGAGGGGAGGGAGGGGGGGTCTACCTCAACCATAACTAGGTGCATGCGATTTCAAAGTTTTGCTTCTTTATCCCCTTCACACAGCACGTATAGTGCTGTTTAGAGTAAGGTGAAAGGGAAATTTAACAAAAAAACGAAGGCCAATCGAAGAAACGTATGGAGACGTGCAAAAAAAGAAGGGGGCAATGCACGTTCTCTTCAGGTACTGTCCATTGGCAACATGACCAGTGTTAGAAAACGGGGTATCTTTTTTTCCTTCTTTTTTTGTGGCAAAGGCACTGAGTTTGAAAAGTTTTCTTTTGTTCGAAGAAAAAAAAAAAACTCTGAACCAATGCCCCCTGCATTTCACAAAAAAAGAGGGAAAATCCGGTAAGATAAACTGCTGAGCAGTCACCTCCTTTATAGAGGTCGACACTCAGTTGATTTTTTTGAGGAATTCTACGAAATGTGCAGCACGGCGAAACTAAAACTGATGAGGGGGCGGGCGGGGGGATGCAATAAAACTCGGTGAGGGGGGGGGGAGCTCTGGCTTTTAACTCTCATCCATGGTCCTGCCTGCGTACCATTCGGTTCCATAGTGTCGATAATCCCCTATACCTAGGTAGGTGAGGAGACGATCTTCACTACCTCCCCTTTTTTTTGATATATTTGTTGGAGTGCAGCAGCCATAGCACCACCTGATTTTTGACCCGTTTGGCAGTGGGCGGTGTTAGGCGGAAGTTGGCTACCGGGCCAAAATCAGTTGGTCCTGACAGTCATCACTGTTTTTTTCCATTAATGGGCTGGGTACAGGGCAAAAGCACATTTTGCTTGGAAATCGGGAATTTTGGTTTGACGGCTTATTGTGGGGACTTATAGTTCCCATTTTTTTTGTTGTTGTGTCGACAATCGCCGAGTAATCCCATCAGGTGGGAGAATTCGGGTCTGTACTCAATGTTGGCCGAAGCCTTTGTACTACGGGGTTTTTTTTTTACAAAAAAGAGAAAATATTTGGTGATAATGATATCTTGTTGATAATCTTGGTTGAGTATAGCTACCGGAGAAGACAAATCTTTTCCTATCGGAGCTGACCGGTGAATGAAAAAAAAAGCGACAGACTGATGTGTGTGGATGATTAAAAAAAAAAATCATCATATCCTGTTGCTGTGGTTGTTTTGCTGTAACCCCCACCCAAAAAAAGGTGAACAATGTGCCTCTCGTGCACACACACACACAGCTTTAAATATGGATTGCAATGTTATTTGAGTAATAAGTGAAGTGAAAAGCATTGATCCCAAAACGGGCCGAATGTTGCTGTTTTTTTAGTTAACAATGGGGGTAGCGAGGGGGTCAGTATCTCACAAACAATTCACACATATTTTTTTCTTCTGTGAATGTTTGTGTTTTACTACACTTCTTCCCCCGCTAGCCCAAAACAAAAGAAAATATTGGTGCAAATGCACCGAAACCCTCTCTTTGCTGAGTTACCTGGGGAAAAAAATAAATAAAACGGTGTTCGATGTGTTTTGTTTGAAAAAATTGAAAAAAATCGACAACGTGTAGACACCACCTGTGTGAAACTACACGCATGATTTAACTCCTGACTAAAATTGTGTGCATCCTTCGTCAGTCCCATAGGGGGGTGGGGGGGATCCGGGATGACTAAGAAATGTATTTGACAGCAAACTATTAAAAAAAAAAAATCCGCACAAATGTCTGTATTCCTAGAAGAAGCTCATCGAAATTTCGCAAAGAACAAAAAAATAAACAATAAAAATGAAGACAAGATCTCCCCTCAATGTCAGACATTTTGTGCTTTTCCCAACAATGGGCTTAACAGTTAGAACAACTTAACCTAAGTTTCGTTCTCTTTTTTTTTTTTTTGCTTTTGATTGGTGTGGCTCGCGCCAAAATAAAGTGTGTGTGCTTTTTTTTGTACCACTTGGTACAAAAGTGGAGTTTTGATCATCAGCTCTTGGCCACCCAATGCAATACTGAAGATTTTCCGACGCTGAAGAGATGAGCGGGAAACACATTTTTGCTTTTTTTTGAGAGAAAAAAAACTCGGTTGCATTGTAGTTGTCGTGTCGTCACCCGAGGATGCGTTACACTATACAAAAACGCGATTACATAACTTCCAAATTTTCTTCTTCTTTTTGTGCGTGTTTTGTTTTTCCTTTTGATAAATTGTTGGAGGTCTTTTTTTGTTGCGGCAGTTAATTTGGGTCTGTGTGCAGGGAGGAAGATGGAGTGGGCGGTTGAAGAAAATTTTATTGACTTGAAATACAAAGCCCTCTCGTGACAGTGTACTAAAAAAAAAAAATTGTATAAAAGAGAAACGAGGTGATCGATGGCAGTTATTTGTTGGCAGGTATGCTATATTATTTTTCCTTCTCTCAGATGATAAGTTTGTTGGAACAGTGTCGTTGCAACCTTCTAAGCAAAGGTTCACTTTCCCTACTAAAGACAGTTTCTCGTTCGTTCTATATCAGTGTTTTCCACACACCTTCCTTCAGCAAAGGGCCTTAATTGCATTTTTGGGATCCGCCCCGTGCATTGGTGGGGTCAATGTTGAAAATTGGACAACTTTTTGACCACTTAAATTTTGGAAAATATGAGCCCGGTCACCACCAAGGTGGGGCCCATTTTCATGGAAAAATTTCCCCCAAATCCGGGGTTGTAAACGAACCCTTTACCGCCCCCACATCGATTTCAATACTATACCTTACCACCCTGGGTATACCTACAGGGGGTGAAGGAAGGTTGTGGGAAAAGCTGAAGTTAACACGATGACATTGGTCATGACATGACAAGTGACTTGTACATGTAAAGTGCTATGTGATCACATGTCAGGGAAATGACATGTACAACACATGTTAATTCACATGTACATGACAAGTGTCGTCGTGAATGAATGGTGCGGGGTGTGGAAGGGGTCACTAGAAATGTAATATGCGTGGAAGAGTTTAAAGTGCAAAACGCCTCACCTGGACACTGGATGGACGCAAAAAAACAAAAAACCAAAAACAAAAAAAAAAAACGCCGGTTGCATGGGTGCTTTACCCATTCTTGTGCGTGGGGGGGGATGGGGTGAGGTGTTGTTTATGCTACCCTCAGGGGGGTTTTTTTTTCGACCTTGGTTGCGGTATTTTACCGTTATCATCACCCCAAAACAACACACAAAACAATTTCGTCTCAGCATTATTTTTGACACAGCAAGCTGCCGCACAGGTATGAGGAAGTGAAGGGATAAGAAGGCTTATGTTGAGTATTCTTTTTTTTTTTAACTAATTACATCTTTTCTTATTGAAAAGAAGGGGGGAAGACGGGGGCATAGTTGGTGCATCTTAGAAGACGAATGTAAGCCCTTCTCTTAGCCACCTTAAGAAAATCCTTTCAACTACAGACGCCTAGTTGAAGGGTTTTGCTGATAAACATCCTTTTAAAAAAAAAATGGCATTCACTCTAGCGCTGCCGTAGCAGTGTGACCGCTTTTTGCTCAATTGAACATTTTTTTTTTTTGATAAATTGTTGGAGTAGTGTAGTTGCCTCGGTTGTGTTGCCACAGTTTGTGCAATCTCCACTGTCCTTTTTTGAACACCATATTTGCATCAGAAGAGGAAAAAAGAAATGCAAACCACCTCAGTACGGCGGATGCAAGACACTGGGGGGAAAATGCTTGCGATTCTTGCTTTATTTGTACGATCGAGCGATACGATCAGTACAACGGAGAAAACCAAGGCGAGAGAAGGGAATGGCTAAGGGCTACCCACCACACACAAAACAAAACAAAAACACTGAACGAAACGCATCCAAAGGCTGGGTGGGAAGGTGTGTGAGGGGGATTTATTTGAAAAATAAAAATGAAGCACAAACTTTAATCTGTGAGGGGAAGGGAGAAGTTTTATAAAAAGAATACCTCGTTCAGGAGGGGAGATCCTCTGACTAAAAGTGGCATTGATAAACAGTACACACACCTCCTAGGGAGTGCAGGCATGCGACCAAAAAATATCACGACAGCTGTTTCAAAAGAGAGAAAGTGGGTTGAGGTGATTAAGCCTTGCATGCTTAAGTCAAAAAAAAGGGGGGGAGGGAAACCTACAATCTTAACCCACACCTATGTACCTATGCACAAAATCCATAAAAAAAAACAACAATGAAAGAAATGGACCCCCCCTCCCCCCGTCGTAAGAAGCCAGTGAAGGCAACTCAGAAAAGTGTAAGTGATACTACCATCCTATTTCAGAAGGGTGCCGAAGATTAGTAAAAAAATAGGGGCAGGATAACTTTTTTTTTGCCTAAAAAACCCCCCCTAATAAACGGCACCCTCCTTAACAATAAAATAAAAAGAAGGAAAATAATTTCTGTTGTGTCGCATGTCGCATTTACCGTACCGGTGGTGACATATATCTGATCGTAAATAAGGTCCTCTCTTAACTCTTTTTAAAATCCGGAAAAGGTCAACCATTTTTACGGTCAGTTTATGTCAACCGGTTACGCTATTTATTTTTTTTAGCATTTTACAAAAACCCAACCAACACGATCCCGCTTGTACCCAACAGTTTATCACAAAAAAAAGTCAAAAAAAAAAATTATAGATGAACCTAAGCCCCTCGTTGCTTGGTCACCTTTTAAAAACGTGTAAGATGAATGTACCCTGCTCATCACAATACATCTCCAGAGGAAGAAGGGGAAAAGGGAGGGGGGAGAAAAGAAGGGGAAGTGCCTGAGTCACGCACTAACACAGCTAATAAAAAAAAAGCTGTAGAGGGACAGAAATCATCTTTCGAGATACGATTTTTTGCATGTGCTTTTTGAAAAGTATTGAATAAAAAGCCATGTATTGTGCACAAAAAAAAAAAAGCCCCCACTTTTACAAAAAATATTTTTTGCTTTATATTAACAGAGTGTGTTTTGTAAGGGGTGTAAAAAATGCAGCCGAAATAATAGTCTGTACTGGACCAATGACGTGCATGAAAAATCTGCAAAAAAAATAGAGCAGAAAATCTCAAACTTGAGGCACTGACGAGAGAAAAAGGAGAAAGGTGGCCTCCACGGGCACATCCAAAACCCTCCCTATTAGATTCAAAGAAGTTTTCCCACATAAAATAAACCACAATCGGTGCCTGTACGCTTCGCAACACCCGTTGTCTGGGAGACGCCCTTTGGTGAGCGAGGCTGACTCGGCTGCGGAAGTATAGAAAGCAACATCACGCCTCCAGCGGCACAGGGCGGGCCGTGTGCATGGGTGCAACCTTTTTGCTCGGAGGTCGTGCCACAGCGTTCAGGTCTGCGGATGCGGGCACTAACACATGCGGTTGTGATGCAAAACCTGCAGAAAGTTGCTGGTGCTGATGCATCTGTAGTTGTTTCTGGTGCTGGCGTTGCAGCATCTGTTGTTGTTGTTGTTGTTGTTGTTGCAGTTCGCTAAACTGTGCGTCGTCGTACAGTTGCTGCCGCTGTTGCTCCATCTGTAAGTGCACCGTTTGCTGCAGCTGTTGTTGTTGATGTTGCTGTTGATGTTGGTACTGTTCCGCTTGCGGTGGCCTTCGCTGTACGTACTGCTGTTGCTGCTGCTGTCGATGATGTTGCTGTTGCTGTTGCTGTTGCTGTTGCTGCTGCTGCTGCTGTTGTGGTTTAGCACCCATCTCTCTTTCAACACGTTGTTCCTGCTGCCGCTGCTGCACAGGAGCATCTGCTAGCAGCACAGACTTCTCAACACCCTCCATCTTCATATGCCTTTGGAACGCTGTCTGCAGCACGATGTAGCACCTGGGGATGCTTGCAATGAACTTCTCGTTCTGGGTAGGTTTGGGTGTACAACGCTTGAAGGCTCATACTGCCCACCATCCAACAAAAAAAACACAAGATGAATTGTCTTCACTGTACACAAAAAAGTCAGACATCATTTGCACAAGGTCTCCTTAGAACTACGGACAAAAAACCATACCTGGGACAACGGCCGGCAGCAACGCTCCAACACACCCCACATCTTTTTGATCTGGTCCGATATTTGCGCGGTGTTTTTCAAATTATACGTTGCTGCAACCAGGAGACAGCAGAGGGTCACTACTGAGGGGGGGAACTCACGGAAGAAGGAGACGTTGAAGCAGACAAAGTCGAAGGCTGCAGGGGCAACAAACTTTTCCACTGTGCCTGCGAGCATCTCCACGGAGCAGGGTACGAGCTCGAGGAAGCGCCGCACCTCCTTCCGCACGCCGAAGTCTCCTGCATCAATCTGCTCCAACATCACAACTTCTAAGGCATGCAACGCAGGATGGGACCTGCTTGTGTCCTTCGTCTTCTCCTCGCTTACACTGTTCAAGAGCGCTGCCAACCCGACCTGTTTCTTCACAGAAACGTCCGTGTAGTACACATCGTCTTGAACACCCTCCGTCGCCAGAACGATTGCGGCAAGGTCAAAGAGGTGGACACCTTCGCCCCCTCGGAGGTGTTTTAACGCAAGAAGCCCCCATGCACTCAGTTGATCCCACATTGTGACGACGTGGGTGTTAAAGTCGAGAACCTTGAGAAGCTCGAGCTCTGCGTGGCGCAGAAGGTCAGCAGAGATCGCAAAGTGCTTGCTGATGACCGGGAGCGAGGGGAATAGAGTTGCGTTGGTCTTCACTGCCACCAAGGCTGCGGAGACGGACCAGGTTTGAAACTCCTGCTGCTGCATGTTGGGTTGGGAGTGGAGGATCACGTCTACATAGTGCTGTGCTATGTTCGCTACGCTTGTATCATACTCTTGATTTGCAAGGCGACCTAGGGTATGGGTGACCCGTCTGACATGAGCTACAACCCGATCACGTCGCACCGCGTACTGCTCATTCGAGGCATGCACCTGAAGCGACTCCCCTGAAGGCCGCCTTCCCCACGCCAAAGAATTCGCACACTCCTGCATCACTTCACAGGTTTCATCAAACGACGGCCGTTCCTCCACCTCCAACGTCCGCCACCATCTACTCGCAAGCGAAACTGTTGCATTTCCCAACATCGGACAAAAGGGGGGGAATAGGGAGGGGAGAAGGAAAAGGGGGAGTTCAAAACTCGCCCCGAAAATGAGGGGGTGGGGTGGAGACGGGGGTGGGGGGGTTTGGGAGGGAATTGGGGGGGTGGCCTGCTCCCGTCTTGTGTAAAGAGAAGGAAGAGATGTGGGGGGGAGGGGGAGGGAGGGAGGGATATGATTCCTTTTGGTTGCTTTTTTTGGGGGTTACTTGAGTGATCCGACGGAATGTGTAGTAGTAACAGAAAGGAAGGCTCCACAGAGGAACGTGAATCGAGCACTGCTCACTCACAGACAGGGAAAGGAAAAAAGAGGAAGCGTGGGGAGGAATAAATAATTGTTTTGAAATAAATGGTGATTTAAACATAATAATGAAGAGAGTGTGTATAATATTGTCTCGCATGTAAAACCGGCTCCTACCCCGGAAGAGTTACAGAGCTGAATTTTTATGGTGAATTCTGATAGTATCTCCAAAATGAGGACTAGCTAACGCGGGGGAGGATTTTCTTTTCTTTTTTCCTTTCGTGTATATCTTCACCCCCCTCTCAGACCTACCCATTAGAGTCGCTCTTAAGCTTGCGCCTGGTCTTAAGAGGAGTGATGCATAGCACCCCACCTCAACCTATATAAACCCCACCACTACCCCCTATTTTCTTCAAACAACCGAGCGTTCTTCTGCATTCTTTCCCCAATCCAATGCCGTCCTAGCGTAGGGTTGCTTTCGCTAAGGTATTTGCTTTTATGCGGATAGAGAGTTCGCCTTGAGTAAGTTGCTTCGCAAAGTCGGCGATAGCGTCATCAGGTGTTTCCGGTACAAGCGCGAAGAGAACCTGGGAGACATCACCCGTCAGGGAAGCAACGTCCTCCTGAGTGATCGAGGTCTGTTTTGTGTTGTGGTCCCATGCACAGGTCGCCAGGGTTTCCCTCACTGCGTCATGCGCGATACGCTCCCGATGCGCAGTTCGCTCCTCCTGCGTCTGTGTGTCCATTCGCGAGAGAGAGAGAGAGAGAGAGAGAGAGAGAGAAGGGAGAAGGGAGAAAAACACACACTTTTCAATACCACACCCCCACCAGTGTTTCCGCTATGAAGATATGACCCCAGGGTATTAGTTACCGTACAAATTCTGGTTTTGAAAACCAGAATTCCCCAATTCTGGTTATTCAAAAAAAAAAAAAAAAGTGAGATTCGGGACATGGGTGTTCCTAAGACGGAATACGAATACCACTTTCGGGATCGTGCACTTTTTTTTCTACAGGGATTCCCTTAGGGAAGAAAAAAAAGAGCAGAAGGGTAACTAAGTGACTTTAGAACGGTCTTTTTCACTGAATGAGGTGCCCGTGAACTGGGATGGAATAAAACAACACAAAAAAGACATTTTCCTCCTTGCAGGACGAACCCCCAAATAAAATTTTCGCCTCCGGCGGACACCCCCTTTCTTCCACTGTGTACTGTGTACTGTACTGTGTGTACTGTACTGTGTGTACTGTGCACTGTGCAGCTATGCAGCCACGCCAATTTTTTTTTATAGTACCACCGCTGAACGCTCGGGTTACCAAAAATTCAAATAAGACCAGTTTTGGGGTGTTTTGACCCTGTTTTTGACCCCCAAAGGGGAAGCCCCCCCAAAGAAAAATAGTGGAATACGGACCCGATTTTTCCCCGAAAACCCCCGGAATACGGAACACCCATGATTCGGGATTTTCCAAAAAAAAAATTTTTTTTTGGCCAGGGGCCCGAAGGAAGTTCGGTTCCCACCCACCCCCCCAGCAGCCCAACCTCCTCGTATCGAGCGAGAATAAGGGATCGACGATCATAAAAAAGTAGCGTACCGTGGCTGCGCCTGTGGCGCAGCCAAAAATTCTGAGCAGTAGCCCTACCATTCCATAGTTTTGCTGTAAAAATGTTCGCTTTTATATCACAATTTTTGAAATGTTGCGTACCGTGGCTTCGCCAGAACAGTTTTGATGCCATGACCGCCGTTTCTTCTTGTACTAAGGGAAGGTTTTGCGGAAGGTTTTGTTTGCTAGAGAGAGCCCACTGCAGGTTAGTTTGGTTCTTGATGTACGTTACCATCCCACGTCATCACGTTTTGACGCGAAATGAACGGACCTTTTCGTGCGGAGCGCGGAAAATTTTTTGTTGACCCTTTTTTTTGGCAGACCACAAGAAAAAATAGCGATTCCTGCTGGGGGAGGGGGAAAACCCAGGGCGTTCGCCCCGGGGCGAAAAATATTTTTTTTCGTTAAAAAAATCTTTTCCTGAAAAAATGACATTTTATTTCGCCCCAGGGCTTCGCCCCACCGGGGCGAAACCCTGTATAAATAAATAAATAAATAAAAAAAGGGGGGAAAAAAAAAAAAAAAGAGAGAGAGAGATTTCTCCCCACCACCCTGTAGACCCCCCCGGAGGGGGGGTCGTAGAGGGGTGTCCACTGTACTCAAAATCATCCGCAAACCCGCCTGCCGTGAGAGGAAGTTTCCCCAGCACTCCCGCTCGCTCCTCAATCCTGCAGTCTGCTGAAGGTGTACCGTACCCCCTGTTATAGAAGGTGTCACTGCTCGTGTCAACTCTACTTTCAACGGCAGAGAGTTGAAAATAATCAAAATAAGGATGAAGTCTCATATGACAGATGCCTCTCTTGTACATCTGTTTGATTAAACAACACAAAGAGACCCTCAGTGAGGGGGGATTGATGAAATTCTCCATCGTTTTGCTGGTTTTAGTATCAGGAAAGTTCAGCTGTAATATCACTTGTGCTGGGGAAGGGATCACGCGCAAATCGCAAATTTTTTTTGACCATTCAGTACCAGGGATTCACCCCACGAACTAACTTCTCTCCGGCGGGAAAATTTTTTTTGACCTATTTTAAGCACTAGTAAAAAAACGAAAATTTCGGGGTTTTTGGCATTTCGCCACGATCAGGAAAAAACGATGGCGATAGCGAACGCCCTGGGAAAACCAGATAACCAGAATTTGGCCGGAAAAAAAAAAGCTAACTAATACCCTGTATGACCCAAAAAATCTTCAAAAAAAAAAAAAAAATCTGGGATTTTCCCGTTTTTTCCCATGAAGATATCTTCATCATGGATGTTCATGAGAAAAAAAAAAAAAAAAAAAAACCAGAAAAAAAGGGGAGGCAGGGCGTCGCGCGCGCACGAAGTGCGTCTTATCCCCTTCCTGGTATCATTGTGAAGAGGAAAAAGCGAGGTAAAGTTTCAGACCGTGCCCCCAATTCCCTCAATCTTTGCACCATTTGACAAAGAGTGAGAATAAGGGATCTACAAAAATAAAAAAAGTAGCGTACCGTGCGCCCGGCGCAAAACTTATGAGCGGAATCCCACAGCCCTCTACCATAGTTTGTCTGTAAAAATGTTTGATTTTAAGTCACAATTTTTGAAATGTTGCGTACCGTGGCTTCGCCAAAAAGTTTTGATGTTATGACCGCCGCTTCTTCCTGTACTGAGGGAAGGCAGGCGTAGAAAAAACATGAGAAAAAGGGTTGGTTTGGTTCTTGATGTACATTACCATCCCACGTCATCACGTATTTACCTGAAATGAACGGACCTTTTCGCGCGGAGCGCGAAAATTTTTTTTGACCCCTTTTTGGACATATCTTCATATCTTCACGGTTTTGGAAAAAAAAATTTTCCATGAAGATAAGCGGAAACCCTGCCCCCCACCCTACCCTATGAAAAAAAAAAATTTCAGTGCAGAGGGGGGGGGTGGGGAGGGAGAGCGAAGATGAGGGGGGAAAAAAAAGGGGGACTATTTTTGTGTTAGAATTCAGCCAGAAGATGGTTCCCGCCTAAAATGCTAAAGCAAAAAAAAAAAAGAAGAAGAAAAAAAAAAAATGTCGCTTCCGGATCAGGGGTTTTCCTAAGACGGAATACGAATACCACTTTTGGGATCGTGCACTTTTTTTTCTACAGGGATTCCCTTAGGGAAGAAAAAAAAGAGCAGACGGGTAACTAAGAGACTTTAGAACGGTCTTTTTCACTGAATGAGGTGCCCGTGAACTGGGATGGAATGAAACAACACAAAAGACATTTTTCTCCTTGTAGGACGAACCCTCAAAAAAAATTTTCTCCGGCAGCCACGCCAATTTTTTTTTATAGTACCACCGCTGAACGCTCGGGTTACCAAAAATTCAAATAAGACCAGTTTTGGGGTGTTTTGACCCTGTTTTTGACCCCCAAAGGGGAAGCCCACCCAAAGAAAAATAGTGGAATACGGACCCGATTTTTCCCCGAAAACCCCCGGAATACGGAACACCCATGTTCCGGATCCAGATTCCAGGTATTGCAGATAATGGGGAGATCCGGGTGCCCGCAACAACAATATTCACAACAAATCACAACAATTACACAATCCACTTTCTGGCCACTGCTGGGGGGTCTGACCACCCAGAGCACCCCCATTTACCAACCTCCTACCACATTTTCACCGAATTTCAGACCCAAAACTCTCTCTGTATCCCCAGAAATGACCTCAAAAAACACAGAAAAAATGACTTTGGCAACAGCAACGGCTATTGTAAGCACCCTTTTTGGGAAAGGTGGGGAAGAGGAAGAGACCCTGGTGCGAGGTGGGTGCTGAGGAAGTGGCATGCTTGCATCGCAAAGCCCCTTGCAGATCCCTGACGAGGAATATGTTCGGGAGGGGCCTTGTGCAGATGGGGCGCAAGAGGATACAGGTGGGGACAAACATAGTTAGAGCGGCTCCAATGCAGGCACCACACCTTCCTCGTCTTGCCCCTTGTCCCCACCTTTATCCTCTTGCACCCCATCTGCACAAGGCCCCTCCCGAACATATTCCCCGTCAGGGATCTGCAAGGGGCTTTGCGATGCAAGCGTGCCACTTCCTCAGCACCCACCTCACACCAGGTTCTCTTCCTCTTCCCCACCTTTCCCAAAAAGGGTGCTTACAATAGCCGTTGCTGTTGCCAAAGTCATTTTTTCTGTGTTTTTTGGGGTCATTTCTGGGGATACAGAGAGAGTTTTGGGTCTGAAATTCGGTGAAAATGTGGTAGGAGGTTGGTAAATGGGGGTGCTCTGGGTGGTCAGACCCCCCAGCAGTGGCCAGAAAGTGGCCCAACGGGTTTGAGGAATGGTGCGCGCGCGGTAAACAGGACGATAACAGGACGATTTTTTGACCTAAAAATGAGGTTTTGGCCCCGAACAGAGCGTCTAAAGTGCGAAAAACAGATGTATTTGAAAAGATTCGATACTTTTGGGGTGATTTTGGGTATTTGTTCACTATCTGATGTCCGTTTTTTGATATTTTTTTCAAAAAAAGAGTGAAAAAACGCTGTTTTCCCAAAAGTGCGAAAAGTGAGAAAACCCCAAAAAACCAGTAAATTTTTCATAATATTATTTTTCATGTTTCTGGGCGCATTTGGAGGCCTGTGACCAGGCACACCCCCCTCCTGAGCCCCAAAAAATCCATATTCGCCAGAGATTTCGTGTTTCGAGCCTCTGTGATATCGTAACTCAAAAAATTTCACTCAAATACGGCTTATTGCCCCCCCCTAGGCATACACTCGATGCGAGTCGCATGCGATAATCATTATCGCATTATCGCACACCATTATCGCACCATTATCGCATGCGATAATCATTATCGCACACGTAGAGGATTTTGGTACAAGGGAAGGCCTGGCCTGTGTTTCGTTTTTGGGGACATGTAGTGTCCAGGGAAAGTTTCTGTCGCAAAATAGATGAAGTAACCCCATTTTCCCGTATCCCCCAACACCCCAACCCCTCTAACCGCTGTGTACTGTGTACTGTGTACTGTGTACTGTGTTGCTGTGTTGCTGTGGGTATATGGGCGTCGTGTTTTGTTGAAAATTACAGGTTTTCTTCTCGGGAGTCTCCCTTACAGTTAAAAATGACCCGAAAACATAAAAAAAGCGTTGAGGGAAGTGTATTTTCCACGTACTTGACCACGGAGAACCGTGCGAGAACGTGCGATAATAGTGCGATAATGTGCGATAATGGTGCGATAATGTGCGATAATGAGCGATAATGTGCGATAATTGTGCGATAATTTTTCGCCAGACCAGAGTTGTGCGATAATGCGATAATGCGACTCGCATCGAGTGTATGCCTAGGGGGGGGGGTCGGTTCGCCCAAAATCAATTTGATTCACAACTGTTCACAACAGTTCACAACGCCACTATGGTTTCCCCTTGTGAAGAGTTGTGTATGTGTTTACCTGGTGGGCATGGTGGGCATGATGAAAAAGCGTTATTTTTCGTTGGCGAAGCTTTTAAACGCCGGCATTTGCATTTCCGGAATCCGTCCGGCCAGTGGTGGGGTCAATTTGCCGAAATGGACAAGTTCTCGTTTTTTGTCAATTTCCGCAGTATACAGTATACACAGTATACACAGTATACACAGTATACACAGTATACACAGTATACACAGTATACACAGTATACACAGTATACACAGTATACACAGTATACACAGTATACACAGTATACACAGTATACACAGTATACACAGTATACACAGTATACACAGTATACACAGTATACACAGTATACACAGTATACACAGTATACACAGTACACACAGTATACACAGTATACACAGTATACACAGTATGCACAGTATACACAGTATACACAGTATACACAGTATACAATACAAACGCCAGGTGGTCTGAAGAGTGATCTGACCATATTCTCCAGGTATAACACATACAAGTAAAACGGACGTCACGGAAATGAAAAAAAAATGCTCGACCCACTGCCGTCGTTGCCGTGAAAAATAAAAAAAAACGGCCGCGAAAAAAAAGCGCCTTTCTAAAAATTTCACGGCCGTAAAAAAAAAACAACGGCCGTGAAATTTTTATACAAGTCTTTGAAGGAACACACAGTGAAGTACGAGAAAGGCGCCACTCAAGTGCCATCCCAGTGGGCCACCTGATTTTTACCCCGCGGATAGGCGCGGATAGCCACCAAACCCCACCCAGTTCCCCCTATATTCCCACAACCCACCTGATTTTCACCCCTGAAGAAAAGGAGGGTAGGGCAGGAGAGGACCGGTTAAGTGATATCGCACAGAAAACTGCGCTGGGTACTGGGTACTCCTTGTAGGGTCTTGTTGCCTTTGGCACATGTATTGTGTCCACGGTGTGTTGTGTTCACTGCTCCGAAGGTGTTGGCTCTCATCTACCTGATGGGGTAAGTGACACAGCATCTGACCCGCCATCTGTAATCTTCTGGTTTCAACACTGCCTTTCAGTTCTGCATACTGAATTCGCAGCGTCCCGAGCGTCTCACAACCTCTTATTACTCTTTGCCCGAGAAGGATGTGTTTGGACTCACTCAACCCCGTTCATCACTCTTGTGCCAAAGAAAACATCGGACAAACAGTACAAGTTCACGGGAGCAAAAGGTTGGACCCCTCCCTCTGCGCGTATCTCGCCAACGTAGCGAAGAAGATCCAGAGGTGTGCAAAACGTGATGCGGTCTATTTTCCGACAAAAAAGACGGAGGATAGTTGTTCAATGGTGTGCTGATTCTGTCGGAAGATTTTGCACTGGAAGCTGAAGAACACCGCAGATGAGGTTCGTCTCACAGTATTGATGTGTGCTCCACAACGGAAAGCCCATCAAATGTGAGAAGAGTACTTTGCTCAAGAACCGGTTACAAGTGCTGAAACACGAGAAATATGCTACTCTGAAGAACCGGAAGCACGTACAAGTGCTCAGAAATGCCACACGCTCCAACTACAATTCACAGTAGGGTGAAAACATGGGCAGGCAGCGGGAGACCAGCGCAGTGAGGAGAGCCAGGAGCGCAGCAGGGCA
The DNA here is from genome assembly GCA_964035575.1 of Rhynchopus sp. YZ270_cl-10. NCBI lineage: Eukaryota > Euglenozoa > Diplonemea > Diplonemida > Diplonemidae > Rhynchopus > Rhynchopus sp. YZ270_cl-10. Next base: position 514,763 of record OZ037894.1, on the reverse strand, counting down.
CGCAGGTGATGGTTTGGATAAGTCCATTTCCTGTGAGAGTGGAATCCGGTCGAAGTCATAGTGGGGACGGAACAAAGGTTGCAGCTGAGCTGTTCTCCAGGCGTGAGTAGCAGATTGCTGATACGTTTTATTTTTCCTTCCTTCAAAACTACACACGCAACGCTTTTGGTTTTTGGGAGACACACAAGGTGCCAGGTTCTATGATATGCACGGAACCACCCTGCACCTGTTTGTCATATTGTTTCCCGTGTAGTACATGGAGAAACGTTTCGTACTCGAAACTAAGGCACATTGCATTGTATAAAGACCTCCTGAGGCACCCCAAAAACTTATCCAGGCGTGAGTGGCAGATTGTTGATACGGAGGCTGTTGTTCAGAGACAACCGGTGTATGAGGATGCTCCCCATCAGACGCTGGAGGTAGCATCAATACTGTCCTTCAGGGCAGTAGGGATAACTCCACAGTTCGACACACAGTAGGCCACGGCGACCTGCCCAGCAGTTGTGACGGAGTGGAAACTAGGATCTGAGCGTATAGCATCGCAGGCAGGGCAGGACCACCATAAGTGCTCATTCGTGTCGTCAGCTTCTCGATCGCAGTGGGGCCGACTTTTTTTTGCACTTTTTATGTTGCTTTTACCCCCCAAGAATGACTTGGGAGGGATGGGAAAGGGGGTCTGGCCCTGTCTACGAACGAAAAAGAAGAAACAAGCAAAAAGAAAAAAGCGTGGAAATATTTCACGGCCGTGATCAATGCAAAATTTCACGGCCGTTAAATTTTTCAGATTTTCTTCACGGCCGTGACCTCCCCGACAAAAAAAATTTTTTCCCGTCGTGACGGCCGTTATACTTGTATGATAACAGGTACTAAAAAAATGCATTGGCGAAGGAATCTTGCACTTTTGACAACCACAAATTACGTGTGTTTTTTCCGGCTTTTCTATGGACTTATGTCTGGAGGGAAGCATGTTCTTAAGCAGTTCTTGCCACACAATTCGTACGCAAAAGAGCAAAAGAGAGCAACTTCCACACCGATTAGGAGAGGGTTTGGGAAGGTATGTACGCGTAGTACAGTACAGTACAGTACAGTACAGTACAGTACAGTACAGTACAGTACAGTACAGTACAGTACAGTACAGTACAGTACAGTACAGTACAGTACAGTACAGTACAGTACAGTACAGTACAGTACAGTACAGTACAGTACAGTACAGTACAGTACAGTACAGTACAGTACAGTACAGTACAGTACAGTACAGTACAGTACAGTACAGTACAGTACAGTACAGTACAGTACAGTACAGTACAGTACAGTACAGTACAGTACAGCATGTCACCAGTGCTACAACTTTACAAGGTAAAAATGACCTATGTACGTACGTATGTGAGGAAGAAGGCTGAGTGGGCAGAGAGTGCCACAAAATATCTGGAAGCCATGCAGTCCGGTTGTCCAGTACCCAGTACCCAGTACCCAGTACCCAGTACCCAGTACCCAGTACCCAGTACCCAGTACCCAGTACCCAGTACCCAGTACCCAGTACCCAGTACCCAGTACCCAGTACCCAGTACCCAGTACACAGTACCCAGTACCCAGTACCCAGTACCCAGTACCCAGTACCCAGTACCCAGTACCCAGTACCCAGTACCCAGTACCCAGTACCCAGTACCCAGTACCCAGTACCCAGTACCCAGTACCCAGTACCCAGTACCCAGTACCCAGTACCCAGTACCCAGTACCCAGTACCCAGTACCCAGTACCCAGTACCCAGTACCCAGTACCCAGTACCCAGTACCCAGTACCCAGTACCCAGTACCCAGTACCCAGTACCCAGTACCCAGTACCCAGTACCCAGTACCCAGTACCCAGTACCCAGTACCCAGTACCCAGTACCCAGTACCCAGTACCCAGTACCCAGTACCCAGTACCCAGTACCCAGTACCCAGTACCCAGTACACAGTACCCAGTACACAGTACTAAAAAATCAAAATCAAAATCAATTTGATTCACAACTCTTCACAACAGTTCACAACGCCACTGTGTTAACCGTGATGTTACCATGGTATTACCATGGTTGTGAACATTTGTGTTCAGGTACCCCCCCGTATAGTACCAAAATACTATGTTGTGAAAAGTTGTGAAAAGTTGTGAATACTTGTGAACATTGCCAAAATTCCATACCCCGGAACACCCCAGTTTGGTATTTTCCTGGATAGGTTTTTTTTTTAATACTATAGCAGCAAGGGCGGCTAAATTCTCTAAAAACAAAAAGGGTAGTTCACAGTTTAAAAAAAAACACAAAGAAAAAAAATAATATCGCGAAGATGAACAAGTCCCACAAGGCTTGCACAACTTTGCTTTAAAAAATAAGAGAAATGGTGGATGTGTTGCGTTCTAAAAAGAAAAGAAAAAAGAAAAGTTGGTAAGATGACCTTAGTCTCGTGTGTATAGTCACTTTGCAAAGAACAACTTGGCAGTACAAACAGATACAAAAGGGGGGAGCCCCACTGAGAGACTAACAGAGCCTCTCACCCGTCTTCCAAAGCGAAGGTAGCAGGGGGAGGGAAAGAAGGGTTTGAAAAGTGCAAACACCTCACCGTTCATCGGCGGACGCAGGCACTGGTTGGGAAAGTTTATGAGATGAACCTAAGCCTTCTCATGCTTACGTCACCTACAAACAAACAAAAGAACTTTGAAGATGTATTGTATCGTTTGCACACTCTTACACGTTTACAAAAAAGAAGAAAAAATACTAAAAACAAACTCTACGTACCCCCTCACCCTCACACCCATTTCTCTAACTCTATACTATTTATCATTTTTCCACAACAAAAATTGAAACATTCTCTCATCATCCTTGACAAAAAAAGACTAAAGTATCTTTCCTACGACACCCCTCTGGTATTCGCCTTCCGTGCCCGCTGGATCTCCATTTGCCCTGGGGTCAGTTTGGAGCGCTGCTTTGCACGGACAGCCCCTGCTGCACTTTGCCCCCCTCCTGCTTCTCCAGGCATCCTGGTGCTGGAGCCTGCACGGCTGGAGGCTGCTGCTGTCACTGCCACTGGACCTGCAGAGCGAGAGCGGGGTTGTCTTGTACTCCCACCACTCACAGTCAAAGGATGCGGCTGTGTCACCTGCTGACCTCCAGTAGCCTCCGGGATGTGCTGTGCAAACCCAGGCTCTGCGTACGCCGTGATGTCATCCGCCTGAGCTGAAAACAAAAACCCACTGATTTTGACCTGACAAGGAGAGTCCTCTGCGTACCCTGGCACGCTGGTCACCTCACCGAGGTCGCCTGGCGCCACCCTGCCTCCGTTGGCGAAGACGATCTCTCGGGTGGCGACGATGAGGTCGCCTATCGAATGCGGGTACACCCACTCCCTTGGGGGCGGGGGTGGAGGCGGCGGGGACATGGACACCTCGCGTCGCTGTGGGGTGGCAGCCTTCTTCTGCGCGGGTCGGTCCTTTACTAGCTGCCGCACCTCCACCGCATCGTCTGCGACCCATTCCAACACCCCAGCATCGTTGGTCTTCCCAGTACACCATGGGTACTTCACAGGCAACCCCACCGCCTTCTCTTCTGTGACGTGAACAGGGGAGTGACCGTCCCTGCCGATTGCCCAGCGCTGTCCTGGTGCTCTTGCGATGAAGTATTTCCCGTCTTCGTGCTGCCAGATTACGCGTGTTTTTTGCTGTGCGTATGGGGACTGCTTGGAGGAGGCGGTGGTCTTAGTGTACAGACCGCTGCATTCAGGGAAATGAGATTTGACGAAAATTTTGGCGAGGGCAGATTTTTTTTTGGTGACGGTGGTGACTGCTTCGGAGGTCGCACCTTTGAGGTTGTTCTTCTCGATGAAGCGCGTCATGAAGAGGCCGTGGACAAGATGCTTGGCAAGCTCGTTTCTCCACACCTCAGCCTCCTTCTGCATTGTCTCCACCGCCTTTGCGTTGCGTTCCTTTACCGTTTTGAAGTCCTTCACCACCTTCGCCTGCTCCTCGCGCAGCATCTTCGCCCACAGCGCCTTCCCCTTCTCTTTGCGGTCTTTGACAACATTTTGCATTTTTTCGTACCAAGCTTCAACAGTTTTGTCGTCACGTTGAGCAAGAGTCGCAATTTTTGTCCTGCAATTCGCCAATTCGGTTCTCGCCGATTTAATTTTCGCACGATATTCTCCAAAATCGGGTATATTAGGAACCTCCACTTTGGCAAATGCGATAAACGCAGAGAGGGCTATGCCACAGTTTTTGATGTGCTCCTGGACCGCCCAGAGTTGCAGGGGGCGTGGCGGGGCACCATCGTTTTCGGTCTCCGTGACGCGACGAAGGGCGAGCTCCGAGGCTTGTTTGAGCTTACCCCCTATGACTCTGGTTTCATCTGCAAGCCGCTTCAGCTCGTCTACAGGCGCACCACTCAACTTCTTATGCTGAGGCACCTCCGCCAAGGCCACTACAGAGACCTGAAACTGATCCACCATGTCGTCAAAGTCCTCGACAAACTGCATCTTTGGGAAAATCTTTGCCTCACTGTTCGCAATGCTGTCCTTCAAGAGCAGCTCCCTGAGGCGGTGCACATGGGCTTCGGTTTTCTTCTTTTGTCCGTAGAGACGTTCAATGCGTTTTTCGAGTGTTGGTGGCACAACAGTTTCCTTGGGTTGTTGTGAAGGTGCCTTTGCGATGGGCTCTAATGGAATGACCCAGGTGTAGTTCGTTGTAAGGTGTTCAAGGATGACGGTACGCTGCTCCTCGTTTCCGTTGAAGAAATGAGCCGGTTCGACAACACCACGTTCACGGCGGGCCTGAGAAGGCGTGTCTTCAAGACAAACATTGCCGTGCTCTCCTCCAAGAAATGTCCCCACCGTTCCAGAAGAATCTATCTTACTGCTGCACACCTCGATCACCCTTCGGTCAAACCCTCTCCCCTTCTCTGTCGACAACGCTAGGTTCACAGTAAGCGGTCCGAGCCAGCGGTGGTTCGCAGACTCATCCCTTTTGAAGTGCCCTGGCCCCACCCCGGGGGGGCCTACCGAATCTGGGTTCGTCTGAAGCAGCTTTTTCTCGCACATCTTCGGGTGGAATGGGGCGTACCATCCTTGCGAACCCTTCACAACAGGGCCAAGGGGAGGGTCGTTTGCAAACTCCGCCTCCGACTCGGGGATAGCGTTGTAATAAAACTCGGTGTCTTCATCGCCTGCAAGAACATCGTCGCCAACAAACCACGAATCATGCTCCTGAAACAGACCACCAAAGAGAACGAGAACGGGGCCATCAGTGTCAACCCCATCAACCTTGGGCATGACAGAGACAACGTGGTTGCGGAGACGTGGTACTCCTCGGGCACTCAGCTTTCGCCAGGTCTGTGTGTACAAATTGAGTGACCAGATGTCATTGCTGATGTACCCCGAGACACTGCCACGTAGCTGTCCTATGCAACCTCCGGTAACAATCATGTGTGCTCCTGCTATGCAGGTAGCGTGGCCAAAGCGTGGGGTCGGTCCGTTGTTTGTTTCAATCTTGCTCCAGGTGTGTGTTGCGAGGCAGAAGCTGTAGGTGTCTGCTGGGAGAAATTTTTCTTCTGTGTCGTTGCCATCGTCGACCCCGCCTAGCCCGCCAAAGACAAGCAACTCATTGTTAAACCTCTCCATTGTGTGCAAATACCGCGGAGCAGGTGCCTCCCCACTGCCCACCACACTGCGCCAATGAAACCGCCCACTCCGTTGCGCAAAGGAGACACTACCATGCTCCTCGCGGAGATGCTCCCCACAGACCCACGCACACGGTGCATTCTTAGGCGGCCTGGTGTCAGCAAGACTCTGCGGGACCGGCTCTGGAGTGCCTGCTTCCCATAGCATATTTGCCTTTTCGTCACCATATTTATCAAACAACTGATTGAACGTAAACACCTTTGTTTTGCCTCCAAAAACAACACGCCGTGTCTCTAATGGAACCAACGCATGCGCCTGAGACTTACAATAATAACACCGCACTCCTGTGTCAAGCACTTTCATTGCGTTGGTGCATTTTCGGTCGAGACCTACGCCACCGAAGAGGAAGATTTCGTGTCCAACCGCTGCTGCCGCGTGGTGCACAACAAAAACCGACATATCCGTAAGCACCAACGACCACACCCCGGTTTTGGTATCCATTCTGTAGAGATGGCGTACAAAGCCTGCATTGCGCACTCTCCGCCCTGCAGGTCGTCCCATTTGTGTTCGCAGCTCTGTAGCAAGGCGGGTCTCCTCTGTGTCCAGCTGCGCTGCTTTCGCCACGGTCCCCCACACATCCTCCTCAGAGTAAAGCTGTCTATTACCTGCTGGGCTCGCAACACCCGGCGCTATATCAGCTACTTCAATTTCTACAGCAGACGGGTCATCCGTAGGCGACTGCCCTACCCCTCCTGTACCCACCCCACCAATCAGAAAGATGTGCTTCCCGATGTTAGAGAGGGTGTGCCCATGGCGGCCCCAAGGTAGCGTTCCTTTCCCCTCCCGGCGGCGCCATTCGAGAGAGGATGGAAGGAGTTGGTAGAGTTCGTTTTCTTGGGCAGCACCTTTTTGGCCTCCGAAGACCAGGAGTTTGGCGCTTTTTTCGATGGAAACTGCAGCGCTGTGTTCGATTTGTTCAGGAAAATATTGTTGGTGTTTGGGAAGGGTAGTAGCATGTCGGAGTGCAGCGGTCCGTCTAGACCCTCCTTTGGAAAGTTCTGGCAGTGCTTTGGCAGGTTTGTTTCCAAAGGCAGAAGCATAACCTTGAGCAATTCCACGGGTTTTGACCTGAGATTCTTTTTTCCATCCTTTCCATTTCGTTGCATCCCGGCTGATTCTTGTGTTCTTCGCTGCATGAGAAGAGCCTAGGTTGCCAGAAGAAACAGACCACAATGCAGCTCCTTTAACAGCAGTGGAATTTGGTTTTAGTGAATCCGGCATGACACCAAAATGGGGGTTATGTGACAGCAAGCACAACACCGCATTTGGAGACGAAACAATCCAATTACCCCCCGCAGTCGACGCCACCGTAGCGTCCGTTGAGGTCCACACTGGAAGAGAGTTTTCATTGGTGGGCTCCTGCTTGAGATATTCCCCGGTTAGTGTTGGTACTTCGTCTGACACAATATAAATCGTTTCAGGGGGCTCATGAGTAGAATAGAACAATGTGTCTTCCCGGGTTTTGTCACCTTTTCTTTTATGTATTGTAGAAGAAGGTGCATGGCTACGAGGTGTTGTAGTGTTCGAAGCTACTGCAGGGCTGGAGACGGTGCGGGTTTCAGTGGTGGCTGTTGTAGTTGTTGTTGTCCCCGCTGGGGCTGACCTAGATTTATGTACAGGAACGGTACGGTTCAACGCCACCTCCTCATCCCTCACATCCAACAAGGCCTGGCCTGTTACCGGGGCTTCCTCCTCCTCCTCCTCTTCCTCCTCCTCTTCTACAGTAAACTTGTTTAAGAAGCTTTGCTTCGACTCAGGAGTCTTTCAAGATATAGAATGACTAATGCAGCATGCCCCTCATGGGCTTACCACTTACGGTTAGTAAGGTTGGAACGAGGATCGATGGGGAACCCAAACACACAAAACACACAAACACACATTCACGAATCAGAATTTTGTCTTTTGCTTCCCCAGTATCGCCCTCTGTACGTACTCCTCTCCTCATCTACGGAAAAAAGAATCTCCCCCCGCCCCCCTTTTTTAGTTTACTTGTATACTCGTCTTTATCTTGTAAAGACTCCTCCTCCTCCTCTTCTTCCTCCTCTTCTTCTTCTTCTTCTTCCTCTCCTAATCCCGCATATGAGCTGGGATGGGCCAGAGAATACGTTGGTGCCATCCAACTGTCCATTTTTTTTTTGGTATGTGTTTTTTTTTAAAGGGGGGTTTTGAAGGGAGGGGTACTGTATGTTGGAGGTGTGAAGGGAGCAAAAAGAATGGGAGGGGAGGGGAGGGAGGGAGAGGGAGAGGGGGAGAGTAAAACAAAAAAAATGCAGTCTTTTTTTTTCGTTGTTTCGGTTTCGTTTGTTTTGTGGGTTTGGGGGGAATTTTTTTTTTTGCCCCCTTGTTGCTGGGAGTTGGTTCTCATGTTTGATACCTGCACAGCGGGCATTCCTCTGAGTCCAACGCATGTTTGGCCTGTCTGCGGCGTTGCACTTAAGGTGCACGAACACAGGGTCTGGTGGTAAATTTTGCGTAGTACTGCGACGTGGTACTGCGTGGGTCTGGGAATATGGGTACCTGGGTACAGGATATTTGTTGTGAAAGACATCTTCCACCATGCATTGAGGAGGGTAAGACAGTGGTCGCAGTTTCTACTTGATAGCATTACAACATTTAACTTCTCCACGGGGGTCTTGGGCCGTTCACTCGGTTATACCTTGACTAGCGGCAGAGGCCTTTTAGGACTCTATAACTCCTCTCTTCCCGAACGGAGGCACACTTTGTGTGTTACTACGACCTGGCAACTTCCAGCAGTAGGTTAAGTAATCTTTCTTGTAAATTGTTGGATCATTATCTCCTCAGTGCATGAATGCCCCACGTGACTGGACACTTTTGTGTTTGTCATGTGGAGCTGTGGTTGCTCTTTCACGACTTTTTTCCTTGTACACCAGTGTGCCGGTACCTACCGGGTACCTGGGTACTACCCAACCTGGGTAATACCCAAAAAGTTTACGATAATACCCAAAACTAATACCCAAAAAGTTTATCCTGGGGTGTTATGATAATTACCCCTTTACAAAATTGTAGATTTTTTCAAACTGTAATATCTTGCTCCCCTTCTACTGTATAGGCCTTACCCGACCCATTCCCACAGAGAAGACAACAGCAGCATCCACAGAGGAGGGCAAGCGCAAAGACACCACCGAGGATCAACCCTGCGAGGGCTTGGGAGGAGAGGTCGTCATCGTTGTCGGTGCTTGCGGTGAGGGAGACACACTCAAGAACGTACTGCGGTGGGCGCAGGGCTGCTTGATACCCTGATTCACATTCTGTAGCAACACACAGTCTCGGCTCTGCCGAGAGCTTCACCGCTGCTGCCACTGGACTCTCCACCACACACCCCACCCCCCTCATCTGCACCGCCCCCTCAATCCTCGTCCCCTCCATCTCCGTCCCCTCCACCGCCCCATCCAATGCCACACCCAGCTCTTTTCCTAGCCCCACAATCCTCCCTAAGGGAACATCCCCTACCACTATTGCGTTGGTAGAACCGCAGGTAAAGGAGGTGGTGAGCGGGATAGAAGCTTCAGAGGATTTGGAGATAGCAGTGATAAGAGCAGCCTGGAGCGGAGCAGATGAGAAGAAGACGCTGCAGTGGAAGTTAAACGCAAAGGTGTAGGCAACCGGGAAGGTGTCTGTCATGTTCAGGCCGTCGCTGCAGTATTCTGAAAGGTCGGTGCTGTCACTGCATTCGCAGACATCCGCCGCACATTCGTTTGCAGCATCGGAAGAAAAAAGACGGCAGTCTGCATTCGATGAGCATGTCGATATATTCGCGCCACAGCATGTGTAAACAAACACCATCAACACAAAACCCCGTAATATCATCCTAAAAAGAGGATATTATGCCTGAGGTGAAAGAAAAGGGAGGGGGGGGTGAAAAAGAGACCATTTGGTTGTGAAGTCTTTGTAGTTCTGCAATTCTGCTTTATTCAAGGGTCTTTGAAAATGTTTTTTGTATGTTTTGAAAGTGCTTTGTGCTCTGTTTAATTTTGCTTGATAGTTTTGTAGACGTGGAGTTGGAGAGGAAGGGCGCGTTACTTTGTATGAGATTATCTTTGTAGCTCTGCAATCTGCTTTATTCAAGGGTCTTCTGCTTGAGCTCTTGCCACTCTTGCTCAGTCTGTATCATCATGGCCAGGCACAGCTGAAGGGCAAGGGAGGTTGAGGAACATAATAAAACAAAACGAACAAAAATAACAACAGGAGGAATTTTTTTGTTGTCGTTACTTTTTTTTTTTGTATTTCCACTTCGTTTTCTGTGTGTTTTTTTGTTGTTTTTTTTTGTTTTTTTTGTCATTTATTTTTTTTACAAATTAGTCCAGCAAAAAAAAAGGGGGGGGGACCCAGGCACCTCGCTACTTTCTGGGGGGTACGTGTACAGTGGGGGGGGGGGGGGGGGGGTAGGGGATACGACTCCAGCCATTTTGGCTGGGACCAAACGCACGGAAAATTCATTTGGCATTATCTGGCCATCTCCAAGGCAACTGCGGGTGAAAAACACCCTCAGAGTGGGTCACAGGGGGCCTGTGGGTCGAAAAACGACCCAGAAGCCACCCCAGAATACAAAAAAATGGAAAAAAATAGTGAAAAAACGGCTTTTTTCACGTTTTGGCCACTTTGGGCAAAATAGCGATTTTTCGAGAAAAAAATCAAAAACCGGGATATTTTTTGACATCACAAAGCCTCCTTTGGCACAAATATACCCCAAAAGTGGCCTGTGAGTCCATTCCAACCTGTTTTGGACATATTTGACACTTTTGGAAGTGTTTTTTTGGTGTTTTTAGGTCAAAAAAATGCCCAAGACGTCCCCAAGACATCCCCAAGACACTTTGCACACCCCCTGTTACGGTCATATTTTTTTCGTTTTTTTGCCTGAAACCCCCAAAATACCCCTCCCGGACCCCACATAGTCCCGAATATCCATCACACACCCACTCAGAGTGAGTAGAAGCACCCCAAAAAAAATATTTTTTAAAGCCCTAAAATTGTGCTTCAGTTTCGGCAGCATCCATGTTGAAGTTGAAGGGCTTTAAAAAATATTTTTTTTGGGGTGCTTCTACTCACTCTGAGTGGGTGTGTGATGGATATTCGGGACTATGTGGGGTCCGGGAGGGGTATTTTGGGGGTTTCAGGCAAAAAAACGAAAAAAATATGACCGTAACAGGGGGTGTGCAAAGTGTCTTGGGGATGTCTTGGGGACGTCTTGGGCATTTTTTTGACCTAAAAACACCAAAAAAACACTTCCAAAAGTGTCAAATATGTCCAAAACAGGTTGGAATGGACTCACAGGCCACTTTTGGGGTATATTTGTGCCAAAGGAGGCTTTGTGATGTCAAAAAATATCCCGGTTTTTGATTTTTTTCTCGAAAAATCGCTATTTTGCCCAAAGTGGCCAAAACGTGAAAAAAGCCGTTTTTTCACTATTTTTTTCCATTTTTTTGTATTCTGGGGTGGCTTCTGGGTCGTTTTTCGACCCACAGGCCCCCTGTGACCCACTCTGAGGGTGTTTTTCACCCGCAGTTGCCTTGGAGATGGCCAGATAATGCCAAATGAATTTTCCGTGCGTTTGGTCCCAGCCAAAATGGCTGGAGTCGTATCCCCTACCCCCCCCCCCCCCCTCCCCCCCCTCTCCCGGATCACGTGTACAGTGCACCTGAGTTAGCGAGGTGCCTGGGGGGACCATTAATTTTTGTGTTAAAAAGATGTGCGAATGGGGGGGGGGAAAACGGGTGCAGTTTTACAATTCCATTTTTTTTTTTTTTTGAACAAACATTCCTTTTTGTTGTTGCTGTTGTTGTATCGACAGATCACCCAACCAAGAGTTTTATCCTCAAATGTCACCCAAAAAAAAAGGGGGAGTATTTTCCCTTCCCTCCCATTCTTCATTGTTTGCTTTAAAAAAAAAAAAAAACTGCTATTTTTTTTTTAGAGGCGTTTCTTTTGCTGTACGTTTGTTAGGCTGTTTTCTTTTGCTCTGTGTTAAACGGTTGGATTCCTTGCTCCCCACCCCTTAAAAAAAAAGGAAATCTTCCAGGTGGTGGGAAATGGTGCAATGCAGTTATCCCATTTCCTCCTATCACCACCATCACATCAAAATTTCCAAGTGAGTCTGCCCAGAAGGCCGACATTCCTTGAAAGTGAATCGAAAAAAAAAAACAACGAAAAGTTTATAAGATGATCCTAAGCTCTCTCTGTGCTTAGTCACCAATAAAACCCCAAAAGGATACGGTAAAGTTAATTAATACACAAACCTCTCTCAGGGGGAACACAACTACCTTCAAAACCCCATTTTAAGAGAGGTCTGAGGGGGGGAAAAAAAGGAAAAAGGAAAAAAAAAGTAGAGCCAATTTATAAGATCCCAGCCTCACTGTACTCAGACAACTCAAAGAAAGAAAGCTGATGAAAAAAAAACAACCATGTTTCACCCCCCCCCTCACAAACCCCTCAATTTATTTTAAAAAGCACGAAAGTGGGGGAACTTCTTCTATGTAAAATTCGTATCCGGTTGAAAATAAAATAAAAATAAAGCTACACAACGTTTGCATCTTTGCTGTTTTTTTTAATCTCTCCCCTCTCCCCCCCTTTACCCATTTTTTTTTTTTACCATTTTTTTTTTTACTTTTTTTTTTTACCACTTTTTATTTTTTTTAGTTTGTTTTTTATTTACACACAAAACTGTCTAAGAACCTACCCTTTGGGCAGAAACCTTTCAGCCTGCTTTATCTTTTTATTTTTTTGTAATTCGAACAAAAAACCACCCAGAGGTTCTCTCCCCTCCCAAACTTGAACGATTTATTGCCACTTTTTAAATTTTCTTCTTTTTTGAAATCTTAGGATCCATTTTTTTCCTCCTAAAGCTTCATTTTTTAGAAAGATCATGCCTCTTCCTTAGTCTCCTCGGGGAGATCTGCGGGCTCCTCCTTTGCCATAGGGGTGGCAGGGCCAGAACGAGCGAGGACGAGAATCGCAATCACGACAACTGTCAGGAGGACAGATCCAACCACGATAGCCGCAATCGCACCGTCACTGAGCTCATCGTCATCGTCATCCGCCTGGCAGGTACGGACGTATCCTGTGTCCTCATCGGCGACAATGCTGTACCCAGTCCAGCATGTGTCCGCCACACAGTTGTTCTTGCTCAAGTAGACAAGAGTCTTCACGGGGTATGAGGGGGCATCGCAGGTTGCTGTGCTTGAGACTGTGGTCATAGTTGAGGACAGTCTGGTTCCGTCCATTCCGGTGCCAGAGAGGGCGGTGTCGATGTTGGTGGTGAGGGCATCTCCAAGGGTGGAGAGTGCAGCAACCTCAGCGGTGACGGCGAGGAGGGCGTTCTGGGAGCCGCATGTGAAGCTGGTGACGATGTCGGTCGTGACGTTCTCGGAGTAGGTGGTCTGTGTGGAGGTGACTGCGGTGCGGATGGCGTCGGCAAGGGAGGAGTCGCCTGCGAAGGTTGCACAGTCGTAGTTCCATCTGAGGACGTACGTCACGGCGAGGGTGGTCTCGTTGAACGACCCGTAGCACAGAGCGGAATCATCATCGGTCGAGGTGCATGCGCACGCAAGGTCGCTCGTGCACGTCGCCGTCGTATCACCAAACTCCCTGCAGTTCTGATGCTCAGTGCACGCAGTAAAGTTCGTCGCGCTCACCGCACCTATCAAAGCCAGGAAAGTAACACCGCGCATTGGAAAAAAAGGCAAAATAGAGAAGAGTTTTTTAGAATTTAAGAAAGCAGCGAAAACAAGCGAGAGGGAATTCCCCGGGGTAATGTGTGTAGAAGATATAAACGCAGGGGACAGATATGAAGAGAAAAACAAAAGGGGAGGATGGGGGGGAACAAAAGAACGGGGGTTGCCCTCTAAATATCTGGAGGGTTTGGAGGGGGGTTTTTTTGAGGGCGACGGTCGTAGTCTATAAGTCCGCGCGCGCCAATGGACCGGAGGCATCGTGAGGAGGAGATGGCAGATGCGGGGAAATGGGTTCCGGATCCCAAGGAATTTGCACCCACGTTGGTTCTGGAGTTTGTTCAAGACGGTGCGGGAAGGTGAAGGCCTGCTCCCTAATAGTGGGGGAAGGCTGGAGAACGTACCCCTTATGGAAAATTTTCGTGGTCAATGGCAAATTCCACGCAGGTCACACGGCAGGTTGGCAAAAAAACAGACATTTTTTTTTCTCTCTCTGTTTTCGTTTTCTTTTTCTTTTCCGCGTTGCATTTTCCCCCCTTCATTGAAGGGTCTTCATTTCTAGCCTATCAAAGAGTACGTTTCTATGAAAGCAAAGCTTGAACTTTGAAAATGCGGACAGCAAAATAAGCAAAATAACGTAGCAAACAGACAATCAGGTAACAATTGCAAAAAAAGGAAAAATAATAATCAGGTGTAAGTGCAATGCAGGCAGTAACCGTGTGTAAAAACACGGGCGGGGGAAGGGTAAATGCAGGGGCGGGGGGGGGGGAAAGGGAAAAACCTAAGATTCTCGCGCTCAGTCACCAAAGGTAAGAGAGAAGAGAAGTTGGGGGGGAAAGAAATTGGGTCTTTGTTTGTGCGCTCAAATCCGGGCGTAACAAAAGGGTGGGAAAAGTGTCAAATCAAACAGAGACGATTACAAAAGTATACTTTTGTTTTCCGTTTTTGTATGCCCAAAGCGCGATCTTTTTAGTACTGACAACTAAAAGATGTTGTGGTGTGGGAGGGGGGGAAAATGGACAGTATTTTCAAACGGATGGAAAGGAAAGTTCCCAAAATCCAGTGGATTCCCTGGACCCTGGTTACTCTCATCTCCACAGAAAGAAAATTTGGCTTGAAATACTCCCTCTCGTGACAGTGTAGACATAAAAAAATACCAAACGTTTCAACAAAAACCGCAAAACGTGAGCAGGGGTTGGGGAGAAAGGGAGAAGAAGTGCCTTGAACACGTAACGCGCATTTCCAGCGCAGATATTTATTGCATCCAAAAACGGAGGAAAATAATATCTTTTTCATCCAATGGAAAGGGCTGTGAAAATAATTGTTATCGTGAGCACATAGGAGGTGCCATTTTTTTGGTGGGGGAAATGTAGTTTTGGACCGCACTTCTTTCAAAAGAAGAGGCAGGAAGCCAAGCTTGCTGCCAGAACATAGGTAAGGGACATCGTGTCCCTGCCGCTTAGACGACAAGGGTATTTCACAATTTTTGAATAAAATAGAACAAAAAAACGTTTTTTTCTTGCTTTCGAAACGCTTCTGAAGATCGAAACACAACAAAAAAGAAGATTGTTTCATATACATTCTTTTTCTAATGAAAAGAAGGTACAGAGGGTGCTAAAGAAGTACCCTTGCTTTTTTTGTTTGTGTTTGTTGTGGTTATGATAACAAAGTGGACTCGTTTATTTTTTTTTTTTCCTCTTTAGCAAATAATGCATATAGCATCGTCACTAAAGTTTCACAAAGGTCTGTTAGGGCACAGCCAGTAAAAAAGAAGAAAAAAAAACAAAGGGGTATGTGGGGTCTCAAAGAAAAGGGGTGACGCGAAGCACTCAAGCAATTTCACTGCAAAAAATAAAATAGGGATAATGACAGTCTGGCCCACTACGTTTGACTTTTGGACAGTATGGGCCCAACATGTTTCGATAAAGACAGTTCAGCCCCAAACGTTTGTAAAAAAGACAGTTCAGACCCAAAACGTTTGTAAAAAAGACAGTTCAGACCCAGGCAGCGGTAGGGAGGGTTTGCGGGTTTCTGGTGGAGGCGTGTTCGCGGGGGTACCCCCCACTGAATCTGGCACTGGGGTGCCCAGGCACCCAGATACGCAGGTACACGTACACGTACCCCAATTGCCAGAGTCGACGCAACAAAAAAGTCCAAAAGACTTTGTTGGTGGCCTTACTCATTTGGATCACAACAATTTTGGCCCAGGCATGCTCTTGTAGTATGACAATTTAGTGTGTATGGGGCAGGGTGTTGTTTTGTTCTGAATTCTCTTTGTTATAACATCTACCCTCATAGTATAAATTATGTTATTGTTACAAATAAATTATTTCGGCGATTTTTATTTTTTTTATAACATTTTTGCATTTTGTTACTTTTTTCATTTTTTGGATTTTATTTTTTTGTAACATTTTGTTACGCCGCAGGCGTAACAAAAATGTTACTGGGGGGGCTAATAAAGCATACAGCGCGGAAACCCATGGTGTAAAAATCTAGCTTTTTACACAGAGTCACTCTACGAACCCTTTTTTGCGGAGCAAAAAAGGGAAAATGGCGCCGCAGGCAAAAAAAAAATTGAGGTACAGCCTGGATGGTGTGGTCAGCAACCCAGTTCCCTATGGTACTCCCGTGCTTCAACCATGGGCTTTTTATTTTTTCGTTGTGGTGTGTTCCGGGGTATGGGATTTTACACATCTTCACACATCTTCACAACTCTTCACAACTTTTCACAAATTTTCACAACATAATTTTGGCCATATTTTTGTGAAGAATTGTGAAGAGTTGTGAATAGTTGTGAAGAGTTGTGAAGATGTGTGAAGATGTGTAAAATCCCATACCCCGGAACACACCACGTTGTAACATTTGTTACTTTTTGCCCAACTGCAAAAAAACGAATAAAACATTTTATTAAATTGTTACAAAAAAAATGTTACTTTTGGGTCATTTTTTTATTAATTTATTTTTGAAAAAACATTATTTTTACTATGAGGGTATCTAGCATCAAAATTGTGGAAAACTTTGCACCCCAAACACCCTCAACAACGCCCGCCAAAAGGCGCCCCTTGTTTCTGGGAGTTGGTTCTCATGTTTGATACACTGCACAGCAGGTATTCCTCTGAGTCCAACGTTTGGCCTGTCTGCGGCGTTGTACTTAAGGTGCACGAAGACAGGGTCTGGTGCTGTTGCGTAGTACTGCGACGTGGTACTGCGTGGGTCTGGGAATATGGGTACCTGGGTACAGGATATTTGTTGTCAAAGACATCTTCCACCATGCATTGAGGAGGGTAAGACAGTGGTCGCAGTTTGTACTTGATAGCATTACAACATTTAACTTCTCCACGGGGGTCTTGGGCCGTTCACTCGGTTATACCTTGACTACCGGAAGATATTCTTGAGGCCTTTTTGGTCTCTAGAATATCCGGTCTTCCCGAACGGAGGCACACTTTGTGTGTTACTACGACCTGGCAACTTCCAGCAGTAGGTTAAGTAATCTTTCTTGTAAATTGTTGGATCATTATCTCCTCAGTGCATGAATGCCCCACGTGATTGGACACTTTTGTGTTTGTCATGTGGAGCTGTGGTTGCTCTTTCACGACTTTTTCCCTTGTACACCAGTGTACCGTGTACCTGGGTACCTGGTCACCTGGTCGCCTGGGTACGTACCGGTAAATGTGACCAAATACCTGGTCATCTGACCAGGTTTTCCTGGTCATGACCAGGTGGTCTGACCAGGTATACCTGGTCAGATGACCAGGTATCTGGTCAGATCTGACCAGGTGTACCTGGTCATAAATCTGACCAGGTATACCTGGTCAGACCTCTGACCAGCGCACGGTGATAGCCGTGCCAAGACCCACTCAGGGGTGGCATTTTTGGGCTCAGGTGGGTGCAGCTGCCTGGGTCTGAACTGTCTTTTTTACAAACGTTTGGGGCTGAACTGTCTTTATCGAAACATGTTGGGCCCATACTGTCCAAAAGTCAAACGTAGTGGGCCAGACTGTCCTTATCCCAATAAAATAAAAAGCGAGACCAAAGAAGGTGTCCAAGATTCAGGGCTGCTGTCCCCCAGTGTGTAACCCTGCTGCGTAGACCAACAAGATACCGCAGTACGCGACAGCAGAAGGAAAGGCGTTGTAGGCCTACGTGCCAAGAAACGTTCCACCCGCCTCGCTAGGTAATCGTAAAATAAAGAAAAGTTTATAAATAAAATACAACAAAATAAAATAAAAAGCGAGGCCCAAGAAGGAGGTAATACACGACACAACAACACACCCCCTATCGATAATCGCCTAAGAACCCACCTTTTGGGGTACACTTAGGGTCTGTCCAAAAACATTCGGCAGGAAAGGCGAAGGACGTAAATCGCCAACCCCCCCTTTTTTTCCAAAAAAAAATATAGTTTACAGAACGCCACTCAAACTCAATAACAGGAAAAAAACCCCCCATGCTTCACTCAAGATTGTCCAGCCCCGGACCGTTGAACCCACCTCTCCCACGGGGGCTGAGGGAACAGTCGCTTGCGGCCTCGTCATTGTCGGGCTCGGAGTCGGCATCGGCAGCTGCGTTTTCATTGCCACCACTACCACCACCACCACCAGGAGCAGCACCAGCAGCACCAGAACCACCCTCAAACCGTACTATAGTGGTGCTGCCACGCTGGGTGGCAAACTCATTTTTCTGTGCTGCCAATAGAAGCATCCGTTGTCTGTATGTTCTGCGTCCTCCTTTCTGGGACGACGCGAGAGCAACAGATAGCCCTGTGGTCGCAGCCTGCGTCTGCGTCTGCGTCTGCGTCTGCGTCTGCGTCTGCGTCTGCCCTTGCCCTTGCCCCTCACACGCCGGCGCCGTATGCGTACTATCGTTCAACGCATCGCTCGACACTGCGCCATCCTCACTCCCCTCAGAGTTGTTCTCAAAGTCAATCGAAACACACAACGTCACATCGCTTGGCGCCACTTCCAGGGCACTTCCAGGGTTCTCATCGTACACCACAGGCGGTTTGTTAACGGAGTGAAGGCTGTGCAGGGTGTGGATGTTCCCCACACGCTCTTTGAATCGATCTGGCGCTGTTGCCCGCCGAGCTGCTCTCGCAAGCGAAGTACGTCGCACCCAAAAGAGACCCAAACACAGCAGCAGAAAGGTCGTGATAGCAAGCACAGTGACACCCGTGAAAAGCTCCTTTTCGCCTTTAGTAGGGGTTGGGGTAGGGTCCGGGAAGGACGGTGCGGCGGTGTCTGGTGCAGTTGACGCTGCCAGGCCGGGCGAAGGGTCGGAAGACCCTGCCGAGAGTGGCGGGATCAACTGCAGCAAGACATACGCAACCGCTTGCGAACCCCATTTCCGCCTTCCAGGATTCGCTGGAGAACCTAACCGAAAATACATCAAGAAAGCAGTCAAGAGTGATTTCAATAAAAATATGAAAAAATTGGGAGAGAGAGAGAGGGAGGGGAGGGAAAGGGGTTTGGAAAAATTCGTAAATAAAAAAAAACGCGGTAGTTTTTTTTGTCTTTCTTCAACACCAGGTGGGAACAGCTGCGGGCATCAGCAGAGGGGGTGGGTATGTGTTGAAGGTATTTCTGGGATTGGGTTTTTTTTTTGAGTGTGGGGATAAGGGGAAAAAGGGGGAGGGTTTGCAAACAGGGCAGATGTTGGTGTAGGGTAGAGGGTGTCCTTTTTTTTTTCGATGAACGCTTTCCTCCGCCCATTCCCTCCCCAGGAATTCAATGAGGAACTGCTTGTGAAGGATCTTTTGTATTTTTTGTGTTAAATGGGACATGAGCTTGAGCGCGCCTTATCACGTTCAGTTACCTCTAATATAAAGGTACCCACCACCCCACAAAGGCATACGTACGTAAGCATACGTTAACCTCTGCAAAAAGGGGCCTTCGAAATCAGGAAATTTAAATGGGGGCTGAAAGGGCACAACAACGCCTCGCAGGGCTCTGAAGTAATTCTTCAGGTCTGTGGTTTAGACCACAAGATTTTTTTATTTTTGATAAATTGTTGGAGTAGTGTAGTTGCCTCGGTCGTGTTGCCACTTTTTTTACTCGACTAGAAATTGAAAGTAGAAATTGTTGTACTTCCAAAAAACACACAAAAATTAGACGGTGTAAAAAAAAAACTTGGAAACTTTTGTTATGGAATGGCCCCCACCGGGCAACGCCCGTCTTTTCTACTGTCATCGAACCCCTTAGTGTTTGCTACAGCTGAGAATAGTTGCCTCTGCTGTCATGGTCCCGGCTTTGCGGATACGGTGTGTGTCTGTGCGAGGCACTGTCATAATAGTCCAAACCCTTACCCCCTCTGCTACCCCCTCTGCTGGCCCCCTTGTTGCCTTTGCCTCCTCCTTTGCTGCCTTTGCTTCCCCCCTTGTTGCTGCCTTTGCTGGTCGGCCTAATGGCAACACCACTAATTTTGACACACTGTATTGTTGTTTTTGATAAATTGTTGGAGTAGTGCAGTTGCCTCGGTTGTGTTGCGACAGTTGTGCAATCTCCACCGTTTTTTTTTTTTGAAAAACTTAGGTTTGTATGAGTGCAGACACTCGAGGATGAGCTCTACCTTTTTTTTGTCGACAATAACCTAAGGAGGTAGGGGGTCTGTACTAAATGTTGCCCTCGAAGGCGTTGTGTTGTTGACCACTTCAAAATATGTCATACGTTTTGTTGTTGCGGGGTCGCTGCCTCACGCTTTCTTGGGCGTAGCTGAGAGACGGGGAAGCCCACCGACGTTGTGCCATCGGAGTGCCACTCGAGGCTCACCGTCCCCGCCTCCCTGTCCACCACAGTGATGGTACAGCGCTGCCAGGTACGGTCCCTCATGCCATCACACTTCTCCGACACTGTGTAGTAGCGTGGCTTCTTCCCAAGCAGCTTGACATGCTCCTCAGGCCACCCCGGCACTTCGAATTTGTGTTCGTTATCATACAGGAGGTACGTGCGGTTTTCGCATGAGACTACCTTTCCTTTACGCCACTCACCATCTCTGGTGAAATATTCGCATCTTGTTCCGGGCGGGCCAGGGTGTGATGGAGCGGGTCCTTCTTCTTCTGGCGCGACGTAGGGTTTCTTTGCTGAGGGTGTCTTTGTCTTTGCTTCAACCGAGGGTTTCTTTGCTGCATCCGCGGGCGTCTTTGGTGCCACGACTGAGGGTGTCGGTGCAGCCGCTATCTGCTGCTGCAGCTCCTGCACCAGAAAACGCAGCTCCTGGCACTCCGCGGTGTTCTGAGCGGTCTCCCCCCGCAGACTCTGCACTTCATCCCACAACTGAGACACGATATCCACTCCTTCCTCCTCGAACGCACCCTCTGCATCCCCACCATTCGCAGCCATGTTTTTTTTTCTCTTTTTTGGACCTACTTGAAAGAAGTGCACTGTCATCAACAAAATCAACGAAAGCAAGCAGTATTCGCTTATCGAACCACAGTATCGATTACACATCAGAAAAGCGAACCCTGCTACGTAGAACAACCCTACACATAGCAAGAGGCTGTACCAGCGGCGCAGCTGGACTAGCAGTTAGCGTCACGCCTACCTAACCACTAGGTAGGTTACAGTTAAAAAAAGGTTGACAAAAAAAAATACAACAGCCCTCTCGTGAACAGTGCACCTTTTGGTACAATGACCGGGTTGTACCGGAGGGGGTGGACAAACCCAACCATGCAGTCTCATCCATTTCGTGGTTTTACATCTGATATGTACTCCCGCTTCCACTCATCAGCCAGATGAACGGGGATCATTGCGAACAGAGAAGAGACATGAATCCTGTTATGTAGGGTCCGGTTGGGAAAAAAAGGGGGTCATGGTGGGAGATCTCTTAATAGATTTGGAACTAAAGCGGAATTTGTGTGCTTTTCCCCCCTTTAGTGCGTACATATGTTGTCACCTCTTTTGCTAGGTTAGGGCGTAGGGTTTTTTTAAAAGGCGACAGAACACCTCTCGTGCCATGGGGGTTTTATTGGCTGAGAGGCAGTATCAATGAGAACACGGCAAACGCACTGCAGGGGGGTTTTTGACGTTTAAGAAGACGTTTAATAGAGAAGAGAAGAGTTTGTAAGATGAACCCAAGGCTCTCGTTGCTTGGTCACCTTATTCAGATTCATCATACTTTCAGTTCACAGAATTGAAAGTATTTGAGAGAGTCAACACATACACCCTTTCTCACCTTATCAAAAAAAAAAAAGAAGGAAATATTAGATGCTTGGTCACCGAAAGGAAAGGTTGGTACAAAAAAAAAAAAGTTGAACTTGAAATACAAAGCCCTCTTATGACAGTGTACCTTGGTGCATGATCAAAAAAAAAAGAAGAAACCATAGAAAGAAAGGAATAGTTATCAATGCAGGCACCTCCGACTGACCCACGTACGATGCCAGCCATCTGGATGAAAGCACAATAATTGGGTACAAAAAAAAGGGGGGCACCAAAGGCACAGGTACACACCGATTTTTTTTTCTCCGCGTATCAAAACTGTAGAGGTAGGAGGGAGAAAAGAGCTATAAAACAGTTGTATTCTCGTTGAATAGTAATCTGCAACAGAAAAAACACATTTTTTTTACTTGAAATACAAAAGCCCTCTCGTGAACAGTGTACCTTGGTACATTGACCTGCTGTACCGAAAGTAAAAAAAAAGGGTAACCACATGCACATGCATTCTTTAACACACACCCCTCCCCTCCCCCCTTCCCCCCATTTCCCACAAAAACCCAATATTCACCCCCAAATTCTTACCACTGCTCTGACTCACTGGTAGGAGCAATATGACAGCGTAGTGGAGAAACATGCGATGAGGTGAGACACTTGACTTCAACCAACCCTTCAAGGCAGTCTGGGACGGATATGGTGCTTTCTGTGCGGAGGATACTGAATTGGGTGTGACGTTGTTGGTTCCGCATGCGACGAAGCGCTGGGGCCGATTCAGCGAGCATCGCTAATGCCTCTGCGATGCCAGCACTGTCCAAAAACGGACAGTGGTGCACCGCCACCTCCGTCATCTTTGGTGCGTTCAACGCCAAAAACACCAACACCCCTGGCCCCACTGTGGTGCACTGCAACGACAGAAACGACAGCTCCATATTACACATCGCAAACCTCCGCACCATCCTCTCTGTCAATGGCGACAATAGCGTTGGGTCTTTTGGCACGATATTCAGATTATCCTGCGTTACAGTGTTCGCAATAAACCCAAAGCTTTTATACCCACCCTCCTGCCTCACCATCGCCTCCTCCAACACTTCATCTGTCAAATGCTGAAACGACCGTTCAACCTCCCCTAGAGATATCACACAATGCTCTAGGATGCTTCCTTTTCCTGCGAAGATAAGCTTCAGGTCCTCCACCGTATCCGGGCACACATTTTGAAGAGAAAGGCAACTAAGTTTTGGCATATTCGAGAGAATTCGAAGCTGCGCCCTCCAGTCGTTCCAATCAATCTCTGCGCATTCTGGGTCCGATGTATCTATCGAAAAGGCCTCCCAGAATCGCCCTGCAACCGACATCACCTTATCCAATTTTGCGTTTGGGTGAAGCAACCCTGAAAGTATCGGGGCATATACCGCCTCGACCCCTTCCATTCCCTCTAAGGTAAAGAACTGTACCGTCTCTGGAGGGAAAACCAGTTTTTTCTTCGAAACTTCTGCTACCATGCATGCTGTGCACACATGGCCTCCTTCTGCGCCATGGTGAAATGCAAGACTCATCCCACCGCTACCCTCCAAATCCTTGAGGTGAGAGTACAAAGCGGTCATCATAGTTAAGTCATCCGAGACGGTGTGGCAGCTCATCTTTTGAATGATAAGCTGCCGTGCATTGGGGAGGCATGGCAATAATTGAGACACCCCTGGTAAATCATGCGCCGCGGAGTGCACTGCAAACTCTGTGACAGAAGGCATCTTCTTCCCGGTTTTCAACATCCGTAAAGGCAGCGTTGATGCATCCACCCCTGCTTCATCAGTCAACCTAAGCTCGACCAAGGGAGCAAGCTTTGGGAGCCCTGCGCTTTGAACAGTATTATCCGCTGTTATGTTTCCTCTTGCGATGATTGCATCGAGACTATCCTCTGATGCATACGAATCCAACAGGGTAATCGCCCTGCAGTGTCGAAACCGCGTTGCCAGCTGCAGCCGTGTGAATGGGGTGTGCAGTGCGGCCCCATTTTGTTTCAGTCCGAATTGGCTGTTCAGCATTGCGAGGTCTCTCAGGGGTACTGTACGTGCCCCGCAGTGGACGGCAGGGTTGACTACCGAGGCACCAGAGAGGCTGTGTGTTGCAATGTCAGGTGTAGTGTCGGCCCTCCGGATGACATCAAAATGCTGTTCAGCAAAGTCATTGAAGACACCATCTAACTGCGCCTGGTATTCCTTCGCAAGGTATGAATCTATTGCAAGAAGGTGCTCCGAAGAGGAAACATCAAAGGCACGTTGTTGTACTTGGAGATCCCTTTGCTTCCCTTTGTGCGAGAAATCATCAAAAAAAGCGGAAAGCCGTGCCTCAGAACGGTCAATTCGCAAAAAAACCTCGAAAGCCCCGTTCGGAACATCCATCTCCGTCCGGAATGAACAGTACTCTACCCCGTCTAATGAGTAGAAGCTTTGCTCTAGATGCGCGGCACACACTTCGTCTTTTTTCGCATCATCACCCTTCGCACGACCTCTCATGATTCCACGACGGCGTGACCCTTCCACCTGCTCCTTCTGCCCCTCCGCCTTCCTCTGCACCACCACAACCAGCGAGAGTCTGCTGTCTATGCAATCACGAAATTCAATTAACGCACCCTGAGGGGCAGCCGATAAATGCCATGGGTTGTGCCCCGCCTTCCGCAGCCACCACGGCAGTTTCACCTTGCTCCAAAACGTCTGCACCGCTTTTGCGCGAATACGAACGGAAACCATCTTTTTCTTCTTCTTTAATTTCGACACAGCTTCCGACACAGCACCACAGTGCAATCCTGGGTGCGCCCACACAAAGCGACCACGCTCCTTCACCTCACCCTCCACCTTTTCCACCGCAGCCAATAGGGCACGGTATTCCTCCCCTTCCGAGATCGTCTGAAGGAACACCGACAGCTCCGTCTCTGGAACCGACCTGCCTATCAACGCTATAGCCGCCCTCCGCAACTCCACTGGCACATTATCTGCAGAGATGCCCGCCTTTTGCAGAGTTCCCTTCGCTATCTCTTCTTCGGTCTTTTCTGTTATCGGGTCACTCCAATCGTCCCCACACTTTTCTAGCCCTGTACGAGATATGGATCGTTCGTCAAGAAGAAGGGTGTCTTCATTGTATACGGAATGCCGGAGATGCGACTCAAAAGGGTCAATGAAGTGGGATTGGAGGAGAGCACGGAGGGTGGTTAATGCGGCAGTGTTGTACTCTCGTTGGGAGCCGGCTTCGCAGTCGAAGGCAAGGCGGGAGGCGGTTTGGATGTCTGAGACAATCTTTTTGTGTTGCGGTGCAGAACACCCCCGCCGCCCCGCAGCGGAGAGCTTCTCAAAGAGAAGCAACGTTTCCGGCTTAACCTGGTTCTGCTGTACATATGAATCGCAGAACCCGTTAATCGTCTCACCAAGATGCCTCATAAGATTCGCAACACCACGTTTCTGAGCGCTGCCCTGCTTGCTGGCAACGTTGTACCGCCAGAACGCATCCTGCAAGCGGTAGCTCCCGTAGCACCCTAAATAAGCTACCACTGCGCAGCACACCACCTCATGCTGGCATACCTTCATAAACCCGCTGCATCGAAACCGTGGTGTGGCTGTTGTGGTTAAAATGTGGTTTGTACCGTGGTCGTAGAACGCTGTTGCAGCAGGGACGCCGCGGGTGGCAAAGTGCAGTGCGTTGACGTTGAAGAGTGCAGCAGAGACAGGGTCCGAAGTGTTGTGTGTCGGTGGTGCGAAATACCGCGTTTTGTGCAGTCTGTCCGCAGCGCTGTGGGAAGTGATCACAGTGAGTGCGTGCAGCATCTCAACGAAAGTGTTCTCATCTTTTGCTGAGGGGTTTGTCGCAGCATGCCGGTCAAGCTCAGAGAAGAGGTGTGCCCAGCTGAACTTGCGTGGCTCCTCCACAGAGTCTCGTACAAAGTGTTTGAACCCATCAGGCAGGGGCACCAAGCCAGAGGCAGAGACAAACTCGAGTTTGCAGTCCAGTGGGTTGTACACAGCGTGGCGTGTGTGGTGTGGTGTCGCAGTGGTGAAGGGGAAGGTGCCAAAGAGATCTGCAGGGACGCCGTCGGCAGCATCGCAGCTGCACACATGCAAGCGGTATGGGAGGAAGGTCGTGCTGTCCCTGAGTCGAACGTCGGGTGCAGGCGTGTCCTTGTTCTCTTTGTCCTTGTCCTTGTCTGCCTTCCCCGTCTCTTCCACTTCTTTCGTCTCCACCTTTGCCTTCTCGACATCATCCTTCACCACCTCTGTTGTGTCCCCCACTTCTGTTGTGTCCTCCTTGTCCTCCTTGTCCTCCTTGTCCTCCTTGTCCTCCTTGTCCTCCTTGTCCTCCTTGTCCTCCTTGTCCTCCTTGTCCTCCTTGTCCTCCTTGTCCTCCTTGTCCTCCTTGTCCTCCTTGTCCTCCTTGTCCTCCTTGTCCTCATCACCTGCATCTTCTTTCTTCTCCTCCTCCTTCTCCTCCGTCACCTCCTTCACCGACTCCTCATCCTCAGTGTCCTCTTCTTCAAACTCAGACCGCTTCGTTGGCTTCGGCCCATACGTTTCCACAAACGCCCCCACACACGCAGGCCTGCCCGACACTGCACACATATCATCGCAGTGCACAACACAGACCAGACCGCCGAGGTCGTCGAAGAGCACAACTGAGCTGTGCAGATGCGGCAGGTAGAGCAGCACACGGCCAACGAGGGCCTCTGCAGCACTGCAGCAGATCGACTCGTACATGCGTCGGTGCAGGGTGTAGCTTTCCTTCGCACAGTCCGCTGGCTGCGTCGAGTACTGACTGAGAAGATGCTTCGACCACGCGGCAAGCTTCCCTTGCCGCTCCCTCAGAAGACGCTGCACCGATAGCACCGCAGGCTCGCTCCCAAAGGCACGCCCCGTCACCACCACCGCACCACCCACGGGCACCTGCGCACACACCTCCACCTCCTCTACGGGCACCACCTTGCGCACACCTTCCACATCGCAGATCGTCACCTCCTTCGCGTCGGCAGCCACCACACGCCATGCCCCACCGTTCACAAGCATTCCCTTACGCAGAACAACCTCACCACGAGGGGCACGCACCGAAGGAAAGCAGAGACGCAGCGCTGTCCGCGGTAGTGAGTACGTCTCGCTGCCACACATCAGCGTCACCGTCCAGGAATTTTTCCCAGCCCCCTCCTTTTTCGTGGACACCACCTCTGCGGTGGCCAGGTTGTGTGTATCATATACGATGGTCCCTTTCCTCAGCCAGTCCGCAGTGTCCTTTGCCTGCATGATCTCCTCCTTATGCGCGGCAGACGTCGTCGTGATAGCATCCTGCACAATAGCCATCGCCTCCCCTCCAGGCGCCGCTGCGTCAATGCTTTCTGCAGGCTGTGCCTCCGCCTCCTCCTCCTCCTCCCCTTCCTCACCCCCACCCGGCCGCGCCTTGCCGCATGCATTACACTCCTTCAGAGCGCTTTCGTTTACGAGAGTGCAGTCTGGGCATTGCCAACGCTGTTCCGATGCTCCGGATGATGGGGGTTGTGCCTCGCAGATGGCGCAGGCACGGCTGCTTTCATCGTTGTGGAAGGTGCACGAAGGGCAGGCCCACCCAGGTGGAGACTCATCAGGAATAAAAGGGAAATCCGGCGGGGTGCTCGCAATGGCACGCTTCGCCCCCCCTGCAAACTTTAGGTACCTCTCTGTGAGCGCGGTGCATTCTGTGCATGGTGCGTTTGGCGTGCACAGCAGCGTTGCTGATACACCACAATAAAAGACACTCCGCTTTACACACAACCAAACCCGCGCACTACCCACTCCACGCCTCACAGCAAACAACACTGTACCAGCATCTTCATAATACGAACGCATCGGAGAGAGAGACTCTTCACGCACCCAATGGGGAGCTTTTGCGGTCGCGGAAAGACCCTTTATTTGATACACCTTTCCACCGTCATCCACACGCCGTGCAATAATTCTGTGTTGTGCCGCAACAATGCTTGTCCCAGGGAGCAGTGGCTGGTGTACATCATCTCCAGGCTGTTCAATGATATGCATCATAGGTCGTACCACCTCCCCCTCCTCAAAGAGAAAGCACACAGAAGATGTGATGTCTTTTGAAGGAAATGAGATTGGGCTTCCTTCCGGCCAGGTCAATGCTGTCACCTTCTCCGAATCCATTCCAGTATAGATCACCGTTTTGGGTGTTTTTTGTGTTATTTGGATGACCCGGAGTGGCGACAACTCTGTGGTAGCCACACCATTTTCCTTGCAGTTCCCGCACGGCAGTGCTCCACCCTCGCAATACCCAGAAGACCCCCAGATATCCATCGGCCTCCCACAGTATCGTGCATTGCTAGGAAGAGTGCAGGTTACACCCCATTGTGTTTCCTTTCCACGCAAACCCATCGAGATTTTAGTATAACGTGCTCCCTTGATGAAAGCGCAGATGCTTCCGTTTTGAAGGGCGGTGCTTAGATTGATTTCTATAACACATCCGAATTTATCCCTCAAACGCGCTTTATTTTTTGAATGAGAAATATACTGAAAGGTCTGTACAGAAGAAGCTTGGATCAAACCAACATACTGCCCAACCCTGATTGGCGCTTCTGCCTTAGATAACTCCCATGTGGGGGTTACGATAGGGTACACCCTCTGGGAGGTGCGCTTAGCATAGATAGTCCTTACATGAGACAGAAACGGAATACTATTGCTATCTCTCCCCGCATCACGCAGAACCACCGGAATGAGGAGACCAGAAGGGCTGATTGGTGTGGATAGGGAAGCAAGCTTGGTTAGGGTACCTCCCACTTCACGTGACACTTCTACATGCATGGTGGTCGTCTTCTCCACCTCCAACCACCAAACAACACGCAAAATAGGAAGGTAATAGTCTCCATCCAATGTCTGCCCCTCCACCACTCCTTTCAGACTGTGCAGCCACGCCCTGCCATCAATAAGGGTGGCCCCCTGAGATGAGACAATAGGAGAAGCGTCTGCGTCCTTCACAAAAACGGTTTTCAGGTCCGGGAGCGTTGTTGTGTCGAGATATCCAAAGAAGAACCGGTAGCAATTTAGGACAACGTCGTGCGTCACGTCGATAGAGTGTTTCATGATCTTCGAGCAAAATGGTTGTGGCAGGCCGGAGGGGGGGTGCGAGAGAAGGGCTTGCAAATGAATTTTGAGGGTAGTACCTGGGGACATTTCAGAGTCTTCTATTGTGGTGTCGGTGTTGCTTACGGTTGAGGTCTCGCTGTCGGAATCATCCTTTTCAGAGTCACATATTTCCTTGCCTCCTTCGATAGCAAAGGAGTCAATGTCCGGCAGGTTGACCTGAACAAAGCGCTCCACTGCAGGCGACATAGTCAGGAGAGTTCCAGTCGCAAAGTGGCTACTACTGTGAGTATCGGTGAGGAAGATGCGCGCACCGCAGGTAGGGCTAAACGCCACCTCCCCCGCAGAGAAGGCGGGAATCTCCTCATCTACGGGGCCGTTGTGTTCTGTATCGTCTGGTTTGTCTGCCACATCGCACCCTTTGCAAGCATACCCCCATTTCATCTCCAAAACACATTTCTCATGATAAACTTCTTTGTTACAGCGGCTTCGGAAAATTCCCTCTGTGTTACCGTGTATGTCTTTACTGCAATGTCCACATGCGGGGAGGTTGTGTTGCTCCTCTATGCAGATGTGTTGTAAGGATGAAGCTGGGAAGGAGCGAACACAGAGCTTGCAAGATTTGCAGTGGGTGGCGTTATGGTGTGCGCAGCTATTGCAGGCTTCGCAGTGTCGCGATGTATCGTTCCAGACAGTGCAGATGGAGCAAAAGGAGGTGGCAAAGGCAGCTTTGCAAGAGAGACATGTGTTCCCCAATGTGTCCTGCACCGCTGTGCACGCATTGCATCGCAAGGATACAGCCTTCCCACGGCTGTTCTCTGTACAAGTCATATCATGACACCATTTGCACCCAAAATAGTCGGAACAACACTCAAATTTCACAGAGCATTGACTATTACAGTGTCGACATTTTTTCATTTTTTTTTGGGTATTTTTGTTCTATTGGGGTGTATGTTGATGGGAAAATAGGTAGGGAATAAGGTGTTAAGCAAAAGGGGGGAGATGGTTGGTTCGGTTGTATCAAAAAGAGGTGGAATATCCACCTCAAAAAAAAAAAAAACAATGTCAATTGAGTAGAAATGCTTTTACAAGGAGAACACATTCCCTCCTAATAGTGCAGAGATGAGACAAAAGAAAAAAAATTCTCCTTTTTTCCAAAGAACACCCAAAGGTCTTCCTCCACAGAAGTTAATTTGAAATACAACAGACTTCTGACAGTGTACCTCCTTGGTACAAATAATTGGATGTACCGGGGGTGGAATCATCCGATTTCCTTCCATTTCGTTGTCAATTTCGAGGTTACCATCTGACAGCTTTTCTATCAAATATCTCCTTTATTCTTCACGAAAAGTTTGTACGTCAGAGTCGAGTGTTGCCTCAGAGAGAGGGGTAAAGGTGGGGCAACGTCCTCGCTGTACTCGATAGCATACCAGCCGGCCTGATTGGCAGAGCAATGCAATGTGTTTGTCAATCTGAGCTTCTAGGGGCCATGCAGTAAGAAGCTTCGCCGCCGCCCCCCATCCGTTCACCACATAGGTAAACAGCCCTGAGAACCACACATCCCCGCAGGGCTCAACCTTCAGCCTTTTTTGCACCCCCACCTTCTTCGCCGCCGCAACAGAACGATGGCACCCATGGTACGACACATACAGCACATCATACACTATCCCCTCCATCGAATTCCCATTTTCCATAAACAACCCTTTAAAAACCTGGTCTATCTTAGGGGTAATCCATGATAGGTCATCCTCCAATATTACTAAGGGCTCTTCTATGCGCGAAGCTACCATGTGTTTCCAGACTTTGCGGTGAGACAGTGCACATCCGATAACCCCTTGGGTGATAGAGGGGTGAAATTTGAGGAGAGTTCCCGCACCATCGTGAGTTATAGTTGCAGAGTTTGTGGCGGAGTTGTTGTAATGCAGATTTTGCTTTAAAGCAGCGGAAACCGCAAAGTGAAGCTGTGGGTCCGAAACCTCACCCCTCCCATCCACCGCCACCATCCTTCCCACACACAATGGAAACCCCCCAAACGCCTTTCGAACCACCCCCAGCATCTTCTCCATCCCCTTTCTCCTATCCTCCCTCCGCTCTAAATTGATATACACGATATGCAGTGGGGTATACTGAATCTCTCCTTTTAAACGCTTCAAGCATCTATCATCATCGTATTCTACCCATTCTCTAAACGATACCAAAGAAGAGAGTGGTGTGCAGAGGTTTCTCCGGGCTTCGGGAGAGGAGGAAGAAGAGGAGGAGGAGGAGGAGCGATCAGAGGAAGAAGCTGCATCCACTCTGCACGACGCCTTGGCGACCCACGGTGTAGACACTGCATCGGAGGTTGTGGAGGAAAGGAAGAGGAGGAGGAGGAAGAGCGAGCTTAGAAGACAACGTGTAACACCCATTTTTTTTTTCCCTTCACCCAAAGAGGGGGGGTAGTATGTGGGATGGGGTGTACCTTGAAGGAGAGTTGTTTCATATACATTCTTTTTCTAATGAAAAGAAGGTACAGAGGGTGCTAAAGAAGTACCCTTGCTTTGGGAGAGTTGAAAAAAAAAAAAAAAAAAGGTTGTAAGGGAAGAGAAGTTTAGAGAAAGATGTCGTTTTTTTGGATGAGCTACGACCTGAAAGAAGTGCTCACAAAAGAGCTTTGGGAAGCCCTGCAATGCAAAGCCTCTCGGTGACAGTGTAGTTCTATAAAGGTGGGGGTGAAACAGTTTCTTTTACTTTGGTCTGTACATTTTGGTGGTGCATTTTCCCCCCCTATCCCGACTTACAACTGTCGGACTAATTTTTGGATTTTTTTTTGTAGTTTTTTGTTTTGTTCTCAGCACTTCCCCTCCATTGCCCTCTCCTCTCTCCATGGGGCGAATCCCTACGGAGTGGATATTAGGGAGGTACGGGCCGAAGGGAACAGCGCGATGGGGAAAGAAACGAGAGACTTTTTGGTTGTTGTTTTCTTTTTTTTCTTCTGCTGCTGTTTACATCGACAAAGCACAGTACACACAGTACTCTACCCCAACTATCGAGAGGTAGTGGGTCCTGGAGGGGGGTTTTTTTTGGTACAACAATTTTTTCTTTTCTTTTTTTTGCAAAAAAATATGGGGAAAACCCCTTTTTTTTTTTTGCAGAAACGAGATTCATTGCTGGGGGTGGAGCAGAAAAGAAGGAACACTAAACAGTACATAAACATACAATTTCTTTTTTGGGTGGGGGGAACTGGAGGTGCGGGCTGCGGAATAGGGAGAAGATTTTTTGCATTGCATGGTATTGCAGCAATTGAGTGTTTTAAAAAAACAGTCAATTTGCTGACCTCTGGAGCTGATTTTCTTGATTTCCTCATTTTTTTTCTCTCTTTTTTTTTCCCCTTCTTCTTTACAGGGTACTGAGGAGATATTCGTGTATTTTCCCCACGAAATACTCACCTCTAGCGTAACTCTGCGTTCCATGCGCATGAAATAAAAAAGTTGTGGAAAAAAAAGAGAGAAAAAAGAAAAAGCAAAACAAAAGCTAGGCTCCTTTCTTTTCTTATCGAAAAAGAAGGCTTTGACCACCTGATTTTTACCCCGCGTATAGGCGCGTAAAAGCGTGTACGGACGGTCCTATACGCGCCTACACGCCTTTACGTGCCTTTACGCGGGGTAAAAATCAGGTGGTTTGAGGACACAGCAGAAAAGAAAAAAGCATAGAACAACAAATTCATAGACTTACCACAGCAAACAGTAAGCAGTAATTGAAGAGAGAATACAAGATAGACCCCCCCGGGATCTTAAAATACAACCCACACACACACAATGCATACCCCTCTTTTGTCCGCACTTTCACTGGAAAGATTTTACAGTATACAACTATTGTTTCTGGTTTTGTTCGTTTTATTGGAGAAACTGGGGGTGTTTTTTTTTAAACAAAACAAAAAAAAATAAAGAAAAACACTGTGAACGCAGATGCCGCACTTTTGCCGACAGGAAGCTGGAGCAACACCTTGGAGATGTCACGGAAATGGGCATGGGGGCCTTGGGGACTACGTTGCGGATGATCGGCACAAAAGAAAATAAATTTTGATGAAAATGTGACTCTCGTGTACACATCTAAAAAAAACACACACAAAACTGCAAATGAAGGGTTCTGCGCACCACAATCTTCAAACAACGCTAGTAGAACGCCTGCAATAAGCTGTTCAGTGGTGACTCATCTCGCGGGAACATCAGCTGTGTTTGTGAAAGTGTAGGAAGGGATATTTTTCAGAAGACCCGAAAGATGAATACATCCACCTGATTTTTACCCCGCGTAAAGGCGCGTACAGGCTCCCAAAATGCGCCGAACCGCACCAAAACGCGGGTTAAAAATCAGGTGGTACATCTCTCATACAACAAAACAAACAATCAAAAATGCCATACCGTTCCTACCAAATGCATCGCCTCGGTGAACTCCTCAAAGGAAAGGGGCGGCTTTTGCTGACTGGTACCAAGCAGCCCTGTGAGGGCACGGGTAATACTCGCTTCGGGCACCCTATTCGCGACAGCAACACCGCTCAGCTGGATCCACCGCAGCACCCGGTCCAGCTCACACCGCTCCCCTCCAGGGTTGAAGGTCTTATAGTTCCGGTACACATCCTTCAGACGGAGGTACGCCTGCCGGCACTCCTCCTCCGGGTCCCTCCCTACAAACCGCGGACTCCCCGAATCCCTGCTGGGACTCAACTCCCTTTCCCCGAAGGATCTTTGGTATGTACTACTCAACAACGATATCCCTGAGGTTCTGTGCGGTGCCCGCGGGGAGGACCGCGATGACCAGACATGATCGTCCCTTCCGTTATGTGAATACAAACTGAACGTCGACCGTCGTGGTGGCCGCCCATCCGACCCTGAACGACCATCCGACGAATCCCCCGAGGTATCCCGCTCACGCTCCCTCTGCGTTTGCACTGCAACCTCTGCTAGCACTGTCTGGGCCTCCTTTACCAACCGAACCGCTGACGGCAATGAATGCGGCGAACCATCCGGCGACGTTGGCAACGGCAACGGCAACGGCGGCGGCGGCGGGGGCGCCGACGCCAAGCTGATCCTATCCCTCAACAGCTGATTCTCCGTCTCCAACAGCACTATACGCTCCTCTTGCGCCGCCTTTTCCCTCACATCCACCAACGAATGCGTATGCACCACCGGAGCTGCCAACGCCCCTGCCTCCGGTCTATTCCCTGGAAACGGTATTCTAGTAGGCGACTCCTGCGGGGAAGACCTCTTCGGCTGCGAACTCCCCAAAGAACCATGCGACTCCATCGCAATCGGTGTTGGCGCCTCTGTCGCTGTCCACTGCCCAGACATCTGAGGAATCGGGTGCAACGGTTCTATTGGAGACCCCAACGCCCGCTCTCTCGGTGTTACCCAACCGTCCTCCCTTTGAGACAAAAGAAGTTGATGAATGTTCTGCAGCCCCGGCGCCATCCCAACCTTCGCAGGGGTATCATCGGTAGGAAGCGGAACCCGAACACCTTCCTTTGATTCCCAAAACAAATGCCACTCTGGCGGCGCCAATTCGGGCACCTGAGAGAATATTTCCGACATCATCTGCGAAAAGGGTGACCCAAGGTGTAATTTATAATGCAGCTTCGACGCAGAGCGCATCCCTTCTATGCGAACCCTGCAAAACGCCTTTTCGGTTTCGACACTGCGAGAGGAGGTGGCGGCTCTGATGGGGAGGCTCTGCACGACCTCACGCTTTCCAAAGGATTCTCTTTGAAACGCAGGCGCGGTCACAGAGCTGGCTGGTATCAACGCTGCAGCTTCCTCTGGTGTTCCTGGCATTGGAACCGACATTTGAGCATGCGACACAATTGACACATCATATGCCCCAGCCTCCCCCCATCGATGCGTCGCCTCCCCCACCCCATTCCATCTGACCTGCACCCAACCCTCCCCCAAATCCAGCACCGTCCCTCTATTGCCGGCCCCCCCATCCGCATTCCCTGAATCCCAATACGCGGGGTTCCTCTCCACCGCAGCTCCAGCCCAAATCCTTTGAGAAGAAGGCACCATCTGCAATGACCCTGCCGAATTCAACAACGGAACCGGCGAAGTAGGAGAAGGCGGTGGAGGTACAGAGCGTGGATGGGAAACCACCGGGGCCTCTGGAGCGAATTTGAACGACCCAGAAATTTGCCGCGGTGACCTCACCGGAGATTTCGAATACGAACTGAACCCTGGTGAAGAAGAACGACGACGACGTGAACCACCTCCTCTCGAAGACCTCCGTCTTCTCCCACCCGCAGAGCTGCCACCAGACATGCTACCATCAGGGGAGGAAGATCTTCTCCGTCTCTTCCCGCTTCTTGACCTTCCTGAATAGGATCGGCTACTCCTACTGCGCCGACTTCCCCGAGACTCTCCAGACAGCGGATAAGCAGACGCAGCCGCAGTACCACTGGGGGGGTGTTTGACGTAGCTCGGCACCCCTTGTCTTGGGGAGGGCGGGCTTTTGGAGCGTTGTGAGAGAGGGGAGGTGGGGCCGCGGCCGCTGCCCCATCCGGACCCCATCATCTTGTGTGGGAAGCCTGCGTTGCGGCCTTTGCTGCAGACGACTCCTTGCGGGATTTCACCGCATTCGACGCAGACATCACTCATGAGAGGAGCACCCCCCAGAAGAAGGGAGGGGGTGGGGGTGGGGGGGGAAGGTGTGCTCTGAGATGGGATGTTTTTGATTAAAAAGTGTAAAAAAAAAAATTAAGAGAAATCAAAAGAGAAGTGTGGACCTGAAATACAAAAAAAAAAAAGCCCAAAGAAGTGGGAGTTACTGCAAAACACCAATGCAGACAAATGAGAGACAAAGAGTTGAGAGATACCCTGAAAGATGTAAGTCCCCTTTTTTAGCCGCGGGCAAAGGTGGAGAGAGAATAGTATGGAATGGAATGGAATGGAGAAAAAAGGGGGTTATTTTTTCGTTTTTTTTTATTGGTTCAAAGAAAACTTTGTGCCAAAAGGGGTTAGGGTTATTGCAGATTTTGTTTTCTGTTTTGATTTTTTTTGAGGAATTTTCGGAATATAAAAATGGATTTCTTTCTGTTTTTTTTCCCTCACTTCGCAAACAGAATCCTGCACAGCGCAGAGTAGACGTCACACGAGAGAGAATTCCCGATGACCCGCCATTTGTGGATATTCGTATTTTTCGCGGGAAACTGAAAGCCGCGCGGGTAGCCGTGCAGCGCCAAGGCCTCCGCTGGTGAGAACAGCCTCAGATAACCTTCCCCTAGGGCCTCCGTTACACGTGACCCCTCGATACGGAGGGACATGGACCTTTCTTTGTCGGTTGTCTCCAGTTTCAGCCGCTTTCGTGCAGGCTCTGTACTGTCCACATCGACACCTTCTGCTTCTCCGTCTACAATCATGAGGGAGCCTGACCCCCGATGGTTCTTTCCATATGACTTTGTGATGCACGACACGGCATGCCCAACTTCAGTACGACTCACACAGTCAAATCTATAGGAGGGATGCGCGGAGTACGTTTCCTCCTCAACCCAAAGCATGTCGTCCCCGTCGCCTTCTGCCAAAGAAACCCCGCGGGAGCTAAGAAAATCTCCGATCGCAGCAGTTTCGACACTCTCCTCAGCGAATAACGCTGCCTGTAAAGTGTCTGCCTCTGCGGATGCCACGTCTTTCACTTCTTTTTTCGCTGCTAAAATGAAAAACCTTGGTCGGTTGTACGGAATAGCCGACTCAGTAGTGACAGAAGCGGTCTCGGTGGTGGCTCCAGGCAAAGTGTTCTGCACCTCAGCACAATGCCGTTTCAACCGATCTGGGGAGGTGATAATAGAGCGAGTAGTGTAGCCCAGCGTCTGTAGTGTTGCGATGAAGGCTTTGCACGCATCAGAATCTCCAAAATTTACAACATTTTCAAGAAGAATGTAGTCCGGTGTGCGCATCTCCGGTGAGGTTAGCAGCTTCGTGATATGAAGAAATGAGACACACCTGGTGTCCGTATCCCCCGTCTTCCCCGCCCGTCCACCACCAGGGGTGAAAGGCTGGCAAGGTGGGCTCATCAACCAGACATCCGCCTTCAATTTGTTGACATCCTCCAGCTTGACATGCTCAATCGCCTTGTTCCTAGGCTTCTGTCTGAAATTCAACAAATAAACCTCATTAGCAGGGGCATTCATGTCATATGCTGCAACAGTCTCAACACGACGTCCAGCACCATGTGCCCATTGTTCTACACCTAGACGCGCGCCACCAATTCCTGAGTAGAACTCTAATACCCGCAAAGGTGCTGGTGTTGGGGTGGGTGTGCTGGGGTCAGTCATATTGTAAAAGGTGTCTCTGGTTTTGCTGTGAAGGGGAGAGGGGGAATGGGGGTTTGAAAATGTTATGAGAATTTCAAAAAGAGAAGTTGAAAAGTGCAATCACCTCACCGTTCATCGGCAGACGCAGTCATTGGTTCTCTCGCGGGTTATCGAACCCCCAGAGAGCACTTCATTGGTATGCACAAAAAAATGCGAGAAAAACTACAAAATAAGCACTTTGAACACGTGAATGGGATGGGGGGGAATTGGCTTTTTTTTTTTTTTTTTTTTGAGAATTTCGTTGAATTGTTGGGAATCAGCCCAAAGAAAATGGAGAGCAAAGAGGGGAATCTTGATGAAGTGTGCTTCTCTCGTACACACCACGGATGGGAGATGTGAAAACCATAAACCGGGCATCGTTTTATGCAGGGGAACGTTAGGAGGGGGGTGGGGATGCAGCCCAACAGAGACGATGAAGTGCGGGGGGGGAAGACAAGCTGTATTTATCAAAAAAACAATAATAAAAAAGCTGTGGGATGCACACCAGTGTTTTCCGCTTTTTTTGGTTCTCAAAACTGAGAAGGGAAACACTTCATTGGTCACAGGAGATGCCTGGGTGTATGCAATTTGACAACACAAAAAAAAATTGAGTGGGGTAATAACTGTGGATACAAAGCCTGTGTACTGTGAGGGGGATACAGTATAATATTATAAAAAGAAAATGCGATGGAAGTTTTCCAACAAAAAAAAATGGTTCTTTCTCTTCTTTCTTCCCCCCCCAGGCTTCCAACTACAAAAAAACAAACTCCCACAAAAGAACACATTGTATCACCCTAACGGGTTTATTGTGGTTTCTTTTTCTTGAGAAGTTGGTTTGTATTGCAGAATCCTCAGACACCCGAGGATGAGCTATACTATGATTTCTTCTTTTGTATGAGCCTGTCAAAAAAAAACCTACCCAAAAAAAGAGAGGAAAAAGAGAGGTAAAAAGAAGCGTTGCAACAAAAACAAAAAATAGTATTTATTGATGCAGGCACCTCCGACTGTACGATGCCAGCCATCCTAATGAGGGTACAAACACAACGAAAAAAATTTTTTTTAAAAAAAAAAGGAAGTTGAGAGTGCAAACGCCTTACCGTTTCATCGGCGGACGCAGGCACCGGTTCCCCGCGGGGTTATCGAACCCCGGAGAGGGAAAAAAAAGGGTTGAGAAGGTGAACTTAAGCCTCTCATGCTTAGTCACCTTGAGTAAAGTATCAAAAAAAAAAAGTCTGTACCGGCGGACGCAGGCATTGAAAAAAAAAGGCCTCAAAAAAGGCATCCCTTTTTGAATAGGACGAATTGCGCCTCTCAATGGGGGCACATATCAAGATATGTGTGCAAAACTCAATAAAGGATTTAGACACACACAGCCAAACAAAAAAAGGGTATTATTTCCTTCCCCCCCCCCACACACCCACTCACACACGAGGAGACGGAACTCTCCTTCCCACCAAAAAAAAAAATGAAAAAAATAATAAAAAAAAATGTTGATGCAGGCATCTCCGACTGACCCACGCACGATGCCAGCCATCCGGATGAAAGCACAAAGTACCCTGCGGCCAACAACAGAAGATGTAAAAAGGAAACCTAATGGCTTGCCCGTACCGTAGTGTGAACGGGGGCGGTACACAACCGCTCGTCAGCCGGCGGCCCACCTTCCGTTGAAGAGTTGTGAAGCTTACAGGTACTCCCGTTCGCTGCACCCAATGCTTAGTGCACGATTGTCGAGACAAGAGAGCAGGGGGAACACAACATCTCTCTCTTGGCGTCCCATGCTGTACCGACAGTGGGGCCTCACCCTTTCTCTTAAGGGATTTACATGGACGTCCTTACAGGCAGCACACCGTCACCCCAAGGTGTGGCAGAGCAAGCTCTGGCCTGACTGTTGGTCGCTGTTTCATGCTCCAGGTACAAACACCCTTCACATGAGGAAGCCACTGGCCCAACCTTTATATACCCTAGCCAGGGTTTAACTTAACAATAAGAAAACTTAAAATCAAAGTACCTCTACTATCAATAGAAAAAAAGTACAAAACCTCCCCTATGGTCGCAGACACCCACTTATTATCCACTAAATTTCAAACCGGTACAACAAAAAGCTCACCCTTTTCCCAATAAAAGGCGACCTTTAAAAAACCCTCCTCCCCCGCAATTTCTTTTTTTTATAAAACTCAGAGGGATGCAACCTCCTTGACTGCAGCCTCCAGGAAGACTTCTCTGTCTGCTGCGGACACCGAGGTATCGCGGGTGAGCGCGTTGTAGATTTTCTGCGAGGAGAAGGCTTTCGCGCAGTTGTAGACGCGGGAGCCTGCAGCGTACCAGGCGCCGAGCTTGCCGAGGGCGGAGGTTTTGCTGCGGAGGAAGAGGAGGAGGGAGAGGATGCTTTGGTTCACAAAGTAGTCGAGTTTGCCTTGGTTGCCACCGATGCGGAAGGTGCACAGCACAGCACCGAGCACGACACGGCCAAAGAGAAGCATAAACGCCGTGGTGCTCTTGAGGTACGGCCTAATCGCATCACGCACAATACTCTGCTGCAAAATGTGGGTGTCCCCCTCTGCGAACCTCATGCAGTACACAATGTCATTCGTCCTCCCAAACGGCGACTCCGCCATCAAAGAGTACGATCCAACCTTTGTGCGAATATCCAACAATCCTTGCGTCGCAAAGTCCACTGCAGACGCCTTTGCAATCGAAATGTGCATTTGCAGATCCCTGGAAACTCCATCCTTCTTTCCTGGACCGTTCACGCTGTCCGCAAAACGACGTTCCAACCCACGCAGGTAAGCCATATGAACACGAACCAACGCGCTCTTTCTGTCAAACACTTCTTTGATGTATGGGAGGGTTGAAAGGGTCTGCTGTTTGTCGCCTGCGACCCAGACCTTGCGGGTCTCGGCATAGTCCTTCGTAGCAGAGAGGGTGTACCCCATGTACGAGATGGATGTCTCGGCAATCGCAATGCGTCCAGAGAGGAGGCGCTGTGCGATGGTGACGAAGGAGAGTTTGTCGACCTTTTCCTTGCCGGTGGAGGGGTCCAAATACTCCCCTGCCGGGGTCACCACAGAGTGTTTCGCAAGAAGTGTGTCCAACGGAGTAAAAAACTGGTTAAACGAAATGTCTGCGTTGTCCAGCGAGTTGAACGCGGTTTTCTCCCCCATATCCACCTTCACAATCCGCCCACTCTCCTCATCCGCCTGGTCCTTCATGTTGATAAGGAACCCATGCGGGCCCAAATCTTTCCCCTTGAGAATCAAATTCGCGATGACAACGCCGTGCTCGCACTCGAGACCCTGGGAGATCCAGACCTTTTTCGCGTCTTCATCAGGGGAGTGGATGAGGAATCCGGGTTCAGGCCCATCTACGAAGGTTGCAGTGGTTTTGACGATGAGTCCGGAGAGCACACCCGCAGCCTTCTCTGTGAGGAGGAAGGAGCCGAGCTCGCCTGCCTTGAAGATTTCGCGAAGTTGGGTGCGTTGTTTGTCGTTGCCGAGCGCGTTGACGGTGCCTGCAAAGAGGTTGTACTGCACTGTGAAGCGGATCGACAGACCGCCAATACCGTCCGCACTGTCCCCAGCGAAGACACGGTGTGCAGCAAAAAAGCGCTCCATGGTCAGCTCGTTGAGGTCCTCCACATCCAAGTAGTCCGTCTTCATGATGCTCCTCAGCGCGGCAGCGGAGTTGCCACACCCAAGCGCGTCGGTGATCTCCAACTCCGCCCTCGCCTTCTTCCACTTCACCACCTGCTCCGCCTCCATCGGATCAGCAGTGCGCACCTCTGGGTGCAGCGTACGGTAGTATGCGGTCATCTTAAAAGGGGTATTTTTTTTGAGATATGTGTTTGATAGCCTTTGGTTTTGAGGGGGGGATTGGGAATAGTATACGGAGAGAGGGTAGGAAAGGGGTAATGGCGATGAAGGCGGAAGGGGGAAGGGGGGGGTGTGAAGACAAGGGGATGGCTGCAATTCCTCTTCGGAATGGGGTGTTCTTCATCCTATTTTTAAAAAAACCGTTTATTGGCGGAAGGAGTGTGGAGTGTGTACCTGCAAAAGATTCCCAAATTGGTTCGTTGATTGAATCTTCCTGTTAGAGGGATGATTTGGCGGTACCCGGTAATACTATTTCTCTAGTTTGGGAATAAAAAAAAAATATAGGAAATCTCTTTATTTTGCGTTGAACTGTGGGGGTATGGGCGAGAAAGGAGAAGAAGGAGGTAAGGGGAGAAACACCATGTCTAGCTCCGGTTTCGTTTGGTTTTTTTTAAAAGGCAAAAAATCCGGTTAAATGGTTAACAAATGAGAGACTCGGGGGGCGGGGGAGGACAACGTTGTGCTAGGGACGAGGCTATTGAGGGGGAGAGGACTCCGCTGCACACAACAAAAGGGAAATTCTTTTTTGAAATGCGTAATTCGAGCAGTGCCATCCATTCTCCCAATAAGCACCTCTCTCTCTCTCACCCCCCCCCTGTGTTCCCCCACACCATCCTCATACTTTTTTTTCGTTTCCCCCCAACAGTTCAGCTAGGTCAAGAAGGCTAGATGGAGGATACTTTCTTTGAGGCTCACAAAAAAAAACACACACACATCCAATACACAACACTTTCACCCCCCTTTTTTCCCGATATTTCCCCCCTATTTTTAATCCCCGGTTTATTTCGCAGAAGAGTTGCCCGCAAGCACTTCATTCTGTTCGCTCTCTCGTCTCATCCAATCCACACACATACACATACACCTCACCCCCAGATCGTGATATCCCCTCTATTGTGGGACAATGCCAGAATTCAGGCTTTGTGTCAAAGATGGGTTAGTGAAATCAAGGTTAGGATCGTCAAGATGCGCTTCGAAATCGACAAGGCACGCGCCGGATGCGAGAATGGTACGGACACGCTCGTGGACAGATTCCTGGTCGGGGAGCACGGCAGGCACCTCACCACCTTCAAGGTATCCGAACTTGCAGCATCCAGACTCCGCAGTGCGGCCAGACTTCAAATCAGTTGAGTTGAAAAACTGAAAAGGGGTGTTTTTTTTAAAAAGGGTTGTGGATAAGACGGACAAAAGCTTTTTCTCGCTGTGCACCTTACATTGCGCAATCTCACATTGAGGCTTCTCGCAGTACTGGGGCATACCTTGAACGGCACTTCTTCACACGTAGGTGTCAACTTCGAGTTGATAATCGAAAGCGCTAGGCTTGGGAACGAGTTTCCCTCTGATATCCTGGAAAGCGAATGGGGGGATAGGGTTGCCGAACAACAAATTCAAATGACCCATTAGAAAGGACACAAGAAAAAGGGGGGTTTTTGGGATGTGTTTTGGGAGCATACAATTTCACGGCTTTCTCAGCGAAAGGGGTCAACGCGGGACGGTCGGTGAGGTTGGCGGGTGCTGAGTAGTAACCGACCTGGGAATGAAAAAGATGTGTGATTATTATGATATTTGCTGTTGCTGACAAATCGAGGAGACAGGAATAAAGCATACCAGGACCAACCCCCGATCTTTTGCCCATTCTTTTGCATGCGCAATCCCAACCTTGAGCATGGGCGAGAGCTGCACGTATGTGTGAAACAGAGGCAGCACGTCCTCCACAAGCATCTGCTTCTCCGCCCCCACGTTCACAACCTTGCCTATCAAAAGCCCCGACACCGACTGCGATGGGTAGTTATGTGCATGGGTGTACACCTTCCCGAACGCTGCCGGTGAGAAAAACCATTGTTCTAATGACATTTGCTTTTTTTTTGTCTTTTCAAAAGGGAAAAAGGGAGACAAAGGTTTTTCTGGGTGGTGTTTTTTTTTGTTGTCGTGTAGACGTGAGGTTAAAATAAAAGGGAAAAGAGAAGGCAGCGTTGGTTTGGTATTTTCCTGGATAGGTTTTTTTTTTAAATACTATAGCAGCAAGGGCGGCTAAATTCTCTAAAAACAAAAAAGGGTAGTTCACAGTTAAAAAAAACACAAAGAAAAAAAATATCGCGAAGATGAACAAGTCCCACAAGGCTTGCACAACTTTGCTTTAAAAAATAAGAGAAATGGTGGATTGCGTTCTAAAAAGAAAAAAAAGAAAAGTTGGTAAGATGACCTGAGTCTTGTGTGCATAGTCACTTTGCAGAGAAAAGGGACTTGGCATGTGCAAACAGATACAAAAGGGGGGAGCCCACTGAGAGACTAACGGAGCCTCTCACCCGTCTTCCAAAGCGAAGGTAACAGGGGGGAGGGAAAGAAGGGTTTGAAAAGTGCAAACACCTCACCGTTCATCGGCGGACGCAGGCACTGGTTGGGAAAGTTTATGAGATGAACCTAAGCCTCCTCATGCTTACGTCACCTACAAACAAACAAAAGAACTTTGAAGATGTATTGTATCGCTTACACACTCTTACACGTTTACAAAAAAGAAGAAAAATACTAAAAATAAACTCTACGTACCCCCTCACCCTCACACCC
Organism: Rhynchopus sp. YZ270_cl-10; assembly: GCA_964035575.1. Taxonomy (NCBI): domain Eukaryota; phylum Euglenozoa; class Diplonemea; order Diplonemida; family Diplonemidae; genus Rhynchopus; species Rhynchopus sp. YZ270_cl-10. The sequence continues at coordinate 471,402 of OZ037894.1, read as the reverse complement.
ATTTCTCTCTAACTCTACACTATTTATCATTTTTCCACAACAAAAAATTGAAACATTCTCTCATCATCCTTGACAAAAAAAGGTCTAAAAGACTAAAGTATCTTTCCTACGACACCCCTCTGGTATTCGCCTTCCGTGCCCGCTGGATCTCCATTTGCCCTGGGGTCAGTTTGGAGCGCTGCTTTGCACGGACAGCCCCTGCTGCACTTTGCCCCCCTCCTGCTTCTCCAGGCATCCTGGTGCTGGAGCCTGCACGGCTGGAGGCTGCTGCTGTCACTGCCACTGGACCTGCAGAGCGAGAGCGGGGTTGTCTTGTACTCCCACCACTCACAGTCAAAGGATGCGGCTGTGTCACCTGCTGACCTCCAGTAGCCTCCGGGATGTGCTGTGCAAACCCAGGCTCTGCGTACGCCGTGATGTCATCCGCCTGAGCTGAAAACAAAAACCCACTGATTTTGACCTGACAAGGAGAGTCCTCTGCGTACCCTGGCACGCTGGTCACCTCACCGAGGTCGCCTGGCGCCACCCTGCCTCCGTTGGCGAAGACGATCTCTCGGGTGGCGACGATGAGGTCGCCTATCGAATGCGGGTACACCCACTCCCTTGGGGGCGGGGGTGGAGGCGGCGGGGACATGGACACCTCGCGTCGCTGTGGGGTGGCAGCCTTCTTCTGCGCGGGTCGGTCCTTCACCAGCTGCCGCACCTCCACAGCATCGTCTGCGACCCACTCCAACACCCCAGCATCGTTGGTCTTCCCAGTACACCATGGGTACTTCACAGGCAACCCCACCGCCTTCTCTTCTGTGACGTGAACAGGGGAGTGACCGTCCCTGCCGATTGCCCAGCGCTGTCCTGGTGCTCTTGCGATGAAGTATTTCCCGTCTTCGTGCTGCCAGATTACGCGTTTTTTTTGCTGTGCGTATGGGGACTGCTTGGAGGAGGCGGTGGTCTTAGTGTACAGACCGCTGCATTCAGGGAAATGCGATTTGACGAAAATTTTGGCCAGGGCAGATTTTTTTTTGGTGACGGTGGTGACTGCTTCGGAGGTCGCGCCTTTGAGGTTGTTCTTCTCGATGAAGCGCGACATAAAGAGGCCGTGGACAAGATGCTTGGCAAGCTCGTTTCTCCGCACCTCAGCCTCCTTCTGCATTGTCTCCACCGCCTTTGCGTTGCGTTCCTTTACCGTTTTGAAGTCCTTCACCACCTTCGCCTGCTCCTCGCGCAGCATCTTCGCCCACAGCGCCTTCCCCTTCTCTTTGCGGTCTTTGACAACATTTTGCATTTTTTCGTACCAAGCTTCAACGGTTTTGTCGTCACGTTGAGCAAGAGTCGCAATTTTTGTTCTGCAATTCGCCAATTCGGTTCTCGCCGATTTAATTTTCGCACGATATTCTCCAAAATCGGGTATATTAGGAACCTCCACTTTAGCAAATGCGATAAACGCAGAGAGGGCTATGCCACAGTTTTTGATGTGCTCCTGGACCGCCCAGAGTTGCAGAGGACGTGGCGGGGCACCATCGTTTTCGGTCTCCGTGGCGCGACGAAGGGCGAGCTCCGAGGCTTGTTTGAGCTTACCCCCTATGACTCTGGTTTCATCTGCAAGCCGCTTCAGCTCGTCTACAGGCGCACCACTCAACTTCTTATGCTGAGGCACCTCCGCCAAGGCCACTACAGAAACCTGAAACTGATCCACCATGTCGTCAAAGTCCTCGACAAACTGCATCTTTGGGAAAATCTTTGCCTCACTGTTCGCAATGCTGTCCTTCAAGAGCAGTTCCCTGAGGCGGTGCACATGGGCTTCGGTTTTCTTCTTTTGCCCGTAGAGACGTTCAATGCGCTTTTCGAGTGTTGGTGGCACAACAGTTTCCTTGGGTTGCTGTGAAGGTGCCTTTGCGATGGGCTCTAATGGAATGACCCAGGTGTAGTTCGTTGTAAGGTGTTCAAGGATGACGGTACGCTGCTCCTCGTTTCCGTTGAAGAAATGAGCCGGTTCGACAACACCACGTTCACGGCGGGCCTGAGAAGGCGTGTCTTCAAGACAAACATTGCCGTGCTCTCCTCCAAGAAATGTCCCCACCGTTCCAGAAGAATCTATCTTACTGCTGCACACCTCGACCACCCTTCGGTCAAACCCTCTCCCCTTCTCTGTCGACAACGCTAGGTTCACAGTAAGCGGTCCGAGCCAGCGGTGGTTCGCAGACTCATCCCTTTTGAAGTGCCCTGGCCCCACCCCGGGGGGGCCTACCGAATCTGGGTTCGTCTGAAGCAGCTTTTTCTCGCACATCTTCGGGTGGAATGGGGCGTACCATCCTTGCGAACCCTTCACAACAGGGCCAAGGGGAGGGTCGTTTGCAAACTCCGCCTCCGACTCGGGGATAGCGTTGTAATAAAACTCGGTGTCTTCATCGCCTGCAAGAACATCGTCGCCAACAAACCACGAATCATGCTCCTGAAACAGACCACCAAAGAGAACGAGAACGGGGCCATCAGTGTCAACCCCATCAACCTTGGGCATGACAGAGACAACGTGGTTGCGGAGACGTGGTACTCCTCGGGCACTCAGCTTTCGCCAGGTCTGTGTGTACAAATTGAGTGACCAGATGTCATTGCTGATGTACCCCGAGACACTGCCACGTAGCTGTCCTATGCAACCGCCGGTAACAATCATGTGTGCCCCTGCTATGCAGGTAGCATGGCCAAAGCGTGGGGTCGGTCCGTTGTTTGTTTCAATCTTGCTCCAGGTGTGTGTTGCGAGGCAGAAGCTGTAGGTGTCTGCTGGGAGAAATTTTTCTTCTGGATCGTTGCCGTCATCTACCCCGCCTAGCCCGCCGAAGACAAGCAACTCATTGTTAAACCTCTCCATTGTGTGCAAATACCGCGGAGCAGGTGCCTCCCCACTGCCCACCACACTGCGCCAATGAAACCGCCCACTCCGTTGCGCAAAGGAGACACTACCATGCTCCTCGCGGAGATGCTCCCCACAGACCCACGCACACGGTGCATTCTTCGGCGGCCTGGTGTCAGCAAGACTCTGCGGGACCGGCTCTGGAGTGCCTGCTTCCCATAGCATATTCGCCTTTTCGTCGCCATATTTATCAAACAACTGATTGAACGTAAACACCTTTGTTTTGCCTCCAAAAACAACACGCCGTGTCTCTAATGGAACCAACGCATGCGCCTGAGACTTACAATAATAACACCGCACTCCTGTGTCAAGCACTTTCATTGCGTTGGTGCATTTTCTGTCGAGGCCTACGCCACCGAAGAGGAAAATTTCGTGTCCAACCGCTGCTGCCGCGTGGTGCACAACAAAAACCGACATATCCGTGAGCACCAACGACCACACCCCGGTTTTGGTATCCATTCTGTAGAGATGGCGTACAAAGCCTGCATTGCGCACTCTCCGCCCTGCAGGTCGTCCCATTTGTGTTCGCAGCTCTGTAGCAAGGCGGGTCTCCTCTGTGTCCATCTGCGCTGCTTTCGCCACGGTCCCCCACACATCCTCCTCAGAGTAAAGCTGTCTATTACCTGCTGGGCTCGCAACACCTGGCGCTATATCAGCTACTTCAATTTCTACAGCAGAAGGGTCGTCCGTAGGCGACTGCCCTACCCCTCCGGTACCCACCCCACCAATCAGAAAGATGTGTTTCCCGATGTTAGAGAGGGTGTGCCCATGGCGGCCCCAAGGTAGCGTTCCTTTCCCCTCCCGGCGGCGCCATTCGAGAGAGGATGGAAGGAGTTGGTAGAGTTCGTTCTCTTGGGCAGCACCTTTTTGGCCTCCGAAGACCAGGAGTTTGGCGCTTTTTTCGATGGAAACTGCGGCGCTGTGTTCGATTTGTTCAGGAAAATATTGTTGGTGTTTGGGAAGGGTAGTAGCATGTCGGAGTGCAGCGGTCCGTCTAGACCCTCCTTTGGAAAGTTCTGGCAGTGCTTTGGCAGGTTTGTTTCCAAAGGCAGAAGCATAACCTTGAGCGATTCCACGGGTTTTGACCTGAGATTCCTTTTTCCATCCTTTCCATTTCGTCGCATCCCGGCTGATTCTTGTGTTCTTCGCTGCATGAGAAGAGCCTAGGTTGCCAGAAGAAACAGACCACAATGCAGCCCCTTTAACAGCAGTGGAATTTGGTTTTAATGAATCCGGCATGACACCAAAATGGGGGTTATGTGAGAGCAAGCACAACACCGCATTTGGAGACGAAACAATCCAATTACCCCCCGCAGTCGACGCCACCGTAGCGTCCGTTGAGGTCCACACTGGAAGAGAGTTTTCATTGGTGGGCTCCTGCTTGAGGTATTCCCCGGTTAGTGTTGGTGCTTCGTCTGACACAATATAAATCGATTCAGGGGGCTCATGAGTGGAATAGAACAATGTGTCTTCCCGGGATGCCATCTCCCAATCTGGTGAGGTGACGACCTTCCCATCGATGTCTGTTAGTATGATTGTAGCATCGGGGAGTTCTAACGCTTCGCGTAGGTCTGCAAAGACATCGTCTGAGGCACTGTTCTCGTGTATCCGTACTGTAACCGATTTGCCTGCCTTCGCATTTACATTGGTTTTGAAAGTAACTTCGAGGGATTTGCCCCCTTTTCTTTTATGTCTTGTAGAAGAAGGTGCATGGCTACGAGGTGTTGTAGTATTCGAAGCTACTGCAGGGCTGGAGACGGTGCGGGTTTCAGTGGTGGTTGTTGTTGTTGTTGTTGTCCCCGCTGGGGCTGACCTAGATTTATGTACAGGAACAGTACGGTTCAGCGCCACCTCCTCATCCCTCACATCCAACAAGGCCTGGCCTGTTACCGGGGCTTCTTCCTCCTCCTCCTCTTCCTCCTCCTCCTCTTCTTCTTCCTCCTCTTCCTCTTCTTCCTCCTCTTCTTCTTCTTCTTCTTCCTCTCCTAATCCCGCATATGAGCTGGGATGGGCCAGAGAATACGTTGGTGCCATCCAACTGTCCATTTTTTGTGTTTTTTAAAAAAGGGGGGTTTTGAAGGGAGGGGTACTGTGTGTTGGGTAGTGTGAAGGGAGCAAAAAGAATGGGAGGGGAGGGAGAGAACAAAAAAAAATGCAGTCTTTTTTTTTTCGTTGTTTCGGTTTCGTTTGTTTTGTGGGTTCGGGGGGAATTTTTTTTTGCCCCCCATTTTTTTCGTCTTACTTTTTTTGCACAAGAGACATGGCAAAAAAAAGGTAGACGCTTGATGTTGATCATAAATAACGTGGTTTTTTTTTTTCTATATTTTTTGAAAACTTGGTTGTATTAGTGTAGACACCCGAGGATGAACTCCACTTTTTCTTCTAAGTTTTTTGTTGTATCGATGCTTTTTTAAAAAACAAAATAATGTTAAATGTAACTCATCCCCCTTTGCATAGTAATTCCGCACAAGATCACTCGTGGCACTAGGCATTTTTTTTTAAAAGAATTCGCCATCCCTAATTTTGATGCGCTTTTTTTTTTGTCATATTTTCTTTCAAAAAAACGTTGTTGTTTTAGCGAGGGACTACCTAGTATATTGTCCCCCAAAAAAAACCCCCGCTAGCTTTATTGAAATACATTATCCCCAAATAAAAGACTCTAAGCATCTCTCTCCTTTTTGTGATATCCTTCTCAAAAGGATTCTTACATATTCTGAGACGCATGTTTTTGTTGTTGAATTTTTTCCATCAACAAATAACTGAGGGTTTTTTCATAAACCCCCAAGGGGAAAAAAAAATAAACGACATCGCCCCCAAAAGAGTACGGGTACAATAATATAAAAAAAAAATCCATTTTTCCTTTCCAGACTAAAAAGGAATGGTATTATGTTCCCACAATGTACTCTCCCTTAAAAAAAGTTGGTTAAAAATAAAAAAAAAAAATCGTTGATAGGATCGCTGTGTGCATGACATACACACTGCAAAAAAATATATAAAAAAAACGGTATATCCAGGAATACGCCGATCTACTTCCACACTTTAAAAAAAATCTTCCGGAGGGTAAAAAAGCAATATGTTTGCCCTATACGATATTCTTCTTCTTCTCCTCTTCAAGCAGACAGCGCCTTGACATCGTTCAGGAAGGCGATGTACGACTGCTGCTCGAGGAACTGGCAGTGCTGGTGCACGAAGCCTCCCACCTCGGTGGTCACACCGTTGCCCTCAAGGAAGGCAAGCGCCTTCTCAGCGATGCCTGCGTTCTCGAGGTCCTCCTCGGTCGGTCCCTCGTAGTGGCTGTCACGCTCAAGGTCGGCAGCGGGGGTCAGATCCACAGCGGCTCCCCAGGTGGGGTAGGTTGCCATGCCGACAAGGGTGAGCCCGTTGAGACCGGCGTCGTACTTCAGGGTGAAGTCGCAGACGACACCGTTGCGCTTCACAACCACGGTGAAGTGGGTGTCGTCCGCAGTGTGCGATTTGAACTCACAGTCGATGAGGAGCTCCGCACCGTCGGCCTTCTTCTGCGCACGGAAGAATCCGTTCCCCTTGGTGTGCTCGACATCCCAGCCTGCGGGGATCGTGGTGGTGCCCATGTCTGCGAGGAGACGGTTCTCCTCGTCCAGCTCCTCCTCGCATTTGCTGGAGAGGAAGCGCACTCCGGCAGCAGGGCGCATCGCACGCATGCCTCCGAGTCTCAGAACAGAGCGGATTGCCATTTTTAGGGTGTGTGTTTTGTGTTTTGTGTTTGGTTGCTGGATTTTGGTTATGAGTGGGAAGGCATATGGAGGGGATAGGGGGTTTTTGATAAATAAATATTTTTTTTGAATAGATAAAAGCAATAAATTACTTTTTATTTAAAACAAAAGGCACTCCGTATCCAAAACAGGGGGGCAGTCTGGGGACAAAAACAGATTTCTGTATTGGGGAGGGTGGGAGTGTTTTTCGCTAAAAGGTAGGATTAAAAGTAAAAGAAAATGATGTAAAACATCGGGTAGTCGGGTCCACTTGGAAAATACATAACTACATATAAGTAGTATATAAAGCACGTAGCCCTAAAAAGTACGAGGACCGAGAACCGACATGAATGGAGGGGATAGGGGGAGGGTGTTGGATGGTGGAGAGAGAGAGAGTTCCGAGGGGGAGGGAAATGCTATTTTGCGAGGAGGTTTTGCTTTAGTTTGGATTCGTTGGAATGATAAAAAAATTATCACTGCGGCAAAAAGGAGGAGGAGGAGGAGGGGGGAGTGGGGGGCATAGCATGCACGGTACCCTTCTGACAAAAGGGGAAAGTTAAAAAAAGAGGTCAAACGGGAGGGAGTACCAACTCCCCCTATAGGCATATCCTCGAAGGCGAATGTAGAAGAAAAAAAGGGCGAATACGGTGTTCGCCCTGTTTCTTCTATATCCGCCCTATATTCGGATCCGAAAAAAGGGCAAATATGGTCCAGGATTTTTGAGATCCGAATATAGGGTGAATACGAATTCGCCTTTGGGGTATGCCTAGGGGGAGTATCAACTCCCGCTAGGGGAACTCCGGAGTAAAGTTGCCCTTTCCCAGAAAGGGTCCATCGTGTGGTAGGTTTTGTGGTGTGTCGTATTGGCACAAAGAATGTCGACAAAAGAACAAAAGAAGTGGGCAACACTGATGACGCTGTCTCCTTCGTTGCAAGACGCCACGGCACCTCAAAAATTATTTAAATATTTGTAGGCAGAGATTAAAGAAAAGTTTATAAGATGATCCTAAGCCTCTCGTGCTTAGTCACCTTATCATATTCGTTATCGCACAGCATCAGCTGCGCTGGCTTCTACAAGTTTGTTGTCAGGGATGATGTCATTTCCCCAGCCGGAGTTCGTAATTTTGGCACGTACGATGACGACTAAAATGACGATTAAAATTCTGGTCTTGAAAGACTTGCTTTTGCTGTAACCTACACAGGCTGACTTCCCGTTAATTTAACAGATGCATTTAAAAAAAAAAAAAAATTTTACAATTTCCGGTCACACTTTCATTAAACACAAAAGCTGGTTTTGGAGGAAACGGGTAAGGGTTCAAAATGTGATCGTCTCGTTGCTGAGCGCAACAAAGGGGAGGAGGTCAGCACAGTACCGGGTGTAAAAAAAGGGGGGAGAAACTCCAAAGAACATTCGTAAAGATTGCTAGTGAATATTAGTAAAGAAACAATCAAAATATGGGGGATTTTTAAAGAGCGATGCAACTCACCCTTTTATCAGGCTGTATCCTAAGTCGGGAAAAAACCACCATTTTCGGACCCGTCGTGTCCCAGAATTTTTTTTCCCAAAAAAAAAAAAAAAAAAAGACAAAAAAAAACCCATTCCGAGCTTTCGGCCCCGCACGTTGGCGGGGCATCTCCGCTCATATGTGGCCCGGTAAACTCATTCCGAGCTTTCGGCCCCGTACGTTGGCGGGGCATCTCCGCTCATATGTACAAAATTTTGGTGATTTAAATTTCCGCAAAATATGAACCCATCCTCGTAAACAATAGTCATTTTCAGGCTGAGAACCATGAAATTGTGGTGTTTTGACTGGGAACAGGTAGCGCCGCAGGCGCACGGTACCCAACTTTTGCCTTTTTCTTTTCCCTTTTCCCTGCCTTCTTTTGATTGCGCGAGCCGATTGCTCGGTGAGGTCGCATGTGCGTGTAAAAACACTCTAACGCACCCTTACTATGAAATATGAGATTCTCTGGTTTTAGTAAGGAAAAACGTACCGAGCAAAATCACCAAAATCTACGGTAGTCGGTAGTAATCCAGCGCGACCCCTGATAGGGAACTGCATTTTTTTTATGGCGCCGCAGGCGAAAAAAAATTAGAGTACGGTGTACGAATATAGCTATTGATACAAGTCACTCAACGAACCCTTTTTGCGGAGCAAAAAAGGAAAAATGGCGCCGCAGGCAAAAAAAATTAAGGTACAGGATGCAACCCAGTTCCCAGGTGCATATCCTGGAAGGAAATTTATTGCCTGAGGGAAATTTATTGCCGGCCGATTTTTTTCTTTCTTTTGGCTAAAAAAATCGCCACGTACCACGAAAAAAAAAAAAAAAAAAAGCGGGAAAAAAAAAAAAAAGCGTGTCCCAGAACCCAGAAAAAAAAAAAAAAGGGTTGAAAACGGGCCGAAAAAACGTGTCCCAGAATCCAGATTAGGATACAGCCTGTTTTATACATTTAGAAAAAAAATAAGTGGGTTATGGTTTTTGTTTGTGCGTAAAGTGTGTAATGAATATTCTGTGTTGACATTGTTATCAGCAATACGCTCCCACTGACCAGCTGGCCGTGAAGTGAGGCCAAAACAAAAAAAATGCTAGACTTTGGGGTTAGAGGGGCTGTTTGAAAACGTACGCCTTTTTGGGAGGGGGGGTTTTCTTTGGGCCAATAAGGGCTCTTCAATTATTTCTCTCGCCCTCAAAATTTCAAAAAAAACAAAACAAAATCAAAGCTTCGCTGCGAAGGTACGAATAGCTTTGAGCCCTGCGATCGTTCCGTTTTTCATTTCCTCTGGTGTTAAGGCAGTCTTTTCGCTCATATCCCCGAGAGCGTGCAGAGATGCAAAGGCAACATCATGTCCAGGCAGTTTTTGCATGCGATCCAACCAAGCGCACACCTTTGGGAATGACGACAAATCAAGCAGGTTCCCTGCTCTCAGCTGCTGCACCTCGGTGTACACCACGATGTCCGCAATGGTCGGGTGGTCTCCAGTCAGGTATGGCCTGCTCTGAAGGTAGTTATCCTCCAACACGCCGATCGAGTGTACTGCAATCTTTTGCGAGGCTTCGTAAAAAAACTTCGGCATCTTTGCGTCACCTGGTCTGAACAGCGGGAACAAATACCCAATGGTGGTCTCTCTGATGGTTCTATGGGACCAATGAGTGATCTGATCCACCAAGGCTCTCTGCTGCACATCCTTCGGGTAGAAATCGTTCCATCCGTTCTTGTCGCAAAGGTACTGCAGAATCGCGATGCTCTCAGACAAGACAAAGTCGCCATCCTTCAATGCGGGAATCGTCCCTCCAGGAACTGCCTTCTTGAAGTCGGGGTGCCGTGTCCCTCCCGCAGCCTTTGACCCCGGGATCACAACCTGAACATCAAAGGGCATCTTCTTGATTGTTAACAACCATACGCACGAACGGAACGGCTGCGACAACGGAACTCCCATCAAAGTCAACATTGTGCAAAAAAGGGGGAGAGACGATGGTAGTAGGTGGCTGTGGAGGAAAAATGGGGGATGTGGAAGAAAAAAAAAAATGCCGATATTTTAAAGGGGAGAGAGAGAGAGAGAGAGAGCGAGAGAGGAAACGATAATTTTGCTGTGTTGCTCTGCCGTTTGTTTTTTATCTATGCTCACAGATCTGCACAACCAGAGGGGAAAAAAAAAACGCACTTTTTTGAAATCAATAGTGAACTATCATCAGGGCCAAAAAAAAAAAAAAACGCGCCAAGGGGGAAGGTAGAATACCGAATAGTATTTTTCAATACCTCCCCAAAAAAATATGCACAAAAGAAACAAAAATGATGATTTGTTTGTACGAATTTGGATGTCCCCCCGTTACCGCCTCCCAACGATATTTTTCTTCGGCGTTATGTGTAAACATAACACCACACAGATCCCTCCCCCACCCAAACCCCCCCTCCATTACGCACACGAGTGTGCATACATACTGTCATCATCGCTGTTATCCAACAACCCCACAGTGTAGACCCCGTGGCATTCCTTGTCGGGGGTCAGAACGGCTTCGTGGTTTGTTGGGGGTTCGGTTCCTGGTGGGGGTTCGCAGAGGTAGAGGTTCTTTTGAGAAGCATAGCAACAGAGGTCGAGACTGCGCTGCACTGCCTTGCCCATGACAGCAACGAAACGTTGTGCACGAGACCCTACGTCACCACGCAATACCACACCACTCACCAACGCAGCCCCTTCCCACAACATAGGCATTCTTTGCAACAGCTGCGCAAACCGGATCCCACTCTCCAAATGCGGGGACCCCCCTTTCAACCCCCACCCAACAAACACCACCCCACCCATCACCGACAACAATGTTCCGGTCGTTTTATCCAACAATACAATCAACTTCGTTATGCTTGCACTCATCAACCGAAGCACACCACTATGATCTGGATCGCCTACGTCAAGCTGCACTGCGCCTACAGTCGAGGAGGTACATTGCTGATGGTGTACCGGTGTGCCAACAGACTCATCTCGCCTCAGGAGACGTGCCCCAAGGGGGTTCGAGTAGTAGGAAGAGAACTCTCCTGGAGTGCCGACAGGTTCGAGAAGAGGGATGTCCCGTCTCCCTGCAAGGGAATTCGGCCACACACAGCATGTCCACACCGTCGCGCTCACACCCTTCAGTTTTACTTCGATGGCGTCCGCAGCGACTGCGGCGCATTGCTTTTCGAGGGAAGACCACAGTTTAGTGCACACCGCGATAGCACCAGGGATGCACACACTCTCAAGACGCGACGCAACGTTCACTGTATGTCCGAAATAGTCCATCCGCGATGTGAGGGTGTTTATCTCGACAGAGACCGGTCCAGTGTTTAGTCCTATCCGCACTGTAAGACCCCCCCACAGAGCGCCCTGAGGCTCGCATATCTTCGCATCCTCTAGAAGTGATAGGGGCCATTCGCTGGCACGAAGTTGTTGGTGGATCTGCAGCGCGCACTCCATCCCTTCAAGCGGCGTCTGGAAGGCGAGCATGAAAGCATCGCCTATGGTTTTCACTTCATATCCATTGTATCTTTCGGTGGCTTCGCGGATAACAGCGTTGTGTACTAGAAGGCCAAGACGCATTCCTTCGGGCGCTGTTTCCCATATTGTAGTAGACGAACGGATGTCTGTGAAGACAATGGTGGCCTCACTGGACTCTCGCCCTGGGAGGGTCGCTTCGTCAACTGCTATACTGCTGGAACACTCTGAGGTGCGGAGTAAAGCTGCAGGAAGATAGGGGCGATACATCATCAGGTTCCCTATGATCTCGATGAACGCTTTCTGTATGCCATTCGGGTGCGGGATGTCCTTTAAAAACTGCACCTCTTCAAGCTGCATTGCTCCAATAGCCTTAGCGCATTTTTCCGCAACAACGCTGTTTTTGTATAACGCATTGATCCGTCTCTGTTTTTCTGTTAGTTTCCAGACCACCGGTACCATGATCACAACCAGCCCCGCACCAATAATGAAAAGAATTCGCGCAACATTCACCCCAGAGGAGAGCTCTTCGACGCAGGCAGGGCTGTCCACATCGGGGTGCCAGAACCCCTCTGGACAGTCCACACAGTCACTCCAATGTGTATTGAGTTTCTGCCGGATCGTGCAGTTGTAACGCGTATGATTCACCATTATCAGAGAATCCCCTTTCATCGCGACAGTAATTCTCGACGACACTGCAGGGTAGTACTTTGCCCTTCCCTTTAGGTACCCTTCCACCACCCCGGTCACATCCCGTCCAGAGCACTGATACGACCCGTCTTGCCTGTTGTCCCTCAGCATTGTATATTCATCACCCCCCTTTGCGATATAGCTGGAAGCCGCAACGGAGTAGAGGCGTCGCTTCTCTACGGGGTTGTACTTCCCGTCTGACCATATGTCTAGGGAGACTACGCGCTGATATGGGGTGAGACTTGGGTTGACTGAAAAACGTATGCCGCTGACCTGAGGGAAGAGGCCGAGGTTGTTTGCAGGGTCTCTACTGCCGTTGGGGAGAAGTCGGCTTGTTCCATGGTTGATGGCAGCGAGGAGCATCGCGCCGGTTAAATTGAATCGACATATGACGTCGGCAAAGGGGAAGGTTTCCCAGATATGGCTCCGTCTGATCTCCCCCGCAGCCCACCCAAAGCCCCTGATACTACCCGCATTGATGATCGCCACCTCTGTCTTCATCTCCCCCTTCGTTGCGTCTGCGAAGAGGTTCCCCAGCTCGCATTCCCCTTTCCTGCAGGGGTTGATCCCTGACAGAGTGCTCCGTACACCTGGCATGGCGCTCATAGAAGTTGCAACAACGTAATCATTCTGTCTAATCGCAACGAGCTGCTCCTGCATCCACCCCAACTCCCTTTGGTATAACGGATCGTCCCTTCCGTGGGGAGGATCACTCTTAAAAGGGCTGATTTCCTGCAAGGAATAACTCCAGCCTGTTTCTCCCTGGAGTAGATCTACCACCACAACAGGGTATTCGCTGGACCGTTTTGCGAGCGGTGCAACCAACACTGTGGTGCCGTTTCGTACCACCCCCTCTTCCATCCCCGAAAGAGTCGCCAGCACCACAACATCAATGTCATAGGTCGTCAATAGCACCTCCTCCCCGTCCACCCCTTTATGCCCTAACCGGAGCACGATAATCTTATCCACACCAAGCCCCCTCAACCTCCTTGTCACAAAAGGAATGACAAACTCATAAGGAATAGCCTCTGTGGAATCGCCATGAAACCATGGTGACCAAAGCGTAAAAATTCCTATCGTAATCCCATCGATTTTTTTGATATACCAGCTCGAGAAGAGGTCCGTAAGGTATGCATGCTTCCCACGAATAACGATGCCAACCAAGGAGATCGGGAGAGGACTGGAATAAAGAAACCGTTCGACATTCGCATCGCCGTGTCGAATGTCTAATATATGGTCATCTGGAAGGGTCACAAAATCTAATTGAAGCCGTTCCCAGACGTCATAGTTCAACTCCAACCCTTTGGAATGCCCAAACACCGTTCTTGATTTGATATCTGCAGTTATAACCTTCACTGTCCCCCTTACCCCATGCGACAGATGCTCCATCCATGCTGCAACTGCAGGATACCCACCACGCCAACAGTCCGCATTTATACTACCACACGGCACCAAAGGCCCCCAAGACGCCTTATGAGGGGCGATAGGGGGGGATCTATTGAGTACACCAATCAGCCGGATCGGCAACCTCTGCCCAGGGCCTTGCGTATTACCAGCTACCAGAAGAACACAGCATAGTATTATGAGGTTCGGCATAGTGGGGGGGGGAGGAGGAAGAGGAGGAAGTGGAGGGTAGAAAAGTTGAAAAGGGTGTGGCCCTAAGGGGCTCAGATTAGTCACCCTAAAAGAAGGGTAACGAAAGAAAAAAAAATAAAAAGTGTGGAGGAAGGAATATAAAAAAAAAAATGAACGATTTTGTTGAATACCCAAAACCCTCCCGGTTTTGAGTATTCGACCAAATGTGTATCAGGGGAGGGGGGAGGGGGGAGGAGGGTGCTTTTTCTGATGTGAATTTTGGAGGTGTGATTGGCATTTTGAGGAAATGGGTTAAAATAAAAGGAAGGGATTTTGTTTTGTTTTGTGTCGTTTTTTTTTTTATCTTTGTTTTATACTCCAGCGTTATTTTCTTTTTGTTCCCAGCAGTTTTTGGAAACCTGTGTTTTTTGAAGCTGGGTTGGTATGTTTTCTGTCTTTTTTACTTTTTTTGTTGCGTGTTGTGGCTTGCCACAAAGGGGGTGTTAACTTTCCACATGGGTGTGTGGCGAGGGAAAAGGGAAATGGACTTGCTGGACAAGGTGACGGATCTCTTTTTTTCCACCCATCATCCACCAGACTAAAAAAAAAAATTTGAACAAACATAAAGCAACGTCAGATACTACTGTAGCAAACAGTAACAAAGAAAAGAAAAAAAGTGTATAAGATGACCCTAAACCCTCACGCCACCTTTAAAAAAATGCACCCGTTTTTCAATCGATTTTAACCATTGCTTTCTTTCAGTGCAACATCCTAATAGCGCGTAAAGTACACGCGCTGGGACCCCGAAATATACCAAGTTGGTCTTTTTTTTAAAAAAAAGGAGAAAAAGCTGATAGCGCCTGGCTGACACTCCGTGGGTGGGAACAAAAAAAAAAGGAGAAATCTTTGAAAAGAAAATAAAGAAAAAGTTTATAAGATGATCCTAAGCCTCTCGTGCTTAGTCACCTTATAAATAAAGAGAACAGAAATCAATGGGGAGGCAACCGCATTCCGGCGATCCAGAGAAAGAGAGAGAGAGAGAGAGAAAGAATTTTTTTTTTTTATATTGGTATAGACCAGGCTCTCCGCTAGGATTTCCGATTTTGAAAATATTCTGTTGATGGTCCACGTTGGTGGGGTACATGCTTGCGCCGCAGGCGCACGGTACGCAACTTTTTTTTTTACCAACGCCCGATTTTGACTTTTTTGGGACGTTTGAGCACTCACCTCTCCATATCTTCTTCTCCTGAGCTTTTTTAACAGGTAGAACGGGTCTGAACCACTTAGCAGAACTTTTTTTTTTTTTCTTTTTTTCCCCATTTTCAAAAAGTCCTCTTTAAACACGCGAGAGTGGCGATCCTCACGGACAGCCAGTCCTCCATCCGCGCCCTGGAGGGAGGACCGCAGAAGGCAGTCGAACACACACTGCACGACATATGGCGTGCGATACACACGCTCACGCGCAAAGGTGTACACGTCGACTTCCAGTATGTACCAAGCCATGTCGGCCTGACTGGAAACGAAGCTGCAGACAAAGAGGCAAAGCGGCACGCAAACGCCATGGTACCACAACTGGAACCCATAGCGATGATGACGGCCGCCTCTCAGATCAAGAGGGTGGCAGCGCAGCACACCGTCACACCCACCGAAGACAGCGCA
Organism: Rhynchopus sp. YZ270_cl-10; assembly: GCA_964035575.1. Taxonomy (NCBI): domain Eukaryota; phylum Euglenozoa; class Diplonemea; order Diplonemida; family Diplonemidae; genus Rhynchopus; species Rhynchopus sp. YZ270_cl-10. The sequence continues at coordinate 455,875 of OZ037894.1, read as the reverse complement.
TACGCGTGCCAGCACACCGACGCCAAAGCGAAGACGAAGACACAACTCCGCCACCCACAACTCCGCCCAAGACGACTGACGCGTAAGGGCGCGCGTGAGATGAGACTCCTGCGCACAAGACGACACCCCCTCCTGTACACGGACAGGAGCCACAACGACACCCCCAACTGCAAGGCGTGCGGAAAGACGAATGTGACGGCGAAACACCTCCTGAAGCAATGCCCCAAGCTTACTGACAAAAGAGCCAACCTGTGCAGCAACACCTCGTGGGGAACACTCCTCACTCAACAACCAGAAGTGGTCCTAGAATACTTGGTGTCCTCCGGATTGTCTGATGACTCTCTGAGTGACCTTCTGAGACCAGCTGTAACGAATTGAAGGGAACATAACTTTTTACTTTTATCTACTTTTACTTTTACTCTTACTAGCAACAAGAGGACACCAAAAACAAAGAAAACATCAAGCGAACACACCGACCAGCATATCAGCTGATCACGGGAACCTTTTTTCAGGCTTCCACCTTTTGACGTCAGGCCAGTGTCCTAAACGATGCTGCCACACCCTGAGGGGGAGGTGTGCTGTCTGTAAACTCTGTGTGGCAACAACGGGGAGGTGACCTCCGTATATCGGCAACCCGCACGTCCTAGATGTGAAAAACGGCACCAGCCGGGACACGGTCCCGGGTTTACTCTGGATAGAACAAAAAAAAGAGCAGCCACACTGCTTCGGCAGCGCTAAAGAGACGAGAGTAAATACCAAGTAAAAAAAAAAAAAAAAAAGTTCTGTTGACAATCAACAGAACTTTAGTACCTAGCGGAGTGCCTGGTATAGACAAGAAGCAGTAGGTAATACAACTTCGAGCCAAGTTTTCCATCCAGAGAGAGAAAGAAAAGAAAAAGAAAAAGTCAATTTCATATACTTTCCATTCGAAGAGAAAGCAAATAAGAAAACTTCTCCAAATTCAAAAAAAAAAAATGCACTTGAATGATAAAGCAGAGCCTTTGCAGACACCCATCTTCAAGAACTGAGGGAAATCCCCCCAAAAACACAGAATATTTTTAGTTTCATCTACTTCCAAAATCGAACAGAAAGTACAAAAGGATGTTCTAATCAGATACCCTTTGTACTAACCGAACAAAACATATTTGAAAGACAACAGCACACTACAAACATACAGTGGGGGCGCAATATTTAAGGTGCGCCTAATTATGGGCAAATCCAATATTTACCCATAATCAAGTTACCCGTAATATTGCACCCCCACTGTTATACCGTATAAAATTATCGACCGTAAAAACGAACTTCCAGAAGAAAAAAAATCCTGAAATGGTCGAATCTCATTACGGTCAATATTTTTGTTTTGTACGAATACGGTACACGTCTGTAATGTTAAAGGAGGGGGGAGAGAGTTTATAAACGAGGAAAAGGGGAGAAGGAGGAGAGGAGAGGCAGTAACCCTGAAGATCGGCAATGCATACCTCTATAAAACCTTATTATTTTGATTTTGATAAATTGTTGGAGTAGTGCAGTTGCCTCGGTTGTGTTGCCACAGTTGTGCAATATCCACTGTTTTTTTTTTTTTTTTTTGTAGTTTCGACAAATCACCCTGTCCGAGGACGGGGTTCTGTACAAACAAAGTCTCCCGAAGGCTAATGAATTTCAAAGGTATAGATGCAGATCATCCTCAACCCAAAGAAATATCTTTTTTTTTTTTTTGTGTCAACAAAGACTACACACACCTTTAGAAGAAGAAGGCAAGGCGGAAAAAAAAAATTGTTTGGTTATCTGTACTTACAAGGTAGGGGGGGAGAGTTGCTTGAGGAAGATGAGGGGTTTTATTCGCGTCACCGAAAAATAGGAGAAATCACACAACGTTAGGTAGATTATGACTACAAAGAAAAAAGAAAAAGAACATCTGGGCATCAAAATATATTCCAAAAAAAAAAAAACAAAAAAAATCGAACTGCAGTAGGGGGAGAGAGGGGACTACCTCTCGGTCACACACATCTTTAAATAGAGGAAAGGGATATGGGGTTGTTAAAAAAGAACGGTAATTTTTCAAAAAAAAGGAATAGAATTTTTTTTGTGTGTTATTTATAAATTATAGCTCTTTGTGGGGGGGAAAGGAATGGGCTCTGTTGTGTTGCGATTCAAAGCCCAGTATAAAATGTGTAGTTGTTCCCACTTCTGTTTTTTTGTTGATTTTGCTTTGTTGAGTTGTTTGCTTTCATTTTTTTTTTTTTTTTTTGGTTTTGAAAAAGCAGGACAACCTTACTTCTCTGCAGGTTCGACTGGAGTTTCGATGAGAATTTCGTCAAACACAACATCGACGATTTCGAAAGAAGACAGGAAATCCTCGAAGTCTAGTTTGCCAGCATCGTTCAGCGAGAGCGCCTCAACCAAACAGAGGATTTGCGAGTCACTCAATGGGGGTGGGCTGTGGTGGTGATTGATAAATTGGTTGGATACAAAAACGACATGGATAACTGTACCAAGAAAAGAAAAGTTTATAAGATGAACCTGAGCCGTGCCTTAGTCCCCTAAACATATCGCCCCATTTTGAGACGACAATCATTTTTTTTTTTTCGTTTTGACATACTTGTTCAGGTTGTTAACTGTTGTCAACACATCCTTGAACTGCTTTGGGGTGACCCCACCGTCCTCCTTGGAGATGTTGTAGAACGCTCGCCGCATGGGGCCTGTGAATTCGAAGTGGATGACCCTGCAGACGTGCTCGAGAACGTCTTCGCTTAGCTCGGACTGCGATTTGTCTTCAATGTGGAAGACGTGGAGGAACTCAAGGTAGTTGAGACGCCCGTTGTTGTCCATGTCGCAGTAGATGGCAATCTCGCCCAGCTTCTCGTCCGAAAGGTCTTTGCAGCACTTCAGCATCCGCAGGGCGGAGATGAACTCATCCTTCTCGAGGAAGCCGTTCGCATTCGCATCAAACGAATGGAAGAACTCCGTCAGCAGCGCCATCGGGGAGTTCGACTGCAGCACCATCTCCGCCGCATCCTTCTGCTGCATCAGGTGGATCGCATCCTTTGTGATGTTCCCGAGGTACTGCGGGACCCACCCCTGGTCCTGGGTAGCAACCTTCGCATGGGTGGAGCTGTACTTAAGCTGGATTCGCGAGAGGAAGTCTTCAATCTTCAGCTTACCACCGGCCCCGGGGTGGGAACCATGCGCAATGATGGTCTTCATGAGGGCTTGCACCTGAGGGCGGGTCATACCAGTACCAAGGGAGGTGAGAACCTCCTGGAACTCTCTGAGACAGATGAGCCCGTCGTCGTTTCTGTCGAGCACGGCAAAGGTCTCACGCATGCTGAGGTCTGCCATCAACAACATCTCGTAGCACCTATCCGTGATCGCACGCCTGAAGCCTGCATGCAGCCCTAGCTTGTTGTTGAAACGGATCTGGAAGCGCGCCAGGAACGCCGTATAGCACACAAGCCCAGACGCCTTGTCTACAACCTGGAGCTTCTCCTGGATCTCCGTCCACGGCAGGTCTTCCGAGAGCACGCACGCACACCCCTCCCTCCACAGGTCGGGCTTCAAATGCAAATCCTTGTCTTTGTCGACTGCCCAGAACCATTCGAAGAGTTCGTGCTTCTTGCGCACAAACATGGATTTGAGTTCTTCCATTGCCTGAGATTTGAGAAGCCCCGACGACGCGGCAAGCATCTTCTCTCGGGAGGCACGCTCGAGGGCAGCAATGGTGCGGACCTGCTCTGTCGCCTCGGTGGTCTCCTTCTCGGCCTCGTTCAGGTAGGATATGTCCTGCGCATAGTGCTCGAGGATCTCAAAGTTGTTCACGCTCCCCACAAACACCACCACCCCACCCATGTTGGCAGAGTGTCCACAGTAGTTCGACGCAGAGAAGACGGTGAGACACATCCCCGGCTGCTGCGCGCACAGCGGCTTCACCTTCGAATCCGCAGGGAACGGATGGTGCCACGAAAAGCCCCTCGGGAAGCCCTCCTCATCCATGCTCTCGGGCACCTGGTGGGAGCGGATGACAAGAGACATCTGGTTGAGCTGCAGGAATTTGTACGTAATGTCCGGCCCGAAGGAAATGGTATCACCACCCCTCGGGTTTGTTGCGACTCCGTTGCAGGACTGCGGGTCTGACCAGAGCGAATCGTAGAAAATTACATCTTGCATTCCTTTTGGGGTGTCGGGGATGTCCTTTCTGTGGTCAATCCCGTCAATGACACTGACACGAACGGGTTTTCTGCTGAGACCTCCGTGGACGACGAAGACGCTTTTGTCGATGACGGTCGCTATGGGAAGGAGTTTGAAGAGCTTTTGGAACGCGGTGTAGATGAATCGATGGTCGCGTGGGTACTTCTCTTTGATCTCTTGCTTGAAACCATAACGCAAATTCATGAGATTATCCTCATGGTTGCCTTTGTTAATCCACACCGACTCTGGTGCCCACACCTTAAAGGCTAAAAGCAAAACGAACAGCTCAACAGCAGACTCACCTCTATCCGCAATGTCTCCATTCATCAGGTAAATACGGTCATTTGTTGGAGGACCGTGTTTGAAGAAAATCCATAACAGATCCTCCAGCTGTCCATGCGTATCACCACATACAACAAGGTTTCCATTCTTTGGAACCGAAATATGGTGCACCGAGGTTTTGACATGAGTCTGATACATCTTGGACACCTTATCCAAAAGCTCTAACACATAGAACGAATCGAGAGGGGTAGGCTTCTCTGCACGGAAGTGTTTGATGAGGTTGTTTACCGAGTCTAATGTTAAGGAGCCGTCTGCCTCAAAGGCAAAGGATTTCTCCCCTCCAGCAGTAGGCTTAGAAGGCTTGGACTGCTCATCTTTGTCAGAGTCTTTGTGGACCATGGAAGCTGTGGTGGTGGAGATTTCGTTGTTTCTGAGCAGTTCTCCTTCGTTCGCTGCGTCGAAAACAATCATCTGGTTAAACGCGCTTTTAAACCCCGCAGAGTCTGCAATAGAAAGATTCCCCGGACGCACAAATAGACAGTGGTTTTCACGGCCCTCAAAGTACCGCTTTCCACCAGTAGTACCGTTGTTACGACCAGCGGAGGCTTCATCGAATTCTACCCCAACCCATAGACCAACTGCATGATGCAATGGACCGTGGTATTTCACACAGCACATCCCACCACGACACACAACACGTGTCCCAATTGATAGCTCATCCTTTGACGATGCCATAGTGTAGGGGAAAGAATGGGGGAGGGGAAGAGAGAGAAAGGGAAAAAAAAAACAAGAAAAAAAACACAAAAGGCGAGAAGCACGCTAAAACCAAAGGGGGATCTACCTCCTCCCCCCTTTGTTGGGTTTCTGTTGGGTGGTTTTGGGGAGTTTTTTTTCTAGTCATTTAGCGGTGAGGATAAGGGGGGGGTGTGGTGGGTTGGGTTAGGAAGAAAAGGGGGGGGGGGCAAAATGCTTTTTTCTTTTTTTTTTTTTTTTTTTGAAAAGAGCAAAGTTTCAAATTGGGCATAACTCCTCGGCAAGATGCAGAGGAGGGGATAGAAAGAGGGGGGAAAGAAGGTGGTACAGTTTTCTGTTTTTTTTTGGTTGCAGAAAGAAATGAAGGTGGATGGTGGGCGGCATACATCTGTCAAAAAAAAATAAGGTGAAGTTTTGATCGTACAAGGAAAGAGAAGTTGGAAGTACAACCACCAACGCACTCAGAAAGTGAGTTTTTTTTCGGGAGAAGAAGAAAAAAAAAAAGGGGAACAATTTACCGTCTCGCTAAATTAAATGTAGCCATTAATCGTGAAGATAAAATCAGTGAAATTAAAATCAGTGAACGAGCCCAAAAAAATAGACTTTTTTTTTCCCCTTTTTTTTTGAGAGAGAGAAACTTTGTGGGGGGGTGACCGGTGGCAGAGCAGGACTGTTGTTGCTTCTGTTTCTTCCACAGAAGCAGCAATTCTCAGTCGGGTAAAAAAGAAAAGTTTATAAGATGATCCTAAGCCTCTCGTGCTTAGTCACCTTATCATATTCGTTATCGCACAGCATCAGCTGCGCTGGCTTCTACAAGTTTGTTGTCAGGGATGATATCATTTCCCCAGCCGGAGTTCGTAATTTTGGCACGTACGATGACGTGTTCGAGCATGTGCATGGTGTAGCGCGGGTACGTAAAAACTGGGCGACGGTCGTAGCCAATAAGTCCGGGTGCGCCAATGGACCGGAGGCCCCGTGAGGAGGAGATGGCAGATGCAGGAAATGGGTTTTGAATCCCAAGGGCTTTGCACAGGCGGTGAAGCTTGTTGAGCAATGTGCGCAAGGCGGCGGCCCGTTCTCTAATGTTAGAGGTTGGCCGGAGAACGTAGATCCTGTGGAAAATTTCCAAGTCAATGGCAAGTTCCACGCATGTCACAGGCAGGTTGGCAGTACTCCATTTCAGGGAGGAGGCCCATTGGAGCATATTTTTCAGTTCGCGGCGCTTCTGCTTGCATCGCGGGTCATCGTCCTTCCCAAAGAAAGGGGCGAGCTGCCGGTAGATGGCCTCCTGGTATGGGGGCGGCAGGTGAGTTGTTACACACTCATTATCGGATGCCGACTTCCATGGCCACCGTCCTGCTGTCTAGATGAACCTACACCCTTTGTGGGATCTGATGAGCGACCACTCGGGCACCTTAAGTCAGCTCTCGGTTCATCCCGCGTCGCCAGTCCTGCTTACCAGAAGTGGCCCACTTAGAACCAGGATTCTACGTCAGGGTACAAATAAGATACCCCGAGCTCACGCCCATTTAAAGTTTGAGAATAGGTCGAGGAAGCGATTTCCCCAATTCCTCCAATCATTCGCTTTACCTGGCGTAACTCCTTTTTTGGTTCCAGCTATCCTGAGGGAAACTTCGGAGTGAACCAGCTACTAGATGGTTCGATGGGTCTTTCGCCCCTATACCCAGCTTGGACGAGCGATTTGCACGTCAACACCGCAACGGTCCTCCACCAGAGTTTCCCCCGGCTTCGACCTATCCAGGCATAGTTCACCATCTTTCGGGTCCCAACAAGTGTACTTTACCTCAAATCCCTTTCCAGTAAATCAGGATCGGGCTGTGCTGCGTCCTCAAGGATTGGCACATCTCCCTTTCAGTGCGGCTTATGGGTTTGACACCCTAAGCCTTGCACACGTGTTAGACTCCTTGGTCCGTGTTTCAAGACGGGTAGTTAAAGGTCGCTATGTCAGGTGCCCACCCTACGTAAACTAATCTGAGATACACACGCCTCACAAAGACCGCAACCCGAAGGAGTGATACTTAATGAGGACATGAGCACAACAGACTTCGCGCCTCGAGCGGATACGTATCCTCAGCAGTCTGCCTTTTGCCAGTGCAACGCAAAGACAAGGTAGGTGCCGCGAATACGACCTGACGTCCTACTACCAAGTTTGGCAGCAGGTTTGAACGGGCCTCTAACTCTTATCACTCATCGGTTTCAGGGACTTTTAACTCTCTTTTCAAAGTTCTTTTCATCTTTCCATCACTGTACTTGTTCGCTATCGGTCTCCGGGAGATATTTAGCCTTAGCAGAGGGATACCTGCCAATTAGCTCAGCATTCCCAAACTGAGCGACTCTTGCAAACAATGAAGCACCCACGCGTTAGGAGGAAGGACGGGACTCTCACCCTCTATGGCGCTTCATTCCAGAAGACTTACTCCTCCAACGTATGGCCCCCATCGTACGCTTGCACCACATGCCGACAAATTGCCGGTTCAGGCTTGGGCTCTGCCCTGTTCACTCGCCGTTACTAGGAGCATCGCTGTTGCTTTCTTTTCCTGCGCTGAGTGATATGCTTAAGTTCAGCGCGTAGATCTGCAACTGCTGAGGTCGTTAAGAAAAAGTCACGTCTCAATTCGATCGGCCGTAAGACAAGTCCCACGAGACCGACCCATTAGAGTCGCTCTTAAGCTTGCGCCTGGTCTTAAGAGGAGTGATGCATAGCACCCCACCTCAACCTATAAACCCCATATATATATAATATATATATAGTAATAAAATTTATAAGCGACACTCAACAGCTGCTGGGCACGGGCGAACCCGGCCCGCAAATGCGTTCGACGACCTGATGAGTCTCATGCTTCTGCAATTCCCATTGAATATCGCGTCTAGCTGCGGTCTTCATCGATCCCAGAGCCAAGACATCCACCGATAAGTGCAGTTGTTGTCGCCTGCAGTAGACAGCGCTACTAACAGGGACGCCAAAAGCTCGGAGCTTTGGGAAAATTCTTTGCCTTACTAATGACCATTATCAGTCTGTGTAAACACAGAGCCGACTTTGGGAATGATCCTGCTGCAGGTTCACCTACAGCAACCTTGTTACGACTTTTGCTTCCTCTAGCTGAAAAATATTGCTTGGATTTGGAACGTCTAAACCGGAATCCGGAAAAAACAACCTCCCCCAAACTCTATCCTACAGCCAATCGGTAGCAACGACGGGCGGTGTGTACAAATGGCAGGGACGTAATCAGTGCAAGCTGATGACTTGCGCCTACTAGGCATTCCTCATTCAAGGAGAATAATTGCAATCATCGATCCTCATCACGACGCAAGTTCAAAAGAGTACAAGTTCAAAGTCCATACGCCATGGGTGGCGTGCAGGCGCTGTGGTCGTCCGCGAGGACAGGTGATCATCTACTGCGGTGGTGACGTCCAGCAGGTATCTCTGCATGTCGGTTACTACGTGCTTGGGCGTGTTCGTGGGAGCTATGCCATGCATAGCCAGGCAACTCGGGGTGTTCGGGCCGATCCTGTCGAGGAGAGGGCGGTGCGCTTCCTTCACGTTAGCAGACACAGTGTGCGGGCAAGTCCACAGCAGGTGCTTCGCCAGCCCGGTGGTTGGTGTGAGGCATAAGGGGCACTGGTTCGCTTCGAGGTGTATGCCACCTCTCTTTGTTGACTCGTATAGGCACAGCACCGTAGGGTGCGCGTAGAGTATCCCATCGCAGATGATACGGCGGAGGCGGTAAGCTAGTAGGGGGTGGGACCACTGCAGTTGGTCGTGCAGGTACGTGGTGTCGGCGAGGTTGACACCGTATTGAGCGCCGTCGTAAGTCGGTCTGTCCAAGGCAAGATCTGTGAACTTCTGTCGTCGGACGATTTCGCGAATGGCGTGGTGTCGTTCACCTGGCGCGAGAAGACCTAGGGCGTGTGTCTTCTCTTCTTCCACGGGTGCACTCGAGAGCTCCGTAACGGTTGTTAGGTCGTCACACCATCTCACGCCTGTCAGTATGCTAGTGGAGGTCATGTTGCCGACCGGCCCGTGGGGGCGGAAGTCCCAGCCTCCTCCTGCGTTGTACCTCTTGTAGATCGACAGGCATCGTTCTCTCAGTGTTGCGTCAAATGCTATGTGGTCAAGCACGACGTTCATGGACCGGTTGCAGATGATGGCAGCCGGGTCAGTGCGGTGGCTCTTCAATAAAACGGTGCGTATTGCGAGGCCTGCGCGCGTCCCATAGTCACTGCCCCAGAGGCAGGTGTTGACGGCGGTGGAGAGTTCCTTCAAGCTAGACTGCGAGGGCAGGGCGTACGGGACCTCATACAGCGCACCCGGGAGGATGCATTCTGACACAATTCTATACTTGTGGTAGAAAGCCAGCGGCATACATCGTAGGCGTTGTAGGGCTGCAACGGCCTTGCGGACTCGTTCCGGAGAGGACCGTCGAGAGTGCTTCGAGCAGTAGAGGTAGACCCCTAGGATCTTGACCTTCACCAATGTTTTGTATCTGTGACCTGTGTTCGAGACAAGAGTGCTGGTGAAGCTCTCACGTGATCCAAATGCAACGGTTTTGATGTCGTTAAGTTTCATGCCGGTGATGGCACAGAACCTCTCCACAATGCGCAGGCATGGCTCTAAGCTGTTCATCGACTTCCGTGACAGGAGGGTGATGTCGTCCGCGTACGCACGTGAGCAGGTGTTCTTGCAGCTGTCCAGGTCCTTCAGCAGCACTGCGACCAGCGCATTGATCAAGACGACGCTGATGGGGCATCCCTGGAGGATGCCGTTCGTCACTCTGAACGAGGTACCCACGCCAAGTGGAAGCTGGAACCTACGTTGCAAAAAAATCTTCACCCCCGGTCACTGCTTCCCGGCAGCTGATCGTCCTGTCCCCCCGTGGCCCTGTAGGAGAACCCATGGGATTTCAGGTACAGTTTGGCCCATGCCACACTGAACTCCAGGGGGCACTTGGAGAGGGATGTGCTGCCGGGTCTGCTCTTCTCCACGAGCCCTCTGGCAACTGCCGCAAATCTGCTCTCCACAATGGGTGTGCCAGTGGCACGTGCTTTGTCAAAAGCACAGCACAGCTGCGTCTCCTCCTCCGGCAACATCAACTTCGCGCGGGGGGGTTTTTTGTTTTGTCTTTGTTTATGGGGGTTTGGGATTTCTTCACGATTTTTAGCTTGACATTTATTCTAACTGTACGGTAACGTGGCCCACGGTAAATCATGCAGGTACTAGCCTAAATTCAGTGAAGGTAAAATCAGTGAAATTAAATTCAGTGAATTTGGGCCTTTTCGTTCACTGATTTTAATTTCACTGAAAAAAGCCCCACTGTATAAGCCTCTCGTGCTTAGCCATCTAAAAAAGATCGGGTTTTTTTTTGTGCGCTCAAAGCCGGGAAAAATAACTATTTATTCCAGTGAAATAAGAACGATGTTATTTCACGCGCAACGAAAAAGGCTAGTACGCTATTTCCCGAAGCGAGCGGAGGGGAGCAGGACACGTTAGTTTGTGGATGATATGAGAAGTGGGCACACAGTGCAGGAAGACATGGAATGACTTCATCACCTTCAACTGAGCTGAAGGGAACAACAGCGCCAAAGAGCGTTAATAAAAAATGAGCACAGGCGGGAACACTTGTAAAGGCATTACCCACACCGTATTTATATAAGAAAGGAGACGTTGCGGCACCTTCTGACTGATCTATATGCCACCAACCACCCCTCTAACACAAACGACACAACCGACACAACCCTCCTATTGCCTGCTTCCGTTTCAACCATTTTACTCTCAGAATATCCCATCATCCCCTGGAAGTTGTGAGGCTCGGTCCCACGAAACATTGAGAGGGGAGTGCTGACGGAGGGCCTGACGTAATGGCATAGCCGGCCCGAGCACTGTTGTTGTGGACCGAGCGAGGAGTTTTAGAGCTGTGGTGGGCAGGCAGAGGTCTGAGGCTACGGCATGTTTCATGTCTTGCAGGGTGGTGGTCATGGGGTTGAGGTAGACTGTGCTGTGCTTGCCACAGAGGGTGCGGTAGGGTATGGGTGTACATGCTAGCACCTCTGCGCGCATCCGGAACAGCGTCATGTCCTGTGCCACCATGGCGTTCATCACCCGACACGTTCTGGTCACAGCAAACGCATCCCCACCCCCACAGTACTGCAAACACAATGACAGCACTCCCATTTCAACCCCCATCAGCCCCAACCGTTTTGCAGGTAACAGATCTACCGGGTGTTCCCCCTGGATCAACCCAAAGTGGACCGGCATTGTTCTTTGTGTGGCAAAAAAAAAAAAAAAAAAAAACGCCTCACGCAGTTACTGAGAAAGAAGAAAAAAAAAGGGGTGCGCCAGGCTCTGGCTAATTTTTCAGCAAAAGTTGGCCTCGGGAGGGTGGTGGTGGGGGATCTGTTAAGAAGAAACTGTGAAAATGAAGGGAGAGAGAGAGAGAGAGAGAGAGAGAGAGAGAAAGGAAAATTTTGTGTGGAGAGGGTGGGGTATTTTATTTTCTTTTCGTTTCTTTACTTTTTGATAGAGTAGCTTTTTTTTAAATTGGTATATAACGCAGGTACCACCGAAGAAATACGTGGATCTGAAAGATTATTTTTTTGGAATTGTGTAGTAGTGCCGACGCAAGGGTACACTTTTCTAAGAAAGAAGGGGTGTGTGGAGAGGTTATGATTGACTTTGTGTATTTTTTTTTTTTTTGATAAATTATTGGAGTAGCAGTTGCCTCGGTTTTATGTTGCCACAGTTGTGCAAATCTCCACTTTTTCCAATATTTTTTTTCCCTCCCCCATTCATTTTTTTTTTCTCCGGGGGTTTGTTGGCATCGATTTATTTGAATAATTGCTCTTGGTGATTTGCGACAAAATTTAAAAAAAAAAAATGGATAGGGTTCTGGGCGGTGAAGAGAGGGGTGTGAGAAAGCCATGGACACAGACATTCAAGGATGTATCACACGTTTTTTTTTTTTTTTTTTTTTTTTTTTTTTTTCGTTTCACAATTTTCAGACACGCATCTCTTTGTTGGGAAATAATAGAGCAAGAACAACACAAAAAGAATTGATGCTGTCTCCCCCTCCCTCATACACCCCTTTGAGAAAAATTTTAAAAATACAAGAAAGAGAAGTTGAAAGTACAAACACCCCCGCTTAGTTTATCAAAACGGAAGGAAACAACTTCAGAAGATAGGGGAAAAACGTCGCAATATATCAGTCAAGTTGTAGTTAATTACAAACTATGGGGGGGCTCTTAAGGTAGCCAAATGCCTCGTCTTCTAATTGAAGACGCGCATGAATGGACCAATGAGATTCCTTCTGTCCCTACCTACTATCTGGCGAAACAGCAGTCAAGGGAACGGACTTGAAACTGTCAGCGGGGGGAAACATGACAAAATCATGTTTGAGAAACGATCGTCTACGAGTAATGCTATTGTGTTCAACGCCGTGTGAATGGTAAATACCGTGTGGGTAAAAAATGCTGGACATTTTTTTTTGATAGACCTTTTTGGTTAGGTTGGAGAGAAGTTGAAAGTGCAAAACGAACACCTCACCAATCCGGGGCAGTTTGCCGAAACACGGTGAGGTGCAGGATATCTCCGAAATCAACGTCACGAAAGAGTCCAGCATTCAGGGTTTTTTCTAGGGGGAGCGGGGGGGGGGACGCCGTCCCCCCCCAGATTTTGGGGGGAAACGCGTCCCCCCCCGGGGGGGGACGCATTTTGACTTGGGAAAAAAAGGATATGGGGGGTGGTTGGGGGTCACCCGCACATACCCCCATTTGGGACACCACGTACGTAACCCGCACCAGAAAAAAAAGGGGAGGCAGGGAGTCGAGCGCGCGCGAAGCGCGTCTTATCCCCTTCCTGGCATCATTGTGAAGAGGATATAGCGAGGTGAAGTTTCAGACCGTGCCCCCAATTCACTCAATCTTTGCACCATTTGACGGACCGAACAAAAGAGTGAGAATAAGGGATCGGCAAAAATAAAAAAGTAGCGTACCGTGCGCCTGCGGCGCAACTCAAAACTTATGAGCGGAATCCCACAGCCCTCTACCATAGTTTGGCTGTACAAATGTTCAATTTTAGGTCACAATTTTTTGAAATGTTGCGTACCGTGGCTTCGCCAGAAAGTTCTGACCGCCGTTTCTTCTTGTACTGAGGGAAGGTTCCGTGGAACATGAGAAAAAGGGTTGGTTTGGTTCTTGATGTACGTTACCATCCCACGTTATCACGTATTTACGTGAAATGAAGGGGCTTTTTTGCGCGGAGCGCGAAAATTTTTGACCCCTTTTTGGACATATCTTCACGGTTTTGGAAAAATTTTCCATGAAGATAAGCGGAAACCCTGCTTGCACCTGCGAAAAAAAAATTTTTTGGGTGGTTTTTTTGCGTCCCCCCCCAGATCTGAAAAAAAAAATCCTAGAAAAAACCCTGGCATTTAAAAAAAAAAAAAAAAATTGCAGTATTTTGAAAATAAAAATCTTATCTATTTATGTGCTAACAGCCAACCTGAGGGTGACCAGACCACACAAAATTGTCACCTGAAGGTATGTTTAATTTTGTATCGACAAAAGAAAAAAATCGCCCTCAAAAAAAAAAGGGTAGGTTCTCTGTCGTAAATCGCCACCCACCCCGAAAGGGTTAGGATACTTACATTACCTAGTTTTCTTTTAATTTTGTAGCATCGAATAATCCCCAATTGTCAAAGAAAAAGAAGGAGGGAGGGGGGCAAAAATGCAAAAAAGCTGACAAGATGATTGTTAGCCTCGCATACTTAGTAACGTGAAGAACAAGAACAAAAAAAATGGCTGTTTATTGGGGTGAAAAGAAAAAGGATTTTTTTCATACGAGTTTTGAGGTCTAGGGTAGTTTGTGCATTGCTGACCAATGGTACACTCCAATACTGTTGCCCCCGTTTTTGTTATTTGAAAAATTGCCTGCACAACACCAGACCATTTTTTTAAAAAAATATTTTTCTATTTGCACCTGCCTGTCTCTTCTTCGAACAATCCTCGAAGTTCGACAGTCGAAAAAAAAGGGGAAAATGACATTGGAGACTATGGCAATGATACGACCTGAAACATATGGGGAGATGGGAGGGGAAGGAAAGAGAAGTCGAGATGAGCCTAAGCCTTGAGCTTAGTCAATAAGAAAGCGTGAATAGATGATGTGCCACAGAGTGCACATCGAGGGGATGGGAAATATAAGAAAGGGAACAAAAGAGGGGAAAAAAACATAAAGATAAATCAAGTGGAGCGAGGAAGGAAGACATGACGGGTTAGGGGAGGGGATTAAAACCCTGCTCGGGTAAGTCCCCACATCTTCCCGTAATCCCGCATGACGGCAGCAGAGACCCTCCAGCATATTAATGTATCAAGTGGACAGGTTAGAGCAAGCAAAGCAAAGCCGGAAAAAAAATAGAAAGAGGTTTTTTTATATTCAGGCTCTTGGTCAGGGGTTTATATAGGTTTTAGAGGGTTTCGTTGAATCCTGGTCAAATCCTGGTTGAACCTTGGGCACGCTTTGCGCGACCCGGCACCCAGACGGGCTCAAGTTGGGGGACTCCGGCGGAATGTGGAATGATGATGAGCGAAGCTGAAGGTGCAAACGCCTCTACAGACGCAGGTGCCAGAATTCCTCGGTTATCCAACTGCGGAGTTGGGCTCTTCATTGATATTAACACATGGCACACAAATTTTCAGTAACCGCAGTACATTTACAAAAAGAAACGGCGGTCATGGCACCCAAAGGTTCCTGGCAAAGCCACGGTAAGCAAATTGGCCGAGGATTCTGTGAAGACTTGGTGAAGATGGTCAGGCTGACCAGGATTTACCCTCCCCTATATAACCTCCTGACTCTTGGTGAGTTTTTTGTCCAGTCGATGAAAGTGCGGGGGATCTCCCTTTTGTGTCACCTGTTTTTAGTATGGTTCTTTGTGTCATATTGACAGTTGCCACCGAAAGGTAGTTTCTGTAAGAAAGAAAGATTTATGAGATGAACCTAAGCCTCGCGTGCTTGGTCACCTTATTTTTAAAAAGAACGTTTGGAAGACGATAGCGAGCCTCTGCTCAGTCACCTTGATCAAAAAAAAAAAGGATACGCAGACAGCACACCTCATCCCTAAAGACTGTGGGAGACTGGTCTGACATATTTTTATTTTTATTTTTTGAAAACTTGATTGTGCCAGTGTAGCCACCCCTAGAGTGCGCAACACTATAATTTCTTTTTTTTATTTCCTTGCAGTATCAACAAATCACCTGAAAAAGAAAATAGGGTACAGGGAAAGTGGAACCACAACTTCATGTCTACATAACTAGACTGGGGGGGTTTCTAATGAAAAAAAAAAAAAAATATAAGATGAACTTAAGCCTCTCGTTGCTTGGTCACCTTTGCAAAAATAATAAAAGGGTACAGAGAGAGCGGAAGGTGCGGGAAGAGAGCGGGAGTTGTAGAAGGAAAAGTTGAAAGATGAGTACGCATTGTGTGCGTGCACATCCTAAAAACATTTTTTTTTTTTTTTTTTTTGATAAATTGTTGGAGTAGTGGTAGTTGCCTCGGGTTGTGTTGCCACAGTTGTGCAAATCTCCACCCCCTTTTTTTTTTGTTGTGCGGCATCAACAAAATTGTTCACTAATAGATAGGTTGAGTGCCTCCAAGAGAAAGGGCTAGGGTCTACGTGCAGACAGCACACCCCTCGTCCCTTGAGAGTGTGGCAGGAGACAAAAGTTGAAAACTCTGGTCTGTCAAATGGTTGTATCTTTTTCTTGCTTCATTGTTTTTTTTTTTCGGGAAGCTTTTTCGTTGTCTTCGTGGAGAAACAGTACAATCAAGAGTACCGTGTGTGGACTTCTCTTTTGATAATCTCAATGGTTAAGTACAACTGCCAAACAAGACAGTGTGCACTCAGAAAACCCTCATCCAAAAAAAAAAAAAAAAAAAAAAAAAAAAAAAAATAACTATTTATTCAACGCCTTTTAGCGTGGTTTTTTTTTGCGATAACTTCACGCATTTTTTTCCCAGGCGAGTGGTAGTTAATTTGCCGAGCGAAGCGAGGCAAATTGAATCCACGAGCCTGGGAAAAAAATAAGTGAAGTATCGCAAAAAAATTCGCTAAAAGGCGTTGAATACGTAATTTTATTTCACGATAAATAAAGTATACGAAAGGATTTGGCACTTTTAGCGTGACTCATTTATTGTGCAATAACTAACGAGTATGTGTGCCTCCGGGTAGCTCTCATTACCCTCCCGCCAACGCTACCGGGAATCCCGCGGGACCCCTAGCTAGGCTAGCGGGACTCCAGCTGGGGGGCTGGTGGGCCTGAGGGGCTGGAGGGGGGCTAAAAAAGACTGGAGGGTCCCTCCAGCCTTGCTACCCTCCCGCCTGCTTTTGCTCGCTGGGAACCTGCAAAAACCTGGTGAACTGGGCCCATACCCTGGTATGTGGGGTGGGATACGCATTTTCGGGGTGGCAGAACCATGTGTGAGCCACAGGGTGGTGCACGTGTGACCCCATGCAGTACCACACAACTCACGTTTTTACACACACAACAACGGCATATAGCATGTAACGCACACAGTACGTAGCCTACACCGCGTGTACGCATAGCGCGTAGCGTGTGGTCGGGTTCGGAAAGCTGCCTCAACGGTACACAAAGCTACATCCCGACCTCTTGCCACCCTCAGTGTCCCGACACCTCGGGTTCTAGCGGGAGGCGGGAAATGGCTGTCGTGCAAGAGCGAGACCTTCAGAAGATCCCCGCCCATCACAGAATATCATGCCAGCCACCACCTTCCTCACAATGAAGTAAAGGGGGTGGTGTGTCCTTCGCCTTGATAGGTAATGAAGGAGTCGATTTCTTGTTTCGTGAGTGCAGAGTGCGTTGGACTGTCGTGTCGGTAGCCGTCTGGTGTTGCTTCAAGAGACACACGAACCTCGGAAACTGGTCTTGCAGTTGCACCCCATACTTGCTCGCCAACATGCTGCTCAGCTTACTGAAAGCTGTCCATTACGACGACAATTTGTACGTGAGATCGTCACGGAGATACACTATGTACGAAACGAAGTCGGCTTCCGTGGGCATACTGTCAGGCTTGCCAATGAATTCCTTAAACAGCGGTCCCATTCACGGACGTACGGTGTCGACAATGCCAGTCCTTCAGCAAAATCACTGTGGTGCTTGTCCATCTCCTGTCGGAGGACCGTTTGCGTCTTACATCCTTCAGCATGTTACATGTGTCAAAAAAAAATGGGAAAAGGGCAAAAAATTTTCGAAATTTTCAATTTTTAGGCGGGTGGTGGAGCAGGATGTGCCAAAATTTAGCGTGAAGTTATCGCCAAAAAAAACCACTGTTTTGGCGTGAAAAAAACAAAAATAAAATCACGCTCTGAAGGAATTGCAGTGAAAAAAAGTGAAAAGGCGTGAAATAAAGTTCAATTAGCGTGGTTTTTATTTGCGAAAAAAACACGGCGTGAAATTATCATTAAAAAGAATCACGCTAAAAGTGCCAAATCCTTCGTATACTTTATTTAACTGTGGAATAAAAAAAAAAAAAAAAAAACGACTTTTCTCGGTAAAAAATAGCTATTTTTATCGCTTCATTATCAAGGAAACCCCGGTAAATGAATCACACCAAATTGACAACTCCCCCAAAAGGTGGGTTATGTACTCAATTTTTGCGAAAAGCTAGGCTATTTCTTTTTCAGGGAGGAAAATAAAATAGAATCTGACTTCAGGATATGTCAAGTGAAAAGAAAAAGTTGACTTGAAATACAAAAGCCCTCTCGTGACAGTGTACCTTTGGTACATGACCCGGCTGTACGGGAGGGTGGACAACCCAACCATGCAGTCCTACATCCATTTCGTGGTTTTACATCTGAAAGAAAATAAAAACTGATATCTGAGTGTAAGCTAGTATGATAAAGAAAGAAACGAAATCAAAAAAAAAACAAAAAGAATTTTTCGTTGTGATTGCACCGGATTTTTGTTGGAGTGTGTAGGGACAAAACCACAAACTTTTCTGTGGATACGTTGTGTCCTGTTTACGTCGCTCTCACCAAAAAAATCGGGCACACTCAGATACGTTATCATTTCCTCCCCTCCAACCTTTGCAAGTCGGTTGTCTCAAAAAAAAAAAAAAAAAAACTTTTCGTCGCTCCGCAAATTTGTTGTGTTTTTCTGTTGCATGAGTATTAGGTGGGGAAACAAAACACTGAATGGTGCTCCGGGAGGGGTCGATATTGACAGGTCGTTGACCGACTTCCGAAATCACCACTGAATGAAAAACAATTTGCAGACACGCAACTTCCATCGATTCTATTTCCTCTTTGCCACAGCCTGATATAAAAAAAGGAGGTTTTTTTAGAGTACAAAAAGGGGGGGGGGGTAAAAAGGTCGTTTTAGTCGAGGTCATGTAGGCGTATCCTGGGATATACAGCTACACTGCTATTTAGAATAAGGGTTACCGTATTCGTACAAAAATTATCGACCATAAAAAGAGGTCGAACTTCCAGAAAAATCCTGAAAATGGTCGAACATTATTACGATCGATAATTTTTTGTACGAATACGGTCCCATTATTTTCATTCAATTTGGGGGAAATCAACAAAAAGAAAAAAGGAAAAAAAAAAAAAAAAGATCGGGTCTTTGTTTGTGCGCTCAAATCCGGGTAACAAAAAGGTGGGAAAAAGCGTGAATTCGTATTGGTATTTTTTGTGAAGCAAAGTGAACGAAACAGACAATTACAAAAAAAATCATGCTTTTTCTATTTTCCGTTTTGTTTGCCCAAAAAAAAAAAAAGCGCTGCCTCCAATCTTTTTTTTGGTGACAACTAAAATGATGTTGTATAAAAAAAAGAGAGAATTTCTGAAAGGCAGTAAGATGAACCTAAGCCCTCTCATGATTAGCCATCTTACTGATTTTTATTTTATTTTTTTTTCTTGGGGTGATCTGGGGACTTTTTTTTCCAGATTATTCACTAGCGATTCACAAAAATTCACAAATATTCACAAATATTCACAAAAACCCACACACCCGCGTATCACGTGTGTTTCCGCCTCGTTGTGAATTTTCGTGAATTTTTGTGATTTTTTGTGATTTTTTTTTGGTTTTTGGTGTGGTGCATAACCGATTACCCGTGTTTCTACCAGTTTAAACGACGGCATTTGCATTTCCGGAATCCGCCCGGCCAGTGGTGGGGTCAATTTGCCGAAATGGACAAGTTCTCGTTTTTGGTCAATTTCACAGTATACACAGTATACACAGTATACACAGTATACACAGTATACACAGTATACACAGTATACACAGTATACACAGTATACACAGTATACACAGTATACACAGTATACACAGTATACACAGTATACACAGTATACACAGTATACACAGTATACACAGTATACACAGTATACACAGTATACACAGTATACACAGTATACACAGTATACACAGTATACACAGTATACACAGTATACACAGTATACACAGTATACACAGTATACACAGTATACACAGTATACACAGTATACACAGTATACACAGTATACACAGTATACACAGTATACACAGTATACACAGTATACACAGTATACACAGTATACACAGTATACACAGTATACACAGTATACACAGTATACACAGTATACACAGTATACACAGTATACACAGTATACACAGTATACACAGTATACACAGTATACACAGTATACACAGTATACACAGTATACACAGTATACACAGTATACACAGTATACACAGTATACACAGTATACACAGTATACACAGTATACACAGTATACACAGTATACACAGTATACACAGTATACACAGTATACACAGTATACACAGTATACACAGTATACACAGTATACACAGTATACACAGTATACACAGTATACACAGTATACACAGTATACACAGTATACACAGTATACACAGTATACACAGTATACACAGTATACACAGTATACACAGTATACACAGTATACACAGTATACACAGTATACACAGTATACACAGTATACACAGTATACACAGTATACACAGTATACACAGTATACACAGTATACACAGTATACTGTGTATACTGTGTATACTGTGTATACTGTGTATACTGTGTATACTGTGTATACTGTGTATACTGTGTATACTGTGTATACTGTGTATACTGTGTATACTGTGTATACTGTGTATACTGTGTATACTGTGTATACTGTGTATACTGTGTATACAGTACAGTACAGTACAGTACAGTACAGTACAGTACAGTACAGTACAGTACAGTACAGTACAGTACAGTACAGTACAGTACAGTACAGTACAGTACAGTACAGTACAGTACAGTACAGTACAGTACAGTACAGTACAGTACAGTACAGTACTGCAAACCCAAAAAAAATCACAAAACCTGCACTAGCGATTCACATAAATTCACAAAAGTTCACAAAAATTCACCAAAATTCACAAAACCTGCACTAGCGATTCACAAAAATTCACATTCATTCACAAAAGATCCCACACATGGTGTATCACGTGTGTTTTCGCCTCGTTGTGAATTTTTGTGAATGGCTGGTGAATAATCTGGAAAAAAAAGTCCCCAGATCACCCCATTTCTGTTCAATGAATAAAAGAATTTTGCACCAAAAACATAACGAAGAAAGGACAGATTCAAAACAAAGAAAAAACAAAGAACGGTGACCACATTGCGTGCAAAAAAAAGAAGAAAAAAAAGAGAAAAAAAAAAAAAAAACAGCCTCAGGTCTGAAGTCTACTCCTTGAGGGGGGGGGTAACATTGGACAGTGAAGACTGTATGGCAGTTACACTCATCCAAAATAGGAAACCCCAAAATAAGAAAATCTGAAAGACGGAATATGCCTTGTGCATACAATTATCTTTGAAGGGGAGGGTTCGTTGATCGCAAAATTGTATAGTGTAGCGCATCCTCGGGTGTCTACTAATACAAACCAAGTTTTCAACAAAAAAGAAATTTATTTCAACATATGCATTCAACATAGAAAGCATAGAACAAGAGAAAAGTGCAAAAAAAAAAACGCCTCACATTCATTGGCGGACGCAGACACTAGAAACATTTTTCGGGTTGCAGCCGCTCCCCCCCTAGTTTGCCGTCGCGCAGGTTTTAGAGATTCCTCTCCAGACTGCTGCTAAGGTTTGGGGGATCAGGGTAAAAGAAAAGTTTAAGATGAACCTAAGCCTCTCCTTGCTTACTCACCTTTGATCACAGGGTAAAGAAAAAGGGTTGTTTAGAAGAATGATCTGAGCCTCCTGCTCCCCTCAATCAACAAAGAAAGCTTGAAAACATGGTTGCACTTCTCTCTGTGCACATTATAATAATAACGAAAAAAAAAAAAGAGGGGAAAGAAGGGGGTAAAAAGGAATCTAAGCCTCGCATACTTAGCACCTCAAAATATATGATAAAAAGTGACGTTGATAGCGCAATGCCCTGGGGACGCTGACACTGATAAAAAGGGGGCGAGTCGGGGGGGGTGGTGGGGGGAAAGGGGGAGAACCCTTTCACCTTTTAAAGAAGGGTTGCACGCTAGCTGTACAGGGCATTCTGATGTATTATTTTTTTACCATAAAAAAGAACAAAATCGAGGAGGCGCACGCAGAAATCATGATGGCAATAAATACATCAAAAAAAAATGCACAATTCAAGCATTTTGGGGTTTTTTGTATGAGTTTTTATGAAGATTCTGTTCTTTGAAAACTTGGCTGCATCAGGTATAGACTAGAGACTGATTGAGAGAGGTTGCTTGTTGTTGCAGTTGTAACTTTTTTTTTCTGTTATATTTGGTAGTGTTCATCAAAATCAATAGACTAAAGACACCCGAGGATGCACTTCCACTATACTGAAAACCGATATTATTTTTCTGTGCTCTTGGTGTGGGTGGGGGTGTTTGGTATTATTTCCTTTTCTCTCTCCATCGGGGTTGACATGAAAACGGTAGTGGTAGTGCCAAACGCATCCATCCACCTGCATACATAAAGAAACGAGCGGAAGAAAAAAAAAAGGGGCATACACAGGCGGGAGGAGTGAGAGAGCCTACACTACCCAAAAAAAAAGAGAGAGAGAAAAATGGAAATAACGAATGTTCCTCTCTGCACACCCACACCAAGGGAGAGGTGGTATGACCGACCCACCTGTCCACCTTTTTTAAAAATCAGTTACCGTAAAAATGTAAATATGTTGGGTAATAATGTTGGAACGAACGAGCGTCTTTTTTGGGCAGTTCAAACATTATTACGTTCCCAACATATTTTGCCTTCTTTCTTTTTTGATAGGGGACGGGGGGAGGGCGGGATGTGCAAGCAAAGTTAAAGCAGGCCCTGTCCACTAGCAGAGCGGAAGGGTTGACTAAATTTACACTACTGGTGCTTCCGGGAGGGGGTCGATATTGAACAGGTCCCTGACAGGTCGTTTGATCGATTTCCAAAAAGCACCAACTACCAATATATTTAAAATGAAAAAATGCACAACACACTGTTTTGAGCAATGCTCCATTTGGACAGGAGTTCTTTGCTCAATTTTTTTTTGATCAAAAAATACAAAAAAAAAAACAAAGAACAAACACACACAATTGTCACCTACAATTCAATGTAGTCGATCTTGCACGACGCACATTCCGTAACCTTTGGAGCTGCTGCGATCGTATCCCGCTCTCTCTCCTTCTCCTTCTCCTCCCTCCTCTCCGGAAGTGACGCCCCGCGCTCCATCCTGAGTGAGGACGCTCTCCTGGATTCTTTAACTTTGTAGATAGGATACATGAGCTCCCCTGCTGACGAGCCTTCGTGGTGCGATGCTGTATCGGAGGGGAGAATACCACTGCCGTCACCGCCTGCACCTGTGCCTGCACCACCTAACCCTGTTGCTTGAGAGAAGGAGATTCGGCTGTAGCTTTGGCTCTGCGACAGTGCGGTGCTGTCCTTCACTTTCCCTCCAATGTCCTGCCCATCATCGGCCCCTAAAGGATGCAGCAAGTTAAACGACACTTCGTGATATTCATTTCGGAGGTGCTGGCACTTTGCACACCCCGCCTTGCATTCGTGCCTCGGCTTTCCAAAATAGCATCCATGCTGTTCCTTCGAAATCCTCATACTATACAACACCGTCAAAATGTCAATACACATCTTCACCATGCAGACCCAAACCATAGCCACAGCGAGGGAGGATGCGATTTCGAATAGATCCTCTCGTTCGGTTGCAGCGGAAATGAAAGCGGTGACCGCAAAACTGAACTCGAGACCAGCAATCACAATTTCCGTCAAGGTTTCGATGGGGCGTAAGAACGGACGGTCTTTCAGAAGCACACCAGCCCAGACACATGGAACTCCGATCATCATCCCGGCACGCCCGGCACAGGTTAACATTGTGGTAGGGCGCCATCCAGCTAGACCTCCCAACACAGCCATGCAGATCAACTGAACAACAAAGTACCCTGCGTGTTGAGAATGAAACCCATCGAAGACTGCAGACAGGCACGCCACCCGCGCAGGGGACATCACAAAGCCGGTTGGGCTCTGCGCCCACTCTCCACGAGGGGTGACGAAGTTGTAGAAGATGTTCCTCCGTGCGGTGGGGACGACCTCGCAGCATCGTGACGCAGAGCGTGTCTGCAGTAAGAGAACCAGCAAGAAGGCCAGGCACAGCAGCAGCGTGAGAATACCCCACAGCCGTCCGTCATCGTCGTAGAGAAACAACGAAAACGCACTCTGCACAAAAGTAATCCAAAAGAACTCAATAAAGAGAAGAAGAAGCGGAATAGGCGTGCGTGACAAAGCACCAAGCAGCCCGTCCGCAGAAGACAACATCATCGCAGCAACAAAGAAGATGGCAAGAACGCCGACTAAGAGAAGCAGGTTGCCCACGATCGCACCGCGGGACTGCGCATAGTCGCCCCCACCTATGACCATGAAGGTAGGGTTCTGTGTGAACTCAAGCTCCTCTGTGCCTGTCTTGGGGCAGTCCAGGAGCTGCAGGAGGACAAGGCTTCTGCTGATCCTGCCACCTCCACGTGCAAACGTGCCGCCCAGGCTTGTTGCAACGGCAGCGACGGCGACGGTGCCTGCAACAACGCCCCCACCGACTGCCTGCACCTGTGTGACCTTTGCTGTCGGCACGGTGGGCGTCGGGGCAGTGGCGTTGAGCGGTGCCGTCGTGGGAGCGAACGTCGGCGGCGATGTGGGGGACAGTGTCGGTGGCAGCGTGGGTGCTGCCGTCGGTGGTGCGGAGGTGATCGGCGCATCTGTCGACGGTGCTGACGTCAGCGGCGCTGTCGTTAAGGGTGCTGGAGTCAGTGGTGATGTTGTTAACGGTGCTGTGGTAAGTGGTGCTGACGTCAACGGAGCCGTTGTTAACGGCACTGGAGTCGGCGGTGCAGGTGTAGGTGGTGACGGAGTTAGTGGTGCTGGTGTTGGAGGTGCGGGTGTCGGAGGTGCGGGTGTTGGTGGTGCTGGTGTTGGGGGCGCTGGTGTTGGAGGTGACGGAGTTGGCGGGGCTGGTGTCGGTGGTGACGGAGTTGGCGGTGCTGGTGTCGGTGGTGCTGGTGTAGGTGGTGCAGGTGTTGGCGGTGCCGGTGTAGGTGGTGACGGAGTTGGTGGTGCGGGTGTCGGTGGTGCTGGTGTTGGAGGTGCAGGTGTCGGAGGTGCGGGTGTTGGTGGTGCTGGTGTTGGGGGCGCTGGTGTTGGAGGTGACGGAGTTGGCGGGGCTGGTGTCGGCGGTGAGGGTGTCGGTGGTGCTGGCGTCGGCGGTGCTGGTGTAGGTGGTGCAGGTGTTGGCGGTGCTGGCGTCGTCCCAATACACTTTACGTTCACCGCAAACCCGTTATTCGTAAACGTCTTCTCTGTCGTGAACACCAGGGTGAACTTAGTGCTGGCAAACGTAATTGGCGTGAGGGAGGGCCCACCGCCGGCACAGAGATCGGTCACAGCACCACTTTCCTGCATAACCTGCAGCGTACTGAGAAAACACACATCTGTGGTGGTGAAGGCCAGCTCTGGGTTTCCTGAGTCACACACAAAGCCGTAACACAGGTTGAGCCCCTGCTTCCAGGTCAGCAATGTTGTGTCAACTTCGATGTTATAGTCTTGAGTTTTCCCTGCAGCTGTATCTGACACTTGATGAACACACGTTGCTGGCGAGTACAGAGGTGTTGGGGCTACTGCGGGCTCACAGGACCAGGTCATGGAGAACCCTGCAAAGTGCTTCAGGTTGTCAGATCTGAAGAGAAGTGTTACGTCGCCTGCACTGGCCACCTGGTAGGAGGGAGGTGCCGCACCACAGATGGCAGCACTGTCACCACCACCGTCGTCGTACACACGCAGACTGTCGCAGTTGCATCCAGGGCACCCACCTGTGCAGCTACCCATCTCGAAACAGAGCGCACTGTTCTCAACCTCAAAGCTTGTGTAGCTCATGTGCACGAAGCTCCCCGGTGCAGCAAGACACCTCAGTTGCCAACAAAATCTTGCGTTAGAGGGATACTCAGTTGCAGGTAACGCAGGGAACGTGACAGTACCCCCATCATCCAGCACCGTCGTCGTGTACGCCCCTGTACATGCGGCATTCAAACCGGCCGCGACACTCGCAACAAACAAAGCCAACATTATATTTTAAAAAAATCACCCCATCAAAAGCAATGTGATGTGTGGGATGCTGAAAGTGGTGGGTTAGTGGAAAAGAAAAAAACAGAGGGGGGAAAAAAATCAGTCGCTTTCTTCAAGTAGAAAGCCCCGCGTCAAATAAAATGGTTCTTATTTCACTCGCTGTGTAGGTGGTGTTTGAGAACGGGGTTGTGCTGGGTGGGCGGGAAGCGAATCAGCGGGAAAATTATAACCGCACTTTTCCTTTTTCGTGTTAGGGCTTAGTTATTTTTTTTCTTGGTACGCGTCCGGGACCCCCCTCAAATTTTGAGCGCGCGCGCGCAAAAAAAAAAAGAAAAAAGCAAAAAAACGCAAAAAAAAAAATTCAAAAAAAAACCAAAAAAAAAAAAAAAAAAAAAAATAAAAATAAAATACCCTCATAGTATAAATTATGTTATTGTTACAAATAAATTATTTCGGCGATTTTTATTTTTTTTATAACATTTTTGCATTTTGTTACTTTTTTCATTTTTTGCATTTTATTTTTTTGTAACATTTTTGTTACGCCGCAGGCGTAACAAAAATGTTACTGGGGGGGCTAATAAAGCATACAGCGCGGAAACCCCTGCCACATGATGGTGTAAAAATCTAGCTTTTTACACAGAGTCACTCAACGAACCCTTTTTTGCGGAGCAAAAAAGGGAAAATGGCGCCGCAGGCAAAAAAAAATTGAGGTACAGCCTGGATCGTGTGGTCAGCAACCCAGTTCCCTATGGTACTCCCGTGGTTCAACCATGGCTCTTTATTTTTTCTTTGTAACATTTGTTACTTTTTGCCCAACTGCAAAAAAACGAATAAAACATTTTATTAAATTGTTACAAAAAAAATGTTACTTTTGGGTCATTTTTTTATTAATTTATTTTTGAAAAAACATTATTTTTACTATGAGGGTAGCAGGAAGTAGCTCCTAGTCTACTGCACTGCTCATCCACGGTGTGAGGGAGAACCGATTCTTAGTCACTTAGGCCGTGACGGCTTCCTCCTCGGTGTCAATCGCAGCTAGGGGGCTGAGCCTCTGTGTGCAGAGCCGGGTCACCTGCATCCGGGTACCAAAAAAAAATAACTTGTTTTGGCTGCAAAATCAATGTTGTGCCCAAAAAAAAAAAATTTCGAAAAAAAAATATTCGGGAAAAAAAATTGTTGAAATTTTCCAACTTTTTTTTTTATACTTTTCTATGCACACCACACCGGCATATTTTTTTTTATTTTTTATTGCACGTCGGGGCACTTTAATTTCACTCCCCTAACAAATTCCTGTAGAAAAATAAAAACGGCAGTGAAATAAAAAAGGCTTTATTTCTTTATTTCACTCTTTATTGTTGTATGAATAGTTCTGTAACCTCTCTCTCTTTTACGGCAGGTAACCGGTTGAGGTGATACTTCCGGACTGAGGAAGGGCATTCTTTTACTTTTTTATTTTGCCTGGACGGGGATGGGGGCGGCTTTGTCTAGATTGTTTTTATATTGTAGTCTTTTGTTGGGTTAAGGGGATTGGCAGACAACACTGGGGACCTCCTTGGACCACAGCTGTTGGCGTTGTCAAGCTCTACCCGGCTGTACACGGTCGGCCTGAAAACAGGTCCGAATCTAGGCTATGTGAACGAAATAACTCTTTATTTCACTGCTCGATTTTTTTTTTTTTTTTCGCAAAGACAAAATTTTCGGCCGAAAAAAAAAATTTTTTTTGGGCTCAGATGGACCCAAAAATGCAAATAAAGCAAGAATTTTGATGTTTTGAGCATCACATATTTATTCCCCGGTCATTTTCTGTACAAAAACCCGGTTTGTATGGGCCAACGCCTTAGCAAAAATCCGAAAAATCGGGGAAAAAAAAATTTTTTTCCCCGGAAAATTTCGACTCCTGGGTGGGGTCTTGGGGTACCGAAAAATGCAAAAAAACGCAAAATTTGGGTATTTTGACCATCTGAGGGATTTTTTCACCTGTTTCACCTTAGATGGAAGCGGATGTGGCTGGTGGGGGTGGGGTGTGCCCACCTACGGGAACAGTGCTGCCTGTGGAGTGGCCACTCCATCTGCCTCAATGGTGTTTAGGTCGGACATCAGCAACTCTGCAAGGTTGTGATACAGGAGATAAAGATATTTCGAAAAGAGAAAAATTTGAATGAAGATAACCCCAACACCAAAGGGAAGTTGATACGATGAACGTAAGCCTTGAGAACTAAGCGTTTAGCAGACCCCCGGGTTGTGAAATAAAAGTGCCCCGTTGTGCAATAAAAAAATGTATTGTTGGTGTAATATTTTGCCTTAATTTCACTTACAGCCCCAAAACCCCTCGGAGTGGTATTTTTTCCCCTCGGGCTGCGCCCTCGGGGAAAAAAACCACTCCTCGGGGTTTTTTGGGGCTGTGCGTGAAATAAAGGCAAAAATATTACACGTCAATAATATATATTATTTTTTATTTTTGGATTTCCAAAAATTTGAGCGCGCGCGGACGCGTACCAAAAAAAAAAAAACTAAGCCCTTACCCACATCTGCAATAAATAAAGACAAGAAAAACAATAAAGACAAAAGGGAGAGGTTGTGAAACGCACGCACTTCGACCTGTCGGTGAAGTGTGGCTCTGCTCCAACCCGTCAACAAATCACGTTAATTTAGGGGGGGCTATACTCGTAAGAGCCACGCCTCCTAAGCGCTAGAGATTTGGCACCATTCACCAAAAAAATAGGTACACTACTGAGGTCGCAGGCTCAAAAAGACGTAACAAAATTTGCTTAAAACCAAAGGCGCCTAAATACCTGGTATAGGCCCCCAAGTTAACGTTCAAAAGATGTGGGATTTTCGGCACTGTTTAGCAACAGGTCTGAATCTGACTTCAGGATATGATAAGTGAATAAAAGAAGAGTAGGTGAATCGTGCTAAAACACAGCTCGGTCAAAAGAAGAAAAGTTTATAAGATGATCCTAAGCCTCTCGTGCTTAGTCACCTTATCATATTCGTTATCGCATAGCTTCAGCTGCGCTGGCTTCTACAAGTTAAAGAAAGATTAAGATATTATTTTCAATCGAAAGATGGAGTTTATCCACCAGCATCGTCTCCTCTTTTTTTTGTAAATACGAAAAAGAATCTTTTGTTTTTTTTTTGTTTCTTTGCAAATAAAAAGTAGGGTACAGCCAGTACACCTTTCCCTAATTGTGTAGCATAGACCCTCGCTACAGTAGTGGGCAAAAGAAAGAAGAAAAAAAACAACTTTTCTCCGTCACACCGGAAACTGCCTGCAGCAGCGTAACAAGAGACCCAGTGAGTATTGTGTGTTAAACCATACCAGGGGTGTGGCAAGGGGTAGTTAGATAGCTCTCTGTATTGATTTTGGCTTTATGTTTTTCCCCCGAAAAAAGCAGTTTATTTGTTTGATGATGAGTGATGGCTGCAAAATATAAGGACAAGCAATTATTTTAACTTGGGGGGAAGAAGGGAGCATGACAAAGCATGTTTGAGAATTGATCGTCTACGAGTCTATTGGACGTAACGCCATGTGAATGGTAAATACCATGTGGACAGACCCTGTACTGTTCGAGAGAAGTTGTAAGTGCAAAACAAACACCTCACCGCTACAGTCAACCCTAGGTGACCAGGCAACACAAATTTGTCACCTGAAGGTATGGTTTTAGCGAAAAGTTTATTAGATGACCTCTAAGCCTCTCGTTGCTTAGTCACCTTTGATCACATTCGTTATCGCAGCATCAGCTGCGTGGGTTTCCACAAGTTTGTTGTTTGGGATGATGTCATCCCAAACAACTCTCCCAGCCGGAGCTCGTAATTTTGACACGTATGATGTAGTGTTCGAGCATGAGCAAAAAAAAGCGAGGGGGGTAAAAAAGCTTACAAGATGATCCTAATCCTCGCATACGTAGCGCGAAGGTACTTAACGTGAAGACAGACAGACCTTTTGCGAACGGGGTTTTCCCCCTGAAATGATGATGGTTAAAAAAAAAAAATGTTTTTAGTGGATGGTTAGCAAAAGGCATGACGTGAAGAACAACAACAAAAAAAAGGCAACTTATTGGGGCGAAAATAAAGGGGCTTTCCCCCCCCACGAGTTTTGAGGTCTGGGTTGTTTTGTGCAAGAACAACGAGGAAAACTTGGTTGTATTAGTGTATAGACACCCTGAGGATGAACTCCACTAGCGACACTATACCAAATGTTTTTCTATATATTTTTCTATTTGCACCTGCCTGTCTCTTCGAACAATCCTCGAAGTTCGACAGTCAAAAAAAAGGGGGAAATGACATTGGAGACTATGGCAATGATACGACCTGAAACATATGGGGAGATGGGAGGGGGAGGAAAGAGAAGTCGAGATGAGCCTAAGCCTTGAGCTTAGTCAATAAGAAAGCGTGAATAGATGATGTGCCACAGAGTGCACACATCGAGGGGAGGGGTTTTTGATAAATAAATATTTTTTTTGAATAGATAAAAGCAATAAATTACTTTTTATTTAAAACAAAAGGCACTCCGTATCGAGGGGAGGGGGGGGGAATGGGAAATCACAGGATAAATCAAGTGGAGGAAGACATGACGGGTTGGGGAGGTTAGAAACCCTGGTAGTTCCCTCAGGAAAAGTTGAAAGATGAGTATGCATCGCGTGCATGCACATCCTGAAAACATTTTTCTTTTTTAAAAAATGTTTTATTCGTCTTTTTGCGGAGGTCATGTACAATATCTACAGGGAACAGTGAAATAAGACTGGCATTATTCGATCTACCTACCCTATTTGACTGCCTGTAGAAATTGTACTTTGACCTCCGCAAACGCTGAATAAAAGATTGTGATCGTGTTAAAATAAGATTCGTTGATTCACTCTCCCTGGCATGGAGACACGCGTTTTATTATTTTCACTCGCTACGCTCATGAAAATAAATCACTTCTGACTCCAGTCCGACCGCGAAACAAAAGGAATCTTATTTCACGCTAATGATTATTATTGATTTTTTTTTGTGGCATCAACAAAATTAACCACTAAGAGATGGGTTTAGTGCCTCCAAGAGAACGGCCTTTGTGCGCTCAAAAACTGGGCGTAACAAAAAGATGGGAAAAGTGTGAACTGCAACGCGGCGTTGGTATTTTGTGAATCAGAGTGAATGAACCAGTACAAAAAAAAGCATGCCTTTTTCTGTTTTCCGTTTTTGTTTGCCCCCAAAAAGTGCCTTCAATCTTTTTAGCACTGACAACTAAAAAGATGTTCTTATGTAAAAAAAGCCATAGAGTTTTCAACAAAAAGAGAATTTGAGTTGAGGAGTGCAAACGCCTCACCGTTCACCAATCGTTCATCGGCGGACGCAGGCACTGGAAACATTTTGGGTTGCAGCCGCTCCCCCCCCCTAGTTTGCTGTTGCGCAGGTTTTAGAGATTCCTCTCCATACTGCTGCTAAGGTTTGGGGGATCAGGGTAAAAGAAAAGTTTAGAAGATGAACCGCCTCTCCTGCTCAGTCCCCTCGCTCAACAAAAGAAAGCTTGAAAGATGGTTGCACTTCTCTCTGTGCATAAGAGTGAACAAAAAAGAGGGGGAGAAAGAAGGAATCTGGAGGAAGCCTCGTATATTTAGCTCCTCAAATATGTGATAAAAAGTGATACGCTGATAGTGCAACACTCTGGAATGGGAAATAGTAACTCTGATAGGTAAGTGGAAAGGGGAAAAAAAGGTTTATTCGTTGATTGCACAATTACCCTGTTGGAGGGGTGATTGACGACCGTATCTGAGGAACTATTTCTCCTTTAAGCTTCGATTGTAGGTATAACAATACATAAAAAAACACATAATGCAAACTATCACGTGGTTGGTATGGGTGTATGTTATGGGTGTATGAAATGTTGGTCATGCGAAAACACGGCTGTATTGCTGTAGGCACCCAGAGGATGGGCTACGCTGTACTGTATGCCTGCATTTTTGCTTTGTACCATTGTTTGTTTGTTTGTTTACTCTTCGTTTTCTCTCTATCATTGCATGAAACAATATTGGCAGTATCCCGCATGCATAAAAAAAATCGAGCGGAAGAAGAAAAAAAAAACACACAGGCGAGAGGAGCGCGGGAGCAAACCCTAAAGAGAGAGAGAGAGAGAAATTCTTGGAAATCATGAAGTATTCTTACACACCGAAGGGAGAGGTGTTCTGATGTGGTCTGATCCATGGGGTGGAGGGGGGGACAGCATTATCTACCTGGCTTCTGAAGAAGGGTGTCTTCCCTTGGGGATACTGCGAAGTGCAATGCGGACTCGAGAAGTCATTAACAGGCAGCACATCTCACCCCTGGATGTGGCAGCTCTCCCGTGTGCAATAAGCTGGCATGAATCCATAAAAATAAAATAAAAATAAACACATATTGGGGCCACATTCTGCGCAAGAATTGCCCCAATTGGGTTATCAAACACACACAATTATCACCTACAATTCAATGTAGTCGATCTTGCACGACGCACATTCCGTAACCTTTGGAGCTGCTGCGATCGTATCCCGCTCTCTCTCCTTCTCCTTCTCCTTCTCCTCCCTCCTCTCCGGAAGTGACGCCCCGCGCTCCATCCTGAGTGAGGACGCTCTCCTGGATTCTTTAACTGTGCAGATGGGATACATGAGCTCCGCTGAGGTGCCTTCGTGGTGCGATGCTGTATCGGATGGGAGAATGCCACTGCCGTCACCGCCTGCACCTGTGCCTGCACCACCTAACCCTGTTGCTTGAGAGAAGGAGATTCGGCTGTAGCTTTGGCTCTGCGACAGCGCGGTGCTGTCCTTCACTTTCCCTCCAATGTCCTGCCCATCATCGGCCCCTAACGGATGGGGCAAATTAAACGACACTTCGTGATATTCATTTCGGAGGTGCTGGCACTTTGCACACCCCGCCTTGCATTCATGCCTCGGCTTTCCAAAATAGCACCCATGCTGTTCCTTCGAAATCCTCATACTATACAACACAGTCAAAATGTCAATACACATCTTCACCATGCAGACCCAAACCATAGCCACAGCGAGGGAGGATGCGATTTCGAAAAGATCCTCTCGTTCGGTTGCAGCGGAAATGAAAGCGGTGACCGCAAAACTGAACTCGAGACCAGCAATCACAATTTCCGTCAAGGTTTCGATGGGGCGTAAGAACGGACGGTCTTTCAGAAGCATACCTGCCCAGATACATGGAACACCCATCGTCATCCCGGCACGCCCGGCACAGGTTAGCACTGTAGTTGGGCGCCATCCAGCTAGACCTCCCAACACAGCCATGCAGATCAACTGAACAACAAAGTACCCTGCGTGTTGAGAATGAAACCCATCGAAGACTGCAGACAGGCACGCCACCCGCGCAGGGGACATCACAAAGCCGGTTGGGCTCTGCGCCCACTCTCCACGAGGGGTGACGAAGTTGTAGAAGATGTTCCTCCGTGCGGTGGGGACGACCTCGCAGCATCGTGACGCAGAGCGTGTCTGCAGTAAGAGAACCAGCAAGAAGGCCAGGCACAGCAGCAGCGTGAGAATACCCCACAGCCGTCCGTCGTCGTCGTAGAGAAACAACGAAAACGCACTCTGCACAAAAGTAATCCAAAAGAACTCAATAAAGAGAAGAAGAAGCGGAATAGGCGTGCGTGACAAAGCACCAAGCAGCCCGTCCGCAGAAGACAACATCATCGCAGCAACAAAGAAGATGGCAAGAACGCCGACTAAGAGAAGCAGGTTGCCCACGATCGCACCGCGGGACTGCGCATAGTCGCCCCCACCTATGACCATGAAGGTAGGGTTCTGTGTGAATTCAAGCTCCTCTGTGCCTGTCTTGGGGCAGTCCAGGAGCTGCAGGAGGACAAGGCTTCTGCTGATCCTGCCGCCTCCACGTGCAAACGTGCCGCCCAGGCTTGTTGCAACGGCAGCGACGGCTACAGTGCCTGCAACAACGCCCCCACCGACTGCCTGCACCTGTGTGACCTTTGCTGTCGGCACGGTGGGCGTCGGGGCAGTGGCGTTGAGCGGTGCCGTCGTGGGAGCGAACGTCGGCGGCGATGTGGGGGACAGTGTCGGTGGCAGCGTGGGTGCTGCCGTCGGTGGTGCGGAGGTGATCGGCGCATCTGTCGACGGTGCTGACGTCAGCGGCGCTGTCGTTAAGGGTGCTGGAGTCAGTGGTGATGTTGTTAACGGTGCTGTGGTAAGTGGTGCTGACGTCAACGGAGCCGTTGTTAACGGCACTGGAGTCGGCGGTGCAGGTGTAGGTGGTGACGGAGTTAGTGGTGCTGGTGTTAGTGGTGCTGACGTACGTGGTGCAGGTGTCAGAGGTGCTGATGTTAGTGGTGATGTTGTCAGTGGTGCTAATGTGAGAGGTGCTGACGTCAACGGAGCAGTTGTAAACGGTGCAGTCGTAAGCGGTGCTGTTGTTAATGGTGCTGACGTCAGCGGCGCTGGAGTCAGTGGCGATGTTGTTAGAGGTGCTGGTGTTGGTGCAGAGCTTAATGGTGCTGACGTCAGCGGCGCTGTCGTTAAGGGTGCAGAGGTTAACGGTGATGTTGTCAGTGGTGCTGACGTCAGCGGCGCTGGAGTCGGCGGTGCAGGTGTACGTGGTGACGGAGTTGGTGGTGCTGACGTACGTGGTGCTGTAGTCAGAGGTGCTGATGTTAGTGGTGATGTTGTTTGAGGTGCTGTGGTAAATGGTGCAGAGGTTAATGGTGCTGACGTCAGAGGCGCTGTCGTTAACGGTGATGTTGTCAGTGGTGCTGATGTGAGAGGTGCTGACGTCAACGGAGCAGTTGTAAACGGTGCAGTCGTAAGTGGTGCTGTTGTCGGTGCTGTAGTCAGTGGTGATGTTGTTAGAGGTGCTGTGGTAAATGGTGCAGAGGTTAATGGTGCTGACGTCAGAGGCGCTGTCGTTAACGGTGCAGGTGTTGGCGGTGCTGGCGTCGTCCCAATACACTTTACGTTCACCGCAAACCCGTTCTGCGCAAACGTCTTCTCTGTCGTGAACACTAGGGTGAACTTAGTGCTGGCAAACGTAATTGGCGTGAGGGAGGGCGTACCGCTGGCACAGAGATCGGTCACAGCACCACTTTCCTGCATAACCTGCAGCGTACTGAGGAGGCACACATCTGTGGTGGTGAAGGCCAGCTCTGGGTTTCCTGTGTCACACACAAAGCCGTAACACAGGTTGAGCCCCTGCTTCCAGGTCAGCAATGTTGTGTCCACTGCGATGGTATAGTCTTGAGTTTTCCCTGCAGCTGTATCTGACACTTGATGAACACACGTTGCCGGCGAGTACAGAGGTGTTGGGGCTACTGCGGGCTCACAGGACCAGGTCATGGAGAACCCTGCAAAGTGCTTCAGGTTGTCAGATCTGAAGAGAAGTGTTACGTCGCCTGCACTGGCCACCTGGTAGGAGGGAGGTGCCGCACCACAGATGGCAGCACTGTCACCACCGCCGTCGTCGTACACACGCAGACTGTCGCAGTTGCATCCAGGGCACCCACCTGCGCAGCTACCCATCTCGAAACAGAGCGCACTGTTCTCAACCTCAAAGCTTGTGTAGCTCATGTGCACGAAGCTCCCCGGTGCAGCAAGACACCTCAGTTGCCAACAAAATCTTGCGTTAGAGGGATACTCAGTTGCAGGTAACGCAGGGAACGTGACAGTACCCCCATCATCCAGCACCGTCGTCGTGTACGCCCCTGTACATGCGGCATTCAAACCGGCCGCGACACTCGCAACAAACAAAGCCAACATCAAACTTGTTGCTGAGCTAAAGACCTAACATTTAAAAAAACACCCCGTCAAAAGGAATGTGATGTGCGGGGGTAACCTGAAAGGGGTGGGTGGTGGAGAAGGAGGGAGGGAGGAGTGCGAGAAAAAGAAGGAATAGGTTCAATGCAATATCGTGGACACACCCCTTTTTTTGCTTAGGTGATCAAAAAAAAAAACACAAAGAAACTTGATATGGTTCGTCCTTGCCCCTTTTTCCCTACTCCAATACCCCCCAAAAAAATAACCTTCTCGGATTCTTATACTTTCAATTCAGAAGAGAAGGTGAAAGTGCAAAACGCCTATAAAACTTGAAAGACCTACTGTACCTCTCTGAAAACCTCCCCCTTCTCACTTTCTCTTCTCCTTTTTTACTTTATTTTTTTTGTACCTACCTAGCACAAAAAAACAACACCCTTTAAGCGAGCAACAATAAAGGTTGACTTTGACATACAAAGCCCTGTTGTGACAGTGCACCCAAATACAATCTGGGTTATCTTAAACCACAATCAGTTCTCATTAGACGGTATCTTTTTCAATTAGGATGGGTTGCACACGACAAAAAAACACATAAACCCATCCTCTCTTCTCCCCCTTTTTATTCCCCTAAATCACCCTCATCCGCTTTTCCTCTGCCCCTTGCCTCTCCGTCAATGCCACTCTGCCACGTGCTGTGGAGTCCGCCCCTTTGAAGGAAAACCATGACTGGGGTGCCGGGAGGGCCCCTACTAGGAGGTTCGCACGCGAGAGGAGGACCGGGTCCGCGCTTGTCAACAAATAAATGCTCTCCCCAGCCACCGTCGGGACCAACCCATACGCGAGCAGCTCTGCATCCTCAGATGGACCTTCCTTGTCAATGCAGATACCACCACCTTCACCACCTTCCCGCACAATCGCTTCGTCATGATACAACGCCACCACCGACCGCTCCAACATAATCGCCACTGCACTGACCGGACAGGCCCCAGGTCTGCTGCCTTCCCCTTCCCATTCTACGGTACGAAGATACACACAGATTTTGTTCAGTGGGAGCAGGTAAGGATGCGATGCGGCAAAGAAGGACCGAATCATGGCGTGGCCCGCCTCACTCCCATACGTATCCAAGGCTCTGCAGTAGGTGTTGAAGCTTGCCCCGCAGATCGCAACAGTGAGCGACGCCTGGCGTGCCCACCACCCTTTTGCTGTCGGAGTGCTGGGCGGCTTGGAAAAGAGCTCTACGGTGCA
The DNA here is from genome assembly GCA_964035575.1 of Rhynchopus sp. YZ270_cl-10. Lineage (NCBI taxonomy): Eukaryota > Euglenozoa > Diplonemea > Diplonemida > Diplonemidae > Rhynchopus > Rhynchopus sp. YZ270_cl-10. The sequence goes on along the minus strand of OZ037894.1, from coordinate 419,050 downwards.
ACGCGGCGGGTTGAAGCAGAAGGCACCACACAGCTGCGTTTCATCTGCCCCACCCCCATCCCTGCAGGACTCATAATAAGAAAGGAATGCATTGCTCACCCCCGCATCCGTCTGAAGCAATGCGTGAACACGCGCCTCCTGTGTATCCGCCGCACCACCATCTGCAGCAATCTTACGGCCAACCCCACCAGTATTACACACAACATTAGGAGCAACACGCTGCAATACTTCCGACAAACAGCGGAGACCCAACCCTGAGACCCAACCATGTGTATTGACCACCAGAGGCAGGTGTTTGAAGTGCGTCGAATAATAGGATAACAGCTGCGACACAGCTCTGCAGTACTCAAAGGGCACGCTTTGGCAGGAGGTGGCGCCGAGGAAAACGCTTTTTGCGATGCGGTACCTTGCTTCTCCGATGTGCGTATAGCTTGGCCCAAGCACCGCAGACGAGAGAACAATCAACGACACAGCGCCCGGTGTGGTAAACTCCGGTTGCCCCAGATCTGTGTCCAGATAGACCACCTGGGTCTCCTGCGTCAACACATTGCTGATGTATTTGCACAGCGTGCTCTTCCCGGTATGCTGCGCGCCCACCACAGCAATCCTAATATTCTCCTCAATCCCATCCGCCTTTTGACTCTCCGTAATGCTATCTGGCAGTTGTGGAAGATGGACCGGCTGCAATGGTTCTGCGTCACAATGTTTTAAACGACTCAAAATCGGCCCCAAAACCTGAGGCCGCGACAACGGATGCGACGAATGGATGTACTCCAGCAGCGCACTCCGGTTTGCAGCCACCACCAACAGACACGCCCCGACCCGCCCCTCTTTGGTAAACGTCGCTACAATGTCATCTGCCCGCCTCACTGCCCACCGGTATTCCTCCAACGCCGGCGCCTGCTGCAACAGCGGGCTCGCCGGAGCAACGGAAAACCCTTCCCGCGCAGAAGACAAAGAAAAGCTGACTGTATGATGGTCACCTTCTGCACCCCACAACGTCGCCCAGGTGCCTTGACCTACCGCGCCACCATGAATCTGAACCGCGCCTTTAATTGGACAGACACGCAGATTAATGCCCTTAGGGAAAAACTCTTCTCCTTCAAGAATTGAAACCAACACCATATTCGGCTGTCTCGAAGGGTCCGGTGGTAAATAAAACCGTGAGGAAGGCAGGCCACAGAGAAGGTGTTGCGCTGCCCCTCCTGACCCTACTCCAGGCAACACCGCACCCTTTACCGACTCCGATTCCGAGTCAGAATCAAACCCAGCCCTTTTGGGTACATCTTCTTCATCCTCCTCACCTTCACCCTCCTCCTCCTCTTCCGACCCATCGCTGGTACCTTCATCAGATGATACGTCGTCCATCGCGGCTGCGTTTTGGGGTGGGGAGGAGGAGGGGGGGGAGGAGGAGGAGGAGGGAGGCGGAGTTAGGGCACGCTGTACGATGTTTCTGTGAAGGGAGGAGCCGTGGATGGTGCTTGTCTCGAGGCCTGCTCCAGGGTCTTCTTCGCCGACAGAGGATTCGCAGGCTTTGATAACAGCGTCGACGTTGATGAGGGGGGCAGGGCGGGTGCCTTTGTATTCTGCATATAGTCCTTCTTCGCCACTGCAGGGGAGGAGTTCGGGTGGGGTGGTGGTGGTGGAGGTGGAGGCCGCCTCCTTCAGCAACGCAGAAATGCTCCCCACATTGCCACCCTCATCCCCTACCCGGCGCCGTTTCTGTGCACTATCCTGCTGCAGCTTCACAGCACGTCTTTTAACACGTTGTCCGCTTTTCGGAGGCATTTTGGGAAGGACAAAAAAAAAATCCCCCCCGGTAGTTTGTGTGTTCTGAAGATGGATGGAGGGGGGAGGGTTTAAATAATGACAATGACAACAAAAAATACCAAGATATGCAATGGTAGAGGTTGGTTTACATCTTTAAAAAAGTGAAGTTGACAGTGCAAACGCCTCTGGGAAGCAGGCACTGACACTCCGCGGGTTATCGAACCCCGGAGTGATGCGCATGGGAGTGGTTTACAAAAAAAAAGGAGGGGGGGGATGTACATCGTGTTTGAGTGCTAGGAGGTGTGCTGGGTGGTGGTGGTGGTGTTTTTTTTTTTGCTCTGTCATCATAAAACATTCCCATATTCGATGCGGAAGCAACCAAAAAAGATGAATGTGACACATGGCAGAACAACAGTGCTTTCATAGGCTACTCCATCCAGAGGAACAGAGAAGAGAGAAGAGAGAGAAGTTAGTTAGGAATATACAGTAAGACAACAAACATAGGTGGGGTAAAAACCCTCCTTAGAGCTTTGAAATCCCAAAATCCACCTTAGTTTTTACCCCTCCGGTGTTTTTACCCCACCGATGTTTGTTGTCTTACTGTAAGCCTCTCTGCCTCTCATGGCATACAGTCCCACCCGAATTACGGACCTTCGAAATTCTGGCCGAACCTAAAATCCATCCATAATTTCGACCAGCCGTAATATTAGCCATCCGTAATATCGGTCGGGACTGTAGTCAGCGCTAGAATATAAAAAAAATAGAAACGTAACACTCATCACACGATAAAACCCATGGAAGAGAGCTTGTGGTGAAACGCACAACACCTCAACCTGTTTGGTGAGGAGTGGCTCTGCAGCGCGGATTCGTCCCCCCAGAACCGCAAAAGTGTGTTCAAAATGCTTTGTTTCTATTTTCCTCCTCCATTTCATGAGGTGAACAAAAAAAATAAGAATAGTAGTAACCGCAACACCGTGATTAGGTAAGGGCGACGGCCGCGTGCTGACCATCTAGACGGTGGCAATTCCGTTGTCAAATTACTCAAAAAATGAAAAAAATGAACAGATTTTTGAAAACCTCGAAGGCACCGAGGAAAAGCAAAAAATTAAGGCGCAAAAGAAAAAATAACCACCCCCCACCCCCTCTCTCTCTCTCCCCCAACATTAAAAAAACAAGGAAGTCAGAAAAAAGTTGGTCGAGATGGAAAAACCTACACAAAACATCCTTTTCTCCCTTTTATCTCCTCCCATCCAACCCACTCCCCTTCATCACCAGTGGTCTGCTCCCTTCGAAGCCTCCTCCAAGAAGCGGCTTTACCCCTGGGGAGGGCCGCTGTTGGATTTTCCCCCCTGGTTTGTTGTTCCCCCCGCTGGAGGAGCGGCGGCGTCGTCCGAAGCCGCCGTTTTGCATGCCACCACACCCTGCTGCGCCGGCGCTGGGCGCATCCTCGCGGGGAAGGAACACTGTTGCCTCAGACGCAACGCTACGAAGTGACATCAAAGGATCGGCATTTTCGAGCCACCTATTCATGTTCTCTGCCGCAGCCATTGGGGTTGGTGTTGGTTGTAGTGTTGGCGTAGGGTCTGCTGCTGCTGCTGCTGCTATCGGCCCCGCAATAGGAGATCTCCGCTTAGGTTTTGCCATTAAAACATTTGGGGTATTTATCACATTCGTCACATAAACACTCAAATGCGGATCCCCCCCTTCTCTCTGCAAAAATGCTGCCCAACAGTACCTCCATTCTTCCGTGGTTTTTATTGTGATCACGTCGCCCACTGCATCATGGTAACGCAATGCGATCTGTTTGGAGGGTGGTAACGCTAGGAAGTCTTGTACAGTGGAACGTACATCACAAAATTCTGCTTCGGAGCAAAGCGTTGTGAGACGGATTTCTCCTTCGTAATGTACTTTAACGCGGTGGGTGGATAATTCTTTGAGAACAGATTGGATGGGGGAGAGAATGCCAGGGTTGTTGCGACAATGAGGTTTCGTTGCGGCAGAGGAAACAAACTTTGCGACCAGAGAGCAGGCCTCTGGGGTTCGTGGTGCGCCACGAACGGTCAATAACACGATATCGAGGAGCACCGCGTTGGACAAAGAGGGGGCAAGGTTGACGCAGCGTTTGACTACAGAGAGTTCTGATGCTGTGCATATACCCCCTATCAGGTCTGTCTCTAAGATGTCGGGGCGCTGCTCTGGGCAGCAGAACAGCTCCGCCATTTTCCCCAAGTGTGCCACCTCGTGGGTGATGTGTGCTAGCTTACCTTGTGTCCCCAAGACAAGAGTCATGTCTTTCTGTAAGCCCTCCAAAAAGCATTTCGCAGCCCCATCCACCTCTCTGATCAACCCCGAAACCACGTCAACAATGTGCGCGAAGAGGTTCTTCGCGTCTTTTATGCTGTGTTCTTTGAAGGATTCGCATGCCTCAAGGGTTGTCCCCGCTTTCAGAAGCAACGCATCCACCGCAGCAAGGGTCGCCACAGTACCCTGCACGGTGTCAAGCAGCTGCGACACGGAGGTGACTCTGGGTGCGATGGGGGCTTCCTTCACGGCCTTGCGTTGTGACGACCGGGAGCGTTTTGGTTGTTGGTAGACTGCGCGGGCTTTGGACAACGCGCCCCCATTTGCGTTGCTATGCGGTGAACGGTCCTTTGCATGCGAAGCACCGTCACGTGTCGCAGGTCGTCCGTGGTCCAATGCACTGTGCAACGCCTCCTCTGCCACCCGCACTGCCTGCCGCAAGCATGCTATGTTATCACGCCGTGTGGACCGCTGCAGTAGCGCCTCCTTCAAGACCTCTGCTGCATTGTCCAGGAGGGATGCAGCAGTGGGCTTCGCTGAGGCCATGGGGTTGGGGTGGGGTGGGGGGGATAAATGAAAGTTGTCAAGTACAATGCCTAAGCCTCTGTGCTTGGTTACCCGGAAAAGAGGGGGGGAAAAGAGAAAAGTTGCGGGAAAGAAGAACCAAAAGCCGTGAGTGCTTCGTCACCTAACTAAAAGGTGATGTTTTGCTAGAGTAGGGGGAATGTGTAAATTGTCTGTATTTATTTTTTTGAAAACTTGGTTGTATCAGCGTAGACACCCTAGAGTGTGATCCACTATACTATATTTTTTTCTTTCCATACACGCAGTGTGTAGAAACAGGGTGATGGAGGCAAATACCGTTGGTGTGGAAGGAGTGAAATGCAACGAATGGATTTGACTCAGAGATTTTTACGGGAAAAATCTCTAGTACTTTTTGAGGATGACGCCAGGGAGAAAGGGGTGAGATTCCAAAGTATAGTCATTTTTTTTATATTCGTTCATTCACTTTTTTTGGGGGGCAGCTATACCAGGGCATTATATAGGTTTCGGGGGTTTTCGCTGAAACTCGGTCAAAACTCGGTCGAGCCCGGGCGCGCTTCGCGCGCCCGGGTCCCCACCTTAGCTCAAGTTGGGGGCCTCCGGCGGAATGTGAGAATTCCTCGGAGTTCGGCACTTCATTTATATTTGTGCCAGGCACACGTGGTACACGAATTATCAGTAACCTCAGTACATTCACAAAAGAAACGGCGGTCATGGCACCCAAGCGAAGCCACGGTACGCAACATTTCTAAAAAATGTTGACATAAATGTCGTTGGTAATTATCGTCAGTTTCCGTAAATTTTACTTCCATATTTTGCTGAAACAAAAGTTTCTGGCGAAGCCACGGTACGCAACATTTCAAAAAAATGCGCAGAAGGGTGGCTGCAAGCTTGCGCCGCAGGCGCACGGTACGCTACTTTTTTATTTTCGTCGTGCTGCATGCTTCGTTTTCCTTCGGCGTTTGGCCAATCGAGTCGCGTTCTGGCTGTGACGGGGTCACTTTGTTCATGAGGCCATTTCTGGTCACTCTCAGAGGCTCGTGTGAGGTACCAAAGAAAACCGATTTTTTCCCCCAAGATTTATCATTTTTTTTTTTTTTTATTTGGCCTGACCGAGTTTTAGTTAAGGCTTGCTGTAAACTCGGTCAGGCTGACCGAGTTTTACCCCACTATATAATCCCCTGAGCTATACTAAAGCCTTCCCACCTCTCCATATCTAAAAGGTCAGGAAAAAAAAAAACAAAATACAAAAAAATACACATTTAAAAAAAAAACAAAGCCCTCTCTTTTTAACAGTCGACAAACCGGATGTTTGCATACATAACGGAGGAGTCTACTCGAGGATACGCGTCGAAGGATTGCATCCCTGACACGCCAGAGTCGCGAAAAGGGTGTTCTGTGCAGACCCGCTGAGTGCCTACAAAGAGGGAGTAATGGTGTCTTTGCCAATGAAAGGTTACACTCACGCTTGCCCATTCGCCAAGAGGCAGCTTTACCCCATCCACGAGGGGCACCAGGAGTTCACCACCTTGAACGGTCATGGAAAGCGACCGCTTTCGGGATGCATCCCTGCACACAATATACTCTGTCACAGAGTCGTTTGTCACCATCAATTCAAACAGCATTTGTGTAGGTCGTGAGGAGTCGGGGAATTCATAGTATATTGATTCGGGTTCGGCAAAGAGGGTGGAGTGTACTGCGCTGGAGGATGCGGTTTGGTGGGGTGGGTTTAAAAAGACGACGCGAGATTCTTCGGCGTCGGAGTCGTCGGAATCCCATTGGGATGAGGCGCGTCGTGATGACTCTGCTTCGGTTTGTCTAGCGTTTAGCCGCATCATTGCGATTTCCATTTCGTATTTTTCTATCAAATCTTTCGCCTCAGAGAGCTCCTCCGCCTTCAGTTTAATCTCAGATTTTGCCTTTGAAAAGTCTGCTCTCCGCTTGGTTTCATCTGTCGTCTCTTTTCTTCGTAGTGCAGCAAGATCTCTGGTTTTATCCTTCTCCCCTTGAAGCTGTCTTTGCAGGACGATACGCTGCTCACCAAAGTCCTCCTGTTCTTTGAGGACCGCGGTTAATTGGTTGAGGAGACGTTGGTTTTCTTCGGCAAGGCGTGCGTTTTGCTCTTGGGCGGAGCCGAGCTCGTCTCTGGCGGTGTCCAGAGCGTCAACAAGGCGTTCTACCTGTTGATCACTTTCCTCGAGCTTGCGGATGACTGCAACCTGGTCGTCGTTGCTTAAAGGGGAGGTCGGGGATGATTCTGTCTCTGATTTTAATACCCGGATCTGCCCGTCTCTCTCCCGGATGATCTCTTGTAGCCTCGCGACCTCTTGGTTTTTAAATTTCAGTTCGTTTTGAAGCTGAAAATTCACCTCCTTTTCATGCCGCACCTCCTCCTTCTCTTTATTCCGCAAGGAGAAGACACCCCCTTTCTTGCGGGATGCTGATGGTGTGGGCACGCTCTGTGGTGACATTGGGTCTGCGGATTCTGTAGCATATAGCTCTAGCCCGCCACCCATACTATGGTTTTCCAATGACTGCGACGTAATAGAGGCACGCACGTCGGGAGAACCAAATGAAACGTTGGAGCGAGAAACATTGAACGGCGACGACGGCGCAGGGGTACGTGGAGAGGTGCTCTTCTGCTTCTCCAACGGTGTTTTCTTCGAATATGCTCGCACCCGATCCATCAGTTTTGTGGACGTCTTCGCCTTCGTCATCTGCCGCATCTCCTGCTGATTCTGCGCTGCGCGAAGAAATAGGGGCAGTGGAATGTCCTTTCTCTCCTCCAAGAGATAGTCCTGAAAGAGCTCCCCAAACTGCGATTTTGACATGAGTGGTTTGAGATCTGCTATTTTGAGGAGCTCTGTGATTTCCGCCTCGGTAATGGGTTTGGGGGTTTGAACGGAAGGCATGAGATCAGCGAGTTCTTGCTTGGAGACTTTCCCGTCTTTGTTTGTATCGAGGATGACGAAGATTTCGGCGATGAAAACTTTGCGGAGCTTTTCTGCTTGTTGGTCGAGCGTGCCTTGGTTGCATTCGACACGGGCTTGTTCGAGGATGTATGCAAATTTGTCGATGCCGATCTCTTCGCCTCCCCACCACTCCGTCAGCTGCGACTTCGTCACCTTATGAACGCTGCTGATCTTCTGAAGCAGCACAAACATATCGTCCCATGAGACCTCCCCGGTCTTCCCTTTCATCATCGCGAAGCATTCTCGCACCTCCTTTGACAAGTCGCTCATGGTGTGTCTAGTGTACAGAGGACAGTGTGGGGCGAGTGCATTCTGGGAAATGAGAAAAAAGAAGTTGGTAAAGATTGAATAGGTGCTGTAGTCATCGGTGATCATATTCGTTGTTGTGCAGTATCAGCATCGCGGGGTTGCAAGTGGCATTGCCAAGGGATGATGTCAAAATGAGTGAATGTGATTGAGACATTGTAAAAGTAGACCTTTCTTTTGTGAGACTGTAAAAGGAGAAAAGCACAAAGACCACAGCGGCTTTGTATTGGTTGGGAGAAGTGAGACAAAAGAGCAAGAAGTAAATGAAGAAAGAAAAAAACTTTTGAGATGAATGTGCCTCTCGTGCACACACATCTTTGACCAAAAAGATGAGATAAGAACAGAATGGTAGTTCATGCAGGCACCTCCGACTGACCGTGCGAACAAAAAGCTGTGCACCTTGGTATGACCAAAAAAAAAAAAAAAATGCTGACATGAACTCCTATACTCTTTCACCAAAATCTATTCAAAAAAAAAAATCACATGGAGAAACTATAATCACATGCACCACCACCCACATTCCTTTTCATTCAAAAAGCGGTGACATAAGGACCTCCTCCGCACTTGGCCTCTGCAGCGGGTCCCATTCGAGACTCCGCATGACCACCTGCAACGCTGCGGGAGACGTCCCTGCGAAGAACGCTGCGTGCTTTGCGTGATGCTCTGGAGGCTGCTGTGCAGGGAACGTCACACGGCCTTGGGCAAGCTTGAGCCCTGCACTCCAGGTAGTGGGCGGGCCAAGGAGGGAGCTCACTTTGTGCAGCATATCCAGGTCGCTCTCCCCTGGGAACAGCGGGGCCAGCGTACTCAGCTCCACAAAGAGAAGCATCGCCGCCCAAATATCCACCTGAAACGAATACTGCGAGGACCGCAGAAGCAACTCCGGCGCACGGTACCACCTCGTCGCAGTGTACTCTGTATACGGAGGGGAGGCTGCCACCTGCTTCACGGACCCCATATCCGCAATCTTCACAACATCTGCACCGCTGAGTAGGACGTTCTCTGGTTTGATGTCTCTATGAAAGACGCCGGACCCATGCATATAGACCAAACCACTGTACACCTGGGCCATGATTGATGCGGTGGATGCCCCGCCCCCGCCATTCCTCCGAACAAGAATTTCGTCAAGAAGCGAGCGTTCGAGGTGTTCAAAGAGGAGGTACAGTTTATCGTCCTGGTGGACGATCTCCTTCAAGCGGACCAACGACGGATGCGACAGTGTGATCAACGCACGCACCTCGGGGAGGCGCATCGCAGCACGCCACGTGATCCCAGCATGACGCAGCCGCTTCACTGCTACATAACACCCGGTCACCCGGTGACGCGCCAGAAACACCTCCCCAAAAGCACCCTTACCAAGAGCCTCCTTAGCGACAGGTAAATACCGTTCCATGGTGTACCAATGCTGTCAAAATAGAGAATTTTTTTTTGCACTGTTTTTTTTGCGCAATTTTGTGTAATATCTGGAAGGGTTGGTTGAAGGGAGGGAAGAGAGAAAGGGAGGGAGAAAAAAATATTGAAAATTGTCCCCCTTTTTCGTATCGGAAAAAAAAAAACACAGAATGTAAAAGAGAGAGAAAAAAAAAGGAGTTGAAAGTGCAAAAAAAAAAACGCCTCACCTAAAAAGAGGTATCTCACAATGCACTGTATCATCACACCCTGTTGGTCTCTATACTCCTCAGGTTGAAAGGTGAATAAAGAGGGGATGACTTATGTCTACACGGTGCATTGCCCATGTGGTCATTTGTGTGCGGAGAATCGCGCACAGTGTCTAGGCCTTTTTTTGCTGTATTTACAATCCCCTCATCAAAAGGATGTGGGGGGGGGTTTCGGTACGTCGCCCCCCCGAAGAGGGTGATACATCGAAACTGCACAACCTGAGTGGATTGGTTACAGTGGGGGGCGCTATGTTACGGGTTACGCCTAATTATGGGTAACTCCAATATATTTACCCTTAATTAAGTTACCCGTAATATTGCGTCCCACTGTATGCAGCGCTTTATTTTGTTTCCCAAAGAAATTTTTTTTGACAGATACATAATACATGGCGTATCTGCCTCATGCAGCAGAGAGTCGTGCGTACACATCTTCAAAAAAAAAGGGGGAGGGAAGCAAAAAGGCCTTCGTGGTAGTTGGATTATTATCTTGGTCAAAAAAATAAAATGGGATACGAGATTAGGTGGGGGTTTTTTTTTTGAAGGAAACTGAAAAAGTGTTATCCCCTCCTTTGCACTGTCTCCCCCTCCTCCTTTGTTCGAACAATTTTTTGCAGTTGCCTTTTTTTTTTTGTGTTGCCCGCATCGTGCAATCTTTTCTTACTCAATAAAAAAACCCCGCTTTTTTACAGAACATGTCTTTTTTTTTAAATAGAGCCCCAACCCCCCCAAACAACCCACCCCAAATATAAGCCCAGAAACCCAAAATACGAGAAAATGGTGGGGGGGATTTTTTCGTTGCAAAAAGATCACGCCCTGTCCCCCAGTTCTCTTACTCGAAGAGGGTGTTGCTGCGACCCTTCGTGTACAAGCGGTCCACCTCGTCCACAAGCTTCGGGCACACGTCGTCCTCATCAATACCAAGGCAGTCCATTTCCTGTTATGTAGTTTAAATGATACATATAAAGAAACGCTTGTAAGATGGTCCTATGTTGTTTGCCGTTGTAGCCCCCTTATAATATACCGTGTGGGTACATGCTAGGGAAGTATGGAAATTTGGGAAGAGAGTTACTTTGTTTCATCTCATAAACTGAAAGCGAGAAAGCCGCAAAAAAAAAAAAAAATCGGGGATAAACGACAAAAAAAATTTGGGGGAGGGAGGGGGAGGTTATACCTGCCGTTCACGCCTCTCACGACGACGCCTGAGCATTTCGTTGTATGACCAGAAGTTCCAGGATTCTCTCGACATGAGGAAGGCCTTGGACGGAAGCATGATGATAATAATTAAGAAGAAGAACATATGTTTTCTCAGGATCCAGGGCGTGTTCGATAGGGGAAGAGGGTTCTTTGGCAGCTTGACGAATGGGTACGGCGAGTCCGCGTACGACCCACCACCACCGATTGGACGGGTTTTGCGGAACGCCCCGGGAGTGCTCACCTGGTTGATGCCGCTTCTGTGCACGGTCGGCGCCTTGCCAAATATCAACGGCATCGTTGCCTTGCCCATGCGACCCACAGTCGCAGACCCGGGTGTTGCCATTAGTTGTGTTGTTATAAAAAAATTATCGAAAAAAAAGAGATATGATTTTCTGTGAAGACATTGAAAAGGGGTACTCCTACAAACCCCCAAAAAGTGTAAGGTTCAGTAAGATAACCCTCTATGTGATTAGCCTTGAATCATGACCGGGTGTACCAGGGGGTGGACCCCCCAACCACACAGTCCTACATCCATTTCGAGGTGTATAATATTATCTAAAATGGGGAGAGAAAAAATGGGGGAAGGTAACGTTCTGGGGATTTTATTTTTCCCCGTACCTAAATACGACGGGAGGTTAGCAGTTGGTTCACCCACACTATACACACAGGAAACTGTCCCCCACCCCCACCACCCCCACACCCCCCCTCCCACCCCTCGCCCGATCTAGTACCCAAGCTGTCCACCGTAGGCCCTTTTCTTTTTGAAGGTTTCCTTGTTCGCTGGGAAATCGTAGCGGGCCCAGCGGCAGAAATATTTGGTTTGGATACCACGCTTATGCTTGGGCTGGACCTGCACGACGGAATACTCACGAAGAGGGGAGCCCTTGTTTCCGATCCACGAACGAAGCTGAAAAAAGGAGGAGGTGATCGTGAGGGTTTGTGGCCAAAAGATTTTGTTTGACTATAGACTGCTATCACTAGATAGAAGCCACGGTTTTCCTTCACAGGATCCTTAACAGAGCAAATAGAAAGGAGTCTTTACAGTTTGTGACCGATGAAAACATTTTTTTTTTGTTATATCTCCCCTGAATAATCGGTTGATGTAAACGTACAAAATGTTGGGTCGTACAAAAGTTTTGAAAATACTCAAAACCCCAAACTTTTGTTCGGTCCCGACGTTGTTACGGCAAAGAAAACAAAACAAAGAAAAGTTTATAAGATGATCCTAAGCCTCTCGTGCTTAGCCACCTACCCAAATAAACTGAGAGCGGGGGGGTGGCGTGCGAGAAGAAACTCCATACCTTTGTGGCAACTGGCTCCCCCGTTCTGATGGAGGGCTTCCTGACCGACGCTGTACAGCAGAGGATCTTACCAGAGTTCGGTCGACGTGGTTTGCGGATTTGCAATTTCCCAATGATTGCCTGCAAAAGGGTGTGGTTCGTTTTTTCAAAACGTTTTTTGTTGTATTTTTTGGTAAGTCAGAATAAGGTAAATATCACCATTTGAAAAAGATCGTTTTGGAACATCTTCCTTAAACTGGTTGAGGATGGTGCGGCAAGCCACCATCCTTTTGCCATCCGCTCACAAAACCCCCCCTATTATACCTTCAACTCTGGTTCACCGAGCATTCGTTTGTAGTGATCGCGTTGGAAGCGGATGAACGGGTTCTCCGCACGTCTCCTGAAGGACATGGTTCCGTTGGCTGTATGTGCTGCGGCCTTCGTGAGGGGGATATGTGTACCGGCAGTGCGCATGCCCATCTGGCGCACAATGGTTTGGCGTCCGAATCGGTTTCCGGTGAAACCCAAATGCCAGTGCAGACCCTTGGTCTGCCCGGGGTGCGAGATCCCTGCAAACCGCTTCTGTGCTTGTGCCGCTTGTGCCGGGGCGATTGGAGCCCGTGTCCCTGCTGACACCACCCGCACAGCATTAGATAGTATTGATCTCAGCATTGCTGGAAAAAAGCAGAGTGAGGAACAAAACCGTTCCTCGAAAGTCTGGTGGATGGTGGATGGTACTGTGAATATCAAGTACGGGGTAGTTTGAATAATGAATACGATTTGCATATTGTGCTTGTGGAGAGAGAGCGAGAGAGAGAGAAAGAGAAAGAGCGACCATGATTTACAGAAAGCAGCAACTTGAGGGTACAAAAAGGAGGACAACGTGCGTTTCCTCGGTACGACGTGAGTTGGATGCGTGGAGACGCCACGGCGAAAGGTGTCGCGACAACTCGAAGTTGTCCTTGTGTAGAACAGGGTTCTCTCGTTGCAAAATAAAGAAAAAACGCAGTAATGATGTGGGAAATGGTGGGTTTTGTTTTATTGTCTTTTTGTACATGTACTTTTTTTTCTTCTTTTCTATTCTGTATTTCAAAAAAAAAATAATCTTGCGATGTTCCGAAATAGAACGTGGTACAAAAGTTTCAACACAGGGTGCGTTTTTAGTGAAGAGCTGCAATTACAGACAAAACTTCACGAAAAAAAAACAGGGGGAAAAAAAAACACATTTTTGAACACCTACAGGCCCTTTCTTGTTTTTTTTTGTTCCTTGAATTTGAACCGCACCGTGTCAATACCGTAGACAGAAAAATGTTGAAAATGCCAATTTAAAAAAAATAATAATCACAGACAAATGTGGGGATGTGGGGATGTGGGGTGGTAATAATGGCGTTTCTAATACTCTAGTGGGGTTAAATACATGTAATCCACTCTTATTGCGGTACCTGCACCTAAAAGGGGGAATACTTTTTACCCCAGGGGGTGAAAACTCTAAAGAAAAAAACACAAATAAAAGGAAGTGCAAACGCCTCACCGTTCATTCGGCGGACGCAAGCATTGTATTAAAAAAAACAGAAATCCTCACTGGGGGATTCACCCGCATTTACACCCCCTTCCCTCGCAGGGAAAAATTTTTTTTTTTTGTGGTCTGACCGAGTCAAACCGAGCCTGATTGAGTCAAGGCATCCTGGGCCGAATCCTGAATAGAGCCCTGCCGTAGGCTTTTTTATTGTAGTTTTGTTTTGCTTTTTTTTTTTTTTTGAAAAATTTGGGATTCACTCTCGTCACTTTCGCGCTGCCTAAGGCAGTTGTTACTTTTTATTACAGTATTTTACTGTACGGTTAGTAGCCCTTCTTCTACTCCCCTTTTTCCTTTTTCTGATAATTTGTTGGGTGTTGCTGCCATATAGTCTTCACTGTGTGTTTTTTGCTCTGCTTAAAACGGAATCTAATATGGATGGAACGCACCTCCGGTAGGGGTGGTTGTCCGCACCTCGTTGTCATCCCGTGAGGACATTGACCCGGCCCTGTGTTGGGTGTGTTTGGTGCTTTGATTTATAATCAGTTGCAGTAGTGTAACTGCCATGTCTTGGTGTCTCCCATGTATTTTCAATGCATGGGAGGTTTTTGGTGGAAAATTTGAGTAATCCACCAACTCCATGGATCCACACTGCGTTTCTTGTCCACTCCAGGTGGATCATGAACCATGGTTACTGTTGGAATGTCCCCAAAAAAATAAAAAAAATCAAACAAAACATACGATTTCCCCGTGATTCTTCTGTATTCAGACACAAAGTCGACCACCGGGCGTCCACTCCCACTTCGTTTTGCGTATCCCGTTGGCCCGCGGCTGAATGCGCTGATCGGAACACTTGAGGAGACAACTGCGGAGGCGGAGGCCGTTGCAGCTGCTTCTTGGGGACGCGAGGTGCCACGGCTGCCGAGCGAGCCTGGGGTGCCCGAGGTTGTGCGGAGGTGCGCGAGGGCTATGTCATGTGGGGACGCCGGCTGTGGCACCACCACTGGCGCTGGCACTGCCGCCGGGACCGGGACCGACAGCTGCTGCAGCAACGCCATATGCCTGCTGTGCGCTGCCGCCGCTGCTGCTGCCGCATGCGCTGCGTGGTCTGCCTCTGCTGCAGCCGCACCACCTGCTGCCGCACTCGCCATTGCCTCATACTGCGCACTATCCAACGGCTCGACCCCATGCAACGGATGCACCACAGGGGGCACCAATGCAGGCGGCGGAGGTGGTGGTGGAGGTGTCGGCATCGGCGCTGGCGCCGGCGGTGCCAACACCACTGGCGCAGCAGCCGGAACCGGCGGGGGCGGTGTCGGGCTGTACCGCGCCACTTTATTCAGAAGGTAGTTCGACTGCGTCTGCGCCACATTCGGAAACAGCTCGTCCACACACACCGCTGGGGGCACTCCATAGGACTGATGCGGCTCCGACACATACGCACACACACCCTCCTCAGGCAACGGCCGCCCCACGGTGCCGTACACAGGGGTGGTAGGCGGTGCTGTGTAGTGCACATCCTCGAGGAGGGCTCGGTCGTCGTACGTTTGTGGTGGCGGTGGCGGTGGAGGCGGCGGGAGGACATGAGGTGCTGATCTGTGTGTCGGTGGGTCTAATAGAACCGGTGGTGTTGCTGCACCTGGGTGGTGTGGGTGGTGCAGCACTCTCGGTGGATCCGGTGCGGTTAGTGGATGCGGGGGGACCGGAGGGGAGCTGGCAAACTGACGACGTCCGAACTCATACTCACGCCGCTCGCGTTCCTCCTTCTCTATGTGGTCGGCATGCACTTCACCACGCGAATCCCTCTTCTGCGCAGCAGAAGACGACTTCATTCTTGCCATCTCCTGCCGCAGATTCATGATCTCCCTCTCCGCCGCACGCAACGCCTCTGAGTCCATCCCAGGTGGGTCCACATTGCGCGACACCTCCTCCCGCGGTGCACGCACCTCATCGCTGAACCTCCTTGTCGGCGGCAGCTCCTCTCGTGTCAACACCGGCGGGTTCGAACTTCGGACCGGCGCCGTCCTCCGTCCCTCTTTATCCTGTTCCCGATGGAGCAACTCCATTTGATGCGCAACAGGCCCATGACCGACGGAGTCTTCACTGAACGACCGTTCCTGGATGTTGTGGATGTTCCCTGCTTCAGACCGTCTTCTGCCCCCACGAGGCGGTGGGACAGACCCTTGTAAAGATCTAGGTGACCGCCGAGGGGACAACGCAGTGCGATGCACCCATGGATCCGCCTTAGGATAGTGATCTGCCTGCGGTGCTTCGTCTGGCCCTGCAGGTCGGGTGCCTAGACGAGCCTCGGTGATGTCAAGCATGTCGCCTCTCGTTTTAAGAAGACTCTGCACGTTAAACATTTGCCTATGAATGTCCGCAAACTGACTGGACATCCCTACCTCATCTCCAAGAATGAGGTTGCCATTTGGGTCAAGCTGTCTGCGTTGTCCCGGTGTCTTTGGCTCTTCCCCTCCTGCTGCTCCTCGCACCACCGTGCGGGTGTCTGTTGAGTATCGCGAGCCCGGCGGCTCGCTCGCATTTCTTTGGCTGTACCGTGTGGTGGTGGTTGTCGTTGTTGCAGTAGGCTTAGAGTCGGGGCGTTCTGAGGTGCGTATTTCTATGACAGACTTTTTTGTCTCGCTGTGTGCAGGGCTTGCGGGAGCACTGTGCTTTGTGGTAGTTGTTGTGGTGGAGTAGTTCGTCGCGCCGGAGAGGGGCTGGACAGAGCCTTCACGCGCACTGCTAACATGCACGACAGAAGGAGACCCAGGACGCATAGACCCCTCTCGCAACGACCCTGCCTCGCTTAAGGAGGGTGTCCGCGCATTGCGTTCTGATCGCTCCGATTGTGCCAGAAACTGTGAAGGATAGGTGGGTAGAAGAGAAAGGTTTCAAGCAAAAAAAGGTACGTCAAGATGCATAAAGCCATCTCGGAAAAATGCTTTTTGCTCGCATCTCGGAAATAACACAGATTTCAGAGACAATAGAGTTGGTGTGCCTCAGAAAAACATTAGAATTTTGATGAACAATAGACTATAAGGGGGAGGAGATAACATACCGACATCTAGACAAAACAAATGGAGCTGGCGCCGGTGAGGGGGAAAAAAGTGTGAGAGGTGCAGATCAGTTCATCGGAAAAACACTAGTGCAATGTGGAGGTGGGTGAGAGGGTGTGTGTGTGTGTGTATGTGGGTGTGTATCCCTCTCTGGGTTAGGAGTGGCTTTTGGGGGGTTGTTGTGGGAGTTGTTTGAGGGTTCAAAGGGAAGGGGTTGCATAAAAAATAGATCTGTGTTTTCTTATTTTCTGAGAGCCTTCAGAGGCCGTGCTTGAGATGAAAAGCGCCTGGAAATATATATCAGAAAACGAACAGCATTTTGATGCAATGCAATAGGAAACTTTTGAAAGTGAATGGGCCCCGAGGCATCCACACATCTTTCAGACATGGTTGCAGGCACCAAAATAGAAATGCGAACAGTAGTGTGAACAATACGCAAAAGTGCACAACTACATAAAAAACAACAACAAAATCAAAATAGAAATAAAATAAAACGTAGAAAAATCAATGAACAGAAACAGCAGCACTCGGGGTGGGTGTATTGTCCTGCAACACACTTTTGTGTTTGTTGCAAGCCCACGTCACACACGACCTTGCACAATCGCTCGTGCATATGGCCTGTGTGGGGAGAGAAGTGCTGTGCTGCCTCTGCGGGAAAAAAAGGATAAACAGTGGCATGAACCTGAGCCTATATTTGCCACCTAATGGAATATACATTCACAACAAACGCAACAGTTTGCCATGTGAAGCCTTTCAACGGAGCTCCCTACAGGTTCATTGCTTTAATTGCGGCCAGGATCTCAGCGCTCGTGGCTTCGACGGCCTCAAGCATCTCGATAAACAGGGCCAGGCTCCGGTTTCCCTGTTCCTTGAGCTGCTGCGCGTACTCCTTCATGGCTGCGACCCGGACTTCGGTCTCAGTGACGACTGGGAGCACGACGTCGAGGTGTGCGTGATCCTTGTTCTGCTGTGCGAGGTCCAGCAGACTCCCGCTCGACACCTTCTTCTGCACAGCAGCCTTGCGCTGCTCCCCCTCGGGTGCCGCCTGCGTGCACTCCTTCAGCAGCACCTCGCCCTCAGTCCTGAACACCAGCGCCTCGAGATCCGCTGCCGCTGCCGCAGTCGCACACTTCACCGCATCGTACTCAGGCGACATCTTCCTGCACCACACCGCCAGGGCAATCACCTTCTCCTCCGCACGCACGCGGTCTGCTGCGAACCTGCGTGCACTGTCCTCACAGAGCTGGCTCACATCATGCCCTGTCGCCTCTGCGGCACTGCACCACATCACCGCCACGAGCAGGGACAGCTTTGAGAACATTGTCGTTTACTTCAAAAAAAGATAACTAAGAAGTGAAAATGGACCTTTTGAAAGCTGTGTCGTGAGGTGGATGATGGGAAGGGAAGATTGCACTGCAAGGAGCAACAAAGAGATGCAATTATGAATCATACCAAGTGGGGGGAGATAAGGTGATGCATTTGACATAAAAGAGTGCGAAGATAGTGCTGAAGACGTTACCAGACAACCTGGCAGAGGCTTATGCAGTAGACTGCAGAGATAAAAAAAAAAGAGCTCGGGACAATAATCTGATCTGTATAATCTAATAAAAAGAAGAAACAGGGGGGTGCATGCAACACAAAGAAGCAGAACATCTAACCGCAACATGGACACGTACGGAACGTATGATGTCTGGGTTACGACGCTTTGTGGTACAATGTCAGGTCTCTTCTGGGGTACCCAAAAATTCGTATAAGGGTTGTGGGTGATCCCATCAAAACTTCTGTGGAATAAAAAGAAAAGGGGGCGGAAGTGGGGGAAAAAGATAAGAAAGGAACACACACACACACTGGGTGGTTCAACACGTGCCACCTTTGCGCACTGAGAGTGGTGTACAAACAAAAAGAAAAAGAGAGCATGAAGGTGCAGACACCTCGAGCACCGTGAGTGCAAGTGTGGACGTCAGGCACCAAGAGTTACTATTTAAAAAAAAAATGCGAAGAATTGGGGTACAACCATCTCCGTGCGCGCGACGTTGGAAAGAAATAGAGCAATAAAATTAATTTCAGATACTTTCCAATCAAAGACGAGAAAGTACAAAAAAAAAGAACGAAAAAAAGAGAGAGGAAAAAAGTGGAGATTGCACAACCCTGGCAACACAACCGGAGGCAACTACACTACTCCAAGAAGTTAACAATTTATCAATAAAAACAAGTAATTGCTATCGGAAAAAAAACGGGGTGTGATGTGGAACTCATCCTGTAGAAATAATCTACAACACGCCCAGCATTCTGCTCTTCTGCAGGTATGCTAACGCTCTTCGTACGCTGCCAGACCCACTGGGACGCCAGCATCTGAAACATTCAAGAAGGGGGGCTGTCCTCTTCGTCCAGCACCATCTGCTCGATAGCGTT
Organism: Rhynchopus sp. YZ270_cl-10; assembly: GCA_964035575.1. Classification (NCBI taxonomy): domain Eukaryota; phylum Euglenozoa; class Diplonemea; order Diplonemida; family Diplonemidae; genus Rhynchopus; species Rhynchopus sp. YZ270_cl-10. The sequence goes on along the minus strand of OZ037894.1, from coordinate 400,039 downwards.
GTTGGACGTCGGCTCGGCAGGCTCGGCGTGGTCCAGCTCGTTTTTGTCCACAGGCTCCCCACATTGTCGTCGTCGTTGGAGCAGTGTGGAAGGAACACAGAGTGCACAGACTACAACACATCGATCACACCAGGCGCATCAGCACGTCCAGCAAATCGCCAGGATGCTACGGTGGTTTCGAAAATCGCGCGTCGTTTTCCACCCCACACCCCGTTTTTTCTTAGCAATTACTTGTCCTTGTTGTTATTGTTGTTTTCAACCACCTTCCTTCAACCCTTGCAGGATCATTTTTTTCGCGAAAACATGAAATTACACATTTCAAGAGAACAAATTAAAAAGGGTCCTTATTTGCATTTTTGGGCTCCGCCCGTGCAGTGGTGGGGTCAATCTCGAAAATTGGACAATTTTTTGACCACTTAAATTTTGAGAAATATGAGCCCGGTTCCTTATACGTGGAGCCCATTTTCGGCTAAAATTTTCCTCAAAATCTGGTTTTGTAAAATTGACCCTTTACTCCCCCCCCACATCGATTTCAATACTATACCTTACTTCACCTACGGTTGCCCTTACAGGGGGGTGAAGGAAGGTAGGTTGACAAATTAAAAAGGGTCCTTATTTGCATTTTTGGGCTCCGCCCGTGCAGTGGTGGGGTCAATCTCGAAAATTGGACAATTTTTTGACCACTTAAATTTTGAGAAATATGAGCCCGGTTCCTTATACGTGGAGCCCATTTTCGGCTAAAATTTTCCTCAAAATCTGGTTTTGTAAAATTGACCCTTTACTCCCCCCCCACATCGATTTCAATACTATACCTTACTTCACCTACGGTTGCCCTTACAGGGGGGTGAAGGAAGGTAGGTTGAAAAAGGGTCCTTATTTGCATTTTTGGGCTCCGCCCGTGCAGTGGTGGGGTCAATCTCGAAAATTGGACAATTTTTTGACCACTTAAATTTTGAGAAATATGAGCCCGGTTCCTTATACGTGGAGCCCATTTTCGGCTAAAATTTTCCTCAAAATCTGGTTTTGTAAAATTGACCCTTTACTCCCCCCCCACATCGATTTCAATACTATACCTTACTTCACCTACGGTTGCCCTTACAGGGGGGTGAAGGAAGGTAGGTTGAAAAAGGGTCCTTATTTGCATTTTTGGGCTCCGCCCGTGCAGTGGTGGGGTCAATCTCGAAAATTGGACAATTTTTTGACCACTTAAATTTTGAGAAATATGAGCCCGGTTCCTTATACGTGGAGCCCATTTTCGGCTAAAATTTTCCTCAAAATCTGGTTTTGTAAAATTGACCCTTTACTCCCCCCCCACATCGATTTCAATACTATACCTTACTTCACCTACGGTTGCCCTTACAGGGGGGTGAAGGAAGGTAGGTTGAAAAAGGGTCCTTATTTGCATTTTTGGGCTCCGCCCGTGCAGTGGTGGGGTCAATCTCGAAAATTGGACAATTTTTTGACCACTTAAATTTTGAGAAATATGAGCCCGGTTCCTTATACGTGGAGCCCATTTTCGGCTAAAATTTTCCTCAAAATCTGGTTTTGTAAAATTGACCCTTTACTCCCCCCCCACATCGATTTCAATACTATACCTTACTTCACCTACGGTTGCCCTTACAGGGGGGTGAAGGAAGGTAGGTTGAAAAAGGGTCCTTATTTGCATTTTTGGGCTCCGCCCGTGCAGTGGTGGGGTCAATCTCGAAAATTGGACAATTTTTTGACCACTTAAATTTTGAGAAATATGAGCCCGGTTCCTTATACGTGGAGCCCATTTTCGGCTAAAATTTTCCTCAAAATCTGGTTTTGTAAAATTGACCCTTTACTCCCCCCCCACATCGATTTCAATACTATACCTTACTTCACCTACGGTTGCCCTTACAGGGGGGTGAAGGAAGGTAGGTTGAAAAAGTGAAGTTGATAGTGCAAACGCCTCGGGGACGCAGGCACTCGCACTCCACCACCAAACCTTTTTTTTTTTGACTTGAAATGCAAACCCTTCTCGTGATAGTGTACTTTGGACATGACCGGTGCACTTGGATGGACCCATCCATTCGTGGGTTACGTCTGATAGAAAAATTGTAAGATGAACGTGCCTCTCGCACATGCACATCTCAAAAACCAGACTCTTCACACCAGCCAACAAACCTATGATACTCGACACAAACAAGGGGGATAATATTTCCGTTGAACGCAGCCAAATAGTAGAAATCTGAATTGGCGCCATGATTTGGGACGTGGGAAAGGAAAAGAGTCGTATCACTAAAACAACGTTTGTTGGCTTTACTTTCCTGGTTTCCAACGGTATAATAAAGGCGTCATTTTTTATGCGAAATCAAACCCCATCGATGTTGCTGTGAACAGACCAGCGTGCCCAATGCAGGCGTATGCCTTGAATGGTAAAGCATGGAATAACCAGTCCAACATCGCACGGCTGTTCTCTCGCTCGCAGAATGAGTTGAGAGTGCGAACGGCTTTTGCGAAGGGTGGACATTACTTAGTAGGGTTGAGGACGGATGCATTAAATGCATGCATGTACCTTCACATTCAGAGAACAGAAAAAGTAGTGGATACGTGCTCAACGCCTATGGAAGGCGCAGGGCACCTGACACTCCGGGGAAAATAAAATGGGAAGATGACATGAAGCCTCTCATGCTCAGCCATCTAGAAACAAATACGAGAGGGTTCACCATGTGCTCCCCATACAGAGAGGACACTCGAAACGAAAGACTCGTCACATATGATTTACAGGGTCAATTTATTGCGATAAAAAGGGGGGGGTTGATAAGGTGTCCATAAGACTTCCGTGCTTAGTTATAAAAGGTGGGAAGGGGTTACTTGAGTCATTATTATTAAAAATTGTCAAGCACGGCAAAAATCAAAAAAAAAAAGGGGGACCGTGTTTTTGTTGTTTATTTTTTACTTGACATTTTTTTTTCTACAATGCCAGCGCTGCCTTTGCCTTAGCGGTCAGCTCTTCGTCGGAAAGGTACTTACCGAATGTGGTGTCCACATCTGCCGCACAAAGGGGCGCGCTCCCTCCATCTGCTGTGTACACTGAGTTGTTGAATGCGTGAAACCCCGTCACATTCTGGCAGGTGGACTTGTATGCGCTCGCTGGCGCCGACATGCTCTGGCACACATTGTTGTAAAAGGCATCATGTGTCCCTGCCTGCCCCCCTATTCCAAAGCAGTTCTGCGTGTACCCGTACACATTGTTGTAGTGATGGTTCCACGCACCGTTGAAGTCACTCTTCATACCCCTCGTCCCATACACGAAATAGTTGTTGTGTGTGAGGTACCGGGTCGAGCCGTCGTCGTTGTCCACATTGCCCTGGGTGCTGTACGTTCCGTAGAGGAAGTTGTGCGAGATGGTGCGGAAGTGGGGTAGGACAGTGGGCTTTCCGTTGGCAGAGATGTGTCCGGGAGTGCTTCCACCGGTGGGTGGGACCTTCGGGTCGAGGAGGAGACCTACGTCTGTGATGAAGGGCAGGCGGTTCCATGTGTTGATGGGTCCATGGTCACCGCTTTCGCGGACACAGTTGCCGAAGTAGTTGTTGCTGATGACGTCGCCGCCTCCCATAGCATCGTTGAGGTTGAGACAGGCGCGTGGCCCGTTGAAGAAGACGTTGCCACGCACCGTAGAGGCAACTGTCGCTGCCTGGAACCACATCGAGCTCTGCTTCTGGTAGATCCCCACCTCCCTGGCGACGTTCGCTTCCACAACTGTACCACGAGGCTGTGCACCACCTCTCGCATCGGGGCCCACCGGTGCGCCTGCCTTCTTTGTACACGCATCGTCGAGACACTCTGAGGATTCACCCCAAAGTGCCATGGCAGAGCCGCCTATCCAGCTGAAGTCGTTGCTGCGGATGACCAGACCACGGTGGTAGCCACCTGCGAAGAGTCCGTTCCCGTCAAGACGGGTCCATTGGTTCCCCTCAAGAGTGACGTTCTCTGTGTTGCGCAGGGTCACTGCACCGGATGGCTGGAGCGCCCAGTCACCTCCGGTGGGAAGGCCGTGAAGGTCGGCAGGAGTCGTGCCGAGGTAGGTCTGTGCTGTGTCACGGAGGATGAGTCCTTTGAGGGCAAAGCTGCGTACAGGGGAGGCGGGTGTTGCGCCGGTTACGTTGAAGAGAATCTTTGCGTGGGTCGCGACGAGGTCGAGCGGAGTGGAGACCGGCGTCTCGGTTTCGTTGAAGGCGTAGTACAGCATCTTCTTTGTTTTGTCGTAGTAGTACTCGCCAGCCTCGTCCAGCTCCTCCAGAACGTTCTCGATGTACCACTGGCTGCCGCCCACATCCCCTTCACCCCCCTGGTTGCACCCAACAGTCTGGTCCAGCATCAGCATCGAATCGTCGGTCCGGTTGAGGATCTTGCAAAGGTTGGTGTACCACCTTCCGTTCCCACGCCACACATTCACTACAGCGTCCTCTGGGTTCTTGTATGCTGCCGCCTGAGGGAGGGTGCTAGAATAGTTGAACCCATACGGCGAGAAGTGCGGCAGCGTCTTGGACCGGCCGTTGTTCTGGGTGCACCAATACCCGACGTCTGGGGTCATCTCTTTGCAGAAGCCTCCTTTGCCGAGAACAAAGGCACCCCAGTCGCCCATCCCAAACAGATCCGCACTCTGTCCAGGGTAGGGCACACCCTGCCAGTACACACCCGGCCACGATGCGTTCGTGGAGACAAGATCGGTTGTTTCGCTTTGGCGCTGTGCAAGGTCTGCCGCCGTGGGTCCAGACCACTCAGTAGGCGCCTCCACCCATGCATCAACGTACAGCCCCTGCCCCATGTTTGGGTTCGTTGTGATGTAGTCCTGCCCTGAGAGTTCTGGGCTGCCGTTAGGGTACTTTGCACGCACAGCACGGCCTTTGTTGACACGCAGGCCGTCGATGTCCCCGAGCGAGCCTTGGGTGAACTGCGAAACATCAATTTTCCAGATATTCCGGAATCCAACTATCGCCGATGTTGCACCGTCTTGGACAACGGGAGACCATGCGCGGGTGGTTCTTGCGTAGCACTGCTTGGAGAAGGTGGCCACCGTTGCGTCAAAGTAGGTTGAGGAAACGAAGGCCTCTGGGCGTGCCTGGACTGCAGAAAGACACGCTGCTGCGTCCTCAAACACGCCAATGTACGTCGCGTAGGCGTTGCTCTTCTGCGCAACCGCCAGCCCCGCAACGTTGTTCCGCGCCACATGCGTCTGCCACTTCTTCTCTGCCACTTCATGCTGCGTCCAGTTCACCCCCGGCGCTGCCAAGGCAATCCCCCCTCTCACCTCCGCCGCCTCCCCTTCATAGTTCTGAATGCTCACATACGACAGATCCTCATTCACATCCATGTACTCTCCCACATAATAGGTTCCTTTGCGAACCAAAATGACAACAGGCTTTTGCGCAGTTCCTTTCCCCCGTGCGGTGAAGACACCGTCTTGGAGGGTGTTGAACGGGTCGGCTTTGGTTCCACGACCTCCAGCAGGGGAAGGTGCGTTCGCGTCGACGTAGATAAGTGTATGGGTTGTCTCGGATGGCGTTGGGTAGTTCGGGGGGGTCCATTGCTCTGGCGCTTCAGTTGGTGTCGTGACATTGCAGGATTGGAGCTGCAGAGAGTCGAACAAATCACGAAACTGCCCCTTCTTAGGTAAAATCTGTTTTCCATACTCATAGGCATGTGTACGAGCGGCACAGTCATAACTCAGAGGTACCCCCTGGGGAACACCTGGGTTAATAAACCCACCGATCGCACTGCAAAGCAGCACGGCCATATTCATGATTTATTTTTTTTGAAAATCGCTGAATTTTTTTTTTGAAAATGGAAAAAGAGGGGGATAATGTCATGAAGGTGGGGGAAACAATGAGGAATGGCTTTCGTTTATTTCGTTGGGGGCTGTGGCGGGGGGGAACCGTCCACACCGTTTGTCTTCTTGTGAAATTTTTCCACGTATTGTTCGGAGTACGTGGTGAGAGAGGGGGTTAACAGAAGAACACAAAGAGGATGCATCAACATCAAAAAGAAGGGGTTTAAAAAGATGACCCTAAGCCTCTCTGTGCTTAGTCACCTTTATCATATTCGTTATTGCAGAGCAACAGCTGCGCTGGTTTCCACTGAAGGTTTATTAGATGAACCTAAGCCTTCATTCATCTTCGTGCTTTTTAGTCACCTTGATCACGTTATCGAAAGAGAGAAATACTCGAGAATAGAAAAAAGGGAAAAAAAAAAACGTCCTTTGAAACCCCACAGAAGGTAGAATTAATGGAAAGCGCGGAGAGAGAAGCATACAAACCTTGCAACAATCTTTGGATTTCTCATTGTAGAGTACCCTTCGACTCTTGATAACTTCGCCTTTGCGAATGTACTCCGCCCCTGAACCCATAATCTTTGATTTCTCGTTTCAAGGGTAGTGCCGTAGGGGCCATAATAGCGTCCTTCGATCCTGAGACGGCATCGTTTACAGTCGTGGATGACGGTATCTGAAAGGGCACATCCTCATTGGGTACACAGCATGGGGAGTAATGCTGTTTTACATCAAAAGCCGTCAAGAGGGAGTTTGTAGATGTTTTTTTTTTTTTTTGTTATGTTTTTGTACTCTTTGTTGCTATTTTGTGTTTGTGTTTTGTTTAGCTTTTTTAGATCCTTAACCAAAGCGATGTGCGAACTTGCCCATCGCTCATGCTGTTTTTTCCATCATCAAAAGCCGCCAAGAGGGGCCAAAACCTAGAGGGGGGGGGGGAGGGCATCCACCCCGCGATACTTAAAAATTGATGCATTTTTTTTTGATCAACTTTTTATTCTAAAAATCGTCATCCCAGAAAGGCATAACAAGGTAGAAGAAGGCCCCTATACAGATGCTGACGGCCGTTCCCAATAGCGCCTGTGGTGTAAATAAAATTAGGTGTTTTTTTTGTGCATTACATTATTACCTTTTTTGATAAATTGTTGGAGTAGTGTAGTTGCCTCGGTTGTGTTGCCACAGTTGTGCAAATCTCCACTGTTTTTTTTGACAAAAAAGATCGGGTCTTTTGTGCGCTCAAAGCCGGGAAAACAAAAAGGTGAAAAAATGTGTTAAACTGAAGTACGGTTGTTGTGGTTAATTGAGTACTCAAAGAAAACAAGCAAGCTTCTGTTTTTTTTTTCAATCCGTTTTGTTTGCCCTGCAGCGCTGCCTCCAATCTTTTTAGAATTGACAACAAGTTGTTTTATCAAAAGAAAAGTTTATAAGATGAACCTAAGCCTCACGTGCTTAGTCACCTTCTATCAAAAAAAATCCCGAAACTCGCAAAACTTAGCCTCCTTCTCTCCCTCTCTTCCCCCCCCCGTACGGAATACAACAAAAACGGTACTTCCCCCATACTCCCTTCCTTTTTTTTTATGGATTGATTTTGAACAAACTTGAAGGTCGTCCTACACACACACCACACCTCAGATCATATTCTCTGCACCACAGGCCTCCCCCTCTCTCTCTCCCCCATTTTTAAAGAGAAGTTAACATACCGCGTAAGTATCAACCGACATGGTGTGCTCAGAGAAGAACGCTTTCTCCTTTTTTCGGTCTTCAATTTCTTTTACAATGCGCTCTCTCCGGGTCTCATGAGAGACTACCCGCGCACTCTCCATGAAGTAAAACTCTTCTTCGTCACCATTTGTCGGACGGAACGCTGAATGGATGAGGTGGGGCGACATGAAGAGCCACATCTCCCCGGATCCATTGTCGATCTTTGCGTAGTAATGCGCCTCAAACTCCGGCGGGCAGGCAGGATGGGTGCTGTTGTATCTCTGCAGCAGCGCAGTCGCAGACCTATGGCCATGATGCTCCTCAGGGTATGTCTCTTCATATCGGTACCCCCCACCTGGCAGCCTCGAAATCTCATACGAATTCGCTTCGTACGACCACAGCCCTGTCGCATCCACATCCGGTTCCTCCGCCTGCGTGAACTCTACCTCTGCTCCATTCACATCTTTCCCTCCTTTCACACTCTCCGCCCCTGCAACAGAAGCGGCGGGTGATGGGACGGTACCTGGAGAAAACTCCTTCTCGTCGTAGTCGTCCTCCACAATGCGTGTCTTATTGTAAGGGTCAGAAGGTGCCGGTCGAGACGCAAAGCGTGTCTGTCTCAGAGGAGGAAGGGAACCAAATTGGGTAGGGTAGGTGGGGGCATAGTGTAGGAGAGATGTTCTGCAGTTATGTCGTGAGAGCGAGCCTAGTATGGGGCGGGGGAGTCGTGTGATACAGTGCATGGTTGTGCAGAGGGTTGGGGGAGGTTGGGGAGGTTGGAGGGGGAGGGTAAAGAAAAAGAGAGGCGGTAGGACAAGTGTGGAGTTGTGTGAGGCTTCTGTTGGTGGAGTGGTTTTTGTGTTGTGGTGGTGTACGTCGCAAAGTGTGCGGAAGGGGGTGGAGGGGGTGGAGTGGTTATGGTCAGTTCGTTCTGAAATCATATATCATGCCATGGAATCTACAAAATCCAGCAGTGTGACAAATTTGATGGAGGAGGGGGGGTTACAGAGTCTTTCTTTCGTGGCCTTTATTGCGTATTTCCTTCACTGCTGGGAACACACACAAAAAAAAAAAGGAGGGTGAGTGTGGAGAGGAAAAAAATGAAAAGTATTTTTTTTACAGAAAAAAACCCCCCCAAACTTTTGAAGAGATGAAGACCCTCATAGGTATATCAACTATTCAACGTGTTTTCTCCCCATCTTCGTTTTTTTTTTGATAAATTGTTGGAGTAGTGGTAGTTGCCTCGGTTTTGTGTTGCCACAGTTGTGCAAATCTCCACTTTCGTTTTTTGAAAACTTGGTTGTATTAGTAGTAGCCACCCTAGAGTGTGCTCCACTATCTGATTTTTTTGTTGTGTCGACAATCACTTCGCTCCAAAAACGGAACAAAGTTCTGTACTCAAAGTTGGCCGAAGCCTATGTACTGCAGAAGGTATAGACGTCAGCCGTCCTGAACCCTAAAGAGCAACTTTTATTTCTTCACAGAATTTCACTATTTTCCCAGGAGTGCGTGCGTGAAGGGTGTTGGTAGGTTATGGTACATGAGTACCACCCTGGTTGTAAAGAAGCCAAGGGGGGGAGGGACTTAGAAGAGAGCTATTAAGTAGGGGGGTGGGCAGGGGCGTGTAACGGAGGGGGGAAGGGTTGAATCACTAAGTCACACAGCTATACAAAAACCCACAAAGACCTCATATTCGTTCCCGGAACTCCACTCGTAGCATGAGCCATTTGTGGAGACCGTCACACCACTCAGACATCCTCACATCGTCGGCCTCCTGCACTTTCATCCGCTCGCACACCATCATAAGCGTGGGGGGGCGCCGCATAGCAAAATCTCGCAACACTGTGTGTACTGTCGGGGGAGAGGGGTAGACCTTCTCTATGTCTGCGAAACGTGATAGGGCACGTCGGTGTGCTGGCGAATTGCACAACAAAACGTGCTCGGCTGTGGCAAGACCGTCGCACTGGGGAATCGCACTTTTTTTGTGAATCACGCTTTTTTTTTTTTTTTTGAAACCCCTAAACAGGGCTCTCGCCAATCACCCCTTTTGGCCAAAATGGGGGGTGATTTGGGGTCCCCGAGCTTTTCCCCCGTAAAAGCGGTCGCGCGCGCGCTTCGCGCGCGCGACTCCCTGCCAGTGCAGGGAGGCGAGGCGCTTTCTCCCCTCGTTTGGGGTCAGCTTGTTTTTAAGCCCAAAAAAATTTTCAGCACTGCTGACCAGGGACATTGGGAACATAGGGAACTGTACGTGCTTTTTTTTTGCGGAGCAAACAAAATAATACAAAATGGCGCTGCAGGCGAAAAAAAAATTAAGGTACGGTGTAAAAAGCTAGCTTTTACATCACATACTCACTCAACGAAACCTTTTTTGCGGAGCAAAAAAGGAAAAATGGCGCCGCAGGCAAAAAAAAATTGAGGTACAGACTGGATGATGCGGTCAGCAACCCAGTTCCCCATGGTACTCCCGTGGTTCAACCCTGGGATTTTTTTTTTTTTTTTTTTTTTTGGAGGGGTGATCCGAAACCCGGATCACCCCTCTTTTTTTAATTTTTTTTTTTTTGGGTGATTTAAAACCCGATCACCCCCCGGCGAGAGCCATGCCCCTAAAAATACGTACTGCTTATTAAAAAGGAGAAAGAACGTCACGACAAACGAGGACACATGAAAGTGACGAGGAGAGAAGAATGGACACGTGAACCCTCCAATACGAATGGTACACATTCTTTTAGAGTGGAAAACAATGAAAAAAAGGGGGTTTGTAAGATGAACCTAAGCCACAGTGTGTAACCCACCCCAAATATAAAAGCATAAAGAGTTGCAAAGTGCAAACCGCCCATTCATTGGACACAGGGCACGGGTTATCGAACCCCAACAGAAAAAATAAAATAGAAATCGTGACAGAAAAAAATATGAATGTGGCCCTGACGAGGATAGATTTGCTTTTGGCAACCTATAACCATTGTACACACGAAAGGCGCTCAGTATCTTTAAAAAAAAATAAGGAGGGAGAAAGAGACGCTTCCACACCGGGAGGCTGCACTATCCCAACATGTAATCGTTGAAGAGGAAGCAGATGCGAAGGAAGTTCAGAAGAAAAACACAGCACCCCATATCTTCCGATGCGCAAAAAGTCTTGGCTATGCGATGCGGTGTTTTCCGGACCTCCCCTCGCTATTTCATCAGCACGTTTTGGTGCCTTTTTTTAGGAGGGCAATTTTTTTTTCTTTCTGTTCGTTCACGTTTTGTTGCATCGACCGATACCCCCCCACCTGACAGTACAAAAAAAAAGAGAGAGACTCTACAGAAAGACAATCGCAGGGGGTCTAGGGAATACATTGTACCCCCCTATACAAAACAAATCAGGGTTTCTGGAGGGTCAAAAAAAATGGTAGGATTTTTGGGTCTAAGGGATTCCATATACCATTGGATGTCCAAAGTACTTGAAGTATTTTTCCCCCATTTTTTATGGCACTTGAAGTACTTGACGAAAAAAAGTATTGGGTTTTTTGGGAGCACTTGATATATACTTCAAGAACTTTGGACACCCCTTAGACTCAAAAATATTCAACAGTCCCAACCCGACCTCCTTCCCTACTTGAAAATGGGGCGGGGACACATGCATAAACTTGTGATTCATTGATCGCTTCCAGCAACACACACAAGTCCTGAGTGGGGAGAGAAAAAAAGAGCATTTGTAAAGATGATCCTAAGCATGAGCTCAAATCACCTTCAGAAGGGGGCACAATAATGTTATGCGTTTTGCATCAACCTGCCTGGAAGACAAGAACTTCGCCTTTAATAAAGGCGGGGACGCTTTTTTGGAAGAAAAATCTATTCCTGTGGAAACTATTTTACGGGATCAAAAAAAAGTACTGTGATATCCGAGTTGGGGGAGTGAAACTTCCTGAGGATACTATGAGGTTATCGGCCCAAGTCTGCCCTTCGAGAAGAAAACAAAGAGCAGTTGAAACGTGCTAAACGCATCTCAGTCGAGTTCATGCAAAGGGTGGGGGGGGAAAAAATACTCAATCCCTCGTGAAGAGGATATTGTGTAAGAAAATGGAGTGTGAAGCACGGAAAGGGAGGCATTTTCCTTTTTTTTTTTTGGGGGGGGTAACTATTTCTACGCCCTGGTACTGGTAACGAATAATTGTGTGGTACACAGTCAGGAGGGGGAAAATCTGTGAACAATACTACTGAGTGTTTGAAGTATTGTTGGCATCCAAAAAAAAAACAACTTAAAAACCAGAGTTTTTCACTACGTAACGAAATATATCAAATCTACTTTAGTTTTTTATTTCTGACTAGAAAAAAAAAAGGAATAAACTTTGTCAGATGAATGCGCACACCACATCGGACAAGTTTTCATCAAAGAAACGCACGTTTTTGAACAGTCGAGTATGTTCGCATGGGCATACTCAAAAAAAAGTATTTCAACATATGCATTCAAACTGATAGCATAGGAGGAGGTACAAAAAAAATGTTCCCAACTTTTTTTAAGAAATATATTTCAAATTGGTTATAAGAAAGCGGTACGACCGCTGTTTTTTCTTTCTTTCAGACAAAAAGAACGAACAAACAAAGTGAGGAAAAAATTAAACAAAAACCAAATTGACACAGTTGCGCACAATCACTATCACCTTAATGGGCTAGATATGCTTTTGACCAGGTTCGTGGAGGGTGGAACGCCATCTCCGAGAGAGGTGCGTGTGTTTTGCTTTAGGACACCTATGTTAATGTATAACCGATGTGCCGTCTAAAGCCATACACCCCAGCCTGCTGGTGTCTCCAAACAGATATATGACCAACAAGACATTCGTGGATGTCTTCTCTATCCATCCCTCTCTTCTGATGCAGCGTACGACGAAGCGTTCTGGTGTGGTTATCAGTACCCTGCTTGCTGCTACTTAGTGCTGGACTCCGGGCTCGCTGCGCCACTGTAATAAGAAATTAGATTCATAAGAAAAAAGAAAAAGACAGGTTTGACAAAATGTTGACACATATAAAATAATGTGAAAATTCATAAACCCTCTAGCCCATCCCAAAGTTACCCACACCCCCAGGCCTACCCATTGATGTCTTAAACCGAAGCTTTTTCCACACTGTTTTTTTTTGTTGAGGAACGGGGGCGGGGTGGTAACATACTGTTTCTTCCCGAAACACTCTTTGCATTTGAAGCCTGACTTCCGGAACTCTCCTTGCCTATCCTGCCGGGTGCACACGATGCACCGAGGACGCTGTAATGGGTTGTGTTCATTATTGGTTTTATACGTTCCCCCTACACATATCACCATTCCTCCCAGCTGCATGCAGGTTGCCAACACGCAGACCTCTTGAATGCAACGCATTTTAAATTATAAGAAGAAACCTTAAAAGATGAATGTGTCTCGCGTGCATAAACCCCATGAGCAGTATTTCCCTTTTTCCAGAAGCAAGCATACCGACAAACGGAGGGACAGGGAGAGGGCGCTGAGCTTCATCGACACCCCGATGTCCGCGTTGGTGGTGACGGGTTGTTTGTTGGAGTGCGTCACGACCCAGCCAACGAGGCGGTTCATGCCTACCCTGCCTGCGGGAGACATCTCGGGACACTTATCCGAGAGCACAAGGCTGTTCTCCTCAAGGGACACACCATAGGACTCCTCCTGTGACGACCGTAGCAGCGTGACAGTCACGGCAGTGGTCTCCAACGACGGTGGGATGTTGTGCTCCGTTCCACTCGCAATGCACAGCTCCCGCAATGTACCCAATATCATCCACTGCGATTTGTCCTTCGGCAGCGACAGGGACACACCCAACTCCGGAAACTGTAAAAAAAAAAATGATGGGTTTGAAGGGGAAAAGAGAGAAAGTAGAAAGTGCAAATGTCTCACCATATATGGCCATATACAGCGCAAACTGGAAAAAGAAAAAAAAAAGGCGTAAATATTGAAACCCACTGTCGCCAATCGGTGGCCATGACCGACGCTTTTGTACCGTATTCTCGAAGTGTTTCGAAAGGATGTACATTCGCGTACAAGGCTCCTCTCCTTAATGTAGTGGAGAAGAGAGAGTTGGACCACCACCACCGGTCTTGCGAAAAATTTTCATACCCACAGACGCGCGAGTCCGTCGTAGATGATGCAGTTTAATGGGCCTTTTGGGTCGACGTTGTCGAGCTGTGTGGGGCAGTGGTGGTGAGGGTAGCGGTGGTATCAAGAATAGTCGTAAGCAACCCCTCATTTTCGTAACTTCTTGGAACAGTGCAGATACACTTTCCAGGCTCCAATTTTTAACTTTCAGAGACTGGTTGCAAAGACGAGGTGCAAAAAAAGAAACAAAGACCAGGAACCGCTTTGTGCTAGCGGTTGCCGCTGCAACATCTCACCAGTGACGTAATTATTTCCCCTTCCCCCTCTCCCTCTCTTTCCCTGTCCTCTTCCATACCGAATACTGGAGACCCTTCTCCAGTGCTTCTATCGTTGCTGCGCAGTGGTGTGGCGGGGTGAGGAAGTCTATTCGCACTGCGTCGCCCTTTGGTTTTGGGAGGAATATCGCACGTGGAGGAACTGCAACGGTGCCACCTGCTTTCCCTCCACCACCACCACCACCACCACCACCACCCAACACCATCGCCGCTGCGGGAGCTGCAAGAAGCTCACTGCTGCCACCACCGACACCACCACCACCTCCCCCTCCACCACTGTTCAACCCCACGGGCTTCACCGGCACAGCCACAACACTTTTATTCCCATCGAGTGACGGAGTGCTGCCCGATAGCGATGCTGGCGGTGGTGATGAAGGGGGTATCGCCCACTTCTGCTCCACCTTTGGCACCTCTGTTCTGTTTTGCACACCATTTGTACCGCTCTTTGTGGGGTTTTCAAGGTTTTTGTGGCGTTCTATGAAATGCGTTATGTTGTCAACAAAACCGCTCTGCTGTTGCCCATTCAGACGACTGTGCAGCTCTTCCAGCAACTCCCCTATACGTTCTGGCATTCCTGCTCCCATCCCTTCTAATAGCAGATCGCATACTGCGGTTACCCCACCACCATTTTGCACACCACCCCCACCCCCACCCCCACCCCGCCATTCACTTCGCACCGTACAGGGTACCCCCACTGCTGCCTCTGTCGCCCCTCGCACCGCTTCTACAAACCCCTTCGCATTTCCACCACTAAATTCAAGCTGGATCCTCCCTGTTGACGTCACCACAGTGACCACCCCATCCTCCACTGCCAGCTCTACTATTGTCTCTGCAGGAATCGTAGTCGACGCGGAGGTATCCGAGGAGAGGATGACTCCAGCACTGTGCACTGCCACAGCTCCGAGAGAAGACGATCCTACAAAGAGAAACTCCCGTTGTGGTGGGTGGGGGTGGGTGAGGGGGAGGGGGTGGGGGTGGTGGCGAGGCGGTGAACGGCTTTGGTGGCGTCTGGTGAGCTCATCCCATCCGTCATGAATGCGCACACCAGCTGGCGCAGGACGGTTAAACGCTCTTTCAAACGCACGGCGTAGCAATGCATTCGGACTCCCCGGGCGTGCTGCGGCAAAACTCCCTTCAACATAAGCACTCCCCGGGGAGGTGCTATCATGAGACGCTCGATGTGAAGAAGAAGAAGAAGGGTACAATCCGGCACCTTGTCGTGGTGGTGGGGAGGCATGTTCATCCAACCACCCAGGCATTATATGTGTTCTATACAGAAAGAGAATAGGAAAAAAAAAACTGAAAAAAAAAAAAAGGAAATTGGTTTTCTAGAGTGTTACCGAAGAAGTCCCATTGTTTAGTGTATATGGGAGGGGTGTGTGGTGTGTTCTGGGGGGGTTTGGTAGGGGAGGAGAGAGAGGAGGATTGAAATGAAAAAAGGATTGTGATTCTGACAGGCTTTTTGGGTCGGTGTCGTGATGGAGCATGGAAGAAAGAGAAGATGAAATATTGAATGCGATTCTCGTGCATATCAAAGAAACAAAAAAGTTTTTTTTTTTTTTGAAAGACAAAAGCTAAGTGTGTTACGTCTGGTTGGATGTGTCTAGTAGTTCTGATAGATACAACGATCGTTCAGCAGCTTTGTAATGTGGATTTGTCGTCTTTTTTTTGCGTAACAAGGTTGTCCGGGATAAGGTAGTTTTCCTTGTCCAATTTTGTGATTCTTTGGCACGATGTAGTGTTCGAGCATGAGCAAAAAAAAAAAATAGGGGACAAAATGAGAGGGGGTACTTTACGTTTTGTTGTGTCTTTTTGCATTACCAAAAGGTAAGCGTGAAATCACCCACCCCACACCATCCAAAAAAAAAAAAAACTAGAAAAAAAAGGAAGAGGACAAAAAACCGGATAGTAAGTTAGCTAGTGAAGTGAATTTTTTTCTTTCTTTCGGCTGGGGGGGGGGAGAAGAGTATACACGAGATACACACTAGACATAGCACATTTTATGTAAAATGTATGCAGAATGCTGGTGATAACTCGCTGTCGAGTTTGGCAAAACCCAGCCCTTACTATGATTTTTATGACTCAGGACCCATCCATCCTCCCTTCACGATGGGTCTTTTTGAGCATAAAACACGGCATCAGAAAGCCAAAATGAGAAGTCTGAGAACAACGAAAAGTTTAGGTGAAACCTAAGCCTTGTAAACAAAAAAAAAAAAACGCTCTGCTGTGGGCTCAGACAGCATCAAAAAAAAAAGCAACAAAACAAAAATGATAAGATTCCATAGCCACCTTAAAGAAAACTCTATTGAAGGTGGTAAAAAAAGGGACACACAACCGTGCGTAAAACATTCCTTCTCTCCTGGTGGGATAACTAAGACACTTCACAGGAACCCCGGAAGATACACCGCCGGGTACAGAGTGCGAATTAGCCGTTCCGGCGTAGCAGAAGCTCTGTGTCTATGAGCAGGTTCAAAGACAAAGTCTTATTAAGAATAAAGTCTTTTAAAAGAAAGCTTGAAAGATGAATGTGTCTCTCGTGCACACATCAGCTACGCTTTAAATGTATTTCAACATATTGGTGTTCCGGAGGGGGCCTATATTGACATGTCCTTGACAGGTGTTTGCGGAACACCACATATGCATTCAATAAATTGATAGCATAGGAGGAGGGATCAATAAAAATATTCCCATCTAAGCTTGAAAAGAAAGACAAGGACTGTCCATCAGCGTCTCCTCTTTCAAATTGACAACGTCTTTGAATTAAAAGAAGGAAAAGCTAAAATAATGAATGTGCCTCACAGTGCACACGAAAGAAAAGACACAACAATCATGGAGCACCTCTTGGTATCTACACGGATAACCAATATTTTGACTAAAAGACCACACAACGGGATGCACAGGACGTACGCCTGATGGCGTAACTCATTAAACATAGTTTCGAAGGGGAAAAAAAAAAAACAAAATGACTAAACAGGGGCAAATCGTGCCTGATACACTTGGTTGTAGCTTGGTTAGAAGCGCCAGAAAGGGGGTATCCCATTCAGGAAAGATTTTTTTTTTGGTACACTACACTACGGCTCTAAGGGGTGTTGTAATTGAAGGATGGTGCTCGGCGTCTTAGCCACAGTGGCACCAATGATTTCACGAAACAAAGTGACGTTGAAAGATGAATGCCTGCCTCTCCCGTGCACACACAAACACACACACACATCTTCAACAAAGTTAAGTTGAAGGGGGAAAAAGTTGAAAGTGCAAACGTCAAAAAAAAAAAAATGGAGAAAAGAGAAAAAACCGCCTCTGGGAACGAAGATTGCTGTTCTATATGTTAGCGAACCCCCCTGGAGAGTTGCACTCTTGTTGGGTGTTGCAAAAACAAAACTTGGAAGATCAGAGATGGGGGCGATCACTGGGGGGGGGGCGGTGGCGGCAGTACAATAATAATAAAAAAACACCGCCTTTCCAAAACGAAGCTGCTTTCCACAAACAAGATGCACCTCATAATAAAAAACGCACAAAAAAAACAATAGATTCAAATACTTTCAATGCAGGAGCACATCGCAACAAGGTTTCAATTATATTTTTCTGAAAAATGGTAAACAAAGGACGCTGAGTGGGGGTGCGTTGATGGGACGTGCAGCCACATCCCATGCAATGAAGCAAAACCGCCTCCCTTCGCCGTTGTTTTTGTTTTTATTTTGATAACTTCTTGGAGTAGTGTAGTTGCCTCGGTTGTGTTGCCACAGTTCTGCAATCTCCACTTTTTTTTGCAAGCAGCACTCAGTTTTTTGGGAATGCTGAGTCACTTAAACACCCCTCTGCTATCAAAAAAGGGCTAATTTGTCACCCTTGAGACCAAAACCGAACAAAAAGTACAGTGATGGAAAGAGCATGCCAAGCGGAAAGGAACTCACCTAAAGTTTTTGGTCTGCAACCTGCGTATTTTGTCACCTCTAAAAACTGTGATTAAACTCCGTGGATCGCAGGTAGTGGGACAACGCCTATTCAAAAAAATAAAAGCATCACTGGTAACAACAGATTGACCTCCAATTTGAGACTTTTTTGGGCGTTTTTTTTTTTTTTTTTTTTTTGTTTCACCGAATTTCACCTCCGAAGGCTTTTGGCATAATATGGAAGAGGCGCAACGTCCCCAACCCATAGAGATCACTTCTTTTGGTGTGGCTCAAATAAAGTGTGTTTTTTTTTGTACTTCTTTCAGGGCTTCCCGCAGGATCTGGGGTTTTGGCCTCCCAGGGGGACCAGCCAAAAAAAGGTGGAATTTTTTTTTTTTTTTTCAATGATTTTAATTTGTGTGGTGTGTAGCATTAACGCTGACGCTACGTTACGTTACGCGCCTTTACGCACTTTAAGTGGTCAAAAAAAGTTTTCGACTTCGGCGAAAATGTCCCGGCAAACCGTTAAAACTGCTGCATTAACTCGCATATTGCATATCATCTCACGTTCCCCACCTTTGCGGAATAAGAAAAAATATGTCAGGTCGGTAGCGTGCAGACGTTTCCTCGTATAGACATCTACAAAAAGAAACGACAGTCATGGCAAAGGTTCCTGGCGAAGCCACGGTACGCAACATTTCAAAATACTGTGATTAAAATTGCACATTTTACAGCCACACTATGTCATGGGTGGCTTGCAATCTTGCGCCGCAGGCGCACGGTACGCTACTTTTTTCTTTTGCCATGCTGCATGCTTCCTTTTCCTTCGGCGTTTGACCAATTGAGTCGCGTTCTGGCTGTGACGGGGTCACTTTGCCCATGAGGCATACTCGTGGTTCTTTGCAACCGTTATTTTCTGCCTCTTCGGAGCCTGAGCCGATAACTGGGACTCCGCCGGTCGCTTTGCAAATTCCATTATGGAAATCTGTCTTGGTCCGGAGGACTTTTTTGGTGCCATCTTTTCCCCCTGTTACACGACGGTGATGTAACGGGTGTTACAAGTGGAGTTACAAGTGAGTTACATGTAACTTTTGTTACATGTAACTCACTTGTAACTCACTTGTAACCCACCAGTTACAACCTGATTTTGCCTGTAATTCATGTATCCCACTTGTAACTCACTTGTAACTCACTTGTAACGGTTTTTCACTTGTAACGTTACATGTAACTTCACTTGTAATGTACTGTACATCACCGTCGTGTAGTTGCCTGTATTTGGATGCGCGGGGACGGGAGGGTGGGAAAAATTAAAAAAAATGTGGAAAATTCCTAATAGGCAGCCTCGGAACACTCAAGGGCAGGCTGGTCCCCCCTGGTCCCCCCTTATTATTTTTATTTTCCCCCAGGGGGACCAGTGGTCCCCCCTGGTCCCCCCTGTGGGAAGCCCTGTCTTTTGTGGTACAAATGGAACCATCTTTTTCACTTTTATATGAAGAATTGATCCACACACTGTGGAGGGACTGTCTCTCACTCTGGTTTTTTAGACAATACGTCAAAAAAATGCACAAAAAAAAAAGGGGGCAAACTCCGAATACCCTAACATGAGATTTTTTAAGACACCACTCTCTCCCCCCATCCCCATGACAGGTAACCGCGTTCACTTACCCCCTCTTTTTTGCTTTTTTAGAAAATAAGGAAACAGAAACGTTTCCTGCACCCCACCCTTTCACCCCAAAAACCCCCCCCCAAAAAAACCCCCCTTATCCCCTGCCTAATTTCAGTCAATATACTGAATATCCTTGGCGGCGACAGTGTGTTCTTCTTCTTCTCCTTCCTCTTCTTCCTCGTGCTCCTCTTCATCGTCTGATATGTCATCGTATGGCTCTGGCTTTTTGCATACCGGCCGCCACCACAGCCCTGCGATAACACACATCCCAAAGAGCGCACTGATCGACCCAATCTTAAATGCCAACCCCAGACAATCATTGCCTATGCAGTACTTCACCGGGGCCGTGTTGTTGTCTTTCTGGATGTACGCGAAGTCTGTGTCCTCTCTGTCTTGCTCTAATTCTGCGTAAATATGACCAAAAAGAAGGGTCCCTGTCGACGGAGCGCACGCAAGACACGATAACCCCACCGCAAAATACTTTAACCCAAAGATGTCCGATGCTAATCGAGGTACTGTTGCTTGGCATCCACCTACCCCTAATCCAAATACCCCCACAGCACAGGCCATGCCGACCCATTGGGTGTCAAGGCTGAGGAGGAGGAGCCCGAACGATACGACCGCAGCCCAGAGGGTAAGCCAGCCTGGCAGCGCAATGCGCCCTCTCGAAGCATCTACCCCAAACCCCGTTGCAATACGCCCCACGGTGTTGAACACAGAGAAGGTCGTGATGAGGGTAACCCTGAAGCGGTCGTGCGGGACATCCTCCACTGTTTTGATGTAGGTGTGCCCCTGGGTTAGCCCTGCACGCGACATGACTAACATTGCAAAGGTGTTCAAAGCAGCCGCTGCGGGCCCAAAGAAGAAGAAGTACCCCGCGAGCAGCCAAAACGCCGCCACAAAGTCGATCCGTTCCCGCTTTGCCTTCGGTGCGATCGGGGTGACCAGATGCTCCTTTTCCCCTTCCCGCACCGCATCAGAGTCCTCCGTCTCTGCAACGGAAAGCACATCGCGGGTACTCCGTCTGCTCTCCTTTACAACCAAATCTGTGTCATCGCCTCCACAAACATCACCAGAAAAGAAATGGGTGTAACAAAGAAGCACAACAGGACCGGACAAACACGCGGCAGTTAAATACGCGGTATAGGTAGAATCGCCTGCAAGCCCGCTGACAAAGATGACAATCGCAGTCGCAAGCGAGATGGCTGTCATGACTCTGAGCACACTCCGCAGACGGTCACGACGAAAGTTCTCCTCAGGAATGTCCATACGGAGCGACATCCCAAGCAGGCACTGCGTAACGTGCGCACCAAGCAACAACAAAAAAAAGTTCGTCCCACTTACCAACGTTGTCCCAAGAATGGAGTAAATCCCCGCCGCCAATGAGACCCACGTTGACAATATAGAGACCACCCTCCCACGCATTGACACCGGAGTGTTCGTTTGGCACACCTTCAACGCAGTAATGTACAGATACGCACAGCCCTGCCCAACACAGTACGCTGCGGCCGCATATGCCCCCCAGTTGATACCTTCATACTCATCACTAGCAGTGAACACATATAGTAAAGACCACCCAGTACCCCCTAATATAAGAGAAGCAAGACAGCACGCAACATTGCCGTACTTATCCAGAACAATCCCACCGAGCACCGCAGTCCAGACCCCAGCCTGCATGAACGAACCGATCAAATTGATTTCCGAAGGGTCATATCCGTGACGCTGCTTGATTGTCGATGAAAAGGAAGCGTACGCAAATGAGGGCACGCCACCTGCCATGCACATATACACACACAACAACAACTCATGTTCGACAGCTGAGGTCTTCACAAAGTCAAACATTATGTAAAAGGGGGTGGGGGTGGGGGGATACGGGGTATCCGGACTAACAAATCAGAAATGGAGAAGAGGAGGAGGAGGAGAGGAGGAAGGGGGTAATGAGGTTTTTCTTTTTTCCCCTGTGGGGGTGGATGGGATGGGAGGGGGTGAGGGGTGAAGTGAAGTGTGGGGGATTGAAGGTTAAATAGGGAGGGTGTGGTGTCATATGTGTATGCTGTTTGGGTCATACTTAACTTCAAGAAAAATAGGAAGAAAAACATTATTTTAACCCATTCGATGAGTTTAAAAAAAAGGTGCACACCAGAAGAGATGAAACGGATGGGGGACCAATACGGGACACACAACACGTCATCTGCAAGGGTGTGAGGGGGGGTGGAAAAGAAAGGGAAAAAAAAAATCAGAAAGGCTTATAAGATGAGCCTAAGCCTCTCTCGTGCTCACCTTTAATAATGGAGGGCCAATTCATGCCATACGCCAGACGCAGACACTGAAACTCTAAGGGATGTATTTGAACCCCCTCTTGTGAGAAAAATGGTCATTGATGCAGGTACCTCACTGTATGCCAGACCCCCCCGGATGAAAGCACGAATATGTGAAAAATAAACCTGTCTGTACCCTTGGTGCGAACGGGGGTTGGTACACAACCACTCGTCGGCCTAAGAAAAATAAGGGGATAGGGGTGAATAGGATTGCAATAAACTAAGGACAAATAAAAGAAAAGCTGAAAAGATGAATCTCCCTCACGTGCATAGATCTAATAAAAGGGAAGAGGTTGTGTAGATGAACCTAAGCCTCTCGTGCTTAGTCACCTTCAATAAAAGAGAAACGGGGGGTGGTAAGATGATCTGGTGTACTCCACCTTTAAAAAAGAAGCAAACATGAAGATTTGAACGGTGAATGGAATGGTATCTCTCTCTCCTCTCTTTGCACACAATCTTTCAAGAAAAGTAATCTTTCTTTTTAAAATAACATCAAACCCAAATGAGAAGAGGGGGTTTTTTTTTTGTTGGTGTTGTTATTTTCCCATTGTCCACAGGACACATGCTATCATAAATAGTTTTACCCGCAAAACCATGAGCAAAAAAAAGGAGGGGGAGGTGGGGGGGACAGCGTGAGACAATAAACACCCATCGACTGGCCTAAAGACATGATGGGGTTTTTGTTATTTGTATAGCGATCACACGTTGTCCACTAGATCCTTTTTTTTTCTTACTGTGTTTTTTTTGGTTTTGTTTTGTGTTTGCAGCGAGAGACACGAATAGGGGAACAACCCTGCAGGAGGTAGGAACGTGGCTTTTCGATTGACGCACTACTGCGAAGAAAAGAGACGAATGTAAAAGTGGCGTGATTAATGCAGGCACCTCCGACTGACCCACGTACGATGCCAGCCATCCGGATGAAAGCACAAGTACCCTGCGGCCAACAACAAATATAAAAAGGTAACACGACGATGAGATGTATGGGTCTCAGAAAGAATGAAAACTACATCCAAACCAAAATACCCATAAACGAGACAGTTGTAAACAGGAAAAAAAAAAAAGTAAAAAAAAGAAGAAAAACTTGAAGGATGAAAGAACCAAGCTAGGTACAACATCTACTTTAAAAAAAATGGGTAAATAGATGATGACGAGGGAAAGAAGATATTTCCCATTGCTAAAACAATCCCTCATTTTTAAAACAACCTACTTTTTTTTTTTGATGGCGTGAAGCCACTGTCTTCTTTTCTTCTGGAAAAATTAGGGTCAAAAAAAATCCACTCATTTCTCCTCAAAAAGGGACAGGTATTTTATTTTTTTTTTAAAGTCTACTGCTGTCTGTTTATCTTTTCTTGGTGTTCCTTGACAAGGACTCCATAACCGGTTTTATCGCCGGACGTTTTGTGTTTTGGGAGCCAGTTTTTTTTGAACCAGGTCAATGTATCATTCCATCCTCTTCCAAAGGGGATGATCGGTGCGTACCCTAGGTCTGCCTTTGCTGCATCGATTTTGAACCATCTGTTCATAATCAACATGCGGACGGTGAAGGGGGTCAGCTTCACCTTGATCCCACTGATCCACGAGAACAGCACCCCACACCACGCAATCGCGTACATCAAAGCAACCGGAAGGTGCATCTTATCCAATAACGAAGGAAACCCCATTTCGACCACAGCTTGGTCCAGAACCTTCCAGAACACAGCGTAACCCTCGGGGAATGGATGGGTGTCTCCATCTGTGCAGACATAAAACCCACGAAGAGCAGGACTGTCTTTAAAGAGAGCGCGTTCACCGAGGATAAGTCCATGACAGTAATTGTCGACGTGAGAGAAACAGATGCGGTTTTTTCCGTCTCCGAAGACCCGAAGGCGGCCTGATGCTGCAGAGTCGAGGATGTTCGGAAGGAAGAGGGTGTCCCTTGGTCCGTACACCTGATGCGGTGCCACGGAGGTTGTCAATAATGTGTCACAGCATGCTGCCCGCACCTCCAGCTCCCCCATCGCCTTCGTTCTCGCGTACTCCTGCACATAGGACTTTTGTGGAAGCTCTGCCATATCCTTTTCCTGCAGACCATCCACGTCTCCTGCGTTAAACCTTGTAGACGGGGAAGACGAATTGACCAGCTTAGGCACCTTATGAAGTTTGCATGCGTTAATCACGTTGACTGTCCCCTTAAAATTGACGTCCATGTACAGCGCGGTGGGGTGAAATGGACCGACAGCAGCACCAAGATGCCAGACGCAATCACTGTCTTTGATAGCATTGTTCACGTCGTCGGGGTTGCGTAGATCGCCCCTCACATACGTAATGTTCGGGTGGTCCCAATGTTCTGCTGGGGGTGGTGAGATGTCAAATGCGACTACCTTCTGTGCGCCACGCTCCACAAGCATCTCAACAAGACGTTGACCAACAAAGCCAGAGCTCCCTGTCACAACGCATCTCGCAGGGACTGCAGGGTGCTCCTGGCTTGCGGCAAGGACCTGCTCGGGGGAGAGGAAGGGGGCGAGCTTTGCCATATTCAAAAGGGATGGGGTCTTCAGGGAGGGGTTGTATGTGTCCTGTTTGTGGTGATTTGTTTTTCCTTTTTTAAATTCTTGCTCTGTAACCTCACTCGCTACGGCAGGTAACCGGTTGAGGTGATACTTCCGGACTGAGGAAGGGTTTGATTTGTGCGTAAAGTGTGTACCATTCTGTGTTGATATTTTTGCAAAATACACTCCCACCTAGCCGTGAAGAGGAAAACCTCTTCGAGGCCTAAAAAAAAAGGTGAATGAAGCATCTCGGGGTGAGGTTGTGCACATACACCCTGTCAGAGGAGAAAAAAGAGTAGTTGAAATGTGTTTAAAGCATATTAGTCTCACGTAGTTGGTTAATGGGTGGGTGGGGGAGGGCGAGGCTGTGAACAAAAGAGAAGGAGGGTCTGGTGGGTTGGAGAGAGAGAGCGAGAGAGGGGGGGGGGCGGTATTTTTTTTCTCTTTGTCTTTGGCTTTTTTTTTTTTGAAAGTTTTGCTACTCGTCCCCATTTTTTTGTTGTTGTTTTTTTTTCCATATTTTTTTGCAAGACTTCTCTCTTTTTTTTACAAAACCTTCTTTTTTTTGTGTTTTGGTATCTCCACACCCGAGGATGCTATTCACTATGTTTCACCGTATTATGCTACTTGCCCATTCATAATACATAATACACATTACAATACAACTGTGTTGTGATGTCTATTTTGTACTATGACGGACAAATATCACATTACAGTCACTACTTTACCCCCCTTCTCTTTTTCTTTGTATCACCACGTCAATATCTCCCTGTTTTTTTTCTTTTACTTTCTCTTCTTCCAGCACAATACATGGAACACACTGTCTCTTCTCTCTTTACAGTTTTACCAGGACAATTTTCGCGCTTTTATTTTAGGGGAAAAGTTATATAAAAAGTCTCATGGCAAGGGGAAGGGGGGGTAATGTGAGAGAAGATGTCGGGATAATTGGAGAGGGGGGTTTTTTTTTGGGGGAAAGGCGAAAAACAAAAAATTTTTTTTTGAAAGATGCAGCCCACTCGTTGCACACACACCCCCCCAATACAACAAAACCTCTTTGCGAAAAAAGGGGGGGTACTATAAGCTTCGCTGTGCTTAGTCAACTTAACAAAACAAGAAAGATGAACGCGCCTCACTACACACAGAGACACCCCATCTGAAAAATCTGGCAAAAAAAAAAAAAATTCATACAAAAAAAGGGGGTGTACGCGATGATAGTGCAAGAAAGTCGCTTCTGGAATAAGGCCGTTCCGTAAATTCATCGAGCCCTGGAGTATTGCACTTTTTTGAGGAATTTGCTCACAAAAACAGGCAAAAAAAAAAATAAGAAAAAAGGTGCAAATGACGCCTCCTCTTCCCCGTTTTTTTTTTCTCTTCTGCCGATGCACCTAAGCACCTTTAGAACAATCCTGAAGACATAAAACCACCCTCCCCTCCCCTCCCCCTATCCCCCCACAATACCGTTTTCAACCTACATCCCCCCAGCCCCCCCGACCCCACCGTACACACACATAGACATTGTTTTTTGTTTTGCTTTTTGCTCTTTTTGTTTTTTTTTTTTTTTTGTTTGGAACATTTTTTTTTTTGCATTTTTTTTTTTTTTTGTCACGTTGATTTTCCCACACCCCCTTTCGTCAGTCTATTCCTCCTCTTCTTCCTCCTCCGTGGCTTCCTCGGTCTCCTCCTCAGATGAAGATTCCTCTTCGTCCTCTGCCTCAACTGTTGCCGCTGGTGGAGGGGAAGGCGCACTGGCAAAGCTGAACGCACCGGCACCAGACGTAGGCTGCGCATCCTGGAAAGGAAACAAAAGAGATTAAGATATAATTTTCAATCGAAAGATGGAGTTTTATCCAGGCATCCTGGAAACAAAAAAAAAAAAAGAAAAGTTTATATGATGATCCTAAGCCTCACATAGAGAGCTAGCAACGCTTAGTGAGGGAGGGATGTGGTAGGTGTTTCTTTCTTTTGCAGGGTCAAGCGAATACCAGAATAAAAAAAAAACTGAACAAACATTTTTTGCCACCCTAATTTTCCTCACTAACCTACTTTTCGTTATTGACCACCAGCCATTTTTTTTAGGAAGCCATTTTAGTCTTTCTCATAATTACAACAAATTTACCCTTCTCACAATGCATAGCGCAAAAAAAGGTCCACACAACATACCTCCTCCACCTTACTCCCACCCGACGCAAAGCTGAACGCAGACGTGCTCACCGCTGCTGGCTCGCCTGCCACCTCCTCCTCCTCCTTCTTCTCCTCCTCCTCCTCCGCCCCTCCGAGCTGCGGGCTGGAGGGCAGGTCCATCAGCCCCATCATGTCGTCACCACCTGAGAGACCCATCATTTGCACATCAGAGGTCTCCTCTTCCGCGACTGGAGACGACCCCCCGTAGGAGGGGATGCGCAGGAGGTCCTCACCTGCTGCCGCCGGCTCTGGGCTTGCTGTGGGTGCGGGGATGGCCTCCACTTCTTGCACTGTTTCCACTACTGGAGGTTCTGCTGTCGCTGCTGTCTCAAAAAGCCCTTCCGACCCCTTGCTGCTGCCCTTCTCCACAGATTTGGGTGATGGTGATGACGCTGTGTCTTTCTCCTCTTTTTCCTCTACTGTCTCCACTGTCTCTTCTGCCCCGAAGCCTACCACCTTCTCAAGCTCCTGCTTCTCTTCTCTCAAGGCGTCAATGCTCTCCTGCGCTTCGTCGCATTTGTCAAAGGCCTCCTCCTCCATGTAGGTGTCAATCGCCTCCTCAAGGGCAGCTACCTCAGCGTCAATCACCTTGATGCGTTTGCGTGCTTCCGCTGGGTCCACCGATTTCTTCTCCTCCACAACAGCTGCAGCCGGGGCGGCAGCCTCGCTGAGAACCGGGGGAGGGGCGGACCCTGAATCGCTGAGTTCCATTTGGATGTCGGGTTTGGGGGAAACCTGAACGCCAATGAGCTTATCCCAGTCTGTTTTGATGCGATCACGCACCTCATCAATACGCGATTTGAGCTGCGGTTCAACCGTTTTGAGCTCCAACCGAGCGAGGTTGAGCTCGCTCTGTTTAAGGTCGTGCTCGTTTGCTGGGAGGTCACCACGCATGGCATCCTCCGTCGCTATCAGGTCAAAGATGAGCAGCTCCGCCTTCCTCTGTGCAGCCTCTGCCACAAACGCCTCGTGCGATGCCTTAGAACGCACCAACGTAGCGGCAAGTGTCTGCTTCTCGCGGGTAATCTCCTCAAGACGTACCTTGGTGTCCTGAAGCTCGACCTTGGCCGCTTCAGTGTCGCTTTCAAGCGCTTTGATCTCAACCTGTTTTGCCTGCGCCTCCTTAAAGTTGCGCGCAGACACCGCCGCCTTCTTCGCCACCTCCAGCTCCGGAAGCTGCTGCTCCAAAGAGGACAGCTTTTTGTTGAGACGCTCAATCTGAATGTGCTTCGACTCGAATGCCTCGGTCAACGCAGTCTCCTTCTGGCCTGCCCGCTCAAGCGCCTCCTTGGAGGAGGACAGACGTTCCGAAGCCTCAACCTGGCGGCCTTTGTAGCGCTTCCTTGCGGCCTTGATCTTGGCAGCACGCTTCTGTTGGGTTTGGGTCAGGTCGACTGAATCGCGTGTCTTGCGCACTTCGGAGTCAAGGTCGTTCATAAAGGATTGTCTCCTGTTCTCCTCCTTCTTCTGGGATTCACGGAGACGTTCGTTTGTTTTTTGCTCGTCTTCTAAGCTTTTGATGTGGCCGAGACACTCCTCGTAGTTCTTTTGGTCGGTTTTGATGACCTCCTTGACGTGGTTGAGGTTCGCCACGAAGTCGAGACGGACATTTTGGATTTGCTCCTCGAGGTCGCGTACCTGCTGCTTGCCTTGCACCTGGAGTTTCTTGTTGCGTGCCACCTTGCCTTCTAAATCCTCCAGCTCCTCCTGCAGCTGTGTCAGCTTCTCGCTGAGCTGTCCAGAGCGGGAACGCAGCTCCGAGGTCTGCTCGTCAATCTTCTCGTTGACCTTGCTCTCGCGGGTGCGCAGCTCCTTTAGGTCCTCCTCGATGTTCTTCTTGCTGCGGTCTGCCTTTGCGATGTCGTTTTTGATGCGATCTTCTTGGCTTTCGTACTTCAAAACGTTGTCCGTGATGAAGGCTTCGAGGGCCTTGGATTCGTACACCTTGACACCGTTGATATTGTCGCAGAGAGTGTTCAGGAGGTCGACCATGCGCTTGAGGATGCGGTTCTTGTTGTCGTCGAGCGTCTGGTACTCCTTCTGCATGTCCGTGCTTTCCTTCGCAATCGCGTCCATGTTGGTGCGGGTCTGGTTGATGGTTGCGTTCAGCTCGTCGGCAAGACCGTAGTTTTCATCAGAGATCGCCTGCTGCTGACGTTTGTTGTACATATCCAGGTCCTCAAGAAGACGTACATGAGAGGTCGCACACCGCACCTCTCTATCCGTGAACAGCTTCTGCTTTGTATATATTTCATTCAAACTGTCCTGCAGGGTCTTCATGTTCCGGTCGTGCTCCTGCTTTAGGTATTTCCACTCCTCCTCTTTTCCTTGCTTCTCCTTTTCTTTTAATGCTTGTCTGCTGAGAGCGGGCTCTGCGGCAGGGGGGACGACGGGAGCGGAGACTGGGGTAGTGTTTGTGTTGTGGTGGCTTGCCTTTCTCCGCATGGAAGGTTGTTTGGAGGGTTTGCCGTTAGTTGGGGCAGCTGTGGGGATCAATGTTGCAGGCGGATCTGACGCAAACGAGAACGCACCTAGCCCGCCCGGCGCACCCGGCGCCGCAGTCGCCTGCACCTCAGACTCCTCCTCCTCCTCCTCCTCTTCTTCCTCTTCTTCCTCCTCCTCTTCCTCAACCTCCTCCACCTCCTCCTCCTCCTCATCGGAAGCCTCCACCTGTTGCTGTGCAGCCAGCTGGGCCTGAAGCACCTGAGGGACTACAGCCTGGCCAGACCCCTTACGACGAGCGGTGATAGGGCTTGCGGGGGAGTTTGGTGGGACGGCGGGGTGGGCGGGCGACCTGATGGGAGAGAGAGAGGTGGGTATGAGAGGTGTGGGTATGAGTAATGGCGTGGCATAGACATCCTAATGTATTGAAAAAAAGTTGGCTTGAAATACAAAGACCTCTCGTGCACAGTGTAACTTTAAAAAAAGGTGATGGTAGGGATGGTACCTCATCTTTAAAAGTGTGTATGAGAGACTAGGAGAGTCTTGTGTAGTGTGGGGGGAAGGGGGGGAAGGAATTTTTTGAAAATTTGGTTTGTATTAGTGTAGCCTTAGAGTGTGCTCCTACTAAATGTTTGTAACGTCGTTTGTTTTGTTTGCATACATAGCCTCTGGGGGCGAGGCGGGGTCCTGGCTCTGAGCGGAGGGACGTTTCCGTCTTGTGGCTGTCTGCACTACTGCAGGCTCGTCCTGTGGTACTGGAGACGAGGATGCTGAGGGTGGTCCGTCGGGGAGAAGGTTCATGAAGTTGAGGGGCGCTGCTGGCGTGGGGTTGCTGGGTTGTGCGGTGTCGGATGCCTGTAGAGTGGGTGGAGGGGTGACAAAAGAGAGAGAAAAGAGAGAAAAGGTTGCAATGAAGAAAAGGGTGACGACACAACTCGGCAGTTACACATTAGTTTCATATACTTTCAAATCAGAGAAAGAGGGAAACAAAAGAGGGAAACAAAAGAGGGAAACAAAAGAGGGAAACAAAAGAGGGAAACAAAAGAGGGAAACAAAAGAGGGAAACAAAAGAGGGAAACAAAAGAGGGAAACAAAAGAGGGAAACAAAAGAGGGAAACAAAAGAGGGAAACAAAAGAGGGAAACAAAAGAGGGAAACAAAAGAGGGAAACAAAAGAGGGAAAAATTCGGTATGCCGGACCGGTACTGAGCATTGTAACATTTTAAAAAAGAATCCAATGAAGGGCGTATAGGGCAGGGGGGGAACAATGCAAACGGAGGAGTGTTTGATGCATACCGCAGACGTGAACGCAAAGGCGCTGTGCACACCACCCACTGCAGGGGCTTCTTCTTGTGCCGCCTGCCCGCCACCGCCACCGACAAAGCTGAAGGCAGGTGCACCGCCAGCTGCAGGCGCAGGCTCCTGTGGCTGCATCTGCATGCCCGCAAACATGTCGCCCATGCCCCCCATAGCAGCGCCCGGACCCCCTGCACTGTTGACACTGTTCTGCATCCCGCTCCCAGCAGAGGCAGCGTCTTCCGCATCTTCTTGGCGTTTTCTGTTCAAAGTGTTGATAGTGTTGATAGTGTTGATAGTGTTGATAGTGTTGATAGTGTTGATAGTGTTGCTACACAACGGTGAAGGTAAAGGAAAGTTGAAAGTGCAAACGCCTCACCGTTCATAGTAAATAAATGACTTGATATGTGTTTTTCTTGTGGTTTCACTGTTGTAAGCCAACGGTGAAACCAGAAGTAAGGTCATTACAAATTCATGACAAAATGTTCCCATACCTTGCCCCCTTCCCCTTTTTCTGAGAAAATATGTTCTTCATCATTGCCTCCTATCTACGTAGGTTCGCCCCAATAAACGCAAGGCCGGCAGATGCGTACCAGCACCCCCCCCCTCCCCCGTCCCCCTGTTTCCTGCCGCAAGCACAGAATTCTAGAAGAGGGGTTTGTGGGTTGTGGGGTGTGTGCTGTGTCTGTGTACGGTGTGTGTAGTCTGTTGATGTGTTGTGGTGGCATCGTATTGAATGATTTTCGTTTCTTGATAAATTGTTGGAGTAGTGTAGTTGCCTCGGTTGTGTTGCCACAGTTTGTGCATCATTCTTTTTCTTGAATAATCGACAACCTGTAGACTCTACCTTTGTGTGAACTCCACGCAGCCGTCGCTTCCCTATCTCTCTCGTTTCGTGGATACCCGCTACTACTGTCCTACTCCCGCCTCCACTCATCAGGTAACGAATGGGGATCATTGGATCCCCAGCATCGCGACTTCCAGGGCGAGATAGGTAGGCTTACAGCTTTTGTTTGTAGAGAATTTCATGGGAAAAAAAAAAAATCCTTTTTTTTGTTGTATTTTGAACGTCTACGCCAGGTTTAAAAGAAAATGTTGGAAGAAAAAGAAAAACAGACACACGTTAATATTTGAAACAATGGACTGGCGCGAACGATGGGTGGGGGGGAGAGAAGCAGGGCGCGCGCTAACTTTTCGGAAATTTCCCGAAAAAATGGATATCGGTCCAAAAAAATGTACCTACAGGAAGTATGTGAAGGGGGGCAGAAAAATCAGGGTCATGTTACATTTCCGAGAAAATTCCGGGCTGTGGTGGGGGATATACGGAAAAATGGACAAAATTTTGGTGACTTAAATTTTCACAAAATATGAACCCATACTCGTAAACAAGGGTCATTTTCAGGTCTTTCGGACAGCCAGTACACAGTACACAGTACACAGTACACAGTACACAGTACACAGTACACAGTACACAGTACACAGTACACAGTACACAGTACACAGTACACAGTACACAGTACACAGTACACAGTACACAGTACACAGTACACAGTACACAGTACACAGTACACAGTACACAGTACACAGTACACAGTACACAGTACACAGTACACAGTACACAGTACACAGTACACAGTACACAGTACACAGTACACAGTACACAGTACACAGTACACAGTACACAGTACACAGTACACAGTACACAGTACACAGTACACAGTACACAGTACACAGTACACAGTACACAGTACACAGTACACAGTACACAGTACACAGTACACAGTACACAGTACACAGTACACAGTACACAGTACACAGTACACAGTACACAGTACACAGTACACAGTACACAGTACACAGTACACAGTACACAGTACACAGTACACAGTACACAGTACACAGTACACAGTACACAGTACACAGTACACAGTACACAGTACACAGTACCCATTACCGTGACTTCACCGGCCAACACCGGAAAACACCGGCAAACATGGTCAAAATCAGGTGGAATATACATATGTACATCATGGGGGGGTAGGGAACAGGTAGCGCCGCAGGCGCACGGTACCCAACTTTTTTCTTTTTTCTTTCCCCTTTTCTCTGCTTTCTTTTGATTGCGCGAGCCGATTGCTCTCCACGGTGGGGTCACATGTGTGTCCAGAAACTATCTGAAGTACCCTTACTGTACAAGATGGGATTCTCTGATTTTCTTAAGGAAATCGTGTAATCAAAAAATTTTTGTACCGCGAAAAAACCTCGAAAAAACCGGGTGTGAGGGTGTGGATTTAGCGCGCGCCCTGGAGAGAAGACTCGAGAAAAAAAAAAAAAAACGGGGACAGCAAATAACAATAACACAATCACCACACACACACACTACACTCTCTTCAACTTCGCCCCCATACCCCACCAAAAAAAAAACTTCAAAAAAACCGCAACGTTTATCGTTATTTGCCCCTCCCCCACAAAAAAAACCCCCTCTTTGGTTTTACAAAAGGAACCACACACTCTCTCTCTCTTTCTTACCCTATTTTTTCTCCTCCAATTTTCATCGTGTGGCAGCCTGTTTTGCAGAAGCAGCGCTGACACAACGTGGACAGCGTGGGTGTGGGTCGTTCATGTACGTCTTTGAGGAGATGAGGTCTGTTCGGACGAGGATGCCGTCGACACGGCGGAGGGAGGGGTAGGGGCGTGCACGCTTGCTTTCTGTGCGTGGTGGCACCTCACGGCCGACCATGTTGTGATAGCAGGAGTGATGGTAAGAGTGCCCACAGAGGAAAACAACAATGCCCTCAGGGTTCGTCGACCTCAGACGCAAAGGGTCCTGGCACCCAGGGCAGGCGTTCGCAGAGCCTACCACAACACGCGTCCCACGCGAACGCTTTTCATACAAAGTGCCGTCCAGTCGGCAGGCATCCTTCTGCAACACACGGAGACACCCATCCTTCAAGTACTTCCGCAACGCCTGGTCGCGAATGATCTGCGTAATCTTCCCCTTCAACCCAGGAATGCTCATGTCACTGTAAAAGAGAAATAATTGGAAAGAGGGGATAAATCACTTCATTTTGATTCATATTTTCCGATGGTTGCCCTTTAATTTAGGGGATAAAGGTGAAATCAATTTTTTACTTATCAAAAGCCTCTGTAAAAAAAAGTGCGGGGGAGGTAGGGGGGGGAGACATACGGTTGAATCCGGTTGATAACCTCAAGCGGCTCAATAGCTCGTGTGGGCCCTTCTGCATCGCCAATGTGCTCGAGAAGGTCTGACACAAAGCGCTGGCCACCGCCAAGGCAGGCCTGCACCAATGCCTCGAAGAGGTCTTCGTCATCGTGTTCGACTGCGAAGGGTTGGGGTTGGGGAGGTGAGGTAAAACAATGAAAAGGATATAAGATGACCCTAAGCCTCTCGTGCTTGGTCACTTTGACAATGTTGAAATAAACCGGACTGTGTACTAAAAAAAAAAAAAAACTGAGATATTTTATTGTCCGACCCCGTAGAGCGCAAAGACACACCCCTTTTCTGACATACCAATGAAATCGATTGACTCCTTGACACTCTTGATCTTCGAGATGAGAATGCCGAGGGCACGTTTCCGCTCTGGTCCACCCAGCCTGCCGAGGACGAACGCCTGGGCGCGGTAGAGCGAGCAGCACTCCTCTTCGGTGAGCGTGTTGCTGTCGAGGTACTTCTCGCAAACTTCTGCAGCGGTGTCGAGACGGATGCCGGTGAAGTTGTCGAGCGAGGCTTGTCGCAGGAAGGGTAGCAGCAGCTTCGCATCGAACTGTGCGTACAGCGTCACCAGCAGGTCGTGGTACTCCGCCCCTGCCCGTGAGTCTTCCTTATGCAACAGATTCAGGTAGCTGTACAAATACGCCGTCCGCTGCTCCAGCTGCGACACCACCCGCGACACCCGGATCACATCGTTATGCTCGACAAGCATCTTCAACGCACGCTTCCGGTTCTTCCACAACAGCTGCACCACGCTTCCCTCCACAGCATAGTGCAGTTTGTGCCGGTCAATAAAGTCAAACACATCAGAACGGCCCAGCTCCAGGTGAATATGGAGGGCCTCCTCCTTGTTGTCCTGACTCTCATATAGCAGGGCCAGGGCAAGGGAGATCAGTGTGTAGGGGTCAGTGTTCTCAACTTCTGGGGAGGCAATCTGCTCCATCGTGACACCCGCGTTGTCGGGTGGGTCGAGAACGGTTGGTTTGTGCAGCACACTGAGACGTTGGCGCGTGCTGTTGATGATTGACTGTGTGTCGTACAGCCCCTGGTCCCACGCCTGGATCACATTGTGGAAGGCTATCGGCCCCTCGCCCTCCTGACGCCAGAGGAAGTAATGCAGTGCGCTTTCGTACACCTCCGGGCCTAGGTCGAGCGATTTGTCAGCAGGGATGATGTTCGCAATGCACGTCAGCTGCTCCTTGTCTTGGAAGACCACAACCTGTTTGGGTTAGGTGGAATGCAACATCTCCACAATGCTGTCTTCAACTTAATAGATGACCAGCCTCTTGTAGCCACTTTCAAAACCCCTGACCATGGGGAAAGAAAACGTTATGAATATGCACATCGCTATCGTGAAACAAAAAACAAAACAAAAAACAACAACAACACGGCACCAGAACTAAGCATACCCACTTCTTCCAGAGCTCAGCGTTGTTACCCAGCACCTCTGGGAGCAGCTCTGCAGCTTTGTGGTACTCTTTGTTGTCGACAAGGTGCACGAGGTAGCGCTCCCCCACTGCCTGGTAGGTGTGGCGCGAGACGGAGCTGATCGCAGACACTTGCCGCGTGGCACGCATTGCCTCCTCAAAACGGTTGCGCTTGAGGAGCCAGTTGATCCTGTCGTCGATGTCGCACGGCTTGCACACTACGATCTCCTTCGGGGACAGCACGTAGTACACGTGGTCACGCTCCTCCCGAGCGTCAAAGGCAAGACGGTAGTCAGACGCAAGAAGACGTTCGTAGCCCGCAAGCTTCATGCTGTTTTTCTGTGTGGGGTGGGTGAGTATGGGGTTTGATTCTGACAGAGGGAGCGTCTGTACTCAAAAAGGAAAAATCACCTAAAGGGCGATGCCCTACAGTGTGACAGCATTGTTTCGCTTTTTACTTCGATCATTTGTGCAGTGTAGCTGCCAAACAGACAGTTGTCTTCACTGTTCATTTGGCGCCTTTTTTCAATAAGAGAGTTGTGTTCAGTGCATCTGCATGGTGGCATACCTCCAGCTCGTTCATCTTGTTGTTCGCACGGTTGAGGATGCGCAGCTCTGGTTTAGGCGACGCTGTACCTGCCTTTTTCTTCATTGTGTCTTCGGGGTATGTGAGCATCTGTGAGCGAGATGTGGGTATAAAACAAAGAAGTTGAAACATGCTAAAACGCATCTCAGTCGAGCTCATGCAAATGGTGGGACGTCGAAACAAATGTTTAAAAACTTAAAATTCCATACCAAAAGCTTTTTCCCGAACGGGGCTATGCCACTGACAAAATAGGAGGGCATCACGAAGCGTGCGGTGACCTCTCCACATCTGTCCGGCAAAGTACTGTCACGCGCAAGCTCGAAGGAAGGGCGCTGCTTGATGACACACACGGCAAGCCAGTCTGCCCACGCGATAAGCAACGTTGTGTCCGTCTCCCAGCACAGACTGCACCGGTACATATCGGCCAACGGCGCATCCTTCTCACGGTCCACCTTCACAATCTTTTTATCCTTCTTGATGTCCATCACTTTCACACCCTTATCATCAGCCCAGGCTACCAAATCCCCCCGCCATTGAATTGCGTGGATCTTCCCGGTGTCAAAGTCGAGGTTGCGGGATTTCCAGGATTTGAAGAAGCCCCAGGCGCCTCTTTCTACCAAAATCAGCTTTTTTTCTAGCCCTCCGGTTACAAAACGGGGGGTTTGTGCGTAGTGCGGGTCTATCGCAATAGCGCAGACGGGGCGGTCGAAGGTGACAGAGTAGGTTTCACTGGAGGATTCGTCAAAGACGCTGCCTACATGGACTCTGCCGTCGGTGGAGCAAGAGGCGACGTAGTCGCATTCCGGATCGACGGAGATGTCCGTCACGCAGCTGTCGTGGCGGTGGTGGCGTTTGTCGCCTACAACATTTCCCACAAAGTCTACTACATATATCCACCCCAGTTGGGTCCCCACAAACAGAAACCGGCTCCCCACCGTCATGCAGCTCACTGCATCCCCCTTCGTGTGCAAAAAATCGATCTTCAGCCGTTCGTACTTCAGCTGGTCCTCCAGCTCCTCCTCGCTCCCGCCCTCCTCCGTCTCCTCCACCTCCTCGTCCTCCTCGTCAGTCTCCTCGTACTCTTCGTACTCCTCATCTTCTTCGTCCTCTTCAATCTCCTCTATCTCCTCCACTTCTTCGTAGGACTCTTCATCCATGGTGTTGCCTCGTCACGCAGGGTGAAGAGGGGGGGGAGGGGAGGTGTGTGTGTCTAGTGTGTTGAGGGGGGAGTGGTAGTGGGGGATGTGTGTGGAGAGGCAAAGGGGTTTTCTTGTCCAGCAGTGGAGGGTTGTGGGGTGCAAGAAGGTGGTCGATGCTGATTCTGATGCGAGAAGACTTCGTTCGTTTCGCTTAGGTGGTAAAGGGCTTGTGGTGCTCCGAGTGGCCGACCGTACGTAGTCATGCACTCCATTTTTTTGTGGTTTATATTAAAAGAGAGAAGAGAGGGAGAGACCGCGCTTTTGTTTTCCGTGTCCATTTATTGACATGTTTTGATTTGCCCCAAGGTATATTTTGGGGGGGGCTAGGAAAAAAATTTTAAAAACGAAAAAAAAGGCCGCGGAAAAAGAAAAAAAGAAAAAAAAAAGATGGGTGACCCTCACCTTATGGGCAACGTTCCCCTCTTACGGAACTATTCACATTTTTGTGTTTTTTCAAAGCAGATTTATG
Source organism: Rhynchopus sp. YZ270_cl-10 (assembly GCA_964035575.1). Lineage (NCBI taxonomy): Eukaryota > Euglenozoa > Diplonemea > Diplonemida > Diplonemidae > Rhynchopus > Rhynchopus sp. YZ270_cl-10. Next base: position 362,911 of record OZ037894.1, on the reverse strand, counting down.
CTACACACCTCTCCCGTTTTACCAAAACTTTCCTTCAAACCCACCACCCTTCCCCCTACACCTTTTTGTCTGTATTGACAATCACCGAAACGTAGGTCTTTACGTTATGTGAAAACCTTTTGTGCACTCCTTGACAGCTGAAAGGGAAGGTTGCAGATGGTATTGCATAGCACCCACCTCCCCCCTTATATGTCACCACCGCTGTCAACATCTTCCTCCTCCGATTTGTCTTCATCTGCGTAGTGGTCATGTTTGTAGTCGTCATCAGCGTCGCTTTCCTCTTCGTCCGCTGCTTCCTCGTCGTCGCTCGCTGCCGCAGCCCGTCGTACAAACCCTGATGATTTCGCCCTCGACAACCTCCTCCTCTTTGCTAGCTGTGTCAGATACCCTCCAAAATCCTCCACCAAAAGCTCTTGAGGGAAGTACAGCTTCCAGAGACCTGCCCCTCCTGGGGTGGGCCAGGTGGAAGGGTGGGAGCCTGGGGTTGGGGGCATGCCTCCCCCGACGACTGCGCCGTACATTTTGCGGAGGGTGGGCCAGCAGAGATCTCCACCAGCTTTGCGCTTGGAACGCCATCTGGTGACCTCAGTTGCGCGTTGGGAGGAGTCGTAGTAGTGGGAGGCAGGGTTTGCGTTTTGCTGTTCCATATTCGCCCAGACCTTTCCAGCAGCGATCTTTGCGCGGATATTCTGCATAGCATCGCTTGTCTCCGTCGCATTCGGCGGCCCCTCCCTCAGCAACTGACTCATCGTCCGCTTGACAGGCTGCGCAGAGGGCCAAATACTGTTACTCCCCCGCCCCTTTTCAATCTCCTCCTCAAGCTTGCTGATACGGTCATTCCGTTCGGACTGTCCCTTTGCAGTTTCAGGGAGCTTACCACGTCCCTTCTTCCCTTTGCCACCTCCCCCCATTTTGAGAGCGGGGGGGGAAGGGGGAGAGGAGGAAACGATATGTCTGGCAGGGTGAGGGTGAGGGGGTGAGGGAGGGGGAGGGGGTTAAGGCTATATGTGGATCGTGCAAACAGACTGCAGTCGTACTGTCGTGATATTAGAAGGAGGATGTGGATGCGGAAGAGTTGCGTGAGCCCAGACGCCACAGAGACCATTACCACTGTTGAAGAATGATGGGTAAGACGGAAAAGATTAAGATATAGTTTTTAATCGAAAGATGGAGTTTTATCCAGCTTCGTCTCCTCTTTTTGTAAATTTAAATGAGGAATGATGGGTCAGACGGGAAAGGAAATGGGTTGCTTTTTTTTTGTTAGGGTTTTGGCATTGCGGGGGGGGGGGGGGTGTTGGTTGTGGTGTCGAAACGTTTTGGGGAAGTAAAAAAAGGGGTGTGTGTGTTAGTCGTGTTAGGTCACTGAAAAAAAAACAATGACTGGTGTGTTCCGGGGTATCGAAAAATACAAATTTTCATTTCAATTCACAACTCTTCACAACTCTTCACAACTATTCACAACTCTTCACAAATTTTCACAAAAAACGTGTATGTGAAGAGTTGTGAAGAGTTGTGAAGAGTTGTGAAGAGTTGTGAAGAGTTGTGAAGAGTTGTGAAGAGTTGTGAAGAGCTGTGAAGAGTTGTGAAGAGTTGTGAAGAGTTGTGAAGTGGCGAAGTCTGGGTGGTGCCTGGGCACAGGTAGGTACAGGACACCTTTTGGAGGACGTTGGTTGGCAACACAGGAGGTTCTATGTGCAAAAAGTGCCTAAAATGGTGCGGCTGACGGGACGATTTGGACCCTTTTGGGCCATTCTTGGGCCATGTGTTTTTAGGTGTGTTTTTTTTTCAACTTTTTGACTTGGATTGCATTTTTGGGATCCCCGTGCAGTGGTCATACTTGGACCGCCCGAAAAAAATTTCGGGCGAATTCGGGCGGATTTTCGGGCGCGGGTCCCGAGCGCCCGAAATGTGCCCGAAATATATTTCGGGCGTTTTAAAGGGAATTTAAAGGGAATTTATACGTAATTCGGGCGAATTCGGGCGCACAATTGGTGCACTGGAGTATCTTATGTGTGCTGGGAAGCATGCCACCAGTGTAAAAATCTTACGCTTTATTTGAAAGATTGGCACAAAATTTGCTCAAAGAAAAAAAAATTGAGCAAAAAGTCCTAGTAGAACCCAACTTATATGAGTACAGCTCTGTTAGCAGCCACGTATAAAACCGATTTCCCTAACAATTGACACTAAAATACTACTAAAAACGTAAAAAGGCGATTTTTCACGTTTTTGGGCATCTCCTGAGCAACTACAGTCCCGAAACACCCCGAGAATGGGTCAGAACCACCCTGTGACCCGAAAATTCACAAAAATTCACCCTGAAATACGAAAAAATGGTGAAACCCCGGTTCATAGTGTGTTTTGGGTGGGAATAAGCAAATGATAGTCAGAAAACCCGTGATTTGGTGGTGATTCCCAAAGTGCACTCAGGTGTACAAAAGTTTTCGATTCTTGCTTATTTTGACAGATTTGACATCAAATATGTCCAAATATAAAAAGTTTTTTGCAAAAATGAATAGAACCCTACCTAGTCGGTTTTCACTAAGGAAAAAGCGCCCGAATCCGCCCGAAATCTGCATTTCGGGCGTTTTCGGGCAAATTCGGGCGCACAAAATCGCCCGAAATCCGCCCCTAATCCGCCCGAAATCACCCGAAATGCCCGAAATATATTTCGGGCGGTCCAAGTATGAGTGGTGGGGCCGACGTTGAAAATTGGACAATTTTATGACCTCTTAAATTTCGGAAAATATGAGCCCGGTCACTAATAGGCGGCCCATTTTCGGTCAAAAATTGTCCCCAAAATCCGGAGTGTATTATTGACCTTTGTGGGCGACGAGACTGTCCTGTGTGAGGTTAACCTACAGGTTAATTCCATTATGGCGGTGGTTGTTTTGCATCTCTCACACATGATGGATCGACGCACTGGTGAGTCCTTGGCGGTTACTTCGTCTCCTTTCGTCTTATCCGCCTTTTTGGTGGGGATTATCAAAGAAGTCAGCTAGAGAATTGTTGGTTCTCTCGGGGAGTGGGTGTGGGCAGAGATTTTGACAACGGGACCAGAAAACCATGTTTTTGGGCTCATCAAAATTCAATTTCCCCCTTCAGTTACCCTTATTTATCGCTCCCTCATTCACGGTTTTTTTACTTCCTGGGAATAAAGTGACCAGCTGGGCCAACTGTGGCACCGTAGTTAACGGGATCAAAACGATATGCCGGGGCACGCCTTATGCCCGAAGGTGAACTGTCTGGCTCCTTGTTTTTAAACACCGGTTAAATATGCATTGCGCTCTAATCAGACTCTAATTAGAGCATTCGGCAGTACAGTACAGTACAGTACAGTACAGTACAGTACAGTACAGTACAGTACAGTACAGTACAGTACAGTACAGTACAGTACAGTACAGTACAGTACAGTACAGTACAGTACAGTACAGTACAGTACAGTACAGTACAGTACAGTACAGTACAGTACAGTACAGTACAGTACAGTACAGTACAGTACAGTACAGTACAGTACAGTACAGTACAGTACAGTACAGTACAGTACAGTACAGTAGTCCTGTCGGGTGGTGTACCATTTTTTTCCCCAGAGCAACTTAGGTGTAATTGTGGTTGATTGTGTGTACGTGTGTTTGATAACTAGTGGGGGTAATTCTTGCTCAGAATATGGCCCCAACGTGTACGTGTGTGTACTTGTGCTGAAAGTGTGCTGAAATTGTGCCTAATATAGGCATAGTTTAGGTGAGTATGGTGCTAGTTGTGCCCAGCTGTGTTTTGAGTAAAACGGTACAAAAAACAGGGGAAAAAGTGGTAGTGCCACTGGTACAAAACTTTTCTAGCGAAGCCACAGTACGCAACATTTCGGGTAGAGCTGTGGGCTACCGCTCGTAATTTTTAGCTGCGTCGCAGGCGCACGGTACGCTACTTTCTTGAGAGTTGCGAACATGTTGAAAAAAAAAAAGGCAACAAACGAACACGCCGCGGACTTCCGTCGTCCTCCTCCGCACAGGGGGTGGGGTGGTACGGCCAGCTTGACCCAGGCTAGCTAGCCCTCTGCACAGCACACTTTACCTGACCAGTCCTGCAAAAAACCCTGGAAAAAAACACCCCCCTTTTTTTCCCTCCAATTCACAACTCTTCACAACTGTTCACAACTCTTCACAAATCTTCACAACATCTGTGTTTTTTTCATCCAAATTTTCATTTCAATTCACAACTCTTCACAACTCTTCACAACTCTTCACAATTCTTCACAATTCTTCACAAAAAAATGGCCAAAAATTATGTTGTGAAAATTTGTGAAAACTTGTGAAAACTTGTGAAGATTGGTGAAGATTGGTGAAAATTTGTATTTTCCGATACCCCGGAACACACCAATGACGGTTATTTGGGGTTTTGCTGTAAAAAGGCAACGGAAGAAATGGGGAATTTAAAAGGAGATGAATGTGCCTCTCGTGCACACATATCTAAAAGATAGGCGAGCCTCAAAAAAAATGGTCAAGACAAGTCCAAAAAAAAAGAAGACAAGTTCAAAGAATAAAGAAGTGATATGGTATAACGCCGTTTTAGGAATGCGGCATTGTTTTGTTGTGTTTTACTTTTTTTTTTGAAAACTTTTTTTTTTTGCCATTCCTTTATAGGGAACGGAGCAAATGTACGGTCCTGGAAGCTCCAAGAAAATGGAGTCGGCGGGCTTAATAGGAAGTTGCCTTTCCTAAACGTGCACACACAATTTTTGTATTGTTATTTGTATGGAACAAATCGCCTAAGTACCCACCTCGGGGCTACTAGGGTCTGTACTCAATGTTGGCCGAAGCCTTTTTTTTTGTACTAATCGGCGAACGTGCTTTTATTTTTAGATAAATTGTTTGTAGTGTAGTTGCCTCGGTTGTGTTGCCACAGTTTTGTGCCATATCCACAATACCTTTTTAACTACACAATCAAAAGCTGGTATTTCACATTGCATCTGACACACTCGAGAATCCTACTTTGTGTAGTGGGCTAATCTGGTGTCCAGGTGTTCACTACAATGATCCACCTTTGTTTTGTTTGGCACAATAAAAGGGGGATTTAAAATAAAATTGGAAAAAAAAAGGGGAAAACAACAACGTACGATGAATCTAAGCCTCGCTGTGCTTAGTTATCTAAAAGGGGGAAAATGGCATTAAGCCTTTAAAAGTGTTATCGCAGCAACACCCTGAATATGGTAGATACCGAACTACAGAGTGATTTATTTATGTTTTATTTTTTTGTTTTTGTTTTTGTTTTTTTTTTTTGTAAGATGAACCCACCTAAGCCTCTCACGCTGAGATACCAATGTAGTCACCAAAATAAAGGACAGAAATATAAGAAACCTTTCGAGATAGATTGGGCCTCATTGTAAAGACGCATATGTCAAGAAAGGGCTTAAAAAGATGACCCATACTCAAGGGCGCAGATACAGCGTTCAAAGAAAAAAGAAAGAAAAAAAAAAAAAAATGAAGAAAATTTGCTCACTATAGCAGAGCGTACATAATAGAAGGCAGTGCTTTGCATAAACGTACTTCATTTTTAGTTTTTTTTCCACTTTTGCTGTGTCTGGTGCCCCTCGTTCTCCTCTGTGCTTGCTGCCCTTTAGGGGGTTAAGGATTCATTTGTCCCGCAGTCAGTGGGTGACAGTTCTGCCAAACAATACCGAAAGAACATGAAATTGTAAGATGAATGTGCCTCTCGACACATTGTAACGTACCCAAGCAACATTCGAAGGACATCAGTGCTCTGACTGTGGTTGTAGAAACCGTGGAATATATCCCGACGGGCCGACCGTGAAATGACAAATAAGTCATGTGTCATGACAAGTGGCTGTACACGGGGCTGTAGGTCTTTCATTTGTCATGACAAGTGGTTTACTTGTCATTCACTTGTCACTAGGTCCCGTCGTGTAGGTGTTAAACCCCCTCCCCCTTCTCATTCTGGGGTCAAGAAAGAGAGAAATGTTAACGTTTTTTTTTGAAAACTTGGTTGTATTAGTGTAGCCACCCTAGAGTGTGCTCCACTACCGTTTTTTTCCCCCCCGCAAAGAATATTACAGCAAAAAAAGGGGGGAAGACAAGATGAACCTAAGCCTCTCGTGCTTTTGTCACCTTGTAAAATGCAACAACAACAAAAAAAATAAAAGTTGCAAGATGAATGTGCCTCTCGTGTACACATCATCTGAAAGAGGGCAGATATGCGATGAAAGTTACCACTCTTTTTCCACACCACATTTTTTTTTTCCTTCTTTTTCTTCTTTTTTTTTGTACACCCCACCACTTCTCTCGATTCCTTTCAGAAGAGATGGGGAAAGGTTGAAAGATGAGTATGCCTTACGTGAGTATTCATCTAACAAAAAAAAAAATGACTATTTTTTACCGGTAAAAATAAAGTCATTTTTCCCGCGGGATCCATACAGCACGAGGAACTGCTTTTGTCCCGAGCGCAGCGAGGGACAAAAGAGTTCAGAGGGCTGTATGGATCCCAAGGGAAAAATGACTTATTTTTACCAATAAAAAGTTGTTTTTTTACCTGCGCCAGAATTTGTTTCACGCTCCGCCACCCAATCATTATACTAGAGAGACCATAGTATATCACACACAGAATCACACAACATCACAACTCACCACACACTGAGACACACAAGTGCGTGCCTTGCAGCAGATGCCGGTACGACGTCACAGTTGAAGAGACATTACGGATGGCAAAGTGAGAAACTATGTCGCTCTACGTGGACAACTCTGCTCAGAACATAAACCATATGGCAAGCTTCATCGGTGGTGCTCCGGTTCCTGGTGAGTTTCAGGCTCCGATGACTCAGGAACTCGCCACGTAGTGGCGAGTTCCTTGAGTCATCAACATTGTGCAGAAGAAAGACTGATCCTACTGCGAGTCCCCCAACCCCTGTGGAAGCGTGCAATGCAACAAACGGTTGAGATCTGATCAAGCGGAACGGATATATTTCTGTATTCCACACAAACACACACCCAAACACCCTCAGAATGCAGGAAATACCTCACACAACACACAGACACCCTCAGAAACCAAGAAAACCCTCAAAAATCCCTCACAACTCTTAGCAAATTCCCTAAGGAAAATGCGGGATTTATTTTTTCCCGCGCGGGAAGAAATGACTTTTTTTTGTCCCGCTGATGTATTAAGGAATGGGTGGCGGAGCGGGAAACAGATTCTGGCGCAGGTAAAAAATACTTGTCCCATAGAGACAACAGACACACAACAAAAACCAACAAAAACGACCTATCGCTTCCCAAAAAAGAAAAAAGAAAAATTGTGAGAGAAACAAGACTTCCTGCCCAAAGGAGCAGTACACGCCACACAACGGTGTGCAATGGGGTAGATGCATCTTCGTGAAAGGAAATACAAACCCATATTATTTGAGATTTCTAAAAACAACGCTTGCGTGAGTGCTGCTTTTGTCTTTGTATCGAGGGAGTCTTGTTCTCTGCGAAAGGAGAGAGCATAGAGGATAGAAGAAACTGTAATTTTCAATGCAGGCACACCTCTGACTGACGTACGATGCCAGCCATCCGGATGAAAGCACAAAAAAAAGAAAGGTTTTGTTTCCTTATAGACCACGATTATCAGAGTGGAAAAGAAAACGTTTGTCAGATGAATGTGCCTCTCGTACACACACATCTTTCTTTCTTTTTCTTTTGAAAAGAGAAGCTTAACGTGCAAACCGCCTCACTGTGCAACCAAGCGGACGCAAATACTCTGCTGAGAAAGAAAGTGAAAAAGAAAACAAAGAAAACAAAGAAAACGAAAGGAATTTAATACATTTTTTTTAGAAATTCTATTAAGAAAGCGAACGGCTTTTTTTACGTAAATCGAGACCAAAAAAAAACTGGGGGTAGGATGGACAGGGTCTCCAACTCAAAAAAAAGAGTGCTCCAAAAATGACGTTTTTTTTTTGTTGTTGGGCGAGGCCAAAATGCAAAAGGCTCGTTTTTTTTAAAAGCAAAGGTTAAAGAACAAAATGGATAATCCATGCGTTTTTAAAACAAGGGAGCAGACTGAACTCAAACCATGCGCCTAGAAGGGGCTGCAATGGGTGACTTTACTACTCATGACAATGGAAAGAGGAAAATTGTTTCATATACCTAACTATTCTACTGAATAGAAGGCATAGAGGGGGAAAAAATACTCAGACATTGTGGTTGCAACAGCAATAGACCTGTCTCTCGTGCATGATGACATACCAACAATGTGAAGTAGGGGGAAATCCCCGAAAATATACCGTCTTTTGAAAAAATATGGACCAGAAATAACATGGACCAGAATAATGATGGACCAGAACAATTATGGACCTTTTGGGATTTTTTTTTATTATGGACCTATTTTTCTGGTCCGACATATGTGTGGGGGTTTTTTTGTACTTGTCAGTGTTTCCCAGCATCTCACCTAACTCTGAAAATAGGTGAGATTTTGCGGTTTTGCGGGTTTTTGTATAGGTGTGGCGAGCCCGGGCGCGCTTCGCGCGCCCGGGTCCCCACCTTAGCTCAAGTTGGGGGCCTCCGGCGGAATGTGAGAATTTCTCGGAGTTCGGCACTTCATTGATATTTGCACCAGGCACACGTGGTATACGAATTATCAGTAAACTCAGTACATTTACAAAATAAACGGCAGTCATGGCAGGCATGGCACCCAAGCGAAGCCACGGTACGCAACATTTCTAAAAATTGTTGACATAAATGTCACTGTCGTTGGAAGATTGGGGGGTCAGCTTGTTTTTGTGCCCAAAATTTTTTCAGCACTGCTGACCAGGGACATTGGGAACATAGGGATTTTTGCGGAGCAAAAAAAAAATCAAACAAATGGCGCCGCAGGCGAAAAAAAATTAGGGTACAGTGTAAAAATCTATCTTTTTACAGCACAAAGTCACACACCTAACCCTTTTTTGCGGAGCAAAAAAGGGAAAATGGCGCCGCAGGCAAAAAAAAATTGAGGTACAGCCTGAATGGTGCGGTCAGCAACCCAGTTCCCCATGGTACTCCCGTGGTTCAACCATGATTTTTTTTTTTTTTTTTTTTTTTTCCTGCAGGTGAGATTTCTCACCTCACTTTTTTTTTTTTTTTTTTTTTGTGAGATTTCTCACCCCAAAATCTCACCGTGGGAAACACTGGTACTTGTCCAGAATTTTGACAGGGAGTCGCGCGCGCGAAGCGCGTGCGACGACCGCTTGTGTGGGGAGAAAGCTCGGAATGGGGTTTTTTTTTTGAACTTGTCCGGAAAGCTCGGAATGGGTCTACCGGGCCACATATGAGCCGAGGTGCCCCGCCAACGTGCGGTACTGAAAGCTCGGAATGGGTCTGAAAATGGACAAGTTCAAAAAAAAAAAGCCTAACACAGATGGACCAGAAATAACATGGACCAGAACAATGATGGACCAGAACAATTATGGACTTTTTGGGATTTTTTTTTTTTTATGGACCTATTTTTCTAGTCCATAATTTTTCAAAAGACGGTAATAAAAAACGGGAGAAAATATTCAACAAAAAATGAAGAGATTGTATTTGCTGTCTCGTGGACGTACATTTTTAGGAAAGTTTTCGAAAAGCGCAAAAAAAAAAAAAAAAAAAAAAGAGAGAGATTTTTGTAGTGCATGCGCCTCTCGTGCACACACTATAGGGTAATAAGGCTTTTAAAAAAAAAGGGGAATTAGACAGTAGACTGGTGCAGATCGCTGAACGGCTGAGAATTTAAAAAGAAAGAAAAAGGGTAGCCTTGAAACATGCATAGAGAGGACATTGTTCTAAAAAAAAAGGCAGTCTTTTTGCAAAGGAATTGCGCCAATGAGGGGTACATCCAGAGAGGCTGCAAAACCAGAGTTGTATATACCGTAAACATAAAATACATGGACGGACCCGGACCGTAAAAATTCTGGAACTTTTTGGGGTTTTTTTTAGCAAATTTGTTGTGCTGGAACATTTTTTTACGGTACACATATTTTACGTATATTTCACGATAGGTATTTTATGTGTGACCCAATCCGACAAAAAATATATACACAGAGAGCCGCCAGCGTCTCACGCATAGTCAAAAAAAAAGAAAAGAAAAATTAAAGATGAATGTGTCTCTCGTACACACACATCTCCGGAATATTTTAAACAAAGGTCGAAACATGCGAGCATCTTTGCGGACGCAGACGCGACAAAAGAGAAGAACGTTTGCAAGAATGATCCTAAGCCACATGCTTAGTCACCCTTCGATATGATACACAAAAAAAAAAATGACATTTTCCCCCCATTTAACAACTTTAGGGCGTTTCCTCCTTCAATTTGGATTCCTTCTGTGTTGGTGCTTCCGTCGTGAAGTATCTGTTGATGGCATTGATGTATGCCAGGTTGGTTGACTTGATGACGTTCACGTCCATGCCACGGCCCATGATGACTCGCCCGGTGTTTTTGCATTTGAGGCGGATAATGCACTCACCGAGGGCGTCTGTGTCGTTGTCGTTGGTGTGGCTGCCTGCGAAGGACTTCAGCTCGAAGTGTGTCATTGTCAGGTGGTTGCAGTGTACGAGACGGTTGATCGCGTTTGTGCAGGCATCTACAGGACCGTTTCCTGTAGCTGCATCGGCCATGATCTCCCCGGTGTGCAGGTTCTCCAGCTCAACGGTGGCGGTGTTGATGCGTCCGGTGCTCAAGGTGAAGTCGCGCAGCTTGTAGACGTCGACGCGTGCCTCGTTCATCTCCTCCTCCTGCACCAAGGCATGCAGGTCGCTCTCCGTCACAACCTTCTTCTTGTCCGCCAACGCCTTAAAAGTGGAGAACAGCTCTGCCCGCTTGAGGTCGTCAAACTCAACATAGCCCAGCTCGTCAAGCCTGCTGAAGAAGGCGTTCTTCCCGGAGTGCTTCCCCAGCACCAAGGAGGAGCTGTTCACACCGACGCGTGCGGGTGTCATGATCTCGTAGGTCTCGCGGTTCTTGAGCATGCCGTCCTGGTGGATCCCAGACTCATGCGCAAATGCGTTTGCTCCGACAATCGCTTTGTTTGACTGTAGAGGGTGAGAGAAGTGTTGGCAGTGTGTTTGATAATCTGTTTGGTGCTGCCATTCAGACAATCTTCACTATTATTTTGGGTTCTCAGGGTAATATTTCCTCAGGTGTGTGTTTGAAAGCAAATGAAGAGAGCAACCCCGTGGCGTCATACCTGCACGGCCATCCCGGTAAACCCAGACACCATCTGCGAGGTTCTGAAGATCTGCTCGTGGTTGATGTTCGTCGTGAGGTTGAGGTCCTTGTGGGTGTCTGCAATCATCGTGATCTGGGTGGTGTGTGGTGTTGTTTTCATTGTATCAACAGCCATTCTACCCTATCCGAAGACGGGCTGGGCACAGAGTTGCCCTAAGGCTAAATAAATTTCCAAAGGTACAGATGGATATCCACCACTGGTGATACGGGAATATTTATAGGGAGTTCCCCTACTGAGAGTGGCTTTTTTGGGCTGGATTAAGAAGGGGGTACAACCCAAAAGACCTACCATATAGGAAGTTTATACGGTGTTTTCACTGAAACACCGAATAGCACACGCAGAGCCCACACACTAATCACATCCTTCATCCCCAGCGATCCCCCCTTTCCACATACCTCCTCAAGCGATGTGTTCCCCGCCCTCTCGCCAATACCGTTGATCGTCACCTCTACCTGACGAGCCCCACCAAGCACACCTGAGAGCGTGTTTGCAGTGGCGAGGCCAAGGTCGTTGTGGCAGTGTGTGGAGAAGATTGCCTGCTCCGCACCGCGGGTGTTCTCAACGAGGTACTGGATGAGGTTACCGTACATGCTTGGTGTGTTGTAGCCTACGGTGTCGGGGATGTTGAGCGTTGTTGCGCCCGCTTCGATGACCGCAGCAAGGACCCTGCAGAGGAAGTCAGGGTCCGACCTTCCTGCATCCTCCGGACTGAACTCCACATCAGGTGTGAGGGAACGCGCGAACGCCACCGCCGCCACAGCTCGCTTGACACACTCATCCCGATCAATCATCAACTTATGCTTCAAATGTATATCCGAAGTCGCAAGAAAGGTGTGTATACGGTGCTTGGGTGCATGCTTCACAGCTTCGTGGCAGCGTTTGATATCTTTTTCTGTTGCACGGCTGAGCCCACAGATTGTCATAGGCCCGTTGGATCTTCCTTCCGTTAAGGGGCCGATCTGGTCGGCGATGATGGACACAGCTTCAAAGTCACCGTCGCTCGCAATAGGGAAACCAGCCTCGCAAACGTCAACTCCAAGGCGGCTCAGCTGGCGTGCGACGGCCAGCTTCTCCTTCGTGTTCAAGGTGCACCCAGGACTCTGTTCACCGTCACGCAGAGTGGTGTCAAAGACAATCAACTGACGTTCCGGCAGTGCTGCTGAAAGGCACCGTCTAGTAGCACGGAACATCGCGCGCATTATGTGAAAGACTCTTCTGATGTCTCTTTGTGTAAAACTCTGCAAGGAAGGACCGAATTTCACTACGACACAGCGCTGTATGTCAAAAGGGATACCAAAAGAAGTTGTAAGATGACTCAAGCACACATGTCAACGAAAGTAACGACAAATACATCGAGTGAATGTGATAGAATGGAAATAAGCAAAAAAATGGTGAGGGGTGGAGTTGAATGTGCGTCTTCATATCGGTGGGGGGGGACCACGTGAATTGAAAGGGATAAAGCAAAGTATCGTCAAATGCGCATGGTGTGACAATGCGCCTTGAGTGGAAAATAACAACAAAAACAGCAAACAAAAAGCAATCAGAAGGGGGGGGCAGACAAGACACAGAGCAAAAGCGGGCCATCCCGCGCCCGTGTGTTGTCAGTTGCCTTCTCCTGTCGTGCAGGTGTGTACCACAGGCAAGACTCGCGTGGTCAAAACACAACACTGCAGAAAATGCAATAAAAAAAGAAAATGTTTGAAAGACAACAGGAGCTGTCATCTTGGATTATAGATAAATAATTGTGACGAAGAATGGTGCTGTCCTCTCCCAGCAAGATGAGAGAAGAGCTCACTTACAGCGCGATCTTGTCAGACTTCTTCTTCTTACCCAGGAAGAGGTGCTCGTGGCAGCAGGCAGGGCAGTTCGTCCCTCCGTTGTTGGGGTCGCACGAGTCGTCCGTGTCATCAAGGCAGATGTGCATGAAGTTTCCGTGGTCAAGAACGGAGCACTCATCGAGGTGATATTGCCCTGCGTTCGGGGCGTACTGGTCGCACGACTGGGCGTTGTAGCACACAAACAGGTCCGTGCACGTCGGTGCGTTGTCGCACACTGGCGCAACCCCGCCCACGCTCTGCAGACACATCAGGTCACCGTTGTCGCAGAAACAGCGCTGGCACTCGTGTGGGCCTTCGTTCATCCCCGACCACCCGTGTGCAACAGACGTCCCGCACTGCAGTGCACAGCCCATCTTCGCCGCACACGCTGTCGGTGCAGTGCATGTGTTCTGTGTGCACGACAGCACGCCATGTGCACACGTGCACGTGTTGCAGTTGTTCGGCCCCATGTCGCTTCCACTCCAGCCGTGCGGCACCACCTCATCCGGGCACGCAAGCGTGCACGTCGCACCACACGCAGCACCAGGCAGGTTGCACGGGGGCAGCACTCCACCCACACCACTCAGACACATCAAATCCCCGTTGTCGCAGATGCACCGGTGGCAGCCACTTGGGCCCTCGTCGCTTCCGCTCCAACCATGTGGCACACCCGTCCCACATGCAAGCCTGCACCCCATGGAAAGCGCCGGGGTGCTGTGCTGTGCCACCACTGTGGCACAGAGAGACGCAAGACACAGCAGGGCTGCCTTCATTGTGTCGTTTGTTTTGGGTGTGTGGGGTGGATATCTGTTGTGGAGGGTGGTGGTGAACAAGACGAATGGTGCCAGTACACAACAAAAAGTTGAGATGGAAACAGAAACAAGAAGGTTGCAAACAGGGGCGGAAGGAGGGAAAAGATGTCTACGTTTTCATATATTTTCTTTTCTGTGGGGGGACCACGTGAATTGAAAGGGATAAAGCAAAGTATCGTCAAATGCGCATGGTGTGACAATGCGCCTTGAGTGGAAAATAACAACAAAAACAGCAAACAAAAAGCAATCAGAAGGGGGGGGGCAGACAAGACACAGAGCAAAAGCGGGCCATCCCGCGCCCGTGTGTTGTCAGTTGCCTTCTCCTGTCGTGCAGGTGTGTACCACAGGCAAGACTCGCGTGGTCAAAACACAACACTGCAGAAAATGCAATAAAAAAAGAAAATGTTTGAAAGACAACAGGAGCTGTCATCTTGGATTATAGATAAATAATTGTGACGAAGAATGGTGCTGTCCTCTCCCAGCAAGATGAGAGAAGAGCTCACTTACAGCGCGATCTTGTCAGACTTCTTCTTCTTACCCAGGAAGAGGTGCTCGTGGCAGCAGGCAGGGCAGTTCGTCCCTCCGTTGTTGGGGTCGCACGAGTCGTCCGTGTCATCAAGGCAGATGTGCATGAAGTTTCCGTGGTCAAGAACGGAGCACTCATCGAGGTGATATTGCCCTGCGTTCGGGGCGTACTGGTCGCACGACTGGGCGTTGTAGCACACAAACAGGTCCGTGCACGTCGGTGCGTTGTCGCACACTGGCGCAACCCCGCCCACGCTCTGCAGACACATCAGGTCACCGTTGTCGCAGAAACAGCGCTGGCACTCGTGTGGGCCTTCGTTCATCCCCGACCACCCGTGTGCAACAGACGTCCCGCACTGCAGTGCACAGCCCATCTTCGCCGCACACGCTGTCGGTGCAGTGCATGTGTTCTGTGTGCACGACAGCACGCCATGTGCACACGTGCACGTGTTGCAGTTGTTCGGCCCCATGTCGCTTCCACTCCAGCCGTGCGGCACCACCTCATCCGGGCACGCAAGCGTGCACGTCGCACCACACGCAGCACCAGGCAGGTTGCACGGGGGCAGCACTCCACCCACACCACTCAGACACATCAAATCCCCGTTGTCGCAGATGCACCGGTGGCAGCCACTTGGGCCCTCGTCGCTTCCGCTCCAACCATGTGGCACACCCGTCCCACATGCAAGCCTGCACCCCATGGAAAGCGCCGGGGTGCTGTGCTGTGCCACCACTGTGGCACAGAGAGACGCAAGACACAGCAGGGCTGCCTTCATTGTGTCGTTTGTTTTGGGTGTGTGGGGTGGATATCTGTTGTGGAGGGTGGTGGTGAACAAGACGAATGGTGCCAGTACACAACAAAAAGTTGAGATGGAAACAGAAACAAGAAGGTTGCAAACAGGGGCGGAAGGAGGGAAAAGATGTCTACGTTTTCATATATTTTCTTTTCTGTGGGGGGACCACGTGAATTGAAAGGGATAAAGCAAAGTATCGTCAAATGCGCATGGTGTGACAATGCGCCTTGAGTGGAAAATAACAACAAAAACAGCAAACAAAAAGCAATCAGAAGGGGGGGGGCAGACAAGACACAGAGCAAAAGCGGGCCATCCCGCGCCCGTGTGTTGTCAGTTGCCTTCTCCTGTCGTGCAGGTGTGTACCACAGGCAAGACTCGCGTGGTCAAAACACAACACTGCAGAAAATGCAATAAAAAAAGAAAATGTTTGAAAGACAACAGGAGCTGTCATCTTGGATTATAGATAAATAATTGTGACGAAGAATGGTGCTGTCCTCTCCCAGCAAGATGAGAGAAGAGCTCACTTACAGCGCGATCTTGTCAGACTTCTTCTTCTTACCCAGGAAGAGGTGCTCGTGGCAGCAGGCAGGGCAGTTCGTCCCTCCGTTGTTGGGGTCGCACGAGTCGTCCGTGTCATCAAGGCAGATGTGCATGAAGTTTCCGTGGTCAAGAACGGAGCACTCATCGAGGTGATATTGCCCTGCGTTCGGGGCGTACTGGTCGCACGACTGGGCGTTGTAGCACACAAACAGGTCCGTGCACGTCGGTGCGTTGTCGCACACTGGCGCAACCCCGCCCACGCTCTGCAGACACATCAGGTCACCGTTGTCGCAGAAACAGCGCTGGCACTCGTGTGGGCCTTCGTTCATCCCCGACCACCCGTGTGCAACAGACGTCCCGCACTGCAGTGCACAGCCCATCTTCGCCGCACACGCTGTCGGTGCAGTGCATGTGTTCTGTGTGCACGACAGCACGCCATGTGCACACGTGCACGTGTTGCAGTTGTTCGGCCCCATGTCGCTTCCACTCCAGCCGTGCGGCACCACCTCATCCGGGCACGCAAGCGTGCACGTCGCACCACACGCAGCACCAGGCAGGTTGCACGGGGGCAGCACTCCACCCACACCACTCAGACACATCAAATCCCCGTTGTCGCAGATGCACCGGTGGCAGCCACTTGGGCCCTCGTCGCTTCCGCTCCAACCATGTGGCACACCCGTCCCACATGCAAGCCTGCACCCCATGGAAAGCGCCGGGGTGCTGTGCTGTGCCACCACTGTGGCACAGAGAGACGCAAGACACAGCAGGGCTGCCTTCATTGTGTCGTTTGTTTTGGGTGTGTGGGGTGGATATCTGTTGTGGAGGGTGGTGGTGAACAAGACGAATGGTGCCAGTACACAACAAAAAGTTGAGATGGAAACAGAAACAAGAAGGTTGCAAACAGGGGCGGAAGGAGGGAAAAGATGTCTACGTTTTCATATATTTTCTTTTCTGTGGGGGGACCACGTGAATTGAAAGGGATAAAGCAAAGTATCGTCAAATGCGCATGGTGTGACAATGCGCCTTGAGTGGAAAATAACAACAAAAACAGCAAACAAAAAGCAATCAGAAGGGGGGGGGCAGACAAGACACAGAGCAAAAGCGGGCCATCCCGCGCCCGTGTGTTGTCAGTTGCCTTCTCCTGTCGTGCAGGTGTGTACCACAGGCAAGACTCGCGTGGTCAAAACACAACACTGCAGAAAATGCAATAAAAAAAGAAAATGTTTGAAAGACAACAGGAGCTGTCATCTTGGATTATAGATAAATAATTGTGACGAAGAATGGTGCTGTCCTCTCCCAGCAAGATGAGAGAAGAGCTCACTTACAGCGCGATCTTGTCAGACTTCTTCTTCTTACCCAGGAAGAGGTGCTCGTGGCAGCAGGCAGGGCAGTTCGTCCCTCCGTTGTTGGGGTCGCACGAGTCGTCCGTGTCATCAAGGCAGATGTGCATGAAGTTTCCGTGGTCAAGAACGGAGCACTCATCGAGGTGATATTGCCCTGCGTTCGGGGCGTACTGGTCGCACGACTGGGCGTTGTAGCACACAAACAGGTCCGTGCACGTCGGTGCGTTGTCGCACACTGGCGCAACCCCGCCCACGCTCTGCAGACACATCAGGTCACCGTTGTCGCAGAAACAGCGCTGGCACTCGTGTGGGCCTTCGTTCATCCCCGACCACCCGTGTGCAACAGACGTCCCGCACTGCAGTGCACAGCCCATCTTCGCCGCACACGCTGTCGGTGCAGTGCATGTGTTCTGTGTGCACGACAGCACGCCATGTGCACACGTGCACGTGTTGCAGTTGTTCGGCCCCATGTCGCTTCCACTCCAGCCGTGCGGCACCACCTCATCCGGGCACGCAAGCGTGCACGTCGCACCACACGCAGCACCAGGCAGGTTGCACGGGGGCAGCACTCCACCCACACCACTCAGACACATCAAATCCCCGTTGTCGCAGATGCACCGGTGGCAGCCACTTGGGCCCTCGTCGCTTCCGCTCCAACCATGTGGCACACCCGTCCCACATGCAAGCCTGCACCCCATGGAAAGCGCCGGGGTGCTGTGCTGTGCCACCACTGTGGCACAGAGAGACGCAAGACACAGCAGGGCTGCCTTCATTGTGTCGTTTGTTTTGGGTGTGTGGGGTGGATATCTGTTGTGGAGGGTGGTGGTGAACAAGACGAATGGTGCCAGTACACAACAAAAAGTTGAGATGGAAACAGAAACAAGAAGGTTGCAAACAGGGGCGGAAGGAGGGAAAAGATGTCTACGTTTTCATATATTTTCTTTTCTGTGGGGGGACCACGTGAATTGAAAGGGATAAAGCAAAGTATCGTCAAATGCGCATGGTGTGACAATGCGCCTTGAGTGGAAAATAACAACAAAAACAGCAAACAAAAAGCAATCAGAAGGGGGGGGGCAGACAAGACACAGAGCAAAAGCGGGCCATCCCGCGCCCGTGTGTTGTCAGTTGCCTTCTCCTGTCGTGCAGGTGTGTACCACAGGCAAGACTCGCGTGGTCAAAACACAACACTGCAGAAAATGCAATAAAAAAAGAAAATGTTTGAAAGACAACAGGAGCTGTCATCTTGGATTATAGATAAATAATTGTGACGAAGAATGGTGCTGTCCTCTCCCAGCAAGATGAGAGAAGAGCTCACTTACAGCGCGATCTTGTCAGACTTCTTCTTCTTACCCAGGAAGAGGTGCTCGTGGCAGCAGGCAGGGCAGTTCGTCCCTCCGTTGTTGGGGTCGCACGAGTCGTCCGTGTCATCAAGGCAGATGTGCATGAAGTTTCCGTGGTCAAGAACGGAGCACTCATCGAGGTGATATTGCCCTGCGTTCGGGGCGTACTGGTCGCACGACTGGGCGTTGTAGCACACAAACAGGTCCGTGCACGTCGGTGCGTTGTCGCACACTGGCGCAACCCCGCCCACGCTCTGCAGACACATCAGGTCACCGTTGTCGCAGAAACAGCGCTGGCACTCGTGTGGGCCTTCGTTCATCCCCGACCACCCGTGTGCAACAGACGTCCCGCACTGCAGTGCACAGCCCATCTTCGCCGCACACGCTGTCGGTGCAGTGCATGTGTTCTGTGTGCACGACAGCACGCCATGTGCACACGTGCACGTGTTGCAGTTGTTCGGCCCCATGTCGCTTCCACTCCAGCCGTGCGGCACCACCTCATCCGGGCACGCAAGCGTGCACGTCGCACCACACGCAGCACCAGGCAGGTTGCACGGGGGCAGCACTCCACCCACACCACTCAGACACATCAAATCCCCGTTGTCGCAGATGCACCGGTGGCAGCCACTTGGGCCCTCGTCGCTTCCGCTCCAACCATGTGGCACACCCGTCCCACATGCAAGCCTGCACCCCATGGAAAGCGCCGGGGTGCTGTGCTGTGCCACCACTGTGGCACAGAGAGACGCAAGACACAGCAGGGCTGCCTTCATTGTGTCGTTTGTTTTGGGTGTGTGGGGTGGATATCTGTTGTGGAGGGTGGTGGTGAACAAGACGAATGGTGCCAGTACACAACAAAAAGTTGAGATGGAAACAGAAACAAGAAGGTTGCAAACAGGGGCGGAAGGAGGGAAAAGATGTCTACGTTTTCATATATTTTCTTTTCTGTGGGGGGACCACGTGAATTGAAAGGGATAAAGCAAAGTATCGTCAAATGCGCATGGTGTGACAATGCGCCTTGAGTGGAAAATAACAACAAAAACAGCAAACAAAAAGCAATCAGAAGGGGGGGGGCAGACAAGACACAGAGCAAAAGCGGGCCATCCCGCGCCCGTGTGTTGTCAGTTGCCTTCTCCTGTCGTGCAGGTGTGTACCACAGGCAAGACTCGCGTGGTCAAAACACAACACTGCAGAAAATGCAATAAAAAAAGAAAATGTTTGAAAGACAACAGGAGCTGTCATCTTGGATTATAGATAAATAATTGTGACGAAGAATGGTGCTGTCCTCTCCCAGCAAGATGAGAGAAGAGCTCACTTACAGCGCGATCTTGTCAGACTTCTTCTTCTTACCCAGGAAGAGGTGCTCGTGGCAGCAGGCAGGGCAGTTCGTCCCTCCGTTGTTGGGGTCGCACGAGTCGTCCGTGTCATCAAGGCAGATGTGCATGAAGTTTCCGTGGTCAAGAACGGAGCACTCATCGAGGTGATATTGCCCTGCGTTCGGGGCGTACTGGTCGCACGACTGGGCGTTGTAGCACACAAACAGGTCCGTGCACGTCGGTGCGTTGTCGCACACTGGCGCAACCCCGCCCACGCTCTGCAGACACATCAGGTCACCGTTGTCGCAGAAACAGCGCTGGCACTCGTGTGGGCCTTCGTTCATCCCCGACCACCCGTGTGCAACAGACGTCCCGCACTGCAGTGCACAGCCCATCTTCGCCGCACACGCTGTCGGTGCAGTGCATGTGTTCTGTGTGCACGACAGCACGCCATGTGCACACGTGCACGTGTTGCAGTTGTTCGGCCCCATGTCGCTTCCACTCCAGCCGTGCGGCACCACCTCATCCGGGCACGCAAGCGTGCACGTCGCACCACACGCAGCACCAGGCAGGTTGCACGGGGGCAGCACTCCACCCACACCACTCAGACACATCAAATCCCCGTTGTCGCAGATGCACCGGTGGCAGCCACTTGGGCCCTCGTCGCTTCCGCTCCAACCATGTGGCACACCCGTCCCACATGCAAGCCTGCACCCCATGGAAAGCGCCGGGGTGCTGTGCTGTGCCACCACTGTGGCACAGAGAGACGCAAGACACAGCAGGGCTGCCTTCATTGTGTCGTTTGTTTTGGGTGTGTGGGGTGGATATCTGTTGTGGAGGGTGGTGGTGAACAAGACGAATGGTGCCAGTACACAACAAAAAGTTGAGATGGAAACAGAAACAAGAAGGTTGCAAACAGGGGCGGAAGGAGGGAAAAGATGTCTACGTTTTCATATATTTTCTTTTCTGTGGGGGGACCACGTGAATTGAAAGGGATAAAGCAAAGTATCGTCAAATGCGCATGGTGTGACAATGCGCCTTGAGTGGAAAATAACAACAAAAACAGCAAACAAAAAGCAATCAGAAGGGGGGGGGCAGACAAGACACAGAGCAAAAGCGGGCCATCCCGCGCCCGTGTGTTGTCAGTTGCCTTCTCCTGTCGTGCAGGTGTGTACCACAGGCAAGACTCGCGTGGTCAAAACACAACACTGCAGAAAATGCAATAAAAAAAGAAAATGTTTGAAAGACAACAGGAGCTGTCATCTTGGATTATAGATAAATAATTGTGACGAAGAATGGTGCTGTCCTCTCCCAGCAAGATGAGAGAAGAGCTCACTTACAGCGCGATCTTGTCAGACTTCTTCTTCTTACCCAGGAAGAGGTGCTCGTGGCAGCAGGCAGGGCAGTTCGTCCCTCCGTTGTTGGGGTCGCACGAGTCGTCCGTGTCATCAAGGCAGATGTGCATGAAGTTTCCGTGGTCAAGAACGGAGCACTCATCGAGGTGATATTGCCCTGCGTTCGGGGCGTACTGGTCGCACGACTGGGCGTTGTAGCACACAAACAGGTCCGTGCACGTCGGTGCGTTGTCGCACACTGGCGCAACCCCGCCCACGCTCTGCAGACACATCAGGTCACCGTTGTCGCAGAAACAGCGCTGGCACTCGTGTGGGCCTTCGTTCATCCCCGACCACCCGTGTGCAACAGACGTCCCGCACTGCAGTGCACAGCCCATCTTCGCCGCACACGCTGTCGGTGCAGTGCATGTGTTCTGTGTGCACGACAGCACGCCATGTGCACACGTGCACGTGTTGCAGTTGTTCGGCCCCATGTCGCTTCCACTCCAGCCGTGCGGCACCACCTCATCCGGGCACGCAAGCGTGCACGTCGCACCACACGCAGCACCAGGCAGGTTGCACGGGGGCAGCACTCCACCCACACCACTCAGACACATCAAATCCCCGTTGTCGCAGATGCACCGGTGGCAGCCACTTGGGCCCTCGTCGCTTCCGCTCCAACCATGTGGCACACCCGTCCCACATGCAAGCCTGCACCCCATGGAAAGCGCCGGGGTGCTGTGCTGTGCCACCACTGTGGCACAGAGAGACGCAAGACACAGCAGGGCTGCCTTCATTGTGTCGTTTGTTTTGGGTGTGTGGGGTGGATATCTGTTGTGGAGGGTGGTGGTGAACAAGACGAATGGTGCCAGTACACAACAAAAAGTTGAGATGGAAACAGAAACAAGAAGGTTGCAAACAGGGGCGGAAGGAGGGAAAAGATGTCTACGTTTTCATATATTTTCTTTTCTGTGGGGGGACCACGTGAATTGAAAGGGATAAAGCAAAGTATCGTCAAATGCGCATGGTGTGACAATGCGCCTTGAGTGGAAAATAACAACAAAAACAGCAAACAAAAAGCAATCAGAAGGGGGGGGCAGACAAGACACAGAGCAAAAGCGGGCCATCCCGCGCCCGTGTGTTGTCAGTTGCCTTCTCCTGTCGTGCAGGTGTGTACCACAGGCAAGACTCGCGTGGTCAAAACACAACACTGCAGAAAATGCAATAAAAAAAGAAAATGTTTGAAAGACAACAGGAGCTGTCATCTTGGATTATAGATAAATAATTGTGACGAAGAATGGTGCTGTCCTCTCCCAGCAAGATGAGAGAAGAGCTCACTTACAGCGCGATCTTGTCAGACTTCTTCTTCTTACCCAGGAAGAGGTGCTCGTGGCAGCAGGCAGGGCAGTTCGTCCCTCCGTTGTTGGGGTCGCACGAGTCGTCCGTGTCATCAAGGCAGATGTGCATGAAGTTTCCGTGGTCAAGAACGGAGCACTCATCGAGGTGATATTGCCCTGCGTTCGGGGCGTACTGGTCGCACGACTGGGCGTTGTAGCACACAAACAGGTCCGTGCACGTCGGTGCGTTGTCGCACACTGGCGCAACCCCGCCCACGCTCTGCAGACACATCAGGTCACCGTTGTCGCAGAAACAGCGCTGGCACTCGTGTGGGCCTTCGTTCATCCCCGACCACCCGTGTGCAACAGACGTCCCGCACTGCAGTGCACAGCCCATCTTCGCCGCACACGCTGTCGGTGCAGTGCATGTGTTCTGTGTGCACGACAGCACGCCATGTGCACACGTGCACGTGTTGCAGTTGTTCGGCCCCATGTCGCTTCCACTCCAGCCGTGCGGCACCACCTCATCCGGGCACGCAAGCGTGCACGTCGCACCACACGCAGCACCAGGCAGGTTGCACGGGGGCAGCACTCCACCCACACCACTCAGACACATCAAATCCCCGTTGTCGCAGATGCACCGGTGGCAGCCACTTGGGCCCTCGTCGCTTCCGCTCCAACCATGTGGCACACCCGTCCCACATGCAAGCCTGCACCCCATGGAAAGCGCCGGGGTGCTGTGCTGTGCCACCACTGTGGCACAGAGAGACGCAAGACACAGCAGGGCTGCCTTCATTGTGTCGTTTGTTTTGGGTGTGTGGGGTGGATATCTGTTGTGGAGGGTGGTGGTGAACAAGACGAATGGTGCCAGTACACAACAAAAAGTTGAGATGGAAACAGAAACAAGAAGGTTGCAAACAGGGGCGGAAGGAGGGAAAAGATGTCTACGTTTTCATATATTTTCTTTTCTGTGGGGGGACCACGTGAATTGAAAGGGATAAAGCAAAGTATCGTCAAATGCGCATGGTGTGACAATGCGCCTTGAGTGGAAAATAACAACAAAAACAGCAAACAAAAAGCAATCAGAAGGGGGGGGGCAGACAAGACACAGAGCAAAAGCGGGCCATCCCGCGCCCGTGTGTTGTCAGTTGCCTTCTCCTGTCGTGCAGGTGTGTACCACAGGCAAGACTCGCGTGGTCAAAACACAACACTGCAGAAAATGCAATAAAAAAAGAAAATGTTTGAAAGACAACAGGAGCTGTCATCTTGGATTATAGATAAATAATTGTGACGAAGAATGGTGCTGTCCTCTCCCAGCAAGATGAGAGAAGAGCTCACTTACAGCGCGATCTTGTCAGACTTCTTCTTCTTACCCAGGAAGAGGTGCTCGTGGCAGCAGGCAGGGCAGTTCGTCCCTCCGTTGTTGGGGTCGCACGAGTCGTCCGTGTCATCAAGGCAGATGTGCATGAAGTTTCCGTGGTCAAGAACGGAGCACTCATCGAGGTGATATTGCCCTGCGTTCGGGGCGTACTGGTCGCACGACTGGGCGTTGTAGCACACAAACAGGTCCGTGCACGTCGGTGCGTTGTCGCACACTGGCGCAACCCCGCCCACGCTCTGCAGACACATCAGGTCACCGTTGTCGCAGAAACAGCGCTGGCACTCGTGTGGGCCTTCGTTCATCCCCGACCACCCGTGTGCAACAGACGTCCCGCACTGCAGTGCACAGCCCATCTTCGCCGCACACGCTGTCGGTGCAGTGCATGTGTTCTGTGTGCACGACAGCACGCCATGTGCACACGTGCACGTGTTGCAGTTGTTCGGCCCCATGTCGCTTCCACTCCAGCCGTGCGGCACCACCTCATCCGGGCACGCAAGCGTGCACGTCGCACCACACGCAGCACCAGGCAGGTTGCACGGGGGCAGCACTCCACCCACACCACTCAGACACATCAAATCCCCGTTGTCGCAGATGCACCGGTGGCAGCCACTTGGGCCCTCGTCGCTTCCGCTCCAACCATGTGGCACACCCGTCCCACATGCAAGCCTGCACCCCATGGAAAGCGCCGGGGTGCTGTGCTGTGCCACCACTGTGGCACAGAGAGACGCAAGACACAGCAGGGCTGCCTTCATTGTGTCGTTTGTTTTGGGTGTGTGGGGTGGATATCTGTTGTGGAGGGTGGTGGTGAACAAGACGAATGGTGCCAGTACACAACAAAAAGTTGAGATGGAAACAGAAACAAGAAGGTTGCAAACAGGGGCGGAAGGAGGGAAAAGATGTTTTTTTTGTTGTGTCGACAATCACCTGCTAGTGCAGGATCTGTACTCAATGTCGCCCGAAGGCTTTTTTTTTTTTTTTGTTTTGTTGTGAGTTTTCGCTCCCCATAACATCAGAAATGGGAGGGGCTTTGTTTTGTTGCAGTTGTAGCGCGGAAAGTGAGCTGCTCACCAGAGGTGTTTTTCTTTTATTTATTTGTATTTTTTGATGGACAAATAACCCCACCAAAAGGCGGGCTCTTTAATCCAATGTGATCTTTTGAAAATGGGTGGGATACTCACAGACAGCACACTCTCTCCCTGAAAAATAATCCAAATACAGTTGACTTGAAATACAACAGCCCGCGTCGTGACAGTGTACCTCCATCCACAATACACAAAAAAAGCTGAGAAGACGAACGTGAGCCTCATATGCTCAGTCCACCTGACTGTGCTGAAAAAGAATATGAAAAGCTCCAAGGCTAGTGTGCCTTTCGTACGCACACATCTTGAAGAAACAATAAAAAATATTACACCCACATTAAAAACTGTATACGAACACATTTTTAAAAAAAATCCTGAAGGGGGGGGGCTAGGACGCTTGGCAGAAAGCGATACACCTATCAAAATCAGTGTGGGCAACTTCTGTTCTGATCACCTTTTTTCGGAGAAACAAAAATGTCAAAAATTTAGAATCAGAACTTCAGGATATGACAACTGAACAAAAAGAAGGAAAAAACAACATTTTTTTCGCTTATCGCTCTGCAAATTTGTGTGAGTGTTGATAAAACAGAATACCGAATTTAAAAATCATAATAAAAAACAATTTGCGGGCAAACGCATCTTCCGTGAATTATAGCTTCACTTGACGAAGTGGTATTAAAAAAAAAACTACGTGATCGCCAACTGCTCTCATTATCAGACATGCTTTTTTTTGTTTTTTTTTTATTCCGTTGAAACACAGACACATAGATTGGTCGAATACTCTTTGGCGCAAAAAGTGAAGGGAAAATTCTTTCTTCTGTTTCTTCCGAGAAAATATTTCATTGTCTGAGATCAATCGGGGTTGGCCTGCTATTTCATGCAAAAAAAATGGGGGGGAGAAAAAAAAATTGAAGTAGAGAACGTGCGGGCACCTTGTGGTGGATGGCATTCACTGCCACCTTTCCCAAAAGCGGTCCCGAACAGTCAGCAACCCCTCTGAATGTAGATTGCCAAAAGACAAAACACCACAACAAAAAAAAAGGAGCTGAAAGTGCACACACTCCTCACCGTTCATCGGCGGTCGCAGGGGAAAAAGAAAAAACTCCCCCCTCACCCACATCCCCACAAATTAGCAGAACAGACCCTCCCCGCTATCCATCCCTCCCACAAAACCCGCAATATTTGTCCAAAACCCCCCCTATCATTAGAGACATGAAATCACCCCCTCTCCCGGCACAATAATAACAATCACTGTCCGAGGATATATTCCCCCTCCCCCTAATGGTGGCAGTATTGTGATGGGAAGCCCATTGGAATACGCAAGAGTACATCAAAAAATACATCACAATACACAAATTTGCCATCACAGCCCCCCTCTCCCCCCGCCCGAAGTCACTCACCTTGGAAGCCCCTTGTGTTATTTTTTTTTCTCCCCACCCTCCTCACCCATCCCCTATATCACATTGAGGGTTTTTCTTTTCTTTTTCACATATAAAATGAAAGGTGGTGTCCTTTGTTTCGAGAGCCTTGTTCCCCGTAGGTGTCGTTCCATTTACGCAGCTCTTCGATGCTTGCCGCGTTTTCGTCGACTGTTGCTGTCACCGCCCGCAGCGCTGCTGTGAAGTCTGCCTGCGAAATCCCTTCTACTTCCGCTGCACTGTCCACCTTTTCTTGATAAAGACGTTTTTCACGTTCCACGAAGACGTCATCATCTTCTGATAATTTCGTGGTCGGGCATTTCTTTAAATGTCTTTTTATTGGCCTCATCGCTGCAGTACTGCACAACGTTTTTAAATCCGACCCAGAAAACCCTGGTGTCTTCGCTGCTACATCGGCAAGGTTAACATCAGAAGCTAGACTCTCTCCTTTTAGCTGCACTTTTAGGATTTCAACGCGGCATTCTTTGTCCGGAAGGTCTACTAGAAGACGGCGCGATAGTCGACGAAGAACAGCATCGTCCAAATCCTGTGGACGGTTCGTTGCGCCAATGACCATGACCTGATGATGTGAGCGCATTCCATCCCAACCAGACATAATTTCATTTTTGGTACGACGGCTGCTTTCATGCTCATGCTTTTCCCCCCTCTTTCCCAATAAGCTGTCTATCTCATCTATGAAAATGATGCATGGAGACAGCTTTGCTGCCAAAGAGAAGACCGCGCTTGCATGCTTTTCACCTTCCCCATACCACTTTGAGGTGATCGATGACGCAGAAATGCATAAAAATGATGCCCGTACCGATGCGGCGATTGCCTTCGCCATCATTGTCTTGCCTGTCCCTGGAGGGCCAAAGAGGAGAAGACCTTTTGCGGGTTGTGTCAGCTTTGATCGATTGTACAACCCAGGGCGAAGTAGAGGTTGCAACACCACATCCTGCACCAATTCCTTTACGTCCGACAATGCACCGATGTCCGCAAAGCTGACGCGGAGTGAATCTGCCGGGATGACGTCCGCCATGAGTCGTTCCTCGTATTCGTTCTCAGACGCGCCGTCTGCAAGGGGGGACATCGCAGTGCCACTGGCGTCACCCTTCTTTGTCTTTGCCGTCTCTGTGCTGGGTTGGTTTTTGCTTGCCTTCCCATAGAGGGATATGCCGTACTGCAGATCCGCAGGGGTGATTTGCTGTAGGGTAGGAGTGATGAAGAATGAAGAAGAAGAAGAAGAACAGATTCATAAGAAGACTTAAGCGATGAATGTGCCTCGTGCACACATCCAAACCGAAAATGTTGTAATGATGATACTGAGCTTCTGACGTCTTTACCGCAGTCGTTTGAAAAGAAAAATTGACTTGAAATACAAACCCAGCGGGGGGGGGGAGAAGAACCTGGGTGGGACCCCAAGGTTGAGGTGGAGTGGTGCGAGGTGGTCCATACCAGCTTATCCCCTGCCTCGCCCCAGTCGCCTACTGCAGGCCATCTCAGCTCCTGGGGGACGGTGCTGGTGAGCGTGATGGTGGTGGTGTTCTGCAGGTGGTGCGAGGCTGCCCAGGAGGTGATGTTGTGCGCGTCGTCTGGGGTGAAGGAGGCCAGCTTTGCAGCGGGTGAGAGGTCGTCAAGTTCTGAGGGGGGAGAGGGAGAGGGGTTTGGAGTGGAGGGAGGATAACCCAAAGGTAACACACTGAGAAAATTCGTATTTCATGCTGAATAAAACCAAAAACCAAGAACCACGCACTTTATGGGCAATGTTCCGCGAGGAACGACCCTTTGCTTTAAAAAAAGTATACTTATTTCTGAAAAATGGGGGGTACATACGTGACAGTTCGTAGCTTTCGAGCGACTTTAGTTTGACAGAATGACAGAGAGACGCAAGCTGCGGGCAGTACACCATGTTGCGTGTCATGACCTCTTGGAGGAGGAGGATGTTCTCTGTGCTTCTGAGGAAGAGCTTGTCGGAGATGAGACGATTGTTCCATGTGGACACGACGGACTCACGCAGCTTCGTTGCGACCTTTGCGCTCGGCATCACCTGCACAGAGATCTTGTTCGGAAACAACGTCGACCCACGGTTCACAGTGTCCCCCTTCGACTGGATCAGCTCCGCCACCTTCTCCACTGCGCGCTTCGCCTTCCGCACCGCAAAGGCAAACCCTTCCGTCTTTTTCGGTCCTGGCGCAGCCACTGGCTGTGGTACTGGGGTTGCTGCGAACGATCCGATCACAAAACAACACCGCCCCGACGTCGCAGAGAGCAGCGTCCTGTAAGTGATTGTTTTTTTTATTTTGATAAATTGTTGGAGTAGTGGTGGTTGTGTTGCCACAGTTGTGCAATATCCACGGTATTTTTTTCCCCCACTACAATTGGACCGCGGAATGTGAGAATTCCTCGGTTATCCAACTGCGGAGTTCGGCACTTTATTGATATTTGCACCAGGCACACGTGGCACACGAATTATCAGCTACCTCAGTACATTTACAAAAAGAAACGGCGGTCGTGGTACCCAAAGGTTTCCTGGCAAAGCCACGGTATGCAACATTTCTAAAAAAAATGCGCTTTAAATTGCACACTTTTTATTAAACTATGTCATGGGAAAGGGTGGGTTGCAAGCTTGCGCCGCAAGACACCTTACTTCACCATGCTGTATGCTTCCTTTTCTATTCTTTAACCCCTGAATATACAATCCATAGCCTAATAATAGATCATACAATCCCACGAAAGACATACTTAAACTGATGCTGCAACGACAAATCTGACAGAAGAAACTGCGCCGCCGCCGACCGGATGTACACAATGAGGGGCTGATGGTTGTTCACCGTCGCAAACAACGCACTCAAACTCGAGTCATCTGCGTCAGGCTGCAACTCTTTTTGATCCACAAAAAGACCATGCCCATTTTCACAGGCACCACAGAGGGACGTGCCCCCTGGGACCGCCACATCGAACGCCACCCCCACCTTCGTTGAACTGCTGTTCTGCGGGAACGTCACCGCCACACGCCCCCTCTCACCTCCACTCGGAGGCCTCTCAAGGATACCTACTGCCGCGGCCACCACTGCCGCACGCCCTTCCCCTTCCCCTTTCGTCTCTCCCACTACCCGCCTTACCCTGTCCCCTACTCTCAAATCCTGCGGTGCAGAGCTGAACGGTACCGGCAATGCAGATGCACTGGGCGCAACAGATGAAGAATCGCTCTGCCTTTTCAACGTCTCCGCCAAAGAGAGAACCGGAGCCGGAAGAAGCCCATGAACCTTCAACGGGGACGGAGTAGGCGCGCAAGAACGCAACCCTGTCGGGTCAAACGGAAGAAAGGACGCACCCAACGACCTCGCCATCCCCTTCAACAACGCCTCACAATACACATCCCCCGCAAGCGGAACCGAGACATCCCCCGCCTTTAACGCCAGCTGCAACGTCTTTGGGGTGTTCCCTAAAAACGGAGCTGAAGCCTTGTCAGATATATTTAAATACAAAGAATGGTATATCTGCACCCGCTCTGCAGGCTCCATATAGTATGGATAAGCCGGGTCATCGAGGTCCACTGTGTTGAGAGAAGGGGGCACCACCCAGTCGCAGAGCTCTGCAGTGATGGCGGAGATGTCACGGCTTTGCTCTGGTGTGTCGGTCGGTGTGGTTGGGGTGGTTGTCGGGGATGGTACAATAACCTGCCGGGATGGTTCCTGGTATGACTCCTCTGGGGTTTGTGTTGGAAGCTCGCCGTCGGGCCATTCCCCCCGCTTGAGGTGCTCCTTCCGTGATACCTTCCGCCGTTTGTACTGCAAAAACGCTTCGGCATCAATGTTATTCAAAGATTCATCCTGAAAGCGCTCTTCTGGGGGTGGGCTGAAGGCGGAGGTTCCTAAGAAAGGGTGGTATGGTTGTGGTTCGTGCGCATCTCTGAGGAAGGGGTTGAGGCCGAGACTGCGGAGGTGTGGTGGTGGGAGGGGGCGTGGTGCTGGGTGTGGTGGCGGTGCGTGCTGCTGCCCGACATGGCTCTGCAGAAGACGCATGCAGTGTGTGAGCTGTGTCTGCATCTGCTTGAAGGAGCGCTGCATGTCACCCTCATCCCATGCAGTACCCCCATTGCCTGCTCCGCTGCCGCGGGGCCGTTTACGACTCCGTTCCGCCCCGTCGGAAGAAGGACCAGAAGAGGCCTGGTTCTCATCAAACAGCTTCCGCTTCTGCTCGTTCATATTTCCTAACATCGCCTTCAGCTTTGGCACACTCATCATCACAGTAAAGCTGTGCTGCAGTACACAGGCTGGTGTGAATATCGATACTTCGTCGCCATGGTTGAGAGGGACCTTCACGCCTACTGGAAGCATCGTACGATTTGCCGCAACCAATACCGCGGCGGTCGAGCGTTCGATGTGGACGACGCCGTCTGGTGTGGTGGGTGCGGTGATCTTGCAGACGCTTTTCTCCTTGGTAGCGCGCTGGAGGGGTTGCATATAGGTTTCGAGCTTGATGCGCCGCATGACCAACGCAAAGGCGGGGCGGAGAATCGCAATGGGAGACCGTGCCTTGGCTGTCATCTGCGGGACCAGGACACACCACGCTGTGTTCGCTGCACCGCTCCGCTCCGCGCCTCCGTCCTGCTGGGTGAGTGCAGCCTCGCTATCAGAGTCATACGCAATAACGTGCTGCTGCACACCCTGCCCTTCAACCTTCTTCAACAACGCACGCTGCCGCTTCAACAACGGCTCTGGTGGCACCGCAGGAGACGGATCGGATGGAGGAGGCGGCGTCTCGCTCCCAACACTCTGCGTCAGGATGGGGGCCGGTGTTGGAGGTGTCGGGGCTGGTGGGGGTACCGGTGAGGAAGGCGCCTCGCGTTGTGTCTGCACGGTGGTCTCTGGTGACCCTGGTTCAACCTCTTCTCTTGGCGGGCTGCTGCTGCCCTGGGGGCTCTCTCTCGCCTGCGCAACCTCCACATCGCAGTCGAGGTCCATCTTCACATCGTCGTCCGCGGTGGCGGGAACGGCAGGTGGTGTCGCGCTGCACACCTCCTCCGCACAGGAGGCCCATGTCACGCGCTTCGTGCTGCTCTCATCAGGGACCTTGCCCCCATCCGACATACGCTGTACCGCGTTGTTGTGTACGGTGTGCGCCCCGAGGAACGCCTTCTTGTGTCGCTGGAGGAATGGGAAGAAGTGTTGATAAGGGTTTTGATAGTTTATCAAGAGGTAAGGGTGTTATGTTATGACAAAACATTGTTGCGGATTTGAGTGAACAAAACAGTGTGCAAGATTAGGGGTAGGTAAGTAAAGTTGTTGCGTTGATTTGCAACATCCTCCAGTTCGAGGGATGATCGGCTACCTTAATATGTGGCAACATTGCGGGGGTTTTCGGATTTGCAGGGATTTTTCTCCATGCAGGATTTGTGAAAAAATCAAATAAAACCTCCCTTTTTTTCTCTTTTTATTGGTCTATCACCAACACTACCCTTCCCCCCTCATCCTCATCCCCCACGAAATAACGTTGTGTACTTTTTCAATCTCTTTCCCCTAATTCGTTAGTTGTCCCTCATGAGACGGACCTTGCGCAAAGAATTGCGCGACAAGGCCATTGAAGATGTCAGCGTACTTGACATGGATGTTGTGCTTCCCTTCCTTGAAGAAGTAGACCTGCGAGTTTGGTATGTTATTCGCAAACCACTCTGCGTGGGAGGTGGGTACTATGGGGTCTTTGTCGCCGTGCACAATGAGGGTAGGGCATTGGATGAGCTTGGCCTCCTGCTGGCAGATGTCTCCGCCTTTGCTTTTAATGTTCTGCATGGCATCGCAGAAGGAATCCCACATCGGCTGGAGGTCCGCTCCATAGACTGGGTTGCACTTCAGCTTCATCCCCTGCGACCAGCTTGCCTGCACATTCCGTGTCATTTCATATGCATCAACGTCTTCTTGCGTGATAAACGAATTGCCGCCAAAGATA
The DNA here is from genome assembly GCA_964035575.1 of Rhynchopus sp. YZ270_cl-10. Lineage (NCBI taxonomy): Eukaryota > Euglenozoa > Diplonemea > Diplonemida > Diplonemidae > Rhynchopus > Rhynchopus sp. YZ270_cl-10. The sequence goes on along the minus strand of OZ037894.1, from coordinate 330,709 downwards.
CAAAGCTTCTCCACCTGATGTGGGTATTTCGCAGCCAACAGCACTGCTGCGTTCGCACCGTCACTCCATCCCATTATATTGGTGCGGTCTTTTTGGAGGGAGGTCAGAATAGCGGAGACGTCGTCGGCGTCTACCTGATAGAAGTCGTCAGTGAAGGTTCGCACCGGGGGTCGAGAGGCTCCATAGCCGCGTGGGTCGAAGCTCATGACGTGGTATCCGCGTCTGGACAGTGCACGAAGCTGTCCGCCAAAATCGTTCTCAGCAGTCCCTAACGCGCCCGGCATGCAGAAGACCCCCGGAAGCGAGGGGTCCCCCTCCTCCACAACGTGGAATCGCACCCCACGGACATTGATTTGCCGGGTCCGTCGTTCCGTAGAGGCCAGGCTACACCACCGACGCTGCAGGCCAACCGCACCTCTGCACCCCATCTTGTAAGGTGGGGGGAGGGCTTTCTGTGGGGGATGAAAGAGTATTGGGAGCTTGGGAGCGAAGTATATTCTTTGAGTGTGAATGACTCCAAAAAAACTAAACATAACATTATACCAACTGATGCTGGTGTGGCCGACGACCCCCAAAATAGCAGAAAGTAGCACAAAATCGCACCTCCCTTCAGCACCAAAAATCCAGATGCCCAGAATAGCAGAAAATAGCAGAAAATAGCACAACGATAGCACCCCCTTTCAGCCACACCATGATGTCCTACTCTGTTATGTCTTTTTCCGTTGACCGCAGCAGATGGTGTCTTCTCTAAGTATTCTCCGAACTGCGGGGTGGTGGCAGAAATGTCCGGCTGATGAACACTATTAGCAAGTGTTGTAGTAGGGGTTAAAAAGTGGGGGAAAGGGGGGGTGTGGGAGGAGATCGTATATGACCACTGGAAAGAGTTCGAAAAAGGTGTTTTTGAAAAAAATCTATTTTCCAGCACAAAAAAAAAAAAAAAGAAAAAAATAGAGGAAAGACAGCACCTCTCCCGAACCCCATAGGATATGGCATAAAAGGGGATAGTAGGGTTAAGGGGACTACGTGCGTTTTAACAGCACACAGAAGAACGACAACTAACAGATCTCCCCCCAGGACCTGCTTTTTTTTAAAAACACCACTCCCCCTTCCGCACTGTGCAATGAATGGAGAGTCTCTCTGTCAGTACACTGCAGTTCTTCACAATGTGTCCCACTGTTCGGACCCACCCTGCGTTGCATCTCATCTTCAATAAATTCACACAATGGGCAAATATACCAAGAAGCACCCTCATGTGAACCACCTCTCACAAACCAACCCTCTGTTATCTAAGCAAAGCGTTAACAAAAACTCCTCCAACCACTCCACATTGAGTGGTGTTGCATGCAATACGTAAGGCACTTAGGGACACCCTCGAGGAGGGGGTGCTTGATGCCTTTTATGCACTGTACTGCAGCTTTAGGGTGCCAAATGCAAAGAAGAGGACAGAGAGGGACATGGGTGTGACGAAGAGGACAAGGTCCTTCTCAGCTATGATCGTATCCGACGTGGAGTAGACAAGCCCAATCGCAATCGCAATAGGGAACGTCGCAGCCGCCGTCAGCACCATGCCGATTATGCCCAGCGCCAAGGGGAGCAGCAGCCAGCGTGGTTCGAACACCTTGTTCGCGTAGACCAGAGACTTCACCGACCAAAACCCAAAAAGCACGTACACCGCTCCGCACGCAAGAAGACACGTCCCGGTCACAGGAAACGACACATCAGTTATCGGGTGCTGACTTGATATCGCATTCTGTTCTGCAGTATCCGCCATTGTTTTTTTCCCCAACAAAACTCACCCCCCCCCCCCCCAGAGGTGACTCAAAATGTCAAAACCCCCTTTTGTGTACTGTGGGGAGGGATGGAGGGTGGCAGATGGGGGAGAATAGGCAATCAACTACGAAAGGGGGGCTGGAACGTGGTTGTGTGTTGAAAAAAATATAATACAGTATGCTCTTCACAACCACGCCTCTGCTTCAGTGATACTTAGTGTGGACACCAACTGCGCATGGTTGCTTCTAAGGGGTGCGGAGATGAGAGCGGATCAGATCCAAAGAATAAAAGTTCATCTTAAATGAAAGGTACCGGAAGAGGGTGAAGAAGGAAGAATCAAGAACGAAGGATGCACAGACCACCTACCCACAGTCTCGAACGGTCCCATGAAGTTGCAGCTAGAGGTTGGTTGTGCCGAAGGATGCACTCTACAGGGGAGGGAGGCTTAGTTGCACGAAAAAATAAAAAAAAAAGGTCATAACGGGAGGGGGCAGGGGATTTCATGCTTTGCTTCAGTTCACATAAAAAAAAATGATTTTTTTTTTGTAGTGTGATAGATGGTTTCGTTTGTTTTCTTTGCAAAGGGAGGGAGAGAGGGAGAGAGAGAGAGAGCGAGCTATGGAGGCGTACAAAAGCTTTGGACCTAAAAAACAAAAAAAAAAAAAAAAAAAAAAAAAAGGCAGCAATTTTTTATTGTGTGTTCGTGTGTGCAAAGAGAGAGACAGACAGAGACAGACCCGGATACTGTTCGATTTTTATTAACCTTTTTTGTGAAATACGTCTGAGCGGCGCGGTTCGTGCGCTATTTGAAAACCTCCGCCTGCCACCTTGGGCATTACACAGAGGTAACCGAACCTCTGGAGAGAAAGAAAGAAAAATAACTTGAAACATGAATGCATTTTTTTTGTGTATATTTGAAACCTTTTTGGGGTGCATTTAAAAAAAACCAACGAGAAGAAAAACATACTACGGATTTCATAAGGGGGGGCACATTCTTTCAGAAAAAGGGGGGAAACTATAACACTATGTGTTACAAACAAAAAAAATATCTCCCCTGAACTTCAGGAAGAATTTTTTTTTTTTTTTTTTTTTTTTTTTTGGAAAGAAATCTTTCAAATGATCTAATATCGCACCGCGAACCTGCTGTCACAATCGACGAGATTGGATTCGAAGAACGCTTTTTTTTAAAAAAAGACGAAAAACAGTCTCTCAGACACATCCATTTCAAAGGAAGCATTTCAACGTATGCATTCAATAAATTGATAGCATAGGTATATGGGAGGAGGAATCATTAAAAATGTTCCCAACTTTCTTTTTTATGCCTATTTTTGCAAAACCTCGAAAGGAAGAAAAAGGGGGTTTTGTTTGAAGACGAACTGAGCCCATGCTTCACTTACCTCTATAACTTTTAAGAGGGTTTTTGATAAATAAATTTTTTTTTTGAATAGATAAAAGCAATAATGGTGTGGCTGAACGGGGGGGAGCATAAAGTGCGGAAAAGTGCTGAAAAAGTGCGGAAAAAGTGCGAATAGGTGCGGAAAAAGTGCGGAAAAAGTGCGGAAAAAGTGCGGAAAAAGTGCGAATCAGCCCCCAAAAAATTTTCCCCCACCTTGTAAAAGTTGAACACTGTGTACTGTAGGTACTGTAGGTACGGTTTTCGCACTTTTTCCGCACTTTTTCCGCACTTATTCGCACTTTTACCATGTTGGCTTGCTGACTGTGTCTGTGTACCTGTGTAGGTACACAGTACCTACAGTACACAGTATTCTGTGGGTACCTACCGTACCTGTACCTGTGTACCTGTGTACCTGTGTACCTGTGTACCTGTGTACCTGTGTACCTGTGTACCTGTGTACCTGTGTACCTGTGTACCTGTGTACCTGTGTACCTGTGTACCTGTGTACCTGTGTACCTGTGTACCTGTGTACCTGTGTACCTGTGTACCTGTGTACCTGTGTGCCTGTGTGCCTGTGTATTTGGCAAAGACAGTCAGCAAGCCTACATGCTAAAAGTGCGAACAAGTGCGGAAAAAGTGCTGAAAAAGTGCGGAAAAAGTGCGGAAAAAGTGCGAGAAAGTGCGGAAAAGTGCGAATCAGACCCCTTCAGCCACACCAAATAAATTACTTTTTATTTAAAACATATAACTTTTAAGAGGGGGGGAATTTTTTTATACCTACAACCGTAGCTTAAAGGAGAAAATAGGTCCTAAAGGTACGCCCCAGTCACCCCTCCAACAGGGTAATTTTTGTGCAATCAACGAGAAAAAAAAATTTCCTCAAATACGAATTTCTCTCAGTGTAAAACACACACACACACACACTCACTCTCTCACTGTGCGATTAACTGTACACACACATCCTTTGGAATGTCACCCCATGCTCTCTCTCTCTCTCACCATTGCACAATACAATACCGTACCGTTTTAACGTTTTTAAGACGCACACTGGTCTGAAAAAATATGAGGGGGTCAATAGGCAAGGCAGGGAGGGTACAGCAAGAAGACTTCATGATACGATGGATAAAGAAAGCGAGGGGGGGGGAGGAGGAGGGGGGGAAAAGAAAAAAAATGTAAGATGAATGTGCCTCTCGTGTACACACACACATCTGTTGAAGTTTGTGTATTTGTTGCCACTAAATATAGTATAACTGAACCCCAAAAAAAAACGGTAGAATTATTTTGACAAACAAAACACAAAAAAAATTTCCCCCGATAGCAATCAAAAAAAGATTGATGGTTTTTCACCACCAGAGTCTTCTTACTGGGGGGGGTCGAATAAAGCACGTACGTGTTTTATTAGGCGTCCCTACACTTCAGATCCTGAGGTTTGAAAAAAAAAAAAAGTTCGAAAAGGCGAATAAAGCACGTACGTGCTTTATTCGCCTTTTCGAACTTTTTGGAAAGTTTTTCCAGTCGCAATTTTTTTTTCGATTTTTTTTTCGCCCAAGAGGTGAATTTGTTGCATTTCCGAGCCAATCCCGGCTTGTGGTGGGGGATATACGGAAAAATGGACAAAATTTCAGCGACTTAAATTTTCACAAAATACGAACTACCTTGTCACAACACAGGAAAAGTTCAAAAAGTCGAATAAAACACGTACGTGCTTTATTCGACGCAAAAAAAAGCAAAAAACCCATTTTTCAAATGCGTGCTTTATTCGAATTACCTCGTTTATTCGGCCCCCCCCAGTAATCGTTATTTTTATTTTTATTTTGCACTGAAAGAAAGAATGGAAAACTTGAAAAAAAAACAAAAAAGAACGATGAACGATGAACATGCCTCTTGCGCACACACATCTTTGAAAAGGAGATGCAGGAGAAATAGAGTGTGGATGTATAACAAAAAAAATTCAAAAAAAAAAAAAAAAAAAACTGTAAACTGCACTATACTGAAGGACACCTTACATTTTGTATTTTTTTTTTTTTTTTTTTTGCATTTTTTTTGCATTTTTTTGTGTATAGAGGGGAGCTATTGAAGCTACTCCCTTTTTTTTCTAGAGATGATTGGGTAATTAACTGTGCATTATAAAAGATAAAACAAAGAAGGAATACACTAAATGGTACTGATGAAACTGGTGTCTTAAGCCTCGGCAGAGAGACAAAACACTAGGCACAAAAAGAAAGAAAACTTGATAAAGGAACGGCACCCATTGAGGGAAGGGATATTTTGAAGAATTTGTGGGGATATATTTTATTTTTTGTGAGGTTTCAACAAGATGGTCGTGAACTGTAATACAACAACAAACCAAAATAAGGCAAAAACACACACACACACATACACAAAATACAGTCCAAGCATCTCGTGAAAAAAAAAAGTCACCCCATTGTTGTAGGTTTTGTTTTGCTATGAAGAAAACAAAGGGGGGAAAAATCTGCAAAAAAGAGCTCACATTAGAGAGAGAAGAGGAGAGAGAGAAAATAATCGCTTTTTCAAAAAAAAAGAAGAAAAAAAAATACCTCCACGTCCTGGGCTGGACATTAAATTGCATCCGGGGGGGGACCCTTTTGTGGCACTCCTGAAACTCTATGAAGGTCTGACCTGAGGGTAAAAGGTGCTGGGAATGCTACCCTGGGTGCTGAAGGCAGGCACATTACATTGTGTGGAGGACCTGCTAGAGCCCTTACCCAGCAAAGCCATTAGACCCCCCTCTACGAAACTGGGGTACTTATTTGGAAGAGACCTCACCGGCCGCCGGGAAACCCTCCCTGGGCTACAATGGTGAATGAACCTTCAATCTTAAGTCCACACCCACACGGCCGCTTTATGGCATTCATCGGTAAGGACAGCCTTGACTGATACTTTCTGTATTACGATATTAACACGCAATCGCCTTCACGGTACGTAGCTACCTGAGTATTTAAAAAAAGGGGGGGAAGGTGCAAAACGCTTCTGGAACTGACGCTCCCTGGGATTCAAAGAAACCCCCCTGGAGTATTGCATACATTGGAATTGCTTACTGGAAAAAACTGTAAGCAGGCACAAAAAAAAAAAAGAGAAGAAGAAGAGAAAAAAAAAACCATAGAGAGCAACAGGACACTTCGCAAAGAAGGATCGTTTTTTTGGACATTAAAAATGCACCCTTTTCTTCCAGTCATAGGAGTGGAGCCTGCTCATGCAATACCTGAGGCAATTTAAAAAAAAAAATACCACTAAATTTTGCTTTATTGAAGGCTTCTTACCCCCTTGAACGGAAGCTAGAAATAATAGCCGTTTATTGTCGGCCAACCCACACTTTTCTTTCAGACGCAGAAACCTAAATAGTTTAAAAAATTTTTTTTGTCTAGAATATAAGAGGCTATGGCATGATCATGGGCAGGCTTCCGTGCAGGGGTTACCCATTTGATTTCACACAGAAACCGCAAAGGAAAACGACACCCATAGGACAAAAGAGGGGAATAACGATTTTTTTATTGAGGACACACTTTGCCTTTCCTTTTGTAACATCTGAGAAAAAAAAGGGGGGAAATTCGATACTGGGCTAAGATATTTTCAAAATTCTAAATAACAATTGATGATTTACAAGAACACCATCGCACTGTCATCCTCTCAAATCTTCCGGGGGATATAAAACGCTGCGGAAATGGCTCCCCGAAAAAGGAAAAAAAAAACTTTTTGAAAGATGACCCGAAGCCTTGCTGTGATCAGTCACCATTGGGGGGGGAAGGGGGAAAGAAAGTCTCCAGTTAGAGCATTGAGTAAAACAGTGGGGTGTGTGGGTGTGGCGGGGATATCCTCAAGTCTCTCTGTGCTTAGGAAGCTCATAAGAGGGGTTCTGAGCTTGAGTTGTGTCACGCAAATGAAAGAGATCAGAACAGACATGGACTGAACGCCTCTTGCGCAGGGTTCTTTTTGATAAATTGTTGGTGTAGTGTTTTCCACAGTTGTGCAAATCTCCACTTTCCATTATTTTTTTTTTTTTGAAAACTTGGTTGTATTAGTGTAGCCACCCTAGAGTGTGCTCCACTAAACTTTTTTTGTGTAGTATCGACAATCACCCTGCCCGAGGACAGGATCTGTACAAAGTCACCCGAAGGCTAAATGAATTTCAAAAAGGTATAGATTTTTTTTTGGCTATTTTTTATCGACAAATAACCATAAAAAGAGCAAAGAGGCGGTTTCTATGCTCAAATATCACCCAAAAAATGGGGTGTGTAGGATACGTGGTGGCCCAGTCAGGCCCCGACAGACGCACTTTGGTGTACAGAACAGCACACCCTCAGCCCTGAAAAGTGTGGCAGAGAATCTCTGACCCAAAATCATTATCATATTTCTTTCCACAGAGTACTCCCAGATCTGGAAACCAGATTTCACCATCTGGAAAACGAGCCAGATCTGGCAGCTATCCCGTGTCTTTTTGTTTCAAACGAGGAACACATTAGGTGTTTAATCAGCTCACAAACGAAATATAAGGGGGGGAAATGTACCGAGTAGTAGTAGCCACTGCGGGTATCGCTCCTTCGGCTTGAAGAGGGAGGGGACAGATAGATGAACGGACCCTTCGGGCCTCACGGACGCGCACCAATCTTTCCCCCCCCTCCACAGGAAAAAGGGGGGCAGTTTTTTTATTACCCCCTCTTTTTTTTTTTTGCAAGACTAACACCGTTCTTCCGGTGTTTCATACCTTGAAGACTAACAAAATCCTCTCATTTTGACCCCTTTTGATAATTTGAAAGATGAAACATGCCAGGTGTCCCACCTCAAATAGGCCTCATGGTGTACCCCCCCCCTCCCCAAAGAAATAGCAAAACAAAGAAAAGTTGAAAAAGTGCAAACACCTCACCGTACACCGGCGGACGCAGGCACTTGGTACTCTCTGCGGGTTATCGAACCCCCCAGAGGGCACTTCTTTAAAGAACAAATGCAGTGATGGGCGCAAGAACAAGAATTAAGAACAACAAAACAAAATAAGGGTAATGGGGGAGGGTGGAAGGGGGGAGGAGTAGTAGGACAATACGAACTGCCGACACAAAAAAAAAAAAAAAAAAAGAAAAAAGAAATACGGAACTATGAGCTTGAAGCCTGCCGCATTGCTGTGAAGGTAGCTGTTCCCCTGGCCTTCCCCTCCCACACATTATCGCTTTCCCCCCACCCCCGCCCCACACTTTTTATTAGAACACATATCGCCCTCGCAGGTGCGGGGGATGGAAAAAGGAAAATTTGAAAGATGAATGTGTCTCTCGTGTGTGCATCTAAACACGGGAAAAAAAAAAGGTGTTGGAAATTGTTTTTTTGAAAACTTGGTTGTATTAGTGTAGCCACCCTAGAGTGTGCTCCGCTATAACTGTTTATTTCTGTTTGTGCGGTTTTTTAAATATTTGTGATTTGTGCTCGGTTTTTTTTTTTTTTTTTTTTTTTTTTTTTTTTTTTTTTGCGATTTTTTCAGGGTATAAGCTTGGATTTTGGATTTTTTCCAGAATTAGGTTTTTTGAATTTTTTTTTTTTTTGGTGGGGTTATAGACCAGCCCCGCCGCCAGGATTTTGGGTTTTGAAAAAGTGCTGTTGATGGTCCAAAAAAAAATTTTCGCGCTTCGCGCGAAAACCCCTGCAAAGCTCCTTCGTCGTGGCCTCCGGCGGAGAGATGCATGTTCCCCAAGCCCGGTCAGAGTTCCTCCGAATCAGCGACATTTGCTCTTTCCTCTCACCATGCTGTACATTGTACTCTACGGTGGCCGTCCACAAGCCGTAGTGGGTGTCAGCCTTCTTATCAGTAAGCAGCGGTCATGGTACCCAAAGGTTCCTGGCGAAGCCACGGTACGCAACATTTTTAAAAAATGTTCCCATAAAATGGAACTGCGTTGGTGGGAGCTGCTTGCGCCGCAGGCGCACGGTACGCAACTTTTTTTTTTCCAACACCCGATTTTGACTTTTTTGGGATGTTTGAGCACTCACCTCTCCATATCTTCTTCTCCTGAGATTTTTTGACAAGTAGAACGGGTCTGAACCACTCAACAGAACTTTTTTTTTTTTTTTTTTTCCCCCCGATAAATTTCAGAATTAGGTTTTTGAACCTAATTCTGAGTACCAAGCTAATACCCTGGATTTTTTGTGATTTTATCAATCTGCACTATGCCAGTCGATTGAGGACCCTCCCTTTTTTCACTTTTCAAATTCGAAGAGGAATGGGAGGTGTGGGTTGTGCGTGAAGAAGAGAAAAAAAGAAGAAGAAGAAAAAAACCTTTATTGATGCACCTCAACTGACCCATGTATGATGTCAGCCATAGATGATTTGTTTGTGCGGAAAGTGTGTAATAAATATTCTGTGGTGATATTTTTATTACTGCAATACGCTCCCACTGACTGGCCGTGCAGAGGGAACCTCTTTGAGACCAAAGAAAAAAAAAAGACTTTCGGCCGGACATTGAGTACAGACCCTGGTTACCCCACTAAGGTTAATTGTAAGCGATTTGTCGATACAGCAAAAAAGAAAAGAAAGAACGTGAACATACGGTGTAACGGTCGGTATCCATGAAACGAGAGATAGGCGAGGAACGGCTGCGTGGAGTTCACACGAGAAAAAAAGCGAGGTGTCTACACGTCATCAATTTTTCAAAAAAAAAAAAAAAAGAAAAAAAAAAAAATTGTTTCATATACATTCTTTTTCTAATGAAAAGAAGGTACAGAGGGTGCTAAAGAAGTACCCTTGCTTTTTTTGTTTGTGTTTGTTGAAAAAAAATGCAAGATTTGAAATAAAATACGGTTGTAGAATAACCGTCTGAGCCAAAAGAAGGGGTTTTTTTCTCTTCTCTAAGTTTTTCAAAAAAAGGGGGGCATGGACAGACCACCTGGGAGGGGACAACAAAGAAAAAAGAAACACCGAGTGGGTTGCAGACATCGCAGTAGGGTATGACGGGGGGGGTGTGTGCACTGTGTGGCTGCGTGAAAAAGCGTGCAAAACAGAACAGCGAAGAACCTGCATAGATGGTCTAAACACTGCGGATGCTTAGTCACCTGAAAGAAGCTTTTGGCATGTCTCAGAATGCAAACTCGTCCAAAAATTAGATTCATTTTCTTTCAGAACAGAAAAATTGCTGCATAAAAAAAAAAGTAAAGTTGATAGTGCAAACGCCTCTGGGACGCAGGTACTGACACACCCCGCGGGTTCTTGAACCCCGGAGTGTTGCATTTGGGACTTGCCGACAGGATACAGTCCTTAACGCAGAACGGGAAAAATGGGACAACACTTTGCTCATCAGGTTCAAAAAAAAAAAAAAATGCGCGCACACATTGGGGTTACTGGGGGGGAGCTATTAAAGTATACGTATACTTTATTCGGCGGGAATTACTGCTTAAATGGCCAAAAAACGAAAAGGGGAAAAAAAAAAAAAAATCACTGTTATTTTGGGGCTTCTAGTGGCCGAAACCTCGCGAAAACACCACCATTGACATTTTTGGGCCAATCCCAGCCAGTGGTGGGGTCAATGTGGAAAAATGAACAATTTTTTGGTGACTTAAATTTTCACAAATCTGAACCCTATCAGCACCAATCGTGTAAAAACTGATACACGCGTTTTAGGTCAAAAATACTCATTTCTCAGCGCAAAGTGACCCCATCACAGCACGCACAGAATCCGGACCACCGAAATCAAAAAAAAAATTTTTCGATTTTTTGTGCAAAAAATGCTGTAAAAAAATTTTAGTAAGAAAAATGTACACAAAAACCGTATACTTTATTTCACAGATTTCCACGCTCAAAATGGGTTTCCGCACCGTATACTTTATTACCCCCGTATACTTTATTAGCACCGTATACTTTATTAGCCCCCCCCCAGTAGGAATGTGGGTCCTTTGTAAAACGATCAACTGAGACTTTTTTAATAGAACTCTGAGGCCAGATGCTTTCTTTTATACGATTACCTATACAGTGTAGGCGGGGTTTAGTGCAAGCACAATATTTTTTAATAACGAAACGAAAAACTTGTAAGATTGATGACTGCCTCATGCAGCATGGACGCCCTTTGCTGTGTATGCAAAAGAAGGCGTTGTAGGCCAGGTGTGTGCCGCCTCTGAAAATGCGTTATTCCATTTCATCTATCATTGACCACCGATAATTTTTACGAATACGGCAATACACATCCCACTACAGCTGTATTGTGGTGTGTATTATGTATTATGAATGGGCAATCATCATACAGCCACAACCCATATACCCCCATCTCACAGCGATGCTAAAAGCAAGTAAAGGTACACACTTTAAAAGTAAATTGTAAACCTCACAATCAAAGGGGGAGGGGTTTAAATAAATGCATAGGTTGTGCTCCGGGAGGGGTCGATATTGACAGGTCGCTGACACAGGGACTCTATACACACACCCTGATATTGACAGGTCGCCGACAGGTCGTGACACGTCGCTGACAGGTCGTTGACCGACTTCCGAAAGCACCAATAGGGTAAAAAAAACAACAAAGTAAACAGGCAAAAATCACCTCCCTTGAGAAAAAAAATAAGACATACAAGAACAGAACCACATTCCACATCTCAACTTTTTTTCTTTCTTTCTTTCCCCCCCCCCCTCCACACAACACCCCATATCCCTGCTCCACTTCTTCTGATGAAGGGATACGCTGTGTACGTTTTTTTTTTTTTTTTTTTTTTTTTGGGAAAAAATAGGATTTTTTTTGCAAGATGGATGTGCCCTCTCGTGTACACATCACATCAGAAAAGCTGAAAGACAGCTCAAGTGGGGAGGAGGAATGAGGGGTGGTCCCTCATTCTCATAATGAGCGGCTAATATATAGCCGAATAAAAAGAGGGGGAAATGGATATGATAGTTTTGGAGGGGGGGTAAAGGACCGCGAATAGAACTGATTTAAAAAAAAAAAAATGAAAGAAAGAAAGAACACAAGAATAGCTTCTAAAACCAACAAAAAAAAAAAAAAAAAAAAAAAAAAAAAAAAAAAAAACAGCCTCTTTTCTCTTTTTTCTCTGTCTCTCTCTCTCTCCCCCATACATAATAGTATCGTTTTTTGATTGGCACCCTCTCAGCTCTCCCCCCTTTTTTTTGCACTTCAATTATCTCTCGCTCCCTCCTCGCACTTTTTTTTGATTTTTGAATTTTGAATTTTTTTTTCTTTCAATTTCTCCTTTTTGTCCATCGCAAATATGACACGTTTTTTTCGAGGATTTTTTTTTCTCTTCCATTCGTTCTCTCAAAAAATAAAAATGAAAACGATTGTCTAATACGCACTCCGCTACGAAAAAGATTTTGGCAAGTGGAATTTTGTGTCACACATACACACACACACTTTTGGACAATGTACCTCTCATTGGAAATGCCCACAATTGCTTTCAAACACACACACACACACTGGTCTGCTGTGTGGTCCTTGACCATCCCCCCCTAAGATCCCCCCCCCTTCCCCCCACTAGGCAATTCAGCTCCGAGGAACTGCCTATCTCCTATTCCCCCACCCCCAGATTCCCCTTCTCCCAAATTGCCCCCAGACCCCAAAAAAAAAAAATATGCCCAATGCTTATGGCGTCATCGATCTGTTTACCCCACCTGTAATCGAGGAGGGCCCAAGCAAACTGGTGGACCGTTGCCTTGCTAGAGTTCCGGTGCTGTTTGGGACCCCGTCCACAGCTTCCTCTTCACACCGTTCCTCGGGGGCGTCGACACTGAGGATGGGGTTGCCTTCTTCTTCTTGGTCGTCTTCTTCTTCTTCTTCTTCTCCGTGGCGCCAGAAGGTTGTGTCATCTGTGGGTACCGGGCTAGGGGAGGCGTCTGTATCACCACTGCTACCAGCGTGCGCTGCCGTGCCCATCCCCAGAGACTCTTCGTAGAAGCTTCCGAACGACTCTTCGCATGAGCTTTCCACTGAGGAGTACCCCAGCCACCCTCTCGCAACGTTTGTGAGGTAGTCCATTGTCCCCTTCGGTGCGGCATCGGGGTAAGGTGTGTGGGTCGCTTGACGGACCGGTTGCGGGGTGTTGGTGGGTGGTTGTGGGCTGGGGAGAGGGACGCGTGGTAGAGGGATGGTCGCTCGTTGGCGGACAGCGCCGCCAGCGGTGGTCTCGAGAGGAGGGCCGACGCCGGCACCAGGTGCCTTTCGGTAGGTGTCGGTGCGGTTGTTGTCTTTGCGGTTGCGTAGGGTAGGTGCTGTGCTGGTCACGGAGCGTGTGCTGATCGATTCGGTGTCGTCGAGAAGTGACGGCGGCTCGGACACAACCGGAAGTGGGATGCGTCCGCGGGAGTTGAGGTGGTCTGCAATGGTGGTCGCACCGCTGCTGCTTGGCGCGGGGTCTGGGATGCGGCGTGTCTCGCGTGGGGCTGCCTTGTCGTCGTCGCCGGTGAAGACCTTCCCCAGAGAGTCGAGCATGCTGTACAGAAGCTTTCCTCCCAACGCCGCACCTTGCTCGGCAAGCAGTGCGCGTGTGAGCGACTTTGTCTGCGGCACCTCCTCCTCCTGTGGCGCATGCGACTCAATCGCAGTGCCCATACGACGCAAAGCAGACAGCACCCCGTCCATGGTCGCAGACAGCTGTGAGGTCAGCGTGTCCGACTCCTCAACCTTCCCTTTGCACTCCTCCAAAAAGAACGAAAACCAGCTGATCGCCTCCCGCGGGTGCTCCACCGCAAGAATGTCCTGCACAGTCTGGTTCGCAACCTGCGCTGCGTTGAGCGATGTTGGGTACGCAAAGACCTCGCTGTTGCCGTAGAGCTGCACAAGGTAGGCGCATGCGTTCAAAGACGGCACCGCAAAGAGACTGAACACATCGGGGTGGTCCACCATCAGGGACAGGAACTCAAGCAAGTCCGCCACGTGGCCCAGGGCATCCTCCAAAAGCACATTCAAGCTGTGCACAGCAGTGCGTGCACCACGTGTGTCCATCATGAGGCCAAAGGCGTCGAACTGATGTCCCCAAAGGTTCTTTGGGAAGCGCCCACTTCTGCTCCGCCCTGCAATGCCGTAGTTGAAGCTTTCCGTCTGTCCACTCACGTACGGAAGGCTCACTGCTGCACCAAAGGCTGTGTCTGGGTTCGTTGGTGCGTCCATCTCGTATTCAATGAAGCTGCAGATTGCACTCACCTTCTCCACAAAGGCACCAACGTTCTTCCCAGAGTTGCTTGCACGCAGTGGGTTGAAGCGCCCACCCAGCCAGACGTCCACAACCTTTGCGAAACCGTCAGACACAAGCCCACCCACAAGCATACGGTACTCTTTGTGGTCCTCCAGAGTCATGATCTCACGTCCCTGGAAGGACGCCATGCCATCCCCACGACTGCGGAGAATGCTGAGAATGATGTTCCTCTGCCTGTCAGGAACAAACTGTGCAAAGACCTCGCTGATGACGCTGAACGCCTCAAAGAACGCAGCATGCTCGCTGGTCACCTCCGTCGGCAGGGTGGGGTTGTTCAGGAACGACGGGATGTCGCGCAGCAGCATCTGCTTCACACTTGCAGGCAGTGCCTTCGTGCCCTCCACCAAGTCCAGGCAGTGGCAGAACAGTGTCAGCACCGCAAGCGAAAGCCGCAACTCCTCAGACACAATGTTCCCTATGAGAGCGGAGTGCTGTGCACAATGTGCCTCGAGGTGTGTGTAGATGCGCTGTATCGAGGCGTCGTTGGCGTCTATCGGCTGTGTCACACGCTTCTCCTTCGGCACGGCAACACGGATGCTGACTGCGGTGGGCGGGTTGAGGTGCGAGAGACGGAACTCGCAGGGGTCGTTCACCTGCGGCTTCCGGTCGGGGTGGTTCTTATTCTTCTTCACGGAGCGGGGGTCGAAGCTGAAGGTGCCGTACTTCTCAGACACTATTGTGAAGGCACCTGTGTCGACGCATGCCACGATACCACGGATGCGGCGCTGCACCTTCACAATCTGCTGCACTTCTGGGGAGACGCGTGTGGACGCGTTGCTTGGGCTGTTGCTGCTTGTGTCGTCGTTGTCGTCATCTGCCTTTTGCTTCTGCCGCTTGCCCTTCTTCTGCGGGGCTACAGCCTCTCCAGCGACGGGCGCTGCAGCAGTACTGCCCTCTTCTGCATCCTTCGCAGCTGCAGGGGTACTGGTGTTGTTGGTGTTGGTGTTTTTGTTCTTCTTCGCCTCAACACCCGCCGCAGCCTCTGCTGCAGGCTTTGCAGTCGTCATTTTGAAAACGGTGTGTCCGGGGGAGGAACGGGGAGGGGAGAGGGGTAGTGTGTATGGCAAAGAGAAAGGAGCTGTCTTCTCTTCTTTTGTGCCTGGCGGGAATAGTGGTTTTTTTTAAATCAAAAGACGGGGCAAAAAGGGGGTAAGAAAACCAGAAATGTTTCAGATTCTGCCAACAGAAAACCCGCGATGAGTTCCCTCTGGCAAGAATAAGACACCAAGGGTGGGGTCACAGTTCTGTGACAGTCGATGAGAGGTGTGTAGAAGGTTTAAGAAAAGTGAAGGATTTTCTAGAGAAGGATAAAGACTTTGCTTTTTCACTGCTACCTAATCTTTAGGCGTGACGTTTTTTTTTTTTTTGCTTTGTTTGTTTTGCTTTTTTGTGACAACGCGTTGGAATATGTGTCGCTGCTACTGATTGCAAGCTCCATTTTTTTTCGCTTTTTTCATTTTGTTCTTTTCTTCATTTTTTGTACTGATGAACATTCTTTATACAGGAGCACCGTCCTTTCGAAGAAGTTAGCACCACTGAAGCAGGAAGCGGGACAGAGGGGATGGGGTGGGGTGGGGGAAACTTTATTAAGTAAAACGCGTACTGCAGGTGGTATGCATCTCTCAGGCTTGTAACATGCCCCACAAGGAGGAAGTCATCAGTGTACAGAGATAACGGGGGACCAGGTACGAGGAAAGAGCAAGAACAAAGAACAAGAAAAAACAAAGATATACTTTGTGATATGTGCCCTCTCGTGCGCACACATCGTTATAGCGAACGGGGGTGGTACACAACCCGCTCGACCTATGAAAAATAATAAGGGGTTGGGGTGAAATAGGATTGCAATAAACTAAGGACAAATAAAAAAGGAGAAAAGTTGGAATAAGAGCCTAAGCCTCTCAATGTGCGTAGGTATCCGTAAGAAACGCTGATAAACGAATATGCCTCACTGTGTACACATCTAAGCGAGCGATACAATTTGCCAGGACGATCCCGCTAAAAAAAACAAATTGGTTTTTCAGTATCTTGTCATGCCCAACGCAAAACCCAACTGCACACCGTATCAACAGTCACGTCGCCAAAAGAGGTGTGGGGCACAGTGCACGATATTATCAGTGCACACTAGCCCGCACCGCGTCTCCAGATATGATCACCCTGCTCACATAGGAGTGTCACGTCATCGGTGGCACATATAAACGCAAGCTGCGTGAGTAGCTCTGCCCCCTTGGTTTCCGTACACATACGGAACAACCACGTGTCATCATGACATCCAGTGCACGTCGTCCTGCGCAAAATAATTTGGCTGAAGCCTGCGCAGCATCTGTACACTGCTGGAGCCGCTTTGATATGGTCTCTGCGGACAACACACTCACCTTAGCAACACGCTTCGCTGAGCACAGCGCGACCTGCCTCAACAATGCCAGACAACTGTCTCAACACATTCTGTGAACGTTCGCACACCTCATACACAAAAGACGTTTGTTGATTACTTCCTACGTAGAGCAGACACCATCGATGACAGACCATAACTGTGGTGCCACTGCAATGTCATATACCCAGTACAGTGAGGTGTGAACGCTGTCCTTACGGAAACATTGCATGATCGCAGACGCACGGGACGGCGCATGCCTTGGTACAGCATGTATAATTGTGTCGTCGCAACGTAGCGTCTGTCAAGCAACAACTACCGCAACTGCAGTGTCATCTGCTCTACGGAGTTGTGCACATCATACAAGACACTGATAGGTTCACACATCCGGTTCAACACTCTCCACTCTTAGCTAGAAGGCAGGCCTCGCCAATCGTCTGGCAGGTTGTTGCGATATTGACCGCGCAAGGTAGGTGCAGTGCCCACCGCAGAGCGTGTGCCGACCGACCCTATGTCGAAGAGCGACGGCGGCTCGGACACAACCGGAAGTGGGATGCGTCCGCGGGAGTTGAGGTGGTCTGCAATGGTGGTCGCACCGCTGCTGCTTGGCGCGGGGTCTGGGATACGGCGTGTCTCGCGTGGGGCTGCCTTGTCATCGTCGCCGGTGAAGACCTTCCCCAGCAGGTCAAAGAGCTGACCACCAGAAGCAGCGTCCTTCTCTGCAAATAGGGCGTAGGCAGGCACCTTCGTGCGCGACGCCTGTGCCCCCTCCTGTGGCGCATGCGACTCAATCGCAGTGCACATACGATGCAAAGCAGACAGCACCCCGTCCATGGTCGCAGACAGCTGTGAGGTCAGCGTGTCCGACTCCTCAACCTTCCCTTTGCACTCCTCCAAAAAGAATGAAAACCAGCTGATCGCCTCCCGCGGGTGCTCCACCGCAAGAATGTCCTGCACAGTCTGGTTCGCAACCTGCGCTGCGTTGAGCGATGTTGGGTACGCAAAGACCTCGCTGTTGCCGTAGAGCTGCACAAGGTAGGCGCATGCGTTCAAAGACGGCACCGCAAAGAGACTGAACACATCGGGGTGGTCCACCATCAGGGACAGGAACTCAAGCAGGTCCGCCACGTGGCCCAGTGCATCCTCCAAAAGCACATTCAAGCTGTGCACAGCAGTGCGTGCACCACGTGTGTCCATCATGAGGCCAAAGGCGTCGAACTGATGTCCCCAAAGGTTCTTTGGGAAGCGCCCACTTCTGCTCCGCCCTGCAATGCCGTAGTTGAAGCTTTCCGTCTGCCCACTCACGTACGGAAGGCTCACTGCTGCACCAAAGGCTGTGTCTGGGTTCGTTGGGGTGTCCATCTCGTATTCAATGAAGCTGCAGATTGCACTCACTTTCTCCACAAAGGCACCAACGTTCTTCCCAGAGTTGCTTGCGCGCAGTGGGTTGAAGCGCCCACCCATCCACACATCTACTAACTTTCCAAACCCATCAAACACAAGCCCACCGACGGACATACGATAGTCCCTATGGTCCTCCAGGGTCATGATCTCACGTCCCTGGAAGGACGCCATGCCATCCCCACGACTGCGGAGAATGCTGAGAATGATGTTCCTCTGCCTGTCAGGAACAAACTGTGCAAAGACCTCGCTGATGACGCTGAACGCCTCAAAGAACGCAGCATGCTCGCTGGTCATCTCCGTCGGCAGGGTGGGGTTGTTCAGGAACGACGGGATGTCGCGCAGCAGCATCTGCTTCACACTTGCAGGCAGTGCCTTCGTGCCCTCCACCAAGTCCAGGCAGTGGCAGAACAGTGTCAGCACCGCAAGCGAAAGCCGCAACTCCTCAGACACGATGTTCCCTATGAGAGCGGAGTGCTGTGCACAATGTGCCTCGAGGTGTGTGTAGATGCGCTGTATCGAGGCGTCGTTGGCGTCTATCGGCTGTGTCACACGCTTCTCCTTCGGCACGGCAACACGGATGCTGACTGCGGTGGGCGGGTTGAGGTGCGAGAGACGGAACTCGCAGGGGTCGTTCACCTGCGGCTTCCGGTCGGGGTGGTTCTTATTCTTCTTCACGGAGCGGGGGTCGAAGCTGAAGGTGCCGTACTTCTCAGACACTATTGTGAAGGCACCTGTGTCGACGCACGCCACGATACCACGGATGCGGCGCTGCACCTTCACAATCTGCTGCACTTCTGCATCAATCTTAGCGACAGCGTCATTCCCCTCAATGCCCAACGCCATGAGGGGAGCAACGGTGGGAAGATAGAGAGACGGGAGATGTGGTAGTGTACGGCAAAGAGAAGGGGGGTGTCTTCTCTTCTGTGCCTGGAGGGGCTGGGGGGGTGGTGGTGTTTGAGGTACAAAGTGTGGGTGTAGGAATAGTGAAAAGGGGCGCGAGGAACAGAGTTCTTTTGTACCTTTTTTTGGATGGGGGGGCATGCCCTCCTCCAAAGACAATGTTCGTTACAAAAAAAGAAGAAAAAAAAAAGAAAAAAACAGAAGAAAAAAAAAGAAAAGTACCTGACAGTGAGCACAACAACACAGGCCTTAAATCTACGCTTGTATCAGGTATTTAAAAAAGCAAACAAAAAAAAAGTCAAGAGAAAACTAGAAAACTAGAAAAATGAATGTGCAGCACGTGCGCAGACACCAATCAAAAGTGAAAGTTGAAAGTACAAAACGCCTCTAAGGAACGGATGGCACTATCTTTAAAAAAAAAATGGGGGAAAAAAAAACAAAGAACAAAAAAAAAACGAACAAGATGAACGTGCCTCACGAACACATGCACATATACATCTTATGAAAGGGGGGAAGATGAGTCCAGGGGGGACTCAAAAAAAATATTTTGCCAAAAAAATGCACACTGCCCCCCCCCTAGCGCATGCAAGAACACTGCAGCGCATATTCGGCAAGGCGAATAAAAATAAGTTTATAATACGCTCACTCAAGGTGACTCAAATAGTGCAACAAAGCAACGCTGTACATCGGCGGATGAAGAGCACCGTACTCTGCGGGGTTATCGAAACTCTCAGAAAGCACTTCACTTTTTTTTGCACACGGTTTCCACAGAAAGAGGCTACATGCAGGTACATCATTTGCCCCAACCACACCACGTATTATGTATTAGCGTTACGGCCATGACAGGTGATATTACTAGTAATCTGACCAGTGAAAATTTTATGACAGTGCAGCACGGGAGGGGGTGATACATATATTTGAAAGGATACATACCCCTCGTAGGGCGTACCATGTTACCTAAGAAGTAATCCTGCAGAAAGGGGGGTTTTTTGTCGTTATTGCAGACGTTTTTTTTACCAATTCCTTTTTTCTTATTTTAGAATTGTTTTTTTTTTTGCATCTGATTTGCTCGTTTGTTTTGTTTGAAAACTTGGTTGCATTAGTGTAGACATCCGAGGATGAGGATTCACTATATTTTTTGTTTGTCTACAAACGGGCAAGGTGACAGAAGAAAGGGTTAGTTGAAACGTCCTAAAAACTCAGCTCGTCGAAAAAAAAAGACTTGAGCAAAATCCGCAAACGGTCACCCACCACCGCAAAATGGTCTGCACGCAGCCGTCACGCCCCTCATCTAATCTCCATTTTCGTTTTTCGTTTATTTTTATTTTATTGAGAGTTTTCGACAATACACATCCAAGAGAAGGATGCTCGATACCACCCAAAAAAGGGAGACCACACGACAGGGGGGTGGATGCGTTTGTTCTTGCCCTTTTTTGCTATTAATTATACGACCACTATCACTAAACCACTTGCATCGGTTGACACCTGATTTAGAGCCTTCCCATTGAGAGAGGGGGGTTATTTTTTGTTTCATTTTTGGACCACCAAAGGGAGAGTAGTCACAATTTTTCTTCACAGTATTCTTAAAGAAGAGTTTGTTAGATGATCCTAAGCCTCTCGTAGTCTGATTAGATTACATAATGTTTTGAACTAGTGTTTAGTCACCTTAAAAGAAGAATACACGTCGCAGTGTGGAACCCCGCAAAGTAGCACAACAACAAAACTAAGCAAGAGGCAGTACCAGTGGCGCGGCTACCAATAACTACCGTGTAGTCAGCGTCACGCCTACCATGGTAGGTTACAGTGAAGAAAAAAAAAAATACACAGAAACTGCTACACGACGGTGAAGTCAATGACATGACATGTGCTTTTACATGTAAAATGACATGTGAAACACATGACATTTTTACGGCCAATATACGTTACCGCACATGTAAAAACAAGTTACATGGTAAGCACATGTCAAATGCACATGTCATGTCATTGACTTCACCGTCGTGTATGGCTGAAGGAGGGGGGAGGGGGTGATTCGCACTTCTTGCGTACTTTTTGCACCTCCCCCCTCCCATTCAGCCAGAACAGCTATCCTCATTCTGAATCAGTGACAAAACACTAAAGAGAAGGGAGGGGGAAAAGGGAGTCATTTTTTTTTTTTTTTTTGGCAATCATTACTTTTATGAGCGTCAAAAAAAGGGAGAAGAACGGTGATAAATATATTAAAAAACAAAACAAAATGGACAAAAAAATGAGATATTTGCAAAAAAAAAAAAAAAAAACGATTTTTTTTGAAGAAAGAAAAAAGGTCTGTCTGCGGGATAGGGGAAACGGCAGGCTCGATAGTAACCCCATCTCTCACATAAAGCGAAAGGTAAGGCATGAATTTACCGGACCCACAAAAAAACCCGCAAAACTTTGGTTTAAACCAACCTATTTTTGTTTCTGCAAAAAAATAAAAAAAAACATATCTCATGACAAAGCCCATTGGTTCTTTAAAAAAAAAAACACTAAAAAATGGGACCATACATAGTCCAGTAGGGTTTCTTTGATTATCTGTTGGTGTAGAGCTACCATTGACAATCCTTTCACAATCCAGAGAGAAAAAAATACACAAGAAAAATTGTATCGACAATTGTCCGATCTTTGGGCAAAAATGATATCACCCAAAGGGGTCTAGGATACTTAGAGACTGGTTATTATGCTTTTTGTTAAGTTCTTGAAAAATAGTGTTGCGAATTTTCAATTTTTTTTGAAAAAGATGCAGGTCGGCCAACTCTATTTGGCGCGATATTATATGCAGCGAGTCATAGTCCGCCTGACAAATGGCCTGTAAAATATATCTGAGGCGTGGCTGAGGCGTACAAATATTCCCGTAGTACGCCTCAGCCACACCTGAGTATTTTTTTTTTATCCGGCCTTAGCGAGGCCGACTTAGCCTCGCTGCACTGTATGAAAAAAATCCCATTTTTAATTTTTTTTGTAGACTGCAAGTACAGACCATTTTTGAGAGATATAATGGCTATCACAAGATATATGAGGTGGTTACCACATAGAGCACGCCTTTGTCCTCAGGCTTTGCGGTGTTTGTGTATTTCTTCTTCTTTTTTCTTTGTGACTACAGATTTTTTTTTTGTGCACCAAAACGTGCCAAAAAGCCTCTGTACAAAATAACAATTATGTTTTTGTGGGTATGTCTTGTTTATTGGTTTTTTTCCTTAGTGTATTTTGGTTTCCCACTGCAACACCCGCAAAAAAAAACCTGCAAACGGAGTTAGGTTTACCAATATCCTTAATTTCTTTGGGGAAAGGATGAGTGTACACCTCGCTCAACGCAAAAAGGCTTTTCTTTTGAAACCCCCCTTCTGGACTTGTCAAATACAATGAGCGAAATAACACAGACACAACACATTTCCCCATGGACAGTAGTTTCGCTCTTAAGAATTACCCACATTTGCTTTCAACACACAGCATTTTTTTTTGTAGTTCAAAAAAAGCTCCAAAATATTTTGGAGTAATTTTGTGAAAAAGGCATCTCAGGGTAGCAAAGATGAACATAACAAAAAAAGGGGGTGAGTGTGGTGTCGATCTAAAACATCTAAAACATCGAACCCAAAGAGGGGGAGAGAAAAGAGAGAAAAATCTGCCTCAAAAAAGAATTGAAAAGAGAAGAAAAAAAAAACTTAAGAACAGCGCCGACAGCACCTTTTCCGTCTTTAAAATAAATGTACACAGTATATGCCACAAGATGATACCACAAAAAAAGCACATGCTTTTTTAAAAAAACTGTGTACATTATTTTTTTCTCGTAATTCTCTCTTTTTTCTTTCGCAGTTTTTCATTTCCCCTATTTCTCTCTCCCTCCGTTCATCTGCGTTGTTTAAGCATTACGACATAACATTTATCAACTCTTTTTAACTCTTTCAATTCAGGTAAACAGAAAGAAGTTGAAATTGAATAAAAAAAACCCCCCCGCCCACCTTTCGTCTCGAAAAACGTTCAACTTGGTGCATGCGGGAAAACCATCATGGAAGATGAATGGGGCACACTGTGCACAGAACCCACGATGGTTATCGACAACGAAAAAAAAAGGCAAAATAATTGACTCACTTAACTCCCCAAATAAAGAAGTTCGGAGCGCCCTTTTTTTCGACATCGATTTACGAGTTTTTTTTTTCATATTGAGGAAACAGTCGCAAGAAACCCAGAAAAGGGGGTTTCGTGCTGAACGGCTGATACACAACAGCATCTGATTACCACATCAATAACATAAATAGGGGAACATTTGGGGACTAGGGATAGATGGTATTTCCCTCACATATTAGAGAGCAAATATAGTGTATAAATTCATACCCTGCACGGTGCAGTCTGTCCTGGAAATGTCGGACCCTTTTGTCGGAGTCCGAGGGGGTCCGACAGTCGGACCCCCTGAGTCCGACAGACGGACTCCAGAGTCCGTCTGTCGGACCCCTGAGTCCGACTGTCGGACTCAGGGGGTCCGACTGTCGGACTCAGGGGGTAAGTCCGTTATTTACACACTCCAAGCACGACAGACCGCACCGTGTGCAAAAAAAAAAAAAAAAAAAATTAAAAGAGAAGGGTTTGTGAGGCAATGACCCCAAGCCTGACAGCGCTTTAGTCACCCTTTAACAAAACAAAAAAAAAAAAACTCAAAACTCAAAACTGCAGTCACTAGAAACAGAAAACCGACCACCTACTACATTTTCTCCTTTACTCTCCTTCTTATAACACGAATGTTGCAATCAGGAAAGTCAAGGGGGTGTGTGGTGGATGTGGGAGTTTACATGAACACGCTCGATTTTTTCACATTTGACATGGGGGAGGGAGGGAGGGGGGGTTGTCAGTTTTCTTGTAGTTGGTGCAGTGTTTGTGGTAAATATCTCAGAAGAAGACTCTGAGAGCTCTCACCTTTTATTTTTATTTTATCCCAAAAAATGAGGAAACGTTTGGGGAAAAGATGATCTTGGGCATTGCGAAGGAAGACGCACATATGCCAAACTAATATAAACAGGAAACAGTAATCCTGCCTGTCCCGGTCACACTACGCACAGAGAAAAAAAAACCCCCCCGAGCACATAGCGTGACCAAAGATAGTAATGGACAGTTTTGCTTTTTCTGCCCAGTGGTTTTTTTTTCTGCTGAATGGGAAAATATTGATTATTGATGCAGACACCTTCGACCCGACCCACGATGCCGGTCATGGATGAAAGCACAATATAAAAAAAAAGGGAAAGCGTTTTGCAACAAGATGAACCTAAGTTTCGTGTGCTTAGTCACCTTTTTGCAAAGTTGGGGGCATGCCCAAACTTAAAAAAAGAAGGGAAAAAAAAGAAGTTCGCGTACAACCGCCTCACCGTTCATCAGCGGATGCAGGCACTGAAAAAAGAGAAAAAATAATAGTATCCTGCATCACCCCCCCCCCCATGCTCTTGACTCACAGTGCACGCGACAGTGAGACTGGGCGCAAATGAGAGGAAGGGGGGGGGTTTTGAGGGGGGGAAATGATATTGGGGGGGGGGGTAAAAAAAGAGTGGGGATTTTCCTTAAAAAAGTAGAATCTCATACTTCATAGTAAGGGTACCTAATAGAGTGTTTTTGCACACACATATTGTACCCCACCGTGGAGAGCAATCGGCTCGCGCAATCAAAAGAAAAGCAGCTAAAAGGGGGGGGGGAAATGAGAAGAACAAAGTGAAGTTGATAGTGCAAACGCCTCTGGGACGCAGGCACTGAGCAAAAAAAAGTTGGATACCGTGCGTCTGTGGCGCTACCTGTTCCCTACCTTCCCTACCCTCCTTTATTTTTAAACATCATGTGTTTTTTTTGAAAACTTGGTTGTATTAGTGTAGACACCCGAGGATGAACTCCACTATAGTTTTTTTTTTTTTTTTGGTACATCACCCCAACCATGCAGTCCTACATCCATTTCGAGGTTAACATTTTTTCCCCCAACTTTTTACTCTTTTTTTACTTTCTGATGTCTCTTTTAGTTTCCCTCATATTTTTTCTTCTTTATGCTCCTAAGCTTCGTTGTATATCATATTGAATTCCCCTCATTCTCGACGATGCTCTGTATGATTTGTTGTTGTGTCGACAATCACCTGCTAGTGCAGGATCTGTACTCAATGTCGCCCGAAGGCTATTGTACTTAAAAGATATAGACTTTTTTCTCTTTTACAAACCACTCTCGGTGAAGCCACAAAATTATACACAAAATCAAAAAGAAAAAATATATCTAGATGTACACGTCTTCGATGTACGCACTCATCTTCAGAACACCATAGAGGAGGGAAAGGGAGCAAATTGAAGATCCAATAAAGAGAGAGAGAAAAAAAAAGACGGAAAGGAAAAAAGGAAAAAAGAAGAAAGAAAAATAAATGACTCAACTCTCTGATCAGGACCGGCTTGAGTTGATGGAAGCGGGATCGATAGATCGTTTGTATTGCTTTTCTGTATTGCTTCGGCTTTTGTTTTTTTTGCCGAAAAAAGCATTTTAGTTTGATGTTAACTGCATGATGGAAGCGGGAGGAGGTAAAAAAAGAGCGTCAATTTGTTTGGCTTTTTTTTTGTTGTATCGACAATCACGTTATACCTACTGGTATAACAATCTGTACTCAATGTCGGCCGAAGCCTATGTACTACAGAAGGTATAGACGCAGATCATCCTCAACCCTTAAAGAGTAACTTTTTTTTTTGTTGTTGAAAACTTGGAAAAATCACGTGTCGCAACAGCATATATCCACGCCACGCCCACCCTCCGCCCAACTTACTTCCATTTCGCGGTCTACGTTGAGATGTCCTACTCCCGCTACCGCTCGTCAGTCAACGAAACGGGTATAATTGGAACACAAGGGAGCAAATCCTTGTGCGAAGTAAGTAGGCTCGGTTGTTGTTTCAACAATTAAATAACCTATTTGCAGATGAGGGTCCACTCTAAAACTTTAGTTTTCGTATACTTCCAACTCAGAAGAGAAAGTACAAAGATGTTCTATCCAATATTTTTTGACACCCAAAGGTAAGAACACTGTGCGATGAGCCAGAAAATTTAGAAAAAAAAGGCAAAAAATAGAAGCTTTTGTCGGAGAACGCAAAAAAATGTCTGAATGAAATCAACCAGTAAAGAAAAACAGTGTCAATGTTTTGACAAAAAAGAAAAAAAGAAACTTGACTTGAAATACAACAGCCCGCTCGTGACAGTGTACCGGCTGGACCCCAACCAAAGAAAAAAAATGATGGTCATCATGATTGCCGTGAAGAAAACATGGAAGAAAAATCACCCCACAAAGAAGAAAAAAAAAAAATGACAACTGTAAGTGCAAACGTCTCGATGGACGAAGACACCGGATCTTTAAAAAGGAAGAAGAAAATTTAAAGATAAATGTGCCTCTCATGCACAACCATCCAAAAAGTGGGAGCAGGTAATATGGGTGGAACAGAAGGGTTTAAATCTCGTCCCTTTCCCTACCAAAAAAGAGAAAAACAAAAAATCTCCACGTAAAGGGAGAGAAAACCATCGGTTGAATCAAAAAGTACAGAAAAATGCTTCATTTTTGAGGCTTTCTGCTTGTGGGTCGATTCCGCACAAAAAAAGGAGAAAAAAAAAATCTCGTATATTTTCAGGAGAACAGAAAACATTGAAAAAGGGTGTCATTTAATTTGCTGCCTTTTTTGGTTTCGCCGAGAATCGCCTAAAGCACCCCACCTTAGTGTGGTAACTCGGTCCAGGCCGAAGCCTTTTTTTTTTGTACTACGGAAGGTAAAGACGCAGTTCGCCCTCAACCATTAAGAGTAACTAACAATAAGAGACCTTCCAGGGGTAACACTCGCATTGTGTGTACCTAGTACCTAATAGGGGCAAATTCTTGTGCAGAATATGGCCCCGATTGTGTGTGTGTGCGTGCACCACCGCACATCCTATCACCCCTCATCCCAGTATAAGCACTGACTCCTCGCTTCGTGAGGTTGTTCTACGTAGCGTGGAGTGGGAGGGCTTTTTTGGAGGAGCTCGCTAGGGGATGAAAAAAAAAAAAAGGGCGCCAGATTTCAAAGGCCTTTTTCGTGAATGAAATTTTTGGAAAAAGTGGAGATTTGCACAACTGAGACAAAACTACACTACTCCAAACAATTTATCAAAAAAAAAAAGTTTTAAAAAAAAAGTTTTGTAAGATGAACCTCAGCCTCTCCCCCCGTTCGCTGAGTCTACCTTTAGGGGGCGGGGGTTGGATAACATAAAAAGAGTGAAGTTTGGTAGTGAAAAAAACACCTTTAAAAACAGACCCGGTTTCTCCACAAAAATGGGGCATTCTTTGAAAAAAACCCCCCATTTTATGTAGAATAACCACTTCAAAAAAGAGAGAGAGAAAAAAAAGGGGAAAACTAATTTTGTATAACTTTCCTTTCGAAGAGAAAGCACACAAAAGGACCTTCACAAAACGAAACCTCTCAAGGTAAATATTATTTCATCATTTTTTAGCACCTTCTATACATTCTTTTCTGACGAAAAGAAGGTAAAGAAGGTGCTAAAAATGTGTCCTTGCTTTTTTTTTTATATATTTGTTGTGGTTATGATAACGTTATGATAACCTCTCAAGGTAAATATTGAAAAGGTTAATAAGATGAACCTAAGAGCCTCTCTCGTGCTTAGTCACCGATCACAGTATTTACTATTTTTTTTTTTTTTAAAAATGACGAATTGTGTCGCTCTGTTTACACACACATCTGTCAGTAACGATTCTGTACCTAATATTTTGTGTTGGCATTTAGGCTACGAAGGTAAGGAGAGGAGCTAGTGGGGGGGGAGGAGGAGGGGGGGGAGAAGCAGAGATACACATCAACACCTTTGTTGCTTTGGAAAAAGAAAAAAAGAAAAAAGAAGAAAAAAAAGCTCCGGTGGATGGCAAACTGCGGTGCGGGTTTAAAAAAAACAAAAAGAAATGACCAACATCCTCTCAGCTTAGTCATCCCTTTTTTTCCCCTCAAACCTTTCTAAAAAAGAAGGGAATATTTCTTTTATTTTTGCATAATCCAAACCATTCAACAACACCTTCAAACAAAGGGTGACATATCAGAGAATTCCAAAAGGGGAGCTGGGAGAACCAGCACAGACTATGGAATTTTTTTAAAAAAAGGCACAAAAACCACGCTCGAATTAGCACGTAACAGACATAAGAGAGGTGGGGTGATGAAGGAAGATTTGTTGAGGGGGGTGGTGGATGGAAGGCATGATGGGAAAAGAGAGACATAACGCAGCTCTGCGCTCTCATCCTTTCACTGCTCCCACCACCTTCCCCACCTCAATCCGTAACCCATCATTACCCCCCTGTCCTCTGATTTTTTTTTGCCTCCTTGAGATTGTAGTAGGTTTGCTGGTTGGATGAAAATTAAATTCTTTTCAATATTGTTTTGAAAAGAAAATGCAAAATAAAAAAAATACACCTTCGAAGAAGGGGGGAAATATGCACAGAGGGATCGTATTGTTAAAACACAAAGGGTGTCGTTCGCAAACAACAACAACAATTAGGGAGGGTATGGGGTGGGGGAAGTGCAGACACCCCTCAATGGGGAACCCCATCCCGCTTACTCAAATAAAACAAGAAAGGTTGGTAATACGAGACATAAAGATTCGCGCTTTACATCCACGTACACTACCATGAAAAGAAAACAAAAAAAAGAAGAAGAATACTAACTACTGAAAACGGGGAATTTCTCCCCCCATTTTTTTTTTTTGCCCTAAAATTTTTGTATTAGCTTTTCTGTACGAGAAAAACAATAAAACAAATCTGTTCTTTTTGTCCGCGAACCCATATGTGCGCTGAATTTTTCCTCCCTCATCCCGTTGCGTGTTTAAAGTGAACAATACACACTCGATTTGGACACAAAAAGAAAATATTAAAAAAATAATACAAATTAACAATTTAAACACTGAAATGCAACCTCAAAGGGGGAGAAAAATACAGCTGTTGGAATTGGTTGGTTCGCGCAAAAAAAATAAATAAAATAAAATAAAGGGAAGTTGAAAGTTCAAACACTTCACCGTTCATCGGCGGACGCAGGCACTATAAAAATAAAATAAAAAACAATACGATGAGCGTAATCCTCTCTGTGCTTAGTCACCCTCCCCCTTTTTTTTTCAAAGAAAATAGAATAGGTTGGTAACAATGGCATAGCCCCCTTCTGCGTAAAGCAAATGGTTCAGTCAGTTACGTAAAATGATGGGGGGGAAGGAAGGCGGAGGTTTCAAAATAAAAACTAAAAAAGAAATCCCCTTTTTCAATCCTGCCAAAACCCCCCCGTTTTTTTTTTTTTTTTGAGAGGGCCTCACGGGCCATACACACAATCTAGCAAGGCAATGTCCCTCTCGCAGGAATTACCCACAACTGGTTTGAACAAACACATATAAGCACAGAACACTATATGGGCAGTGATTCACTCTTAATTTCCTACCCATATTTGCTTTCAACACAAAAATGCACACAGCCTGGTTTTTTTTATTATAATGTCAACTGTTCTTTACCCTCATGAGAGAAAAAAGGGGGAAAGAAGACGATTTGCTCATTGTCAAATGAATCTCGTTCTCTTCCCCCCTCTCCTCCTGTCCACTCATCTCGTTTCGTCTTCACGTTGACAGAACGGAGACAAAATAGTAACTCTGATAAACGGGAAACAAAGATTTTCTTTTTCGTTGATTGCTCAATTACCTTGGAGAAGGGGGTGATTTGGCGACCGTATCGGAACTATGTCTCCTTTTAAGCTACGCTTGAAGGGTATTTAAATTTAATAAAAATTTGAGAGATGTAATATGCTTCACAGTGCATACACAATGTTTTAAAAAAGAGCAGTTGAACGTGCAAACGCCTCATCGTATACCGGCGGATGTAGGCACTGAAAATAAAAAGAGTAACACGAACTCAGCCTCTCTGCAGCTTTCTACAGTCACCTTTAAAACTGGTGAAAACAGAGGAAAATCTGTAGTTCTGGTAATGAGGGAAATACAGTCAACGAAATATGTTCGACATCCAAAAAAAAAAAAAAATCCCCAAATCTGCCCTTATTTGGATGCGAAGTACTTTGGACTACTGTATTGTTCTTCAGTGGTGTAAGACCCAAGCCGTTTGAATATAGTGTTTATTCTTCTTCTTCTTTTTTCCATGTGCTCCCCTCACCTCTCAAAAATTTTTTTCCGACCCATCATAGCACACACAATTGTTCATATTTGTTTTTTTTTGAAAACATATCCAAAAAAACAAAAAAAAGGGTTCAAAAAAAAATAGTTGAAAAAGTGCAAATACCTCGTTGGCGAGGTGGCAGGCACTGAGGGAAAACACAACACAACTCATTTGAAAAAGAATGGAACAAACCAATTTGACTTGAAAATACAAAGCCCTCTCTCTACCTTGGTACACGACTGTTTTGCACACCGGGTGGACCCCAATCATTGCAGTCCCTGCATCATGATTATCTAAGATCCACCCCTTTGCAACAACGTGTACATCTTTAAAACGATTATTTGGTGTTATATGGGTAGATGCCAAAACCCCCCCCTCCCCCTAATTTCACTACGATTTTTGATTTTTTTTTATTTCTGTTGGGAGGCTATGAGAGGCCCAGGCACATGTACAAGGGGGGTTTGGGGGGTCTGGGGGACGTTTTGGGGTCTGGGGGGTGTTTTGGGGTCTTTTTTATGATACGCGACGCTTTTTTGGACGTGTATGTGTATTGTGGCCTGTATTGCCACAGTTCGTACACGTTGAAACTGAACAAACTGAAGTAACAAAATCCCGCTTTCTCTTAGCCATGCGGTGAAGGGGCCTCTGTCATATCTTCTTCTTCTTGAGGGACCCCACGGACGCATTCCTCTATACCTTCAAGGTAAGTGTTGAGTCCAACCCTGGGCATTCTTTATGTGTCTATCTGTTCTGGGGTTGTAAGGCACGGGGAGTAAAAAATAGCCTAAAAACACAAAAAAATATCCCCAAAAAAGTGTATTTTTTCCCAAAAGCCCCCAAAACCCGCCGGAAAATGGTTTTGGGGGTGGTTCTGGGCAGTTTTCGGCGCTTATTTCTGGTAAAACCTGGTAAAACCTCTCTAAAAATCGTAGTGAAATTAGGGGGAGGGGGGGGTTTTGGCATCGACCCATATCGACAAATCGCTTAAGTACCTACCCCAAGGGATAGGGTCGGGTACTCAATGTTTTGTCCGAAGCCTTTTTTTCTACTACGGAAGGTATAGTTTCTTTTGTATCGACACTCACTTTGCTCCAAAAACGGAATAAAGTTCTGTACTCAAAGTTGGCAGAAGCCTTTGTACTGCAGAAGGTAATGACGTAGGTCGTCAAACCCTACAGAGCATTTTTGATTTTTTTTTGTTTTTTTTTGAAAACTTGGTTTTGTATTATCGTAGACATACACACCCGAGGGTGAGCTCCTACTATACTGTTTTTAATTACAATACACACCATTGGAAAGGGGGCAGGATTGCATCCTTAGATAGGTGAGTATTTTTGTTTTTTTGGTTTTATTTTTTTGCTGTGAATACTATTTTTTAGGCACGCCACACTCGGGTTTTTTTTTTAAAGCTATCGACAATCGATAATTTTTACACAAAAGACAAAACAAAAGATACCACCTTTTGTCCTGAAGGGAGAGAAATGGTTATTTTTTTTTTATTTTGGGGGGAGGGTATGGGATGGTAGTGCTCCTTATAAAGGAGACAGTTGAAATATTGTTTCATATACTAACTATTCTACTGAATAGAAGGTATAATAGGGTGCACTAAATGTACCCAAACTTTTTTTTTAAAGTTGAAAGATGAATTTGCGCTCTCTGTAAGCAGACAGCTTTTCAAAGTAACATCAGTTTGTTGTCTGGATTTGACCGTTGAAAAATGTATTC
Organism: Rhynchopus sp. YZ270_cl-10; assembly: GCA_964035575.1. Lineage (NCBI taxonomy): Eukaryota > Euglenozoa > Diplonemea > Diplonemida > Diplonemidae > Rhynchopus > Rhynchopus sp. YZ270_cl-10. The sequence continues at coordinate 298,785 of OZ037894.1, read as the reverse complement.
TGGTTTGCTTCTAAAAAGAAAAGAAAAAAAAGACGAAAGTGCAATACTTTCAAAGACGATATTCCACGAAATATTACCACAAGATGAAGCAGACAGAAAAAAAAAAACCAAAATAATGCATAAACGACAATCCCGCACAACAAACTTGACTGAATAATAAAAACAAAAAAGAAAAAAACGTGAATTTCATACAAAAGAAAATACCTACTGAATTGGCATTTTTTTAAAAGATATTTCAAAATACGACTAATGGAACCACATCAATCCTTTCCACTGCCGTTTCTTTTTTTTCCCCTCATTCTTGAAATATTCGAGTGCATTTTCTCGCCAATAATATTATATTTTCCCCATTTTTTTTAGGCGGAAGCGGAGACTAATTCTTCTTCCTTTTGCGGAAGGCTCCACTCTGGCGTCCACTCCGTGAGTAGGCTGCAGACTTGGGCAATGGTTTCGTCCTCCATTTCGAAGTGGTCACCACTGACATCTGGGACAGGGATTTGACGGAGCGGGGTGGGCTGGTAGATCGGGTGCAATATGGCGCTCTCAACCTCGTCACGCTGCTTGGCTTCCTTGGGAACAGCGACGCGGATGCTGACTGCGGTGGGCGGGTTGAGGTGCGAGAGACGGAACTCACAGGGGTCGTTCACTTGCGGTACCCGATCGGGGTGGTTCTTGTTGGGCTTCACAGAGCGGGGGGCAAATGAAAAGCTTCCGTGCTTTTCACTCAAAATCACACACTCCCCTGCCTCGTGCCCAACAGAGGTAATTGTACCCCGAATCCTCCGCTGAACCTTAACCAGTTGATGAACCTCTCTCGATAGACGAGCATTTCCCGTTTGCATCTTCTTTGCATGGTTTTTGTCGGGTGAACCGTTCTGAACACCGTTTTGGTGAACAGGTTGCCAAGTCAAATTCGTCATTGTGAAGGGGAAAAAAACAACGAAAAGAGAAGGGGGAAAAAGGGGGGGAAAACAGAAACGCCAAGAGGGGTTAGATAAAAAGCGTGTAAAGGAAGAAGAAGAAGAAGAAGAAGGTTTGCAAGGGTTTTTTTTGTAGTTTGCACAATACAAAAAAATGTGTGTGGGGGTGGGAGGGGAAATGGGGTGAACCTGTGTGGGTTTTTTTTTTTGAAAAATTGGATTAAATGAAGCAATAACACTCCACGCCCACCGACAGCTTGCTTCTCTTTCGCGCTTTACGTTGAGATGTCCTACTCCCCCCCTCCCGCTTGTCAACGAAATGGGGATAATTGGAAGTTACTCCCTTGTGTGAAGCAAGCCGACTCAGGGTGTCCTCTCTGCCTCGCAATATGGGAAAGGAAAAAGAACGACGGTGGAGATTGCACATAGCGGGCAAAGGGCAAGCTCCTTCCCAACAACCTTTTACTAGGGGGGAACTCTACTGAGCTCCCGCTGGTCAGTCGACCAGAGTCCCGCGGCTAAGGACCTTGCCACACCCTGGGGAATGGTGTGCTGTCTACGACTCCCTCAACGGCCAGGGATAGGGGAGGTGTTCACATGATGTCAACCTGCTCAACGAGTAAAAGAGGCACCAGTCGGATCGCAAGACCAGTCTGCCCACACAGAACTACACGTGCCGCCAGGGCTAGTAACAAGAAAGAAATGAAATTAACCCTTGGACCAAGAGGACATGTGTGTCCATGCAAATACTTAACATGAAATTTTTCAGCTATGTTTTTTCCTTCATTTGGTGTGGCTGAACCCAAAAAAAAGGGTATTATTTAGCAGTTTGTTAGCACTTTGTTAGCATGCATTTTTGGGGGGGTGGTGTATAAAAAAATTTTTCCCCACGGGTGTTGGAAAAATTTTTCGTTGGTGAGCTTTTTAACGCCGGCATTTGCATTTCCGGAATCCGTCCGGCCAGTGGTGGGGTCAATTCGCCGAAATGGACAAGTTCTCGTTTTTGGTCAATTTCCGCAGTATACACAGTATACACAGTATACACAGTATACACAGTATACACAGTATACACAGTATACACAGTATACACAGTATACACAGTATACACAGTATACACAGTATACACAGTATACACAGTATACACAGTATACACAGTATACACAGTATACACAGTATACACAGTATACACAGTATACACAGTATACACAGTATACACAGTATACACAGTATACACAGTATACACAGTATACACAGTATACACAGTATACACAGTATACACAGTATACACAGTATACACAGTATACACAGTATACACAGTATACACAGTATACACAGTATACACAGTATACACAGTATACACAGTATACACAGTATACTCAGGGGGAAAACTCACTTTGTGGGCGCCGCAGGCGCACGGTACGCGTTTTTCGTGATTTTTTCCAGCCCCGTTCTGTGCGTTCTTTTGACTCAGCGAGTCGATTGCGTTCAACGGTGGGGTCACACATGGGTATGCAAGAGTGGAGGCGCGTCAACAGGGGGAGTGGAAAAACCAAGGTAAAAAAATGTTTTTATACACCACCCCTAAAAAAAGGGTATTATTTAGCAGTTTGTTAGCAGTTCTTTAGCAGTGAAATTTGCTGGTTTCAGCCACACCATCATTGGAAAGATTTTGTGCAAAATCTTTACAAAGAAGCAAGATTCAATTTATGTTGACACTCCATACATCATACAAAAATAGAGGTATTTTTCAAATTTTCGACTTTTTCGGGTATATTTTGGGAATAATGTACTATTCTGACGAGCTTGAATCCTCATGAGTCATCAGAGGTCAAACTTTGGTGTACAGGGAACTGTTTTGCACGTTCTTTACAACGGAACTAAAAGAATGGAAAACATCTGCTACTGGGCAAAGCAACACGCGACGCTGCAGTTCCTGACCCTGAACTGGCCGTGCCTCTTCTCTGTGTATGTATTGTACTTTGTCTTTTGAGGGACATTGCACAGAAAAGCTACAACACAGTCAAGGTACAGAGGTAGGGGGTGTTGGTCGAACTTCTTGGGAAACAGGCGGCTGGAAACAGATTACATGTGCGGGGATGCAGCATTCACCTTTGTTCAGCACCCTGCCAAGTTGGCCAAACGTCCCAAAAGTCCCAACTTTTGCACGTTCCAACCGATATACAATTACGATATATTTAGTTGGTTGGCACCTTCTCTCCATGCAGTAAGACATTGTCTGCTAGGACTTTTTCATCGATTTTCTTCCTTGAAAGATTTGAACCAATCTTTCAAATAAAGCCATTTTTGAATACCGAAAAACAGGTGCGCAGCCGGAATAATGTTTTCCTCCAAAATTTTCAGGGGAAAATAAAAATCAGCACCCCACAATTTCCAGGCTCAAACGGCCTTGGTCCATAAAGGGTTAAAAAAAAAGTGGCGTTATTATTGCAGGCACCTCCGACTGACCCACGTGCGATGCCAGCCCCGGATGAAAGCAGAAGTACCCTGCGGCCTACAACAGTAGATGTAAAAGGAAACCCAATGGCTTACCCGTACCGTAGTGTGGGGGCAGTACACAACCCGCTCGTCAGCCGGCAGCCCACCTTCCGTTGAAGAGCTGTGAGCTTACAGGTACTGCAGTTCGCTGCACCCAACGCTTGATGCACGATAGTCTACACAAGAGAGCAAGGAGGAAAGAACACAACATCTCTCTCTTGGCGTCCCTTGCTGCACCGACAGTTGGGCCTCACCCTTTCTCTTCGGGATTTACACGGACTCCCATACAGGCAGCACACCGCAACCCCAAGGCCCCCTCCCTCCATAACAGGGGTTTTCCTGTACCCACAAAACCAACCCCTTATAGAATACAGACACAACCCCACACAAAGGTACTACAACAAGATATCCCCACAACCAAGACAACCACAACGGAACCACTGTACCCCTCTCTCTCGCCTCCGGCTGGGTTATCGAACCCCCCCTTCAAGAACACTCTCATTCACCACACAATAAAGAGAACGCCCTGCACGATGGTCCCATAAGCCTCTCTGTAATGCCACCTTAGCAACTCCTCTGTGCAGACTTGCCGCAGTGTCTTGGGGTGCAGCACCCAAGAATGAATAAAATACCGCCCCCCACCCCCCAATTCTCGATCCAAAAAAATACCAAAAAAAAAAATACAGGCCTATCATCATCCTTGCCAGCACCCCCAGGAAGACCACCTGGACAATTCACCACACCCCCTTGCCCCCTCCTCCTCCCCCGACACCTTCACCACAGCCGCCTTCTATTGACATTCTCCTGCAATTTCGCATTCCCCCTTCCTCTTCATCCTCTCGAGGGCCACCTCCATCCAACACTTTCCTAAAGAGAAAAGTGATGTTGATAGTGCAACAAAAGAAGCACTGTCCAGACAATCGCATGGAGCCACTCTCATAACATAGACACCTTTTGCACAGCGGGGTGGAGCCTCGGGTACACATGATGCAATCAAACTTTCAAAAAAAGGTCTTTTTTTTGAAAATCTGACCGCAAAATAGTCTGCCACGACGCAACCACCTCGCTCGCATCCTTCTGTGTCCTCCCCACCCAGGCTCTCCCCATCCCCCACACCCACTCCTTCAGAAAAACGAACGGGGATGACATTGCAGCCCCACCCCATGTATCACGACTCCCTGAGTCCAGATCATTTTGACCGCTCTGACCTTCACGCTTCAGACCTTCTCCCCCTACATCGGAACATTTTTGTTTTTTGTGATACAAAACTTCTCCTCCCCTTCCTCCCCATCCTATCCCCCTTCATAGCTCCCCTTTACTGGATCAATAGAACACTTCAATGAAACCACTCACCCCTCCTTAGCAATCAACATTGTGAACACATAAGAGAGAGGCTGAAAGTGCAAACACCCCCTCCCCACACACACCGTCCATTGGGGCCTTATTCTGCGCAAGAATTACCACTACTAGTTAGTAGACACACACACCGTCCATCCTTCCGTCCATCCTGCACACACAGTGAGGGGCCAGCCCCTGAGCTCGACTACAAGCTGGAGTCTCAACTAGCGGGTTGTGGGCATCCCCCCGAAAAGCGGGTGTGGCACATCCTTTAGTTGAGTCTCCCGTTTGACTCTAGTCTAGCTCAGAGGCTGGACCCCACCGTGCAAGGCACACCAATAGCTTTCTGGTATCGAACCTCCCCCATCCCGTCCCATCCCATCCCCCCACAATCATCTCCCTCTCTCCTCACCGTTGAAACGGCATCGCTCACCTCACTCTTCCACGCACAGCAGGGTGCCTCCGTCATCCTCCCCCTCCCGCCGCACCAAAGTTGACTGTGACAAAAGCCCATCTCGTTGACAGCGCACCTTGGTACAATGACTGGGTGTACCGGGGGGTGGACACCCAACCATGCAGTCCCCTACATCCATTTCGAGGAATACCATCTGACCAACCCTAGGCAAGCATCGCCACCACACCCTGTCGTAAAGACGAGGTTCCGTGCGAAGCAGGAGGGCGGTTTCCGTAGAAAAGACGTTCCTTTAAGAAAACAGCAAAAAAAGAGTGTCAAAAAAGGTAAATGACACTAAAAAAACCACCGCAGATCAGCAACTACCAAACTGCACCCCGCAACTTCCTCGCAGGATCGTCACCCTCCCCACCTCCCCCCCAGGTTTTTTCGCAACGTTGCAGCGCAAGAGGGAGTGTAGCTCGACACACATTACACCACCCCCACCTCCGTACTCCCCCTTCATCGTTCGCCATCGCTTCACTGCAGGCTCGTGTGAGGCATTGCTTCTTTTTTCGTTCAGGTTGTTTGCTTCCTCTTACCCCCATACACCCACCCTCCCCCACCCAAACATCCGCTGAATTTGCAAAAAGAGTATAAAACACTCTGGGGCTGGTACGTTGAACCCCAATAGAAGCTCAGCAGAAGACGTCGTGACGCATGTGTAGTGACACAGAAAACACCCTTGCCAGTTTGCGGAAGATCTGCATAGCCACCACCCCACCCACCACCCCAACAACATCGTGTTGCTTAACAATGCCCTTTTGAGCATCGTGTTGCCAGAAAGGCGAATAGGCGAACTTCGCAGCATGTCACGCAGACTTTTACACACAACCGGTTTTCTGGCGGGTTTTTACGTTAAAAAACCCCTTCACAACCGTCATCACGACCACAGCTCTACTGCTCAACACATCCACTACTGGAAATGCTCACAATGAATCTCACTCCTTTGCGTGCATCTCCTCCCCCCCCACTCTCCCACTCTCCCACTCTCCCACTCTCTCATGTCTCTGGTCGCACTGCTACACCACTCCATACCACATACCCCCAAATAGGCGTCTATACGAACCTACCGACACAGCCTAGACACAACTGCCACCCTCATCCTCAAGACAGTCAAAAAAGACCCCCCTTTGCTCCGTACCTAGATCCCGTCTCTCTCTCTCTCCCCAACACCCACCCCACCCCTCCCCTAGTCTGCTCTGAGAGAGGCCTTCCTTGTGCATCCCACCCCCTCCGAGCAACAATGGTACTGTGACGAAGTGAGGAGGAGGAGGCATGGGGGAAGAAACGGTCGTTGGTCCACTATTGCAACGTCGATTTTGAGCAAAAAAACACCCCAACCTCACCTCCAGAACCATGAATTATGAACTGAATATTGCACGGCTTGAATGCAGAAATGAGCGGCCACACCGGCACGCTGGTTTACAGGTTTTCCTTTCCATTGCTACCTTCAAAAAGCTGTCAAATGAGTTGGGGAAAGTATGATAATCGTTTTTTTTTTTTTTTTTTTTGTGTTCGAGAAACAACCACGTCCGTTAGGGAGGACAGGCATCTTCCGATTGCTGCGTATTTATTTTCTCTCTCTCTTTTTGTTTTGCAATCTACAGTAACCCACCGAGGTGGGTTCTTCTACGTATCAAAAAAAAAAAAAAATGGCAACGGCAGGTTTTGTATTCCTTTTCCCCCCCACACACCCTCCCCCGCACAACCTCACACCGCATCAACACCCCTCTATGGGGAGCACCTTCCACAGCGGTCTCCCAGAGCACTCCCCTTCACTGCTGTTTTGTCTGCTGTTTTTGGCACCCCCCGCCAGACCGACAACAGATGTAAGACAGTGGTCGCTTGCGTTCCTGCCTCTGCCCCTCCCTCCCCCCAACAATGTGGTACATAAGGGGAAACTTTCCCAACTACTCCTACCGTTCAAGAGGCTAGAGCACCTCAGGATGCAGGTAAGGGAATGAAGCCACCCCCGAGCCCCCCCCTTCACCCCTTCACCCCTGCAACGCGAGAATCGCTTTGTTCGAGTCGGAGGTGAGGCGGGACAGAAGCTGGTCGTGGGTTAGTGTCGTGCCTTCGATGCTCTGGATACGCTCGCCGCTCTGCCCGTTTGGTGTGTTCGTAGGGACCGTGGCGACGTCGTCATGCCGGGTGATGAGGTAGAGCCATTTCTCCAGGTGCAGGTGTGCCTGTTTGAGCTTGACGCACTGCCATGGGGAGGACACCACAGCGCAGGTCTGCAGCGACGTCGGCACACCCTGTATCTTCGCACGCTCGCACAGAAGCGTGCACACCTCAAGAACCGTGCCCATGACCGCCCCCACCGACGCGACGTCGGGAACAACCCAGCGTGTCGTCACCCTGCCACCACTCTCCCCCAGGCTGTACTCCACCAGCTCAAGAACGTGGGTCGTATCGAAGACGCGACGCCATGTAGTGCTCACATTGCGAAGAGAGCCCGCCTGCTGGGTGCCACACCACCCAAAGAGGCGTCCAAGTATTTCAGGTGGCACCTCATTCATGTGTGCCTGTGGCGTGGATGGGGATGTGGATGTGGATGAGGAAGTGAGAGGGCGAGAATTCAAGGGAAATGAGTAGGGTGTCATATATATTTGCTCTACCCAGTAATGGGGTATGTGGGAGAATGAGTGCGGGGTCTAATTTGCTTTTTTTTTTATTGGGAGGAGGAGGGGGGGGTCAATATTCAACAATAGAGGTACAGAAAAGGTACAGTGGAAGAAAAAGAAGAAATCTTGTCAGATGAATGTGCTCTGTGCACACATCTTTAAAAATACACATACACACACAAGACCCCGTAGATGAATCCATCACATGGTCAAAAGAAATTTTATTTCAAAAGGAAAACTTAATAGATGCGACTTTCATACACAGTTCACAAAAAAATGGGGGGGTCTGTCACTGACATCTTCAGATCGTGAGAGCATATATTTTCTCGAGATGCAAAAAAAAATGGAGTTGATAGTGCAAAAACGTCTCTGGGACGACACTTGACACTCCGCGGGGGGGAAATAAAATAAAATAAAATGAGCGCTTTTTTGAGGTAGTTTCTTCTGAGGATCCTTTATCTTTTTAGTTTTTTTTTTTTTTTGAAAACTTGGTTGTATTAGTTTAGCCACCCTAGAGTGTGCTCCACTATACTATGCATCTTTTTTCAATACTCTACTTTGCCTCCTCCGTTGGAGGAGGGGAGTCTGCCGATGCTGTGTCGGCCGACTTGACCTTTACAGCTGCCTTCGGACTACATGCTGGAGAGCTTGGGGCGAGGGTGGCCGCTTTGATGTCTTCTTCTAGACCTGCTGCCATGATCGCATCTTCAAGGACTGTGTCGCTGTTGTGGTTTGCCTCTGTGATGTACAGAACAACTGCACTGACCAGGGAAAAGAAGCCCCCGAGAGCGAGAAACGGTATCGCATAATTCACAACCACGATGTCCTTCAGACGGAGGTCCTTCTGCGTACTGTAGATGTCGCAGGAAAAGCTTTCGTCAAAGATCGATGCAGCCAAGGAAAGAGAAACAATCGAGCAAATCGTCTGAAATATGTTGGTTATGATCGCAACGCTCCCAAACACCCCCTTCCCCGACTGCGCCCCCAGGATGTTCGCCACAGAGGTCCCAAAGGATATCACCAAGGCAATAAAGACAAAAGCCATCATCGCCATTCCCCGTTCCCGGTGATCGTCGCATGTATTAAAGATGTGGTCCGCATTTTCCCAGGTCTCTCCAAAGATATCCTGAAAAATGCCCATCCCAAAGGTCTCATACTGCAAAGGGCCTGAGGTGAGGTTTACCCCGTCCGGGAGGTCGACGGTGTTCTTGCGGATGACAAAGCTGCGTCCATCGGACAGCATGGTGGTGTAGAGCACGCAGGTCGAGCCAGAGAAGAACCCGCTGAAGACATGGCCGATGCTGCCCATGGTGGTTTGTAGTTGTCTTGAGGGTGGGTGGGTGGGTGGGTGGGAGAGGACAAAAGGGGGGGTATTGTTGAAAGCGTTTGATAAAATGGTTGTTGAGAAAGTGCAAACGCCATTCATCGGCGCTATTGGCATGGTTACGAAGGGCATTGCATAGATAAAATGGCTGTTGAGATGCAAGCCTGTAGAGGATACCGGATCGCTGCTTGGCTGTGGTGTGGAGGGGCAACTCTATTAACTTGTCGTGGCTAAGTCGGGTCACCTAGAAGTCGTTTTGACAGGTGAAATCATGATAGGTGATTGAGTGGTGATTGTGCAGGTTTGCTGGATCAACAAACTATGTTGGTGAGGAGATTGAAAAATTGGATGGAAGGCCTTCAAACACAAAATACGCCCAAAACAAAAAGTTGTCCAGCAGCCCCGAAAAAAAAGGGTTGCATGAAGCTGGTGGGTCCTCGAAAAAGGGCGAGGCACCTCAAGGATGGCGTTTTTTTTGTTTTTTTTTGTTTCTTTTTTATGGTTCACAAATCTATACTATGCAGTGCACCCTCAGCGCTTTCGCCAGCTTCAGCACATCCTGGCCCTCCAACTCCCCAAGAAAAGGGCTGTTCTTCAGCCGGGTTGCAAAACGCACCACTGTGTCTATCAAACACCACATTCTTACTTCAAAGAGATGAAACAAAAATCATCAAAAAGTCCGATAATTTACGGACTCTCTGTCCCATATGCAACGTATTGCAATGAGAGCGGTTTCTCCCCTTTTTTTGCAGCGTTGTGGGGTGTGGTATGGACTTTTGTTCTCAAAAGGGCAGGCCACAACCCTCTCTTATTTTCAGAAACTAAACACTAAACACCCTCACCACGACCTAGTATGAGCAATGACAAGGGGGTATGACTAGTTACATGACAAGACTAAATAATGACAAGACCCATTACCACACGTGACTAGTCATGGGTGGTAACTAGGTCGTGGAGCTCTCCTCCTGTGTCCCCCTCCCCCCTCCCCCGCAAAATATGCCACAAGAGTTACCCCACCTACCCCATTCCCCCCCTTCCCCGTAACTAAGATAGATTCACCTAGGTGTATATGATCAACAACATCCCCACCACACAAGGGAAAAAAATGTGAAATAGAAAAATCCAAAGAAAAGAGAAGAGAAGAAAAAAAAAACACATCAAAGCGAGACCTTTATTTTCATCTGTCTTTTCCCCCTTTTTTTTCCACAGCGTATTTTTGCAAACACTCCTTGGACTTCAAAAAATTCAGCCCAACATTTTTTTTTTTTTTCAAAAAAACCCCTCATTTTCGCTCACCCTCCACTGGGTATTCCGCTGCGGGGTATTGTGAGACAGGCTCTGCAGTGTGTGTATGAATTGAGACGTGACTCATGGCACCCATCGCCACAAGCGTGACGATGTTGATGATGGAGAGCACGCAGACAATCACGAAGAACGCGACCCCGTAGTTGAGGTTCATGGAATCGTACATACGGAGATTGCCTCCGTCTGTGCATTTAAGGTTCTCATCAAAGAGCGACGCTGTTAAAGAGAATGCGATAACCATAAAGACAGCAAGAACACCGTTTGTTGTGACAGACACCAACCCCCACGTTCCTCGTCGAGATTGTGAACCAAGCAGGTTCATGAGAACCGCAACTGAGTTGAAGAACATCCCCATCAGCGTAAACATCTCCACCGCCTGTCCACGTTCTGTGTGTTTCTCGCATTCGTACTTCTCAAAAATGTGGTCCCCGTTCGTCCACCCAAACCCATATGCGTCACCATACGCACCAATCCCATACCGATAAGAATACTCTCCCATCCCCTCTGAGGACATTGTCATCAGACTCCGTCCGTCTCCAAGGACGCAGCAGAGCAGCACAAAGCTTATCAACCCGAAGAACCCCGCAACGAGGTGCCCCATGTTGCCGCCCTCGGTGCCCATCTTTCCAGAGATGCGAAGGAGAGGTGGGGGGAGGTAGTGTGTGTAAACGGCAAAGTGGTTTCTCTGAAGTTGAGCCATGTGGTGTCGCGAGGTGTGGCAAAAAAAGCTAGACAATAATGCCAACTGATCTTGATAACAATAAAGATAGACATTACAAGTTCATTTGGCATACACAGTGTGGGCAAGTCCACAGCAGGTGTTGCGCAAGCTCAGAGGTCGGTGCAAGGCATAAGGGGCACGCATTCACATCAAGGTGTATGTCACCTCTCTTTGTCGACTCGTAGAGGCACAGCAGCCGTAGGGTGCGTGTAGAGTATCCCATAGCAGATGATACGGCGGAGGCGGTAAGCTAGCAGGGGGTGGGACCACTGCAGTTGGTTGTACAGGTAGTGTCGACGAGGTTCACTTGAAATAAAAATTCCCCTCGTGAACAGATGCTTTTAGATGCGTGACCCTAGGCACACTGTGCAGACGAACAAAAATTTCGTCAAAAAAGTTCGTCAATGTTCGTCGACGAACATCGATGAACGAAAAGTGTCATTTTTTGTGCCCTCCCACACGACAAACATGGACGAACCATTTCCCCCCCAGACCCAGGACGAACATCGACGAACCAATCGGTTTATCTGCACAGTATGACTAGGTGCCTAGGGGGTGGACCTGAAAACCACGCTGTCCCCTACAATCCATTTTAGTTTACATCTGCTATGCCCCCCCCCACCCCGCTTCCACTCATCGGTCAGCGCGGGAATGTAGACACAACACCTCTGTACATGCAAAGGTCTTCTGTTGGGTTCGTGGCCTTCCCCCAGCCTGCCCACCACCCCACATTGATGTGCCTCCGTCTTCTCCGTCTTCTATCGAACGTAAGACACAGGGAATATCACCTTCCCGAGCCAACCCTGATGGGATGTGGGGCTTCACCACGAGCACAATGAGGAGATTGGCGGGCTTTTTAAGACCAACCCTTTTTCTTGCCTTGTGTGCCTATTGCCGTCTTGCTCACAAATTCCTTCTACCCCCTTCCCCAGATCCGTTCATATCAAGACCGTCTCTGTGCAGGGTGCAGCTAATCCTTAGCCGTTCCTTTTTCCGTCTCCCTCAGCACCCCCGCTACCCATTGACAACACAGCGCTGCAGAAACAGGCATGATGTGAACATCCTGAAAATAACCTTCCGTTTCGTAGACGTCAAGAAAAAGGACGCATTCAAGAGAAAAACCCCACACACACACACAAAGAGAACATCGTGGGGAGCACACTCCGCATCCTTCTACTGTAAGAAGACACCCAAATAGTCCTCCCCACAGGAATGCCCACCCCACCTACCCACCCACCTACCTACCTGGCTTTCAAACATACACAGTGCTGTACATCATATGACCTCAAAACAAAGACCACCTTTGTTGCATCGACAACCACCCCCCCTAGGTACAGCCTCTGAACCTCTCTTGTGGCCCACCCTTTTTTGTTAGAACGCCCTTCTCCCCCGCTCTCTCTCTCAACGCATCACTTCTGTTCGTAGCCCCCCTTCCCCTCTTCTGCAGCGTTCGTGTGTCCACAGGAACCCTCAGGTAAACACCCCTTCAATACGCTCTCCTCACTCTCCTCAGTTGTCCCCCTCCATCTGTCCATCCCATATGAGCATAGCCCTCAGCCCTATGGGGACGACAGCAAAACCCCCCATCACCACCACCACCACCGCCAGCAGGACACACCAAACAGCTGCTCTCCCCCACCCCCACATCGTGGAGATATCGTCGCCCCCTGAGGCCCCTCCCCCTCCTCAAGGTGTCAAGCAGTGCAAAGACTGGCCCTACCCCCTCCTCTTCATCCTCTCACGGCCAACCTCCAAAAGCTTCTCTTAGACCACATCCCCCGGTGTGCGCTCTCCTCACTATTCCTCACTGTTCTCATTTCCCCCCCCCCTTTCCATACACCCTGTCCATCTCGTATGAGCTTCTCACCGCTTCCTTAAGACCACCCTTTTGCCACCAGCTCTAATACCTACCTATGCCAGGAACGTTGCGCTCAGTCTTTTGTTTATAATGATGTTCGCTTCCCACCAAAATGATATGTTTGTATGAGGGGAAGAAGAAGCACTCCCCTCCTTCTCCCAACCCACCCTTCCCTTCGCGGAAGACCTTCTCCAACACAAAAACCCTACAGGGAAGCATCCTGGCAGGACCTAGGAATCACACAGCCCTCCCCCCTCGGCCGAGTCAGAGTTGCGGGGCAATAAGTGGGGTACATACACAACGGCGACGGTTTAGGATGCTCTGTAGCAATGGGAAAATGTGGGGGGAAATGCCTTTTTTTTGTTGTAGCGACATAATAGAATGCGCGGAAATGAAGACTCGGTAACTGTATGTTTTTTTTTTTGAAAACGGGTGGGAAGGAAGGGGAAAGGGGGTGTATACGTTGTGTGTGCATGGTGTGTGTGCACACCTGTGCACACACAGACGGTATAGTGTTGTTCTGGGGGGGGCACGTGGTGGTTGCATTCCAGCTATTGTTCGGAACGGCTTTTCCCCCAACATTGAGAGTACGGGAAGAGCACGCATCCTACGACAAAGAATGGGGCCTTATTTTTGCTTTTTTTGAAAACTTGGTTGTATTAGTGTAGCCACCCGAGGATGAACTCCTACTATACTTTTTTTTTTTGTATCAAACAAAAACTATCAGAGAAAAAGGGGGGTTTTTTGATAGTTGCAAAGACCTTTGGCGGACGCAGGCACCACAAAGAAGGGGGGGAAAAAATGAAATGGTCGTGAGCACAAAGAACAGAAAGGCTGAAAGATGAATCTCCTGCAGAGACATTAAAGAAAAGTTTGTAAGATGAACCTAAGCCTCTCGTGCTTAGTCACCTTATCATATTCGTTTGCAGGTATTAAAACACCACAGGGCTTTTTTTTTTGTTGTCCTGGACAATGATTTTTTTCAACCAAAAAAAAAGTATATAAAAAGGATGCTTTCAGAGACACACAATCGCGTCCCCTTATCTGGATGTCGTAAAAAGTAAGGTAAATAAACAAAGCACATAAAATCCTCCTTTTTTTCTAAAAAAGAAGATATCATAAAAAATATACGGTGTAATGTACGTTCTATTCAGAAGGGAAGGCACGAAGAGAGGTGGCATGTACCAAACAAAAAAAGAGACCTCTTTGATAAAACCTAAGGATATGATTTTCGGTCACCGATAGTGCAATAAAAAAAAGAAAAAAAGAAAGGTTTTATAAGATGAACCTAAGCCTCTCGTGCTTAGTCACCTTTTATTTTAAAACAAAAAGGATATACGCCGTGTGGGACGCATGCACTAACGCTCCGTGGGTTATCAATGAAAAATAAATAAAAAAAAATAACGTACTAAAAACGCAGCTCGGAAAGAAAACTATGAAATAGGAATATTTAAAACAGAGAGACATAACGAAAGAGAGATGGCAAAAACACATACACATGGAGCCATATTCTGCGCAAGAATTGCCCCTATTAGTCAAACACACACACACATCGCATCACAGAAACTGACCTGAATAAATACCATGAGAAGGTCGATGATTTCCCGACTACTTCCTTGGAGGGGTTTGTGTCCGTTGACTGTGCTCCAGAGAAAGGCAGGAGGCACATATACTAAATCACTCTTGTTGCAAACGGGGGGGAAATCCAGACATGGGCATTTGTGCAACCCTGCACGATGGCCAGTTTGAGTGGGACAGCGTCAAAATTAATAAGCATCTGGGATAGCGCACGCTCTCCCAGATGCTCTCCCTGGGACAGCATATGCTCTCCCTGTGAGAGCAATTCTGAACCAGAATTATCGTCCACTTTTGACGCTCTCCCACATCAAACTGGCCACCATGTGTTGATTAGTTTTTTTGCGGGAGGAACTGCTCCACAAAGAGTTTTCCTTTTCATTTCCTTTGTTGCATTGGCAATCGTACACTGTGGGGGGGGTTTTTTTTTTGCACTCAGCGAAATGTCGCTGTCTGGCCTCTTAGGCACAACCCATACCTTGAACCGTGAAATATCATTGTATGGCAGGCTGAGACAGTGAGACATACAAAAAAAAAATGTGAATGCCGTGAAGAATAAGGGGAAAATATAGAGAAGTTGAAAGTGCCTACGTCTCGTCGTTCGGTGGACGCAGGGCATTTGGTTCTCTGTAGGATAGAAACTAATATCGAAAGAAAGTATTTCAACATCTGTGGTGTGATCACCCTAACGGATTCTCCGTGGTTCGCCCCGAAGGTGCTCCGCAAATCTTAATATAGCCCGAAACAGTTCTCCCGTGGGTTGTCCGTACCCCCTGAATCACACCAATATATGCATTCAATAAATTGATAGCATAGGAAGAAGAGGGAAAAGAAGGAAAGAAAACCCTTGTAAGATGAACGCACCTCTCGTGCACACACACACACACATCATTACCACTATCGTTATCGCTCTGAGACACACTGGGTTTGAAGATACAGAACACAGGCGGCATACAAGACCACTTCGCCATGGCGGTGAATTTCAACAAAAAAATGACCTCATAAATTGTGTTGACACCTATAAAAAAAAGAGGGGGAGCCTTGAAAGATCAATAATCCCTATCTCTTCTCTCGTGTTCATCATTCTTATCTAACCCACCAGCCACCTGATTTTTACCCCGCGTATAGGCGCGTATAGCGCGTAAAGGCGCGGAAAGGCTGAGAAAAATGGGTGGGGTTTGGCCTATACGGGCCTTTACGCGCCTAGACGCGGGATAAAAATCAGGTGGATCAGAGCAAAAAATAAAATGAAAAATGAAAATTATTTCTAACACGAAACCCAGCCCACCTCAACCCTCTCCCCCCCTGGAATAAATAAACCAGAACTGAACAAAAACATAACATAAGAAACCTGCAAAGAAGACCTGAGCTCATATTCGCAAGAAAAGGGAACAAAAAAAAAACCCCCCCAAAGAAAAAGCAGAACAAAAACAAAGGCTTGAGCTGAAGGGTATAAAAACGAGCGCTAGAAAGACGGATAAATCTTTCTCCTCCAAACTGGAAAAAATGGGGGTTAAGACAAAGTAAAGTTGATAGTGCAAACATCTCTGGGACGCAGGCACTAATACGAGAATAAAAGTGAAGTTATTAATGCAGGCACCTCCGACTGACCCACGTACGATGCCAGCCATCCGGATGAAAGCATAAGTACCCTGCGGCCAACAACAGAAGATGTAAAAAGGAAACCTAATGACTGGCCCGTACCGTAAGAGAACGAGGGCGGTTCACAACCGCTCGACAGCCGGCGGCCCACCTTCCGTTGAAGAGTTGTGAGCTTACAGGTACTGCAGTTCGCTGCACCCAACGCTTGATGCACGATAGTCTATGAATAATAAATGCGCCAAACAAATAGACAGAGTAGTTAAAAGAGCTTTTTCAAAAACCAGGTGGCGCACACAATATTGTGTGTTCTTTTCAATCCTTTTTTTTTCATTTCTGACCCTGTCGTATAAATCTGAAACGCAGTGCTTCGTGTACGTTATGGTTGGGCCACACATTGTTGAGATTGGTGTATGACCACGTGGACACAACATCTATAATGTTATAAAAAAACATGGTAATATGGGTTTTAAGGAAAGCTTCTTGTATTTATCTAATAAGGTAGCCTTGAGACAGAGCAGCGAGCCAACAGGATCACCTGAATTGCCAACAGTGTGTTGATATGAAGAGACATTGTTTTTCAGGACTCGAATGTCACCCAAAAAAAGAGGGGTTTTTTTAGTTTAGTTTCATTTTCTTTCAAATCGAAGAGAAAATACGAAGGATGTTCAAAACGAGGTACGGTCGGTATATATTACCGGTACGGTACATCCAATATGTTTTAAAAAAAATGTGAAAAGAAAAAGAGAAAAAAAAAGCGATTGCTTCAAAAATAAAAATCCCTCTGGTGGGTAGAGAGTGTCTTTTCAGTGCTAACTGAGAGTGCACGACGGTGAAGTAAATGAGTTGACTTTGTGGTTTTACTTGTGGTTTCACCGTTGTAAGCCGTCAAGTCAGTTTACTTCGCTGTCGTGTGGGCGAGGGGGAGGTGAGGGGGGTGATAGGGAAAGAGAATAAACTCGCACAGAGAAGCATTTGTGGAAGGTTTTGCAGAAGTGTTGGGATGTCTAATACGATATCCATGCAATCGGACCGGAGTGGGTCACACGATTAGCAAATGGAAGAGGAAAAAAGAAAGAAACATTTGTAAGTGAACCTAAACCTCACGTTGCTTGGTCACCACAAAAAAAATAAAACACAATTCGGACAAAAAAACACACACACACACAGAAAAACAGCGAGACTGTCACCCCCGACAACAGAAATAAGCAATATTCTGTGCAGGCCACTCTGGAAAAAGAGAAAAGGAAAAAAAAAAAAAAAGCAACAGCTCTCCAAAAGAGAGAAGTATCATCCACACTCCCATCCTCCACAAACACGGGGGAAAAAAAGACGAACAAATAAAGGAAACACACATAGAAAGATACGATGAATATAAATGAAAGCTAGAAGTTGAAACATTGAAAGCGCAAAACACTTTCCGTAGATAGTTTTTCCAGATTTATTTTTTTAAAATTGCCAAAAAAAAATCCACAAAGCGGCAAAACATCATTAATACAGCCATCACCCCCACACCCGGGGACTCTGCACTAACAAACACTGGATACCCCTCACACTTTTTTGCTCCCTTCCCCCTCCCCCCTCCCTCTGCTTTTACTCCACACTATAGACACTCATTGGAGCAGAGAAATTGGCGCTGGCGCAGCGTCTGAAGGTCTCCCTCCCCGACCTTGATGCGGTTGCGACAGAGTGGCTGCGGTTGTCTTCTGAGGGAATGTCGTAGTCATCGTTGAAGATTGTCGAGGCATCGCTGGCGGAGGGGATCGTTTCTACACAGGGCGCTGAGGGGGATGCGTGCTCGGAACGAGCCCGGAAGAGAGGGGTTGCTTTCCCACGACGGTTCCCTCGCCGTGCACTGTTGTTTCCACTACCGGTACTGTTCGCCCCACTCCCTGCCCCACTGATAGGGGAAATGACCTGCACAGGAGTCTCCTCAAGCATATCAGAGTAAAGGTCACCCCCGGCCTCTACCCTATCCTCAAAGGCCTCGACCTTGCCAAGAGACGCCCTGCTCTTTCGGATTTGCCGTTCCCTCTCGGGGTGGGGCACCATCATCTCCTCCTTTGACATAGGTTTTATGGCTTTGAGGTCAGCAAGAACTGTCCCTGCGGGGAGGTATTGCTGTTGCCGTGCGTGGCCGTCGCCGGCAAGGCCCATATTGCATGCGACATTGCATTTTGTTTCAGGGACTGCCGCCATGTTGAAATTTTCGGGATCATTCACCAAAGCACGGTCCCCGCAGATCCCACACCGCAATGCAGATGAAACAAAGCAAACCGCAGACAATACACATGCCACCAATAACAGAGCGGACCCACTGTCGCTTACCTCAAACAAATCCTTCAAACGAACCCCATCCTCTGGAGTGAGTCGTGCACGGCGGAGCTCATTGGTCGCATCTGTACAGGAAAATGCGGTGGTATGGAGGGAGGCGACAATAATCAATGCTGCTGCATAAGACATTGTAGCAGGTGCATGTAGAGCGAGGCTTGTTAAGGCGAGAAGGGAGTATCTTCTCGGGGGTTGGTCGCTGTTTCTTGCACGGATGAGGAGAACCGCGCAGAGGAGATGCGACAAGGTTGTCATAAACGAAAGCGTTGTGCCAACCACACACAACGCCTCCACCGCCTTCCCTCGGACGGACTGTGCAGTACATCCCACCACCTCCAAAAAATGTTCGCTTTCCCCCCATCGGCGTCCCAAGCTGTCTTCGGCTAGACCCATAGAATATCCTTCACCCATGACCAACACCACAACACCCTCAGGCAGAGCATCGAAGAGCTGTGTCCACCCAGCCAAAAGCAGTACTGTCAATACTGCCGCGATGCACGACAACACACACCCCACTGCGTGCCGGAGGAGCCTAAATGTAATGGACATTGTGTTGGGGTTTGGGGGGAGGGGGAAAAGGAGAAAGGGTGTGGTGTGTGGGTGGGGTGGGGGTGGCCCCTGGAATGTGAGTGAAAAAAAAAAGGGTGTGGGGGATGGTAGTGGCAGGGTGCAGAAAGAAAAGGAGACACGGTTGTTTATGAAGATGCTTTGAGGTGATATACACATCTCGGAAGAAGAAAAAAAATGGGGAGTGATTTCTTTTTTAAAATGTAGTTTTGGTAGCATAAGACAGGAAGAAAAGGAGTTGTACAAAAAGGGAAAAAAAAAAACGGGAAAGAAAAAAGAAAAAAAAATCGTGAGAGTTGAATGTGTGCTATTACGCACACTCCATGTTTATTGGATTTTTTTTAAAAGCATCATTGCAGCATTCTCTGATACGGTGCAGAGAATAGCCAAAAATGATTCAGATATATTTTTATATACCGAAAAAGATGGGAATTTTTGACCACCAGAATGTCCTCTTATTTTGGAGGTTAAACTTTCGTTCTTTGAAAACTTTGGTTTGTATTAGTGTAGCCACCCTAGAGCAGTGATGTAAGACTACGTCTTCTTATACGTATTCTTATGTGTATTCTAACAGCACTGCCCTAGAGTGTGCTCCACCTATACTAAGCACTTATTTCTCTTTTATGTATTCTTTCTGCACATTCACAATATTTTTTCTTTCCATTTTTCAAACTGAGACTGACGGGCAAATCTTTTTCTGGGGGGGTAATAGCGTCTTGTACAAATCTACACGTAAAGAAATAAAGCTTTGAAAGATGAACGCACCGTTTGTGAGCACGCGATCATTTCATCAGAAAAGAAGGAAAGAAAACTTGACAAGATGACCCACGCCTCGCATCACCTAAAAGAGAATCTTTCAAACAGAGACGGCCACATCGTACTAAGGTAATGTGGATACACAAAAGTGAACGCGACTTGTTGCTTTGAGACGGCAGTATCTTGCACACTTTGGAGATAAAGACGTTGCGCACAAATGGCAAAAATAAAAAGAAAAATAGAAAGAAAGCACTGAAGAAAACATTACATAGTCCCTGTTGAAAATCACATTGTTTTGTTCACGACCCACCTGTTGGTTCTGTGGAAAAAAACGGCACGGAACCACCTGTGTGCTGCCCCTGTTCATGTCCCAAGTGATACCGGGGGGGGAAAGTTTGTAAACTGCGGAAGACGGACATCAAAGTCGTAGCAAAAAAAAGAACAGAGAAAAACTGGAAAGATGCCTTCTCAGTGCACAGCGAAGTTACTCGCCAAAGTGCTGAATCGGGGTGTACACTGGTATGTTGCTGCAATCTCAAAGCCCACCTTTGGGTAACCAGGGACTGCAATTAATTTTTTTATACAAATTGTGTGTTGTGTGTGTTTTTTAAATCAACACCCCCAACTTTTTCGCTGCGACGAGGTTAGCGTTCATTGGGAAGTTGGACCCTTCGGGACTACAGATTCAACTTCCGTGAGAAAAACGCGACATCTTTTTTTTGAAAAAACTTGGTCTTTTTTGAATAACCATACAAAGGAAACGGGAGGGGTTTTTTCATGGACTAAACCATATGCAGATAACAAGGGGGATGATGTACACCCATCCATTGCTTTTTTGGGGTGTAGGATTGGGAATTCGGCAAGACAACGACTCATCGTGCGGAATCTGGCACATTTTGCACTTTGTTTTTTTGGGGGGGAAATGCAAAATATTTATCCCTGGCCAAAGAATATCATGATGAGATAACATTACTGTCCCGCATGGTGCTCGCGCCTTCAGAAGAGCGCCGGAGCTTGAGCTTCTTGGGCTCCTTCCGCTTGGGGGAAGGTTCCCGTACAGCAGAACTGTCGCGTTTGCCTGGGGAAGATTCACGTTCTGTGGAGTGAGTTGTTTGGGATGAAATGATTTTGTTTGACTGAGACTACTATTGCAAGCCCACGATTATTTCTTCTCAGGATGCCTTCAAAGTTTGAGAAATTAAACAAAAAAAGTTGACTTGAAATACAAAAGCCCCCTCGTGAACAGTGTATCTTGGTACAATGACCGGGTGCACCCGGTGGACACCCAACCATGCAGTCCTACATCCATTTCGTGGTAAATTTTACAACAAAAAAAACTCAGAAACTGCTGACAGTATCCTTTGTATCAAGAGGGTTTCTTTGTCTATCGAAGAAACTGTACAGTCAACTAGAAATCGTTGGATTATCTTCCCCCAAAGAAAACGAAAATGAACATACTTGAAGACAAAGGCCGGCTGCTTTCAGTACCCTTCTTCTTCCCCGACGTGAGCGTCGACTTCATGTACCCGGGGTTCAGAGACTGTTACAAGGATGATTTTTTTTTGACAAACACCTCCACCCTTGGTCATTCTAAGGGTACTATGTGGTTTATGTTTTTATACAGTCTGCCCAACGGGCATTGGACTCCCGTTTCTCATTCAGCGCAAAATAGAAATGGCATACCGCTTGGCGGGTGACCTTAGTCCTGGCCTGTCTCGTGCAGGAAGGGGTGCGGGAGTATGCGTTGCAGGTGGGCGCTGCTTGGACTGTCTTTGGCGGTTTTCTGCCGGTGATGAAGACGTACTCGTCTCGGAGGCCCTGCAGCTCTGCGTCTTTGCGCAGTCGTGCGTCCTTTTCTCTGTCGGCACGGAGGCGGTGGTCAAGGGACTTCGCCTCTGCAGATTTGTAACGTGCTTCGAACTCATCAGAACGAGCCTTGTAGTGCACAAGGTCCTCCTTCATCTTAGCGTGTGAGGTCATGATGGTGTCACGCAGCTCTCTCCTGGAGGCGTCGAGAAGCGATTCCAGACGCGTCTTGTCCTCCCCAAGGAGCTGGACCTGGATCGAAAGGTCGAGTGTGCTGGTGGCGGCGCGCTCCCCTCCGTCACGCTCGATGCGGAGGTAGTGGAGCTGGTCGTGCGCCTTCTTGAGCTCCTCCTTCGCAAGACGTTCCTGGGTGCAGGCTTGGTCGCACCGTGTTTCGTAGTCGTCTGCACGCCTCTTGAGGTCGGAGTTGCGGTCGCGTTCCTGCCGGAGGTGGTAGTTTGCGCTCTTCTTCTCGGCAAGGAGGGCAGCCACTTTGTCCTCCTGATGGCGGCGGCGGCGTGCCTCGTCGTCCAGCTCTTGGCGGAGACGCTCTGCCTCGCCCTCTTCTGCAGGGTGTGCCATGGGGGTGTGCGGCGTGCGCAGGAGTGTGCGCAGCTTGTCGCCTTCCTCCTGCAGGCGGAGGGCGTTTGCCTCGCTGCGGGTGTGTGCGCGGGTCATGCTCTCGAGGGCGTCCTCCAAGGAGGCAATGCGCTCGGTCTCGTCCTGGCGTGCCTTCTCCGCAGTCGCGTGTGCAGCCAGCTGTCGCAGTGCGTCTGTGTACTGCACAGAAAGACGCCCCAAATTCGCCTCCAACTGCGCCAACCTCGCAGCCCCTTCCTCACGCTCAGCAGCATGTGAAGCCTCAAGGCGGGCAATGTGCTGACTGCTGTCCCCATCCTTTTTGTCAAATCTGATATTCAACCGGTCCAATTCCACTTGAAGCTGAGATTTTTTTTTTTTTGAAATTGAATTACGAATAAAAATGGGACATACGAGTTTGCACTTTTTCTTCGCGTCAGGCCCGGTCGTCAAAAAGTCTTCTTCGTGATCCGCATTTGAGTCAGCCACCTCTGGGTGCGACCCCGTTGTCAACCCGTTGGAGGAGGGGTCCGATTGGAGTCCTCGCCCACCCGCCTTTGCCCTGCTTTGCTGTGAGTAGGGCGACCCTGCCACTTCACGGTGCTGGCTGCTGTGTCCCTCACCCTCTAGACCCCCCACAGCGTCAATACGCCCTACATCAGACAGACGCCGTATGCCTTGCCCCATGGGCCCGTATCCGAGCTCACCCCGCACATCGTCTACTAACAAGAGAAGTGCCTCGACCGCCCCTGCAGTCGCTGCCTTCCCGGCACCGTGTGCCTTCCACTTCTCGACTGCTGCGTCCCAGCGGAGTGGTGTCAACACCTCCTCCTCCCCCTCGAGCAACGCAATTTGAATGCGTCTCGGTGTAGTGGGCGCTGCGACAGGGGGGTCCATAGCGTTGACGGTGCTGAGGCTTGGGAGCGACCGTGAGAGCGCTCGCACAACCTCTTGAGGCTGTGTTGCGAGAAGTGCAGCGTAAAGACGATGTGTGTCGAGAGTGCGCGCCACTCTGTCTGCCACAGCACGCACTGCTTGGGCATGCGCTGCAGAATCCGCACTGCGCTCCCAAACCACTCCATTCCGGATGTACAAAGCAAGACGTGTCACAACCTCATTTCCCTCGCGTTCATCCACCCTAACCAATACCCCTAGCATAGTCTGCGGGGAAGCCTCGCTGTGAAGCCAGATTGCAGTCTCGGGGGTGTTTGGTGTGTGCCGTACGTTGAGTTTGCTCACATCAAGCGTGGTGTTTGTGTGAAGCAGCCCTGCTGTGTGCAGGAGTTGTGTTTCTTCCCCAAACCGTGTCTTCAACATCTCCAAAAACTGTGGCAACGTTGCAACCTCTTCCGCCAGCACCCTTCCCTTAGGGCTCCACAGGGCATGGTTGACGGTCGCATCCCCTTCTGCGAGCATTTGCTGTAGTTCGTATAGACCGCCTTCAATGAGGGACACCTGCTGTACATCGGGAATGCCAAGAAAGGCGGTGTGGCTCCATTCTACAGAGAAGAGGTGGCGTGCCGCAGGGGGTGTAGGCAGCCCGATGCTGTGGCTTGGGGAGACGAAGGTGGCGAAGTTTTCGAGAAGTGGGGTGGAAGGGCGCGCGCTGCGTGGTGTCACACCTTCGTGGAGCTCCTTCTTTAGGGCGGAGATTTCCCTGCGGAGTTCGTTGATGAGACGGCGGCGGGTTGATTTGTTGATTTTAGCAACATTTTGGATTTTTTTTGCACGGTCCGCATAGGTCAACGTTGCAAAGCTTTCGTCATAATATGTCGTATGAGGGCTCACCGTCGCCAGCATCACGGTACGACTGTTCCCACCCAACGCCTCCTTCAGCAACCACGTAATAGCCGAATCTCGGTACTGCACAAAGGTCGAGGCGCTTGCCAATCCTTCAATGACATTGCCCAAGGCAAGAAGGCTTTTGTTAATGCTGGAGCCTTCCCGGAGTCGTTCTCCTTCGGTGCCTGCATGGGAACAGCGTTCCGACCCCGCCAGATCTACGAGGTTTACCTTAGAGGAAAGCTCGGTGACATCTTGCTCGGTTTTCTCGAATTTGCTGGTGATAATGTTCATTTCAACGATGAGGTGCGATCGGGAGGAGCGGTCGTTGCATAACGTGGCTGCAGTGTGACGGTGCCTCACACCTCGCTTGACTAAGGCCGTGATGTCATCGTTCGAACCAACATTCCACTTCGAAAGCCCATCAACATACGGCCCCTTCTCTGGATGCTCACGAACACGAAACGATTCCTCCTTTGAATTCTGCGCCGCAGCTTGCATTAAAAGCGCAGATTTCTCTTCTCTAGTTGAGCTATTCTGCAGAATCGGCCCTGCAGGAGCATCAAGAGACGCTGCTGTTTCGACCCGATACGTCATCATTGACGTCGCCAGCTGCATACTCGACGCGCTTCGTGGCAGCTGCGCGCTTGACCCACTTCTCGGAAACTTCCCTCCATCCTCTGTTAGCAGCAAATCATAGACCCTTTCGTTGTAGATCTCATACACCGCCACCTCTACGCGGTACGGCCGCTGCTCCTTCTGTGGGTGCGGGGAGGTGCCGGTGGACATCGGGGATGCATCTGATACTGAAGGCGAATTGGGTGGTGTGCCTTCGGTAGCGTTGCTTGCGTTGACTCCGGCTTGCGTTTCGAGGGTGGAGAACAGGGCAGAGGTGAAGCGGGGGACGAGACCGCGTTCAGTGGGGTCGGCGGAAAGGCTGCCCCATCCTGGAGGGCCGAACATGGAATAGGTCTTGCCGGAGCCGGTTTGTCCGTAGGCAAAGAGGCATGCGTTGTAGCCACGAAGGGTTTGTCGGAGGAGAATCGACCCCAGGTCCTCAAAGATTTCTTCTTGTGTCGCAGAGGTGTCGTAGGTATGGTCGTAGTTGAACTGTTGTGCCGCAGGCTTCGCGCGTCGTCGGTCCACCAAGCTGATAGCCTTCTGCTTCACCTTCACGCAAACCCTCTTCGCAGGGTCGTCCCGCGCAGAGTCGCGTATCCCATCCACCCCGACGCACAGCGGACGGACCCGGACACCAACTATGACATTGCAGGTCTGCCCTTCAGTACTTCGCTTCTTAGAGCGGATGGGAGTACGGCTCATAATAGGGGAGAAGAGCGAAGTGGGGGTAGGGGGTGGGTGTCCCCTATACTAGGTGTTGGTGTAAATAATGTAGCTTGAAATGCAAAAAGAAAGCCTGTGTATTGCAGCGAGGCCGAACAAGCCTCGCCAAGGCCTGATACAGGCGTGGCTGAGGCCTGATTGTAGGTATTAGTACGCGCCTCAGACACGGCTCAGATAGATTTTCCAGACATGCCTATTTTCAGGGCGTCGACTACCTCGCTGATGCACCCAAAAAAAAAAAAAAAAAGTGAAGTTGACAGTGCAAACGCCTCTGGGACGCAGCACTGACACTCCGCGGGTTATCGAACCCCCGGAGTGTTGCGCTTGGGAGTGGTTTACAGGGAAGCTGTAAGCAGGTATACAGTCATTACCCCACCCTGAAAAAAAAAAGAGTGCGGTAACTTCCTCTAATATGCTTCCTCTCATCGTCAGATGAACAGAGATTATTGAGGATACAGGGGAATTAGGCCTGTTGGATGAGGTTCCAGACACGGCGGACCAGTCAGGGGGATTACTAACAGCCCAAAACGACTAGTGTTTTACGACGATTAGTAGAGTTTAGCAACTACTCGTTACGACTTCGTAGTTCCGCTAGTCGCACCCCCCCTGACTAGTATGTAGTGGGGAAAGGAGAAGGGGGTGGATGAATATTTGAGGAATAGGAGAAGGTGTGGGGACACAATAGAAAAGAAACAGACCCTTTTTTTAGTACACTTACGTTTCGATTGAAAAAATCAGGAACACCAAAAAAAAAAAAAAAAAAAAAAAAAAAAAAAGAAGAAGAAGAAGAAGAAGTAGAACAGGAAAGAGAAGGAGATCGCGCATAGAAAATGGCCTTAATCGTCGAGAATAGCCGTAATCAAACCCAATACGGACTCCAAGTGACAAAATGGGAGGAAGGGGGGATGGGGGATAGATTACCTTATTCACTGTGGTCGAGGGACAGACAAAAATGATTAGATAATATTTTTCAGTCGAAAGATAGTGTTTTTTGTCCATCAGCGTCGTCCCCTCTTTTGTTGAATTTTTTTTTCTTGCAAATAAAAAGTAGGGCACAGCCAGTACACCTTCCCTATGTATCATAGACCCTCGCTACAGTGGGCAATGGGCTGGCTTTAAAAAAAAAAAAACCTGTGGTCTTTTTTTTCCTTGTGGATGGTATTTCCTTCGCCTTTCCAATCTTTGCCGTGCAAAGTAGCAAACAAAAAAAAAAACAAAAAAAAAAAAAAAAACTGCTCCACTCCCTAAAAAAGGAATGGTAAAAAAAAAGCTTTCAAAAGAGATAAAAAGATAAAAAGATAAAGAGAAAACATGATGCCGATAAAATCCTGAAAAGATGGAGTTATTCACGAGAGAAATAATAAAAAGAACGAATGTGTCTCAGGGTGGGCGAATTGACAAAATTAATTCGGGTTATTGGCGTCATGGATTTCAGAATTCTGGAAAAAAAAAAGTTTTCAGAAAAAAAAGTTTTCTCTTGGTTCCCCCACCAAAAAACCAAAAAATTCTAGAAAACACATGTGATTTCTAGTTTTTAAATTTGGTGGCTTCGGCAAATTGACCCCACCACAGAACGGGTGGATTCAGGAAATGTAAATGCCGGTGTTTTCTAACAAAATGCAAAATGCCCGCGTTTTTTGCAAAATGTACACGCATGCCCTAAAACCCCTGCTACCGTGTGTTTCTACAGGCAAACACTTGGACCCTTTACCTTACACTTACGGGTTTTGACCAAAACCAAGAACTCGTCCATTTCGGCAAATTGACCCCACCGCAGAACGGACAGATTCCGAAAATGCAAATGCCGGTGTTTTCGGGCATTTTCATGTTTCAGAATCAGGGAGAGAAAATCTGGGTTGTGGGATTTACCTTAGCCCCTTCACCTTACACTCATTTTGACCAAAACCAAGAACTTGGCCATTTCGGCAAAGTGACCCCACCACAGCGCGGACAGATTCCGGAAATGCCAACCGCGGTATGTTTTGGGGCTGAAAGATTTTCAGGGGAAAATATTTTTCAGTAGCATTTTTTGGCCGAAAATGGGCCCCACGTATTAGTGACCGGGCTCATATTTTCAAAAAAATATGTGGTCAAAAAATTGTCCAATTTTCGAGATTGACCCCACCACTGCACGGGTGGATTCCGGAAATGCCAAAAAACTGTGTTTTGGGTCACGAATCTCTACCCCGTCACCCAAAAACCAGTTTTTCCTGATGAAAATTTTTTTTCCTAAAACTTTTTTTTTCCTGAAAACTTTTTTTCTGCGTCATGCGTCAGCGTTTTCTCTGCGTCATGTAACCCGAATTAATTTTGTCAATTCGCCCACCCTTACTGCTTTCCACACATCCAGGGAAATAAAAAAAAAAGACAGATAAAAGGGTTTCATCCGATGGGTCAAGGCATCACTGTGCTTGTCATCGGGAGAGGTGGCATCTCCACTGGGGATGCAGCGTGCTTACAGACGGCACACCTCGATGGCCTCCACGTAATTTACATACGAGTACACCGTGTAAGAAAGTATGGGAATACATCATAGTATAATATTTGGGAAGGAAAATAAGATAAAAAAAAACGCAAAAAAAATAGGGATTTACATGAAATATGGGGGTGTCGAGAAGTGGGAAGAATATGCAGGGAAATAGCTCCATATACCGAATTATGCGACATCGCATAATTCTGGATTTTTGGGGGAAAAAAAAAAAAAAAAAAGAGGGATTTTTGGGCACTTTTGGGGGCCCCTCGCCCGACCCCCAGATCTCCCAAATGACTGGAATGATGGAATCTTAAAATTTTCGCTCGCTGCGTTTGCAGAGGTACCATACCCTTATTTTTTTTCGCCTGCGGCGCCATTTTCCTTTTTTGCTCCGCAAAAAAGGGTTTGTTGAGTGACTGTGTGGTTGTAAACCAGCATTTTTACACCGTACCCTATTTTTTTTTCGCCTGCGGCGCCATTTATTTTTTTCCATACGGAAAGTGGAACGTAAGGTGCAAAACCAAGCTCCGTAATAAGGGACATTCCGTTGTTTTTTTGTTATCTCGCATTTTGACCTTTCGCCTCTCCACTCAGGGAGGCTTGCGCGAAGCGCGCAACGACCGCTTTCGACCGGGCAAAAAAATTTTTCGCTTTCGCATAATTCCTGATTTTGGAGGAAAACCAAGCTATTTCCCTGGAATATGTGATAAAAAAAAAAAAAAAAAAGTGAAGTAGACAGTGCAAAACGCCTCCGGGACGCAAGCACCGACACTCCGTTGAAAAGAGTTAAACTACACTATGACCCTGTGAAGGCATGACGCTGACGGGCTACAGGGTCCAAAACGGGGTAAATCAAATGGCTTCAGATACCTTCACACGAGAACGACGTTTTTAGAGCAGTGCAGGCAACTTTTTTGTCAATAAAGTACATGATGAGAGTACCAACTTGCAACTGTTCCCAAACAACCGAGGAACCCAACTGGTTAACACACACAACGCCAATCGTCAATCGCAATCCTTCATCGCAGTTACTAAACTCCCTCTCTCACAGAGAGCGCTTTCCCCCGTGTGTTCATAAACACAGAAACACAGAAAAGTTCTCATAAAAAAACGTTCAGTGTGTCAGTTGATTCGGATCGACACCACGTGTGTATCCTATAGCAACCCTAAGTAAGGAAAAAATTGGGATTTCATGGAGGTAGTGAGGGGCAACCAACAGTCACCAAAAACACACAAAAATTCACAAAAATCCGAGGTGCAGAAGAAAAAATGCGATATGCCACACGTGTGAAGGTTTGTGACTTTTTGCGAATTTGTGTGAATTTTTGTAAATTTATGTGAATCTCTAGTGAATTGTCCTGAAAAAAAAGACTCCAAATCACCCCAACCAGGGCTATTTTGTTATATTAACTAGACCGGCTTGCTAGGTGACAGACCCCTAAAATTAACTAGACCCTAAACAAGGGGTTCAAGTCTGGAGTACAGGCAGTTCAAGCTAAAATTATCGTGTGCGGAACAGGCGAGAGTAACGCAAGAGACTGATGAACCACGATGGACTACGTTGGGTGGGGGGAGAAACAAAACAGAAAAGACGATAAAGTAACACGGTTGAGGATGGAAACAAGGCTAAGGGGGTTGGGGGATACGAATGAGGCTACTAACAAAGAAGACAAAACAACTGTAGTGTTGGATATCAAATCTGGGTCGAAACGTTCACCAACCTCACACCTGTGTGGGTAGGGACGAGAGACGATGGGGGAAGTATACCCGCACAGTAAGACAATACAATAATCACCTTTTTATGTGGGTGTTATTCCCCCCTAATTTGGACCGGGAAAAATTAGGGCATTAACTTTGGTATTTTTGAGCAAGAGCATTTTAGAGCAACAGACAACGTGCAGTCGGTCACATTCTCTAATAGTGCCCTCTCGGATTGCGACTTTGGGTCCAACCTACGTGGCAAAATATAGAATCAGCGTTCAGGATATGACAAGTGAATAAAAAGAAAACAAAGACCATTTTTTTCGTTCATCGCTCTGCAAAAAAGTTGTGATTTTCGCTGTATGAGAACGAGAGTGGTGGAGAACAAATACCAAATGAACAACCATTTTGCACACGCACCTTCCGTCGATTCTATTTCCTCTTTGCCAAAAACAAAAACAAAAACACTATAGATGCGTCTCCTATGCAGACACACTGAACCAAAGCAGTTGGGACATCTACACGAAAGAAGACGATCCATTCAGTGATGACGTTTATCAAAACGGTGCCTTACGAACAACCATGCCACTCCAACGTGAATCCAGAGGACGCACCGCTCCTCCTCCCGATGCCGTTGTCATCAGCACAGATGACGAAGTACAGAAGGTGTCACACAAGGGTGGCTCTGACCACCCCAGCGGAATTCTGCATCTCCTCAGCCCCAAACAGGTTTAAGCGAAGCAAAACTACAAAACAAAACAAAACAAAACATGGTGTGGCCGACGACCCCAAAATAGCAGAAAGTAGCACAAAATAGTACCACCCTTCAGCTGCACCAAAAAATCCGGATGCCCAGAATAGCAGAAAATAGCACAAAAATAGCACCCCATTTCAGCTACACCAAAACAAAACACAAAACTTGTGAAAACTTGTCACATTTTGTGAAAAATTGTGAAATGCATACCCCCGGGAAGCGCCAAAAACAACCATTGGTGCATATGATTAAAAAAAAAAAATCGCTGATTGCTCAATGACCCTGTTGGGTAAATTGGCGCCGTTTCTCAGTTATTGTTTCTCCTTTGGAAACTACGCGTTATTGACTTTAAAAAGTTTGTTCGTGGGTAAAGTGTGCAATAAATATTCTTTGTTGATATGTTTATTACTGCAATACGCTCCCACTGACTGGCCGTGCAGAGGGAACCTCTTTGAGACCAAAAGAAAGGAGAAAACTTGGAAGACTAACACACAGAGGCAGGCGTACACATCTGAGAAGGGGGACCGGGTTCTTGCCATACAAAAAAGATCATCCCAAAAGGTCCACACAGAGGGCACAATAAATGATTAAGATGAAAAATTATTTAAGGAAAGGGCAGAGTTCTTTGTCCAGCATCTCCTCTTTTTTTGCGGTAAAAAAGTTGGAGAGAAGGAAATAAAAAATTGTACGGTAAACTAAAAGCCTCGCGACACTTAGAAGAGAAGAATCGAGAGATGTCAAAGAGAAGAAAGAAGAGTATTGTTTTTTTTGAAAACTTGGTTGTATTAGTGTAGCCACCCTAGAGTGTGCTCCACTATTTTTTTTTTTTGAAGATACGGGCAGTGTTTATTCCAAGATTCTGGTTTTTTTTGGGCCTCAGGGGTACATTTAACTAACATTTTTTATTAGTGCTTGACGTAAGAAAATCGGTCAATTTTTTGCGGGGGGGAAACTACAACTGATCTTGTCAAATTGTTATCCCTGCGCGCTCATACGGCTTCATATGAGCCGTCCCGTTGGTTCACCGATTTTTCCGTTGTAACGGAAGGGGAAATTTTTAACAAAATCTGCGATACGAAAGGTCGCAGAGAGGGGTTAGGAAGAACCTCAAAGGAGCGATGTGGGGTGGTGGTTGGCTGTACCTTTAAAAAGAAAAAATGACTTGAAACATAAAACCCTCTCGTGACAGTTACCTTCACTGCACTGGTTACCTTTAAAAAAAAAGAATGTTGGGCAAACGACAGGAACGTGCTGCCACTTTGTAGCCAGTCTCCACGGGGAAGATGGCGCCCACGTAATATCCTTTTAAGTAGCGCGACCAAGCTGTGCCAAAACATGAAGTTCTTCTTCTAAAGTAGTGCAACAGAAGGCGGAGAAGAAAGTGAACGGGGAAGGATAGAAAAGCAAAGAAGAGACGAACCAAACCTGATTTGAGACTGAACGAAGGGGGGAAAGAGAAGGTATGAGATTGGGGGGGAGGGGGGAGGGGGGAGGACGCTGGAAAGACCGTTTTCCTTTGGTAGTTTTGCAGTAGCGAAAGAGTATAAAAAAAAATGGATATTAGCCAGTCGGACCATGACATCTCAGTACGCAAAAAATAAAACTCTTTTTTAGATAGATATTCAGTCAAAAGAAACGAAAACAAGGAAAAAAAGAGAGAAAGTTTTTTTCGTTGATCGCTCGAATTAGTGTCCCTGAGTGAATGCATCTGGGGAGTAATTCGGCAAGCACTATCTAAAAACAGAGTTATTTTTATATGACGATTCTCGTATATCAGGCTCTCCGCTAGGATTTCCGATTTTGAAAATGTTCTGTTGATGATCCACGTGGTGGGGTACATGCTTGCGCCGCAGGCGCACGGTACGCAACTTTTTTTTTTTCCAACGCCCGATTTTGACTTTTTTGGGACGTTTGAGCACTCACCTCTCCATATTTTCTTCTCCTGAGCTTTTTTGACAGGTAGAACGGGTCTGAACCACTCAGCAGAACTTTTTTTTTTTTTTTTTTTTTCCCCATTTTCAAAAAGTTCTGTTGACAATCAACAGAACTTTAGTACCTAGCGGAGTCACTGTCGTATATTCAAAAAAAAAAAAAAAAAATAGATACCGTGTCTATAAAAATGTTGGACCAGAACATAGTTTGACCGGAAAATTTTTGGGAAAGAGTGAACACCGCCACCCCTCCCATTGATCCGACCCCAATCTCTGTCCCCGAGCTGTATGCCTGCAATTTTATCTAAAGCCACAAAAAGGGCAATTTTACCCCCGAAAAATCGCGACCGACATTTAAATAATCACAGTGAACACTATGTTGAGTCCTGCCAAAAAGCGGCAAGGAGCAAGGCTATTTTACGGTAAACTTTTATTACGGTGACGCCCCCCTACCCAAGACCTTACTTGACGAAGAGACCTTAGTTAAGGGATCACAGTAATATGTTCACGGCCGCTATGCCTCACGTGTATACACATATTTTGGCGTGATCGAAGCGCCAGTCTTCACAAAAGTCTTCACAAAGTCTTTACAGTGCGCTACGTAACCTTCGATCACACTATCTTTACCCCAAAAATAGTAACTCAGATCGAGTAAAAGGGGGGAAAGGGGGTTTTTTGATTGCTCAATTACCCTAGTGGAGAGGGGGTGATTTGGCGACCGTTTCGGAGGAACTATGTCTCCTTTTAAGCTACGCTTGAAGGTATAAAAGAAAATGGGGTGGGGAAGGGGAGGGAACGCTGCCAGTAGATCCAGTAACATAAAATAAAGACACATCCTTGGGTTAGTGATTAATCTAGCCTTGTGGAGGATGCACGACTTTTGTAAAAAGAGCGGAGGGGGGGGAAAATATGCTTTTATCTGGGGTACGCACGGTCCAGGATGCGATGCGTAAAAATGGGAAAGTTTGTTAGTCTGCAGACTGGCCCCCACCGTCCCCCCTTTGGAGAAACAGTGGAATGTATAAACATATGTAACACTGTAGTTATTGATGCATCTCCGACTGACCCACGTACGATGCCAGCCATTTGGATGAAAGCACAAGGACCACATACAAAAAATAAAAGCTACAGTGATGAAATGCACCTCGGACACACAACATCATTCAATCACAAAAGGGGGCAATGGGAAGCGAATGAGCTTACCCACGACACATACTCTCAATTAAAAAAAATACTGAAAACCCTCCCCCCCCCCCCCCCCAACATCCCACACCCCCCCTCCAATTTCACAGAAAACACCAATTTTGAGAAAAACACCGCACATTGTTAACCGCCACACCTCCCTCTCCCCTCCCCCTCCCCACTGGTCCCCGACCCCAACGTTATGTACCGTGTCACCTGAAGGCTAGACTCATATGGAAAGCTCCAGCTCGCTGCCCCCACAGGGGCCCTCACGGAGGAGGGACGACACTGTAGGGACCGAGCTAGAACAGTCCCTGTCATGCGATGAGAGGGGCTGTGACGCGCCGAGGGTGAGGTTCGGGTCTCGTCCGTTGGGTTGCTCCGCAAGATCTGCCCAGGTGGTGACTGCGTCGTTCGTTTTTTGCAGATGTTGTCTTAGGAGCTGTTCTTCACTTGACAGGACTATTAAGCTGTTGGTCTTGTTGAAGAGGTTCTGTTGGGTCAGCCGTGGGGTGTCTGTTGCATTGGATTCAAAGAGATCCCCTCTCAGCACCACGTCTTCAGTAGTGTCCTGCTCAGACATCATCTCTTGTCCGAGAAAGTCCTCATGTTGGAGGAAGCCCTCCTTCAGGTCTAATGGTCGCTCGGTCCGTTCCCATGCCCCCTTCTTCCACCTGCTGTGGGCGATCATCATCAGTAGTACCAACAGCAGGATGATTGCTGCCATGAGCGGCCACACCCACAGGGCACTCCTCCCCTCGTCCGTGCTCTTCACAACCACGGAGGCCATGGGGAACGTCATGGAGACCCCCGTGAAGTTGACCGTGGTGTACTTTGCACGTGTCTCTGCATCCCAGCCATCAATTTCCATGAGCTTCGCAAAGAAATTGATTTGCATCCACTGTAAGGGAAGAGGAAGTAGAAGGGAGAGAGAGTTAATTGAGATCTTAGCTTCCAAAACACAATCAGTTTTGAATATTTCAAGAAACAAAAAAAATAAAATAAAAAAACAATAACTGAGGTGATCCAGTCTCACGCTTTTTCACACATTTTCACTTGGTTTCACACATTTTCACACATTTTCACATGGTTTCACACATTTTCACTTGGTTTCACACATTTTCACATGGTTTCACGGTGTGAAAAAGTGTGTACGAAAGTGAAAAAAAAACTGCTTCACGCACTCTGAGTGGATTCCTCCAGAAAAAAAACTTGGTGTTTTCACATGGTTTCACACATTTTCACTTGGTTTCACTTGGTTTCACATGGTTTCACATATTTTCACATGGTTTCACATATTTTCACTTGGTTTCACACATTTTCACATGGTTTCACATGTTTTCACATGGTTTCACATGTTTTTACATGGTTTCACATATTTTCACATGGTTTCACACATTTTCACATGGTTTCACATGTTTTCACTTGATTTCACACATTTTCACCTTGGTTTCACACGTTTTCACTTATTTTCACATGTTTTCACGGTGTGAAAAAGTGTGGAAAAGTGTGCGCTGGATCACCTCAATAACTAATTTTAAAATAACCGGCGAAACAATGTACAACACCGCCAACATTACCGTTTTGACTGTATGCAAATGTTAAATTGGCCACTTCTTCGCTCATGTTAGGAAGAGTGGCCCTCTCCTACGGCGCAATTCGTAGGGGGCGAGCTTTAGCATACCTCTGTCACGTCTGCAAAGCCCACCTCAAGCGCAACCTCCGTCCCTTCGAAGTGGTCAATAAAGGATCTGTCGATCACCCGTGGGTCCTTGCTGCATCTGCAAGGGAGGGGGTTCATGTTGAGCGAAGATTGTATGTGCATTGATTCGCCTTGAGCAGTCGCCATTCCAAAAAAAAAAAAAAAGAAGAAGAAGAAGAAGAAGTAAGGAGGTGGGTCACAATGTGTAAAAATCTCAAGGGCGTTCCATTTGATTTACAGACCAGGCAGATAATCTTGGACACAGCGTGTGGGGGACGGGGGGAAACACATACTTGGCCAGCGTGCGTTTCTCCTCTGTCGGAGGACACCCCTCTTTCCCTCTGCACGCCTCCGCTGGGCAAAGGTAGAGGAACTTCAGTTCGCGGCCGCTCAACTGGGAGCCCAGCAGCCTCCAGATGAGGCTGGACACTTTGTCCAGGTATGCCGTTGGGTCCTGGATGCGGAAGGTCAGAAGGAGCACCTTCGGTGCGTACTTGAGGACACCTGGGTCGGACTCATGGATTCCATATTCACATCTGAGCTCTTCGTTAGGAGGGTAGCAGACGGGTGGATCTCCGTAGGTGGTGTTTTTGTTCTTCACACAGAGCACCGTCGCGAATATCCAGGACTCAGGGGTGTTGTCTTGCCCATCACAGTCATATATGCCCCACACGGTGCTGGGTGTCACAAGATTGTCTTCACCGTGACCAGCGTAGCACTCCAACTCCCCTTCACCGCAGTGCAGAGTATATACCTGACGTGTAGAGGAGACCTGAGGCATTGTAGAGCACGTCTGCGTAACTAGGTGCGCACAGAAGTACCCACCCTTCACAGCACCCTGCGGACAATCACAGAGAGAGGAGAAGTGCGGCGTTGGTACAGAGGGGATTTTGTAGAGAGCGCCTGCTTCACACCGGTCCTGTGAGACGCAGCACCCCTCTGTTGTGTCGCGTGGGTGTAACACAGCGTTGCTTGTCTTGCAGTAAAGCAGGTCCCCCGCAACGTTGCTGCTCCCACGCCTGAACGACAGCCCACACAGATCCTCTTCTGCTGTCGTGTAACACACATCCCCTGGTATCTGTGTGGCAGTCCCCTCCATTGGCCCAACCTTCGTGGTGTTCTCTTCCGAGTAGACACCCCACGGCGCGGCAACAGCAGCGAGAGACGGCTTGATCTCGGTGAGGCAGTCTAGGGGAGGGGCGTCGAGGGCAATGTAGCATACACCCTGCCTTATCATCCATCCGCGGACGGTAAGTGTGTCGATGCAGGCGTTGGGGCGATTCTGCAGCTCAGTGCGCACCCGTTGAAATGCATTAAACGATTCAATAAAGCAAAGTGCGTCGTTCATCCCCTTCAGTTCTTTTAACAGCAAAAGGTAGTATTGAAAGTCAGAGCAATGCCCCCAGACACGTTCAGGAGACCAATCCACAGTTGTGTTCGTCTCCAGTTCCGCAGCCCCCATTGCAGGCACATCATCGCAAATGGACAACACCTGCGGTACAAAGAAGCACAGCAACAACAGAACTGTTTTCACCCAATCCCCCTCTCGCATAGTGTTCTAACAAAAAAAAAAAAAAAAAAAAAAAAAAAAAAACGGGGCCAGGGAAAAAAAGAAAAAAAAGAAAAAAATTACCTCCCCCCCTCCCCCTAATCCCCTTTACCCCTCTCCAGCTCTCTTGGTTAAAATTTTTTAACCCTTTTCCTGAAATGGGGGTTTTTGGAGTATGTTTTGGGAGATTCAAAAGAAGAAGAAAAACTCTCTTTATTTGCTCTAAATGCACTAAGAAAGAAAAATGGGGTTAAGTAGGGTGAAGAAACGCTCTGGAATCCCCTCTTCGGTATAATTCATCCTCTTCCGCACCTCTTTTGTGTTTTCTGAGGTATTTATCAAACACGGCAGCGAAGTCGTCGTCATCAACACTGCCCACCACTGCACCACCACCACCACCACCTACTCCCCCTCCTCCCCCCCACACACCACTACGGTTTTCCGGCGGCGCGCACACCTCTGCCTGCCTCACCGGCGCTACAGAAGGCGGCAACGGCAAATCCAAACTCGCTGCCGCATGCACTGCTGTCAACACTGCGATCGGTTCCGGCCGTTTCTCTTCCTCTTCCCCTTCCCCTTCTCTTCTCGAAAGCGCCACGTCACGCAACAACGGATCATTATGAAGGTCGGTTTGAAACTCTACATGCAAAGGCCGCTCTTTGATACAGGATGGGAGGGGTTTGAGCAGGGGGTGCGCTGCTTGGGTGACACCCTCTTCTGCTATGATACTTTGCAATAAAAGCGCGCGATGTGTCCAACAGGCAAGCGTTGCCTTCAATGCTGCCTTATCCCCAGGGTCTACCCCTGGGCGTGCCACGGCACGATACACCAGCAACACTGCCTCTGTATAACAGCTCAATGCCAAATGGATGTCACCCTCACGATGCTCCTCCTGCACTGCCCACGACAACAGCTGCGCTAGACGAGCCCACCATCTCTCCTCCGCAACCCCCCCTCCGTCACCTAACCTGCAAACACAAGGCGTAAAAGGCGCAGAAGACTCAGATTCATCAACCCCCAACGGTATCACCGGGGAGCTAAAAGGAGAAGGGAGGAGACCTCCTTCTGGGGTGGCAGCAGCAGATGCTGCAACAGACCCACATTGTGACAATGTGTGGGTCTCGCTCATTAGAGAGGAATGAAAGTTTGTTTGTTTGTTTTTTTTGCTGAGTCAAAGACTAGTTGACCTTAGATAAGGAGAGGGGAGTAAGTCAAGTCGATATGAAACAAAAGAACCGCAGAAGCGGAATAAAAACCGCTTTTCTGAAGTTGAAGGAAGGATAAGGAGAGAGAGGGGGAAATATGGGAAAAGGAAGGGGGGGCTTTCTTTTTGTAGAGAGTGTGTGGTTGGGAGAGAGAAAAAATGGATACGTTATTATTGGAAAGAAACGACGTTTTAATATAGCATCTGAGGGTACAAAAGCACACTACGCACCTTATAGGAGGGATGAGGACTTAGACAGGATCTATCTACCCTGTGAACTGAGAGGGGTTCTTCTGGAACGATGGTACATTACAATCGCCTTTAATCGTAAGGCGACTCTTTGTGTATGGTTTTAAAGTGATGCACAGCATATCTTAGACCCGCTTAGATCCAACCAGGCAGTTTCTATATCTTTCTTTTGTACTTTGTCCCCCTTTTTCTCCCTTTTTCTCAGAGGGTTGGCGCTGTCGACCAACCGCCGTCGACCATGAGTGCAGACCCTGTGCAGAAGGATGACTCCTCGCTGGCAAGAAACATTGCGGCACTGCCAACCTCGCGGGTAGTGCCGAGTCTGTCGATAATGCCGCCGTTCATCTCCTTCACAAAGGCGTCGAAGGTGAGGTTCTTTTCTGGGAACTTTTTCTTTTCGCCTTCGAAGTGCGCATAAGTAGCAGGGGTGAGGATCGCGCCTGGACAGACTGCGTTGCAGCGTATCTTATACCTGCCCCATAGGTCCAATGCTGTGTTCCGTGTCATCTGCATGATGGCGGCTTTGGTTACGGAATAGGTCACCATGTTGGGTTGTGCGATGAACGCGGAAACGCTGGCGACGTTCACTATCGCTCCGGTGCCGTCGTGCACCATGTGGGGTATGCTGTGTTTCTGAACGAGAGCGTGGCCTTTGATGTTGGTGCTTAACGATGCATCCCAGTCGCTTCCTGAGGCGCTGAGGACGTCGCGGAAGACGAAGCGTGCCGCATTATTCACAACGACGCTGATTTTGCGGCCCCACTTCTCGAGAACTGCCTGCACACTGCGGGCAAGCTGGCGTTCGTCTGTGATGTCGCAGCGCACCAACAGAAGGCGTTCCTCCGCAACAAACGGAGCACCACGCTGCTTCATCGTCTCCTGCACCGCAAGCACAGTCTCCTCCAGACTTGTCAAATCGAACATCGCAACACACGCACCATGCTCAGCGAAGACCTCCGTAATACCACGTCCAATCCCGCTTGCTGCTCCAGTAACAATGCACACCTTATTATGCAGACGAGGTTGGTGGGTCATAGTGTATTGTATATTTGCTTGTCTGTAAATCATGAGGTTGAAAAGAAATTTTTCTTGGGAAATTGAAACAGTGGTTGGTTGGATTAGCAAGGGGGTTGTGAAAAAACGTTGACCTTTTTTTGTTCTAACAAAATAAACAATAAACAACTCTATTCTAACTACAATGAAAAAAAAACAAAATTTAACACAACTCCCCACCTCCCCAACCCCCCCTTTATTGCTGTATCGAGGCAAGCCTTTCGTTTTGAGAGGTCTGGGCAAAACGGACGCTTTTTGGTGAAGGGATGGTTTGGGGGGTGGCAGAACGGTGGGAGGTGAGGGGCATCGGTACGGGCATAGGTCGTACCGTACTGAAGACGTGACTGTGCCCTCCTAGAGTGCTTTGTGCAGCGGATTCAAAGCTCTGTAGAACCGGCATGTCCTTCTCAGTAAGCTGTGGCGGACCCATCTGCATCTTCACCCGCATACCCCGCTCGTACTCAACCCGCCTCCGTCCCTTTGCCCAGTCAAATAACAGTACGCAC
This sequence comes from Rhynchopus sp. YZ270_cl-10, assembly GCA_964035575.1. Taxonomy (NCBI): domain Eukaryota; phylum Euglenozoa; class Diplonemea; order Diplonemida; family Diplonemidae; genus Rhynchopus; species Rhynchopus sp. YZ270_cl-10. Next base: position 259,099 of record OZ037894.1, on the reverse strand, counting down.
AGCATCAGCGTGAGGATCGCTGCCACAATGCATATCGCTACCAACACTACCGACTGGTCCTTCGACATTTTACCTCCAAAACTCATCTTAAGTCTTCTTGAATCTTGAACCCCTTTTGTGTAGGTCTAGTCTTGTCTGTAGTAGACTGTATGTAGGTCTAGTCTTGTGTGTAGGTCTAGGGTTGGGGGTGGAGTGGGAAAGTGATTGAAAAGTGATTGAAGAAAAGTTTGAATAAAATATGAACCTAAGCCTCTCGTACTTAGTCACCTCAAAAGAAAAGTGATGTAATACAAAAAGCCATCTCGTGGTAGTGTACCGTATGATAGCGTGGGGAGAACCTGGCGGGGGTGGACCCCCAACCATGCAGTCCTACATCCATTTCGAGGATTGAGATCTGAAATAATCAAAAAAAGGAGGTACTTTTTTTTGTCTGTCAATAGGAAAGACGCGAACAGAAAAGGGGAAAGGTGTGTGGAGTGTGTGGATGAGCAATTTTCCCCCGAACACACCTTTCGCCACAACAAAAAAAAAACAAAAAAAAAAAAAAAGGAATAAGGCCGTGGGGCAGGCAAATAAAAAATGGATTGTGCCAGAGCACATCTCTAACAAAATTACAACAAAAAGAGTATCTACAACAAAACAACAGAAATAGGACAAATATTACCCACTCAATCACAAACAAAAGATGAGAAAAGCTTAATAAGATGCTTAACTTAAGCCTCTCTCTCGTATAACAGATTCTGCACAACGCCACTCTCGAAGGCTAATCAATTTTGGGTATATCGACATTTTTTTTCCCCCCCTGAAAGAAAAGAGTTGAAACGTGCTAAAACGCATCTCAGTCGAGTTCATGCACATGAATACCCGACTTTTTCCTCTTAGAACAGCGCCTTTGGGGAAAGACCTTGGCTTGCTGTCTGTGCATTGATGTGTCTCAGGAGGACATCTGCCTCCCGCTCTCCGTCCGACAGACAGGTCAGGTAGTGCATTATCGAGGCACGACGGGCGTCACCTTCCTCTCCCCCTCCTCCCCCCCCTTCCCTACCGGAACTCCGGTCATGCCTCAGAAGCTTGCCTCTTATCCGCTCGGTCTCTGCCTCTAGCTGCTTTGCGAAGACCTTAACAATCTGTGGATCTGCGACACCCACGACGGAGGCCTCGCTTCCAAGAAACGCCATCCACCGCTTCAGTACCGACTCCCTCTCTGCGTCTATCCCAGCCAGAGGTGGGGTTTGTGTGGGTACACGGGTAGTGGGGTGCTCTGTTTCGGGTGTGCCTGCAATCTCATCCCTAGAGTCCGGCACACCAATGGCGTCAAGGAGGCGAGGGGAAACCAAAGGGATGCGTGCCAGCTCTGTCATCACCTCCTCGCTAACGTCCCCTGGAGGATCGCCTGCTGCCAGCAGGGCGGCGATAAGGTCTGGGAGGACCGGCTCCTTTTGTATAAATTTTGTGTTCAGTCCGTGCGGTTCGGATTGACGTGGCAGGGCACGTCTGTTTACAAAGATGTCTGCTTGGGCAACTTTTTGACACAGTTTGTTGTTCACAAAGAAAGACGCGCCGGCGTAGACTTGGTCAAGGGAGATGAGGGGCGACCAGCTGCCACCACTGCTTGCATCGTTGAGGCAGAGGATGCTGCCGAAGCCGATGCTGTGGCTGACCGCCTTGACGTCGGGTTTGATGAAGAGATTGACGCCAGATTGTTTCCGCACAACAGTAAGGAAATAGTTGAGGAGCACACCACGGAGGTGGTCGGCAAACTCAAGCATATCCAGGGGACGGCGTTTCAGAGGGATCCGCACCGTCACCATCCCTGTACTAGCTACAGTTGTGCAGGCTATGTCAAACCCCGTCACCATCCTGCACACTGCGCCGAGGTGCGCATTTCGTCCTAACATCTGTGGTCCTGCCCCCTTCCGTACATGGCGCGCAATCTGCTCTTGGGTCATACCATGCGTCCGGCTGGTTCGTCGCAACCTATCAGTGGGCGCCACATCTGCACGCCTCTTAGGTTTTGCTTTGATCGGTGCCTCAGGGCTGTTGATAGTGCATTCAGAGGTGATGTGTTTTCGCCCGGTCGGGCGGAAGGATGGTGCTGGGGGGGAGACGAACTTCCGTCTGAGAAGTGTACGTGGTGTAGTGGGTGTTGTTGTTGCTGTTGGTACGGCTGCTGTCTTCGGTGTTGGTGCCGATGTTGGTACAACGTCGATTCGTCTTGCCTTCTTTGAAGGCGTCACCACAGGCATGCGAGCAGGGGAGGATACATGCGCCCTGCCTCGTGGTGTCTTTGCTGCCCCCACATGGCACCCTGCAGGCGTCGCGATAATCTGCTCTGATATGCGAAACGACTCACATCCGGTCCGTTGCGCCGCAACTACACAACCACGTTGGCCCTGCGGCGAGACTGCTCGGTGACCACCACCACTCAGTTGCACAGCCGCACCACCCGACAGTACACCCCCCGCAACCTTCACCCCACCAACAGTCATGAGGGAAACCTCACGACTCCATGCAGAGAAGAACCAAAGAAGGTGAAAGACGAGAGGGGCAAGAGGAAGAGGAAGGGAATGGTGTTGGGGCTGATATGAAGGTTTGGTTGGTGGAAAAGGAGGGGTTTGGTCCCATTTCAACTGTCGAAACGCATTTGGTTGGGATGGGATGGGAAAAAAAAAACTGTTCCTTTATTCGTTTAATGCTGTGTAACTGTAAAATGGCAGATCACGACCGCCTTTTAATGAGAAAGAAAAAGGAGAAAGCCTGGAGTCAGGGTTATCAAGTCAAACCCCCTTTTTTTTTAACTCCCTAAACGTTCCTCTAAGGATATCAGCCGTGCCTCCATTGCTTTTCTGTGTGTTTGCTCAAGCTGGAGTTGTCGAGAAAGCTGTTCGATTCGCCCCTCTGCACGAAGAAGATTCATCTTTACTGTCATAAAATCGTTGAAGGGAACACCACCACCACCACCACCACCACCCCCTCCACCTTGATACCCAGAACGCATCTGAAGCTGTGAGTTATAATTTACCTGGGAAAGAGCAGACACCTGCGCGGGGTGTGCCCGCTGCAGGCCGGGTGCTGTGTCCTGGGACATGGCTTCTGCATCGGCCCTGGTCTGTTCTTGTGGTAGGCTGCACAGAACCCTGTCGATATCATCGCGTGCGCACTTCATGCTGCCTCCTTGCGACTGAGCGCGCCGCAAAGGGTATGTCGCAACTGCATCTCGCACCCCTTCGGAAGGAAGCATGGTGCTTTCATCATTCTCAATGATGTTTTGCATGGGGAAAAGGCGGAAAAGGGGGAGAAGTGTGGAGACGCAAAGAAACTGCGGGGGCGGGGTGGGAGGTGGGAGGTGGGAGGTGGGAGGTGGGAGGTGGGAGGAGATCTGGTGTACAAATAGTGATCCGTCGATGAGGTCCTGAAAGCGCAACAAAAACAATGTGAGGAGGGGTTTCGTTTATTGTGACGTACGAGGGAAGGAAAACACACCGGGGAAACAAATTTGTGGAAAAATTCCTGATGAAGGTGGTGTGTTTTGACTTTCCCGTTCCAACCTTTGCAGAGCAAAGAGGTAATAAAAGCAAAAATGGACCAAAGCATCTTATACTATCATCTACAGTAACACCAGATCTCCCCATGTCGCAGCAAAGCTGCTTTAACAAGTTAACTGGGGAGGTGGGAGGTGGGAGGTGGGAGGTGGGAGGTGGGAGGTGGGAGGTGGGAGGTGGGAGGTGGGAGGTGGGAGGTGGGAGGAGCGAAAGGGGGAAGGGGGGGAAGATATGAACGATAGAAGGGATAAGAAGGGGGAGGATGGGGGAGGGAGGGAGGGGGGATTGGATCAGGGGGGCCGCCACCTAGCAAAGTTCTGTTGATGGTCAACAGAACTTTTTGAAAACGAAAAAAAAAAAAAAAAAAAAAAGTTCTGTTGAGTGGTTCAGACCCGTTCTACTTGTCAAAAAATCTCAGGAGAAGAAGATATGGAGAGGTGAGTGCTCAAACGTCCCAAAAAAGTCAAAATCGGGTGGTGGAAAAAAAAAAAAGTTGCGTACCGTGCGCCTGCGGCGCAAGCAGCTCCCACCACCAACGCAGTTCCATTTTATGGGAACATTTTTTTTAAAATGTTGCGCAGCGTGGCTTCGCCAGGAACCTCTGGGTGTCATGACCGCTGCTTACTGATAAGAAGGCTGACACCCACTACGGCTTGTGGACGGCCACCGTAGAGTACAATGTACAGCCTGGTGAGAGGGAAAGAGCAAATGTCGCTGATTCGGAGGAACTCTGACCGGGCTTGGGGAACATGCGTCTCTCCGCCGGAGGCCACGAGAAGGAGCTTTGCAGGGGTTTTCGCGCGAAGCGCGAAATTTTTTTTTTGGACCATCAACAGAACTTTTTCAAAACCCAAAATCCTGGCGGCGGGGCTGGATTGGATCAGGGGACATTAGTATGCCGGTGTGCCGGTGTGGGATTTTGAGGAAAAAAAAAAAAAAAAGAAAAAGGCAGATTTTTGAATTTTTTTCTGAATTTTATCTCCTCATACAAGGCTACAACCACATCTGTAGCGGTTTCTTATGTGCATGTGACCCCACCACAAAGACCAATCGGTCCGTTCAATCAAAAGAAATAGATGTTTGCAACTCTCATAAAAAAGTAGCGTACCGTGCGCCTGCGGCGCAGCTAAAAATGACGAGCGGTAGCCCACAGCTCTACCCTAGGCCATAGTCACAGCTACCTTTACCATAGTTTGGCTATAAAAGCGTGCGATTTTATGTCACAATTTTTGAAATGTTGCGTACCGTGGCTTCGCCAGAAAAGTTTTGATGCCATATGGTTAGACAAGGGCGCGGAGGGGAAAGAGTTGTGGAGGTCTCTGCCAAAAATGCGTGGGGAAAAAAAAATTGCCTCACACCGGCTTTTTTGGCTCACACCGGCTTTTTTTTCAAAATCTCAAACTACCAATGTCCCCTGGATTGGATATTAGAAAAAAGAAAAAAAATGAAGAATTCTTTTTTTTTTTTTTTGTAAAGTTATCTTACTGGGTTTCCTCCCCCCCTCCCTCCCTCCCTCACTGTTTCCCCAAACTTGTTAAAATGGTTCGGTCAAAAAAAAAATTTGAATGAATGGGCTTCATGCACACGCACATCTAAAAAGGTGAAGTTGATCGTGCAAAATAAAAATAAATACCCGCCCTTGAGGCGAGGGCACTGACACTCCGTAGGGTTATAAAATTTGAAAGATGAAAAATAGAAACTTAACACTCATCACACGATAAAAACCCATGGGAGAGGTTGTGGTGAAACGCACACACCTCAAACCTGTTTTGGTGAGGAGTGGCTCTGCAGCGCGGTTCGTCCCTAGAACCGCAAAAGTGTGTTCAAAATGCTTTGTTTATATTTCCTCCTTCATTCATGCACGTATATCTATCTAAAAAAAAAGTGGGAAGAAAAATAGATTCTACTCTATTTTTTTTGCACACTTTGCAACTTCCCGTTTCCCTCCCTCCCGACACATATCCCATGACACACATCATTTACCGAAATCCATACTTACCTCATAGTGTAACCAATAGGACACAAACCTGAATAACTAGAATAGAACCGAAGAGAAAAAAAAGAGGAAAAAAAGGTTTGACTTGAAATACAAAAGCCCTCTCGTTGACAGTGTACCTTTTGGTACAATGACCGGCTTGTACCGTGGGTGGACCCAAAAAAAAAAAAAAAAATTGAGGTGATTCTAAAGTTCACCAAAAAAAATATCAAAATGCTAGATTGGTGTGATCACCCAAACGGATTCTCCGTGGTTCCCCCCGTGGTTCTTCCGTGGGTTGTGGGTTGTGGGTTGTCCGTACCCCCTGAATCACACCATAGGTGAGAAGATAAAAGCAGACCTTTGCAAGCCTCTGGTCTCCTTTTTTTTTTTTCAGTAAATAAGGGATAGGGTGGTCAGACTTTCTTCGTTTAAAAAAGAGAAAAGCTAAGATGGCTTCTCGTGCACACATCAAAAGAAGAGGGTAGAAAAGGCTAGTTGAGTTGCAAACACCCGAGGGAAAATATATGACATCCACAAACCCCCGCCTCGGCTTGGTTTTGGTTGGTATTCTGCTTGGCATTCCCTTCGACACGCTGACACTAAAAAGAGAAAAGAGAGGTTGAAAGTGCAAACACCTCACCATTTCATCGTACGCTGACACAGAAACCCAACCGGTACTCCGATCACCCTCCCTCCTTGGTGCAGATCAATTAAAAAAAAAAATGCACTTCAAGCCTTGAAAGAGATGACAAAAAATGGGGAGCTCAGGATTTGCTTGAATCTGTACTCCGCGGGCGAAGACGGGACTTGATGCGGTTGATATACTTGCGCACACTTGGGTCAGGGTTGCCTTGCATCAACACACCCTCGAGCCCAACTATGGTCTCTTCAAACCCTTCTGCAAGGAGCACCTGACGGCATTCATCAAAACTGCAGAAATTCCCTAATGAGAACAACGCAATCTTCCGCGCACTGCCTGCATCGTTTTTCAGAGTATCTACCAGGGCCTGCACGGCACCAGCTTTCACCAAATCCCCTGCGAGAAGCCCGCTGTTGCGAAGAAGGTTCCCTAATGCACCAGACGCGTTTGCGCGGGTTTTCTCTTCAACATCGTTGAGCAGACTAATCAAGGCAGGGATTGAGGCACGCAGTTCTGGGTACAGACTGTCATTGTGGAACCCTGCGTTGCCCACTGCGAAGCAGGCAAACTTACGGACACTGACATTAGGGTCCTTACAACGGAGGATGATCTCGTCTATTAGTTTATGCTTCTTAAGATGCTCATAGAAGAAGGCAGAGTGCCGGCAGAGGTTCCCTAAGAGGTTGCACACCTTGGCACGGACATTAGCGTCGGCATGTTGTGCTAAGGCAAGAAGGTGTGGATAGAACTCAGATCGATGAATCGCAGCATAGTTGTCCTGGTTAAGTCTCGCCAGTTGTGATACAATGTTGAGAGTGTCAATAAGAAGTGCTTCAGGATTGGCAGGGTGCAGGAGGCTGTTCATGCGTCCCACAGACACCCCGTCTGCAACGAGAAACTGTTTGGCAAAGTGTTGTGAGCCCAGCACCAAACGGCACAGCAACGACATCGGCTGGAGCCACGCAGAAGGAAGGTTCGGCATAACGTCGAGGACCTCAAGGGAGTGTTCGATGAGGCCCTCGCGGTACATCGCCTGCTGCACCACAGTCACCGTCTTCTCGTCCAGCGCAGGTGGGTCGGGGGACGCGCCTGCACTGCTGGTGAACGGCAGTGTGAGGATCTGGATGCAGAGCTGTACAACACGGAGACAAGCAGGCTCGCCCCCATTGCGCGAGACAGGCCATCGGTTGAGCTGGCTCAGGTATGTGGTCGTCAGGAAGCTGATCACGCACTTCAAAAAGTCCTGCGTCCCCAGCAGCGCCGGCTGTGCAATGCACAACAGATGCAACGCCTTCAGCGACGCCTCCACCCCAGTCGGGGAGATCACACCACGTGCCTCAGGGGACTGCAGGAAGGTGACATGTATTGAGGCGATTGTGCTGAAGCTCTTTGCATCCACAAGCCCCTTCCCAAGCAGCACTGCCAACAGGAAGGCGGGCCCGTCCTCAAGCCCCACGTCGGGGAAGCCGTACCCCGACCCATCGATGCGGTGCGTGCCTGCGTCGAGGCCTTTGGCGCGCTCGAACATCGCGATGCATGCAGACACGCCGTCGCTGCCAAGACGTGCGGTGTGCGCCTTCACGTCGCCACCGAGCAGCATGTAGTGTGCAAGGAAGGTGGCCGCAATCGACTGTGCGAGGAGCAGGTTCACCGAGTCGCAGCTCTTCGCACTGCCGCACATCGGCACGGCAGATGGGGAATACGACTCATACGGCTTCGGGACCGCGGCAGACGATACGGGGGCAGGTGGTGTGTAGAGGATGCCTAGACAGAAGGCAAGCAGCGCTTCTGTCTTCGCTTTGTACATCACGTAGAAGGGGTTTGCTGAGATGCGTGGCTTCGGCAGCTCGTCGTCTGTGCTCGTGTCAAGCAGCGTTGCGAGTGGGAGGTGCCCGTGCTGGTCGCGTGTGCTGCTGACCAGGAGGTGGTTGCAGATCAGCACAAAGATGAAGGCCTTCTGCGGCAGGCCCTCCTTCGCACCCTCCGGCGCAGGGCACGACAGCGCGCTGGCGGAGAAGGCCACCACCTCCTCGCACGCCTTCTCTTGCTTCAGGAGAAAGGCGCAAAACTCGGGCGACGTGCGGCACAGATGGTACAGCACGTTGAGCGCGTAGAGCGCCCCACTCTGCCGCGTCTCATCCCCTTCCTCTTTGTCCTTCTCCTTGTCGAATTTAACTGCCTCCTTCATGAAGGCGAACAGCTTCATCACGAAGGCCTCCCCTTTGCGTTCGTTGCTTACCACAAACGTTGCGACCTTGACACGCGTGAGTGCGTCGGGTGGGTCCTGCGTGGCCCACGAGAAGCCACGCGAGGTGTCCTTACTGGGGAAGGGCAGCAACGGGCCTGTCTGTGGGTGCAGAAGCTCGCGCAGCAGCTTGAGACAATGCAACGTGACTGGCGGAGAGGGGTGCGCAGCAATGGTGTCGACAAGGTTATGCGGGAGTCCACTGGACTCAATAGTCTCATAGACACCCATGCTCTGGAAGGGCGTGTTCGAGGTCTGCTGGAGGAGACGGTGTATTGCGTTCAGGCTTTCCGTCAGCTCCTGCACCTCCTTTGTCCCTGGGCTCACTAATCCTACATTCCGCGCCGACAGTGCATGCTGCACCTGCTGCACAAACTGCCTACTTCCCGCAATTTCACCCTTCCCCCCTACACCCCCTGCCCCCCCAGGCTCCGAAGACACACTACCCGTCTTCTTCGGCGACACCTCCTGCTTCGCGATGCCGTATGAGAATATGCCGAGTCTCTCCCTCATCCTTGCGTCCAACGCTGCACGCTGTGTTGACATCACTGCGTCCTCCTCCACAGCACGCACGAATTCATGCTCTAATAGGTGCGGCCAATCCAGCCTGGAGGCAGGGTGTTTATTCAACAACCCCTTCAGAAATGAGCGGAAGGACGGTGATATCTGGTCCGGAAACTTAACAGGATCCTTGATGATGAGGTGGATAAGCGAGTAGATGTTGTTGGTATAGAATGGGGGCACGCCGTAGAAGAGTTCATAGAGGATACACCCAAGGGACCAGAGGTCTGTGGTGTGGTTGTATGGCTGTTCTTGGACGAGCTCGGGGGCCATGTAGAGAGGGGTGCCTTTGATAGAGGTAAGCACCATGGTGTTGCAGGACATAGCGCGGGCGAAGCCGAAGTCGCAGAGTTTAACTGTACCGTTGCGTCCGATGAGGATGTTTTGTGGTTTCATATCGCGGTGGATGATGCGATTAGAGTGCAGATAGTGCAACGCCTTCGCGAGCTGCTTCGCAATCTTCTGCACAACCGGTTCTGGCAGACATCGGTCGTCCTCCAATATCTCGTACAACTCCCCTTGGGCATACTCCATCACCACAACAAACTCTGTCCTCGTCTCAAACGCATCCAAAAGCATAATAATATTCTCATGATTCAATGTCGTCATAATCTCTATCTCTGCCCGCAACGTACGCAGCTCCTTCTCTGACTTCCCTTTCTTGCTGATAAACTTCATCGCCACAATGTGCCCTGTGTACTTCCGCCGTGCCTTATACACCTTCCCAAAGGAGCCCTCCCCAATCAGCTCGAGGATATGGTAGTTCTTCATCCCATCAGCCTCGCTGTCTCCGCTAGGTGCCTGGCCTGAAGAAAAGGAGCCATTATTCACAGCAGGCATGTTGTTGGGGGGTGGGTGAGGGGGTACCCCCTGAGAGAGGGTGATGTGAAAGGTGGGGAGAAATGAGAAAAAATGGTGTAGCTTGACGCTGACGACCTCCCCAAATAGTACTGTATCACACCCCCCATTTCACATCAATATTGGTGTGATTCAGGGGGGGTACGAACAACCCACGGGAGAACCTCGGGGGTAACCACAGAGAACTGTTTCGGACTATATTTAAGATTTGCGGAGCACCTTCGGGGGGGAACAACGGAGAATCCGTTTGGGTGATCACACCAAATATAGGTAAACATTTATTGAAGTAATCCACAATGAGAGAAGAAAGCGGGGTGGGTGTAGTAACCCCAAGAGTGTTGCAGGGAGGTGGTGTGCATGGGTGAGGTGCTGTGAAATAAAAGGGAGAAGAGGGAAAGAGGGGATATCCTTCATAGCAAAAATGTTTGAAATGCTTGCAAAAGAAGAAGAAAAAGAGCGAATAGGGCTAGAAAAAAGAGATGTACAAAATAAAAAATCATAAATTGAAAAAAAACGAGAGAGGGAACAAAAAGAGGGGAAATATGCTTGGCAAAGTGTCATCTCATTTTTGAGAGTACAAAAAAAAGGGGGGCGCGTCAACAGGACTCAGTTGCAAGAGGTTTAAAAAAAAAGAACACTTTTTTTTTTGTCATGATGAACTGAAGCCCCGCCGTTGCTTCGTCCATCCTCGCAGGGCGTTCGCCCCGGGGCGAAAAATATTTTTTTTCGTTAAAAAAAATTTTTCCTGAAAAAATGACATTTTATTTCGCCCCAGGGCTTCGCCCCACCGGGGCGAAACCCTGTATAAATAAATAAATAAATAAAAAAAAAAAAGGGGAGAAAAAAAAATAAAGAGAGAGAGATTTCTCCCCACCACCCTGTCGACCCCCCCGGAGGGGGGGTCGCAGAGGGGTGTCCACTGTTCCGCAAACCCGCCTGCCGTGAGAGGAAGTTTCCCCAGCACTCCCGCTCCTCAATCCTGCAGTCTGCTGAAGCCCCTGTTATAGAAGGTGTCACTACTCGTGTCAACTCTACCTTCAACGGCAGAGAGACGTTTTAGTTTATTGAAAATAATCAAAATAAGGATGAAGTCTCACATGACAGATGCCTCTCTCTTGTACATCTGTTTGATTAAACAACACAAAGAGACCCTCAGTGAGGGGGGATTGATGAAATTCTCCATCGTTTTGCTGGTTTTAGTATCAGGAAAGTGCAGCTGTAATAGCACTTGTGCTGGGGAAGGGATCACGCGCAAATCGCAAATTTTTTTTGACCACTCAGTACCAGGGATTCACCCCCCACGAACTAGCTTCTCTCCGGCGGAAAATTTTTTTGACCTATTTTAAGCACTAGTAAAAAAGCAAAAATTTCGGGTTTTTTGGCATTTCGCCACGATCAGGAAAAAACGATGGCGATAGCGAACGCCCTGCATCCTCGAACAAAAAAAAAAAAAAAGAATAAAAAATTGACTTGAAATACAACAGCCCCGCTTGTAACAGTGTACCTTTGGTATATGACCTCGTTTAGGCTGACCCTGTTGTGCTGTAGTATTTTCCCTCTTAACTGTTGAATATTTCAGTTCTCTTTCTTTGTCGAGCTCTTTTCTTTCTACTAGTAAGAAAACTTTGTAGTCGGCCTACCTCGGTAGGCTATAGTAAAAAAAAACCCCCCTATCGTTGGGACTGCTTCTTTTTTTGAAAAGCTGGATGATTTTGATATCCTTGGTGATGAATCAGTAACCACATCATCTGCGGTTATCTCTTCGTCTCACCACAGCCCACAGTGCAACACAGATTTTATGGGGGGAAAAACATTGTTTGATTATAGACAACTATCACACAATAGAAGCCCCAGGTTTTACAAAAAAAAAAAAAAAAAAAAAAAAAAAAAACATCAACTCACTAAACTGATAACGTAGGTACGGCCACAAAAAAAATACCCTCCCCACAGCTTTTATAAGAGCAGAGCGAAGAGTGGGGGAAACAACAAGCCGGGGATGGCATCAAAAGATGCCTTCTGTAAAACTGAAGCAAAAGTTTTTTTTAAAAAATAAGCCGAAGCCATGCTTACCAAACACCCCCTTCATTTCACCAGAGGGTGCTCATTGGGGGCGTGACTACCGACTACTGAACTAAAGCTAAAACTATAATAAAAAAATCCGAGAATTGATTTTGAACTACGCCAAAGGTGAGGGAAAAAAAGGCAAGAGGCAAAAAAAAGACATCCCCACACACGACCCAGATAATACCCCTCCCCTTTGTCCAGCTCTCCTGAATACACAACACACCCTGCGGTGCTCTGTTCACCGAAAAGGGAAACACCTTCCTTTTTCAAAAAGGGCACCTTCAGAACCTCGCAGTGGGTTACAATGTATCCCAGGGGGTTAACCATAACCGTTCCTGTCTACCTCTCAACCCCGTTCACCTGCGGCGCTTGCGTGGTGGGGACGCATCGGCTGGCTCAACCTCGAGCTGTGGGGGCACTGCCAAGGGTGATTCGTACACCTCTTCGTCCATGCACGGGGCACGCACCGGTGGGGGCGGTTCTACTGCTGTGGTCCTGGTGGCGGTGGGGTTGCTGAACTGTACGGGGTTTGGAGGGTGGTTATTATTGGAGGGGGTAAGAAATGTTGTAAACAACCTGAACAGAAATAAATTGAAAAAATGCTGGGAAAATATTCCTGAATAACTACAAGACAAATTTTAATTATGTCGCCTCAAAAAGGGGGTGATTATTTATGTTGGTGTATTCTGTCGCCAGGAAGAAATTGGCGTAATTAAAAACGACAATATGTTTATTTTGCATGGGGAAAAGATGAAATGGTGGGGGGCTTGTGTGTCTGTGTTTGATGTGTATTATTTACCTGGGTGGTTATGTTTTTTTCCTGTTCTGATTGTATCTGACCAAAAAAGGTTGAAGATAAAGTTGACTTGAAATATACAAAAGCCCTCTCGTTGACAGTGTATCTTGGTACAATGACTGGGTGTACCGTGGGGTGGACAACCCAACCATGCAGTCCTACATCCATTTCGTGGTTTACATCTGATAAATGCTCAAATGTGATCGCATACCAAGTTGCTCTCATCCCATGAAATCCCCTTCGGTGGGGAAGGTGTCCCTTCGTTGCGAGATGGCTGCAAAAATAAAATAAAAAGAGATAAAGATTTGCACGGCGCAGGATAAAAGAGAAATAGTAATACTGAGTGGAATCAAATTAGAGAACGCTTCTTAGATCAATGACTCATTACTCCCTCACTATTATTAGTAGTTTACTTTTTTCAAAACAAAATTTGACTTAAAATTACACCCCACTCATGACAGTGTACCTTTGGTACAAATGATCGGTGTACCGGAGGGTGGACCCCCTCAACCATGCATTTTGATGCTAACATCTGAAGTATGCTCTACTCAGGCCCGCCATATCTTGCCTTCACCAACATTGGTGTGGCTGACAACACCAAAATAGCAGAAAATAGCACAAAAATAGCACAAAAATAGCACAAAAATAGCACAAAAATAGCACAAAAATAGCACAAAAATAGCACAAAAATAGCACCCCCCTTTCAGCCACACCAAACATACCATCAGGATCGACGCTTGATCAGGCGAAGCCCCACGCTTCTGTATCGTCATCTCTGCAACCCACCCCCTCCTTCCCTCCTTCCCTCCCCCCTACCCTTCACTCCTCCCTCCCTACCTCCTGCCTGCTGACAACTAGAGGCGGGGTAGGGGCACGCAACAGAGACACCTTTCTTACCCCTTTTCTTGCTGTCGTAGGAATCATTGTAGTGGGTAGCCGTGTGTGGCGGTGAGAAGGGAAGGGAAAATAATACACTTTTTCTTTTCTTTTCTTTTCTAAAGGAAAAGGGGATGGGGGATGTGGGGGGAGGAGGAGGGAGGTGAGGAAGAGGAAGAGAGAGAAAAAAAAACTGGGCAATGATGCGGTTGCATCAAGAAAAACAGGATAATGCACTAAGGTGAAGGAAATGAATTTGACTTTTGTGGTTTCTTTGTGGTTTTCACCGTTGTAAGCGGAAGCCAACGGAATTATTTCATATTTTCATTTCTAAACGAAAAGAAGGCACAAAAGAAAAAGACAAAGTCAATTCATTTCCTCTACCATAGTGTGGGTGGATTGTACTTTCAACACCACCCCCCATTTTTCCATATTTGTGTCTTGTGGATGAGATTTCCGTAAATTGCCCCTGTAAAGGGAAATCATACTGAAAAAAAAACAAAACACATACACAAAGACAATAGAGGCAGTAAGGTGTACAATATGTGACAGATGCGTGCAGCCCTCTGCGTGGAAGCATCACATCAACAAAAAAGAAGGTTCATTTGGTATACAACCCTCTCTTGACAATGTATCAAAACCATTACAACAAAGGTATTTTCAACAGATGCAGTCAATAGATTTGATAGCATAGGAGGGATCAACAACAAATGTTCCCAAAGGTGAAGTTGACAGTACAAAACGCCTCTGGGAAAAACGCAGGCACTGACAACTCCCTGGGGAAACGGGGAAATGGGGGGGGACACACTTTCTGTATCTAACTGAAGGCCAATAACTGCGGCACAATGCATCAAAAGGGGGGCTTTTTCTGGGAGGTATCTCAGAAAACAAGACAAAATACATTGCCCACAAACAGACCCTGAAGGTCCCTTGGTAAAGGGCCTTCTCCATTTTTTTTTTTTTTGTAGCATCGAGCGATGGTGTCCTCCGTTGACTAAATGGTTGCCTACATAGGAAATGCCTTTTTCTTTCTTCGATAAATTGTTGGGAGTAGTGTAGTTGCCTCGGGTTGTGTTGTCAACAGTTGTGCAATCTCCACTGTCCTGTCTTTTTTTTGTTACAATTCAGTGACAACTTCGGCAAAATGACTCTCTCGCTTTCTCGCTCTTGTCGTCCACTGTTTTCCTTCACCTAAAAACCTTTTTAATGGTATAGACAACAAAAGTGTTGCCAGTTTTCAATGAGAGTTGCTATTCTTGCAGGGAAGGGACGAGTAAAAAAATTCACCTAAAAAAGAAAGAAATAAACCTGAGATGAATGTGTCTCTCGTGCATAGAGAAAAAAAAATGAAATCTGTAAAGTGCAAACGACTCCGTAAGGTGAGGTAGGCAATCTGGAGGGGAGGGGGGGGAAAAGAAACTAGAGTAACTGCCCTTGGAGGGCCTTCATGACAGCTTCATTTTCTCGGAGCATGACTTCGCGTTCGTATTTATTGCTGGAGAGGAGTTCTGTGAGGCATTTCTCTGTGTATGCAGACTTGTCCGTACGACGTCGGATGCGGTCGAGGAGGCAGAGTTTGTGCCATTCGTGAAGGTTCTGCTGGCGTACGATGTTCTCTCGTTTGCTCTTCACACGCAGGGTTGCCTCTTCACGGTTGATCTCTCGCGTGAATTTGCGGAGTCTCGTAACCTCCAGACGCCGTATATTTGCCTCCTCCTGCTGCTTGATCAGCTCTTCATGTCGAGCCTCCGCCAGCGCCTTGCTCTCCTCCACCACCAGCCTGCACGCCTCAGCCTTCCGCCGTGCAAGTGTCTGTCTGCTCTCTTGAATGTGCGACCTCTCTTCGCTGTACTTCTTCAAACGTTCTTGCATCTATAAAAAAAATGGGAGAAAAATGGGGGGTTAGAAAAGGTATCCGAATAATAATAATAATAAAGAAGAAGAAAATAATAGGGAAAAGCGGTGGAGGTGGTGGTGGGGGTGTGTGGAATACCTTAGCAGCCCGCTCATCGGCTTTCTTCTGTGTCATCCGCTTCAGGAGAATGGTGCGTACGAGGTGGCCCTGAAGGGAGGGGTTATGGTGGGTAACAAAAAAAGTCGCTTTTTTTGAAAAAAAGCGGAGGGGGTTCAACCGCTGGCCCAGTATTTTTTTTTCGACATTTTTTATTTTTGTCGATAAATCGTCTCAGTACCCCCCACCTTGATGGGAAACTAGGATCTGTGCTCAATGTTAGCCGAAGCCTTTCTTTTTCCTACTGAACTAGAGATAGTTTATCCTCCATTTGAGAAAAAAACAAACTTTTTTTCAAAAACAAACTTTTTTTCAAAACAACTCGCCTTTCACCACACACCTGCAGCTTCTCCTTTGCCTTTTCCAGGGTCAGCCTGCACTTCTCTCTGAGATGCTCCTCTTTGCTCACCCCTACCTGCAGCGCCCTTTCTGCCCGCACCCTGCCCTCCCCTTGCGTGGCCAGCTCCCGCCCCCCTTCCACCTCTGCTGTTGCTGCAGGTGTCTCCTCCACCTCTGCACAGCCCTCCCCACCACCACTCTCTTCCCCCTCCCCTTCCTGCCGTGGTGTCGATGTGGGATAGTCCGCTACGTTCTGCATATCCCCTTGGAGCGTAACATCAAAGTTGTTCTCCGGGTTGAACTTTCTGAGCAGCCGCAGGCATTGTGCGAGGGGCAGCGTTGTTTGGAGGGTGGCGTACATCTTGCGAAGGTGCTGGAGGAGGGCAAGACGTTCCTTTTCGAAGTGTTCGTAGCGGCGGGAGACGACGTGGGTGGGGGCACCCTCCAGACCGACCTCTTTTTCGAAGAACTCACGGTCCTTTGGGAGGAGGTCCTTCGGGGGCACACCACTACGCAGACAGCACAGCGCACTGCGTGGGGAGCTGATGTAGACGTCACACCGGAAGGGCCTCCGTCGGCCGTGCTCCGGTTCCTGCGGGGTGTCTGCCTCCTCCGCAAACCTGCTTCTCAGGTATCTCTTCTGCTTTCCACGAAACCCCCTCAGCGCCTCGGGCGCCAACGGAATATCCTCTAATGTCAGCAACGGCATCTCCTGCACAGCCCCTTCCACCTCCCCCAACCCCCCGCCCCCTTTCTGAAACCGCCGTATCCACGCCAAGTCATAATACTCACTACTCAACGCAAGCTGATGGACTCTACTCTGAAAATGAATAGGCGGGTCAATCAATATGCTTAATGCCGTCAAATCTCGCTTCATAAGACCATAATCCTGCAGCTTAAGCGGGCCAGAGTGGGTCTCAAGCGGGTCTAGCACAGAGCTCTCGGGGCGGGTGACTAATTGGTTTTGGTTTGTCTTTGGGGAGTCCAAAGAGGAGTAAGCGAGGGACGAAGTGGACGGGTGTGTGTCGCTTGCAGAGAGAGGGGGTAAGCGCTTTGCGGGGCTGTGGGTGCGGCGGGAGGCAGAGGTGGTGAATGTGGTCGCGGCGATGTGGCGTTTGTGCCAATACTCCTGCAGGTGACGGTCGCGTGCCACGTGGTACTCTGCCTGTTTGTTCTTCTCACGCCGTCTCTTCTCTTCGTTCGTACGTCGCAATAGGTCCGAAGGAGAGTACAGCTGTATTTAGATTGAAAAGGTGGATTTTGCAGTGGGATAAGGGAAACTAAGACTGTTGCATAAGGTTAGGATATGAAATAGATATAAAAAGCATACCCGGTTCACCATGGTGGTGATGACCTTCTTCTCTTTGATGATGGTCTGCGGGATGATCTCGGTGTCGTGCTTGGATGCTTTGTCATTGTCTGTGTAGGGTGGCATGCTTCCGGCATGCGACGCCACTCTGCTGGTGTGCGGTGTTTGTAAAGAAACTAGATTCATATACTTTCATTTCACAGAATTGAAAGTATGTGAGAGGGTCAACACATGCACCCTTTCCTTTTTGGTGGTTTTAGAAAGAAAAGTTGACTTGAAATACAAAAACCCTCTCATGACAGTGTACCTTTGTACAATGACCGGGTGTACCGTGGGGTGGACACCCAACCATTCCATTTCGTGGTTTACATCTGATATGTGCTACTCCCGCTTCCACTCATCAGCCAGATGAACGGGAATCATTGCAAGTCAGGTTCAGTTTCTGAAAAAACACTGCAAGCAAAACAAAATATGGGGAGCTGGGTGGGTTCTTCTGAAAAGCATTCTAATGTACTATTGTTGGTGCGGGGAAGAGGGAGGGGGTAACACTAACACCAAAAAAGAGAGAAGAAAGAGAACCTATCAAAACAGAGGGTATGAAGACTCCTCATTTGCCCGCTTTGAGGTGATCGCAGGTTCAAAAAACATTTCCTTTTGTTATTCTATCTAATTTCTATAACATCTTAACCTGACAACCCCCCCTTCCCGCAATCCCGCAGGCTTATGCCAAAAAAAAAAATCACAAAGGGTGTTAGTGAGCTATGGCGCCTGATTTAAGTTTGTCGACAATGAGGCGCTTCTGCGAGATGAAGGCCATGTCCTGCTGCACGTCGCCTTCGAGCTTGGCCAGCTGCCCCTCCTGCTCAGCGAGCTGTGCCGCAAGGCGCTTCATGTTCTGTGCGTTGGTTTCTCTGTGCTGGTCAAACTTTGTGCTCTGCAACTTCCACATCGAGTCCAACTCTAAACCACGATCTGAGGCCTGTGTAACCCATGCCGAGGAGCGTGACCTGGCTGAGGGGCCTGGTGACGGGCCACGTGGTGATACGCGCTTTGCATACCCACCACCACCACCACCGCCGCCGCCTCCGATGCCCACACGAACTGATACAGGCGCCATTTCCTCGATGCTGACAATCTCGTCCTCCTCATCGTCGTGCATGTAGTTGTGCCTCGTGAGCTGCTCCATCGTGAGGCCGTTGTTGCTGTACGTCCCGCTGCTGCCGCTTGCCCCTCGCTGCATGGGCTGCGCGGTCTCCTTCTCGCGGCGCTGCGAAGCGTGCTCTGCAAAGCGTTCGAGCTCTTGCTGCCTGCGCACGAGGGTAGCCTCCTCGCGGAGGAGCTGGGCTTCTTGTTCACGGAGACGGGCTTCGTCCTGTTGGATGGTGCGCAGGCGTTCGCTGTTCTGCTCGAGGGCACGGCGGAGGGCGGGGTCAGGGAGTTGGGCGTCTGCGTGGTTGTGGGTGTGGGTGTGGGTAGGGATGTTAGTATTGGTGTGACCCTCTGCCGCAAAAGACGGTGCCACACTGCGCGGTGCAGGCATGGCAGGCAACGTCGGCAGCTCGTCGTGATCAAAACGCGGCTGTGGGACCGGCATCGCCGCCCCCCTCGGCGGCAGCTGCGGCGGCTGTGTCCCTGCCTGCGGCACCACCGCACCCCCCACCCCACGCAGACTCAACAACGCCCCACCCCCTATCCCACACCCCCCACAGCTCGCTGTATCCTGCAGCACCACGCCCTCGAACAAAAGCACCTGCCCACTCACAGCGATCCCGGTCACCTCGTGGAGGTGCTGTTTCAGTTGCCGGATGGAGAGACGGTTGAGACTCCCCTCGAACACAAGGCTGTACACCATCCCGTCCAGCTCGTTCAACGTTTTGATGACATTGCGCTGTCGTGGGCTGGACGAAACAGAGCTGGCACCATGGGGTGCATTGGTATAAGGGCTGCTCCCAACAGGTGCAGGGGTGCGCCCGCCTGAGTACGCAAACGGCCCTTCAGGGCCCATCCTGCAGAGGGAGGTGTCAAGGGGAGGTGGGGTGCGGTGTGTGCTGTTCTTCTCTTTGTTTGCTGTGTATTGTATTCTGGTTGTGTGTGTGCAGTAGGTGTGTTGGGGGGGAGGGGAAGAGGGGGAAAGGGTATTCCAAATAGAGGGGGTGTTGTATTTTTGTGTCTTTTGTTTTATTGTCTTTTTTTTGTTTAGCTTTTTTTGTGCTTTTTTTCCGGAAAAAAAAAATTAAAACAAAAAATATAGTGTCCAGTTTGTTAATTTTAGAAAAGAAAACCTGAAGGATGAAAGTACCTCTCGTGCACACACATCTTCGTGAAAGTACGCTTTTTTTGTTTGAGGGGAACAAGCGAAAAATGAAAAGAATCAGTTTTTTTTTTTTTTCCCTTTCTTTTATTTCTTTGGTACTGACAAAAGACCTCCTTGTTGTCCAAGACAGCTTCTGTATGACAGCAGTACTCCGAAGTGGTTAGAGAGTTTTTTTTTTAAAAGAGGCTGAACCGTTCTTTTCCTTTCCTGGTTTCTAACTACCCACCCACCCCCCTGCTACCCCGTACCTTCCCCCCCAGTTTGCCTCAATTATTTTAATTTTATTTTTTTTAAAAATTTTTGCGTTAGTTATTAATTGTAAAGTCTTAATACCCCCATACCCCCTTTCCCTTCACAGAACGAACCAAGACTGTACTCTATTCTTCGCCATTTGTTTGTCTCCCTCCCCCCCTCTTTTTTGTCATATTCTTGTTTGTTTGGTTAGAAAAGCGTTGTTATTTTTTTATAAAATCGACAAAAATAATTTAGAGGCGGAAAATCCAACCTTTTTTTTTTGCTGAATACCGGGTAAATTATTTCAATATTTATATTCTACTGAATAGAAGGTATAATAGGGTGCACTAAATGTACCCAAACTCCGCTGAATACCGGTAGGGCGAAAAAAAAAAGGGAGTTGACAGATGAATATGCCTCACGTTTGCATACAAATCTTCAAAGAAATTTTCGAGAAGAAAAACACATGTTTTTTTTTGAAAACTTGGTTGCATTAGTGTGCTCCACTATCCTAACCAGTTTTTTTTTTTAATTTCCTGAAGCATACACAGGGTGCTCACAAAGCTAGAACGGAGGAATGAAAAAAAAAAAAAAAAAGGAAGAAAAAAAAATTTATAAGATGAAACCTAAGCCTCTCTCGTGCTTAGTCATCTACAATAGTTATTGATGCAGGCACCTCTGACTGACCTACATACAATGCCAGCCATCCGGATGAAAGCACATAAAAAGAAAAGGCGCGAAAAATGTCAGGTATGGCCCGGGCAGTGGTCGCGCTAATTATGGGAAAAAATGGGGAAAAAATGGATTTCGGGTACGGAAAAACGTTCCTTGAAAAGGTTAGCTGGGGAGGCCCGGAAACCCCGTTTTGTGGCATTTCCGGGCCAATCCCGGCTTGTGGTGGGGTATATACGGAAAAATGGACAAAATTTTAGTGACTTAAATTTTCGCAAAATATGAACCCATACTCGTAAACAAGGGTCATTTTCAGGAAAATTCGGAAAATTCCGAGATTTGGAAGCAATTTTTCTCCTGAAAATCAGTGGGTTTTCAGCCCCAAAACATACCGCGATTGGAATTTCCGGAATCCGTCCGCGCTGTGGTGGGGTCACTTTGCCGAAATGGCCAATTTTTTGGTTTTGGTCAAAATCCATGTGGGTAAAGAGGGCCAATGTAAATCCCACAACCAGATTTTCTCTCCCTGATCCTGACGTCTTGCAACATGAAAATGCGCGAAAACACCGGCATTTGCATTTCCGGAATTCGTCCGTTCTGTGGTGGGGTCAATTTGCCGAAATGGACAAGTTCTTGGTTTTGGTCAAAACCCGTCAGTGTAAGGTAAAGGGGGCAAGTGTTTGCCTGTAGAAACTGGTAGGGAACAGGCAGCGCCGCAGGCGCACGGTACCCAACTTTTTTTTTTTTTTCCTTTTCTTTTTTCTCCTCTTTCTTTTGACTTTCCGAGCCAATTGCGTTCCACGGCGGGGTCACATGTATATGCAAGTCCACTATGTGGTGGTCTTACTCAACAATATTAGAACTTCTGGTTTCTTAATGAAATCCCCGTACTGCAAAAAAAAAACGTTCCTACCAAAACCCCCAAAAATCCCGGGATGAGGGATGGACTTTAGCGCGAGCTCTGGGCCCGGGAGTTTTTTTTTTTTTTTTTTTTTGAAAACTTGGTTGTATTAGTGTAGCCACCCTAGAGTGTGCTCCACTATTTTTTGTGTGTGTGTGTGAAGGGGAGGGGGGGGGGGGAGGGAGGGGAGAGCGACAAGCGAGGGGCGTCAGACAGTCTTTTTGTTTTCTTTGGAAAAAAAATTTGTATGGAATAGTGTAGGTACTTCCCTTCTGTGCACCCCCCCACCCTATCCCCCCCTCTCATCCCCTCTGCCATTCGGGCGAGGGGGAATAGCAAAGAAGCGAAGCGGTAAGCATCAGACACACCTTCCTTCCCATTTCCCCTTCAGTTATTCTACAAAAATCCAACACACCCAAAAAAAAAAAAAAAATGCATTTCAATGCAGGACTTTAGAAAGCCCACCCCAGGCCTTCTAACTATGTTATTACCCTCCCTTCCCATGTGTTGTTGTTTCAGAAGTTTTTCTGCATAACTGACCAGTTATCGGAGCCTTCAAGGGTGAAGGGCGATTCCTTCCATGACTTGAAGACTTCTGTTGCACCGTCTTTGTTGATTATTGTGAGTCTAGTGTTCATTCCCGAGGCTCCGTCACGTGCCTTGGCCATGGCCACAGCCTTGGTAAGGAATGTCTCACATTCGGCCTGTGTCATGCCCCTCTTGAAGGAGTCGTCCACCCATGCGTAGATGAAGGTCGACCCGGACCCGCCCAAGGCAATGTCAAGCTGCGAGGTCGCACCGTCAGGGAGGATGCTGTAGACCTGGCCCCCTCCCTCCACATCCCATCCGCCCACAATGAGTCCTGCAGACAGACGCCCACGGTTGCCAAACACAATCTGCTGGCAGAGACGCGCTGCGGAGCGCACCGGAACCGGGTGGCCAAGCTGGATCTCGAGGTTGCGCAAATACTTTTGGCAGACCTTAGATATTAAGCGGGTGTCTGCGGCGTTCCCACTGCGGAGGATCCAGACATGCTCTGTGAGGCGCGTGATCTTGGGTGCTGCGTAGTCTGCCACCAACGAGCCTCTCGAGGTCTGCGTATCAGAGGCAAGCACCACACCACCGTCAAACGTTGCGGCAAGGATGGTGGTCCCCATGGTCTCCTGCTCCTCCTGCTCTGCCGCCTGCGCCACTTGCACGTCATCAGGCCTGAACGTCTCTACCTTACTGTCGTGAGTAAGCCTTGCGTGTTCCGCCGCAAACATCTGCGCAATCTCGGACGACGCACCCATGTTGGGCATGAACGACATTACCTTAGGGGGGGAAAAGGAGGCCTATGAGCAATGCAACGATAATGGAATAGGGTAGAGGCAAAAGGCTTGGTGTAGAGGGCTCTGTAGGGGTGTGTGTTTGCTATCAGTTCTCAAGCAACGGAACTGCCTTGAGAGGTGACGTAACATGGTGTGGCTGAAGAAGAGGGGGGTGATACGCACTACACGACGGTAAAGTAAATGACTTGACTTTGTGGTTTTACTTGTGGTTTCACCGTAGGTTTACGACAGTGAAACCATAAGTCAGGTCATTTACATTCGTCGTGTAAGCGCACTTTTTGCACCTCTTCCCATTCAGCTATACCATAAACCCATCTGTTGTTTGTATAGAAATACTGCGGAAGACGTGAACAGAGAAGGTCTCTCAGAGGAGCCCAGATTAGTAAGTATCAGTCGTCCATTTCTCGAAGAGAGTGAATGAATGTGAATGAGGAAAGTTGTGGGATGAGAGCAATAAAAAGTTGATGGGCGAGGATGGGGGAGGGAAGTGGCAGTGGTGGTGGTGAACAAAGAAAAGTCAAAATATTTTTTTTTTTATAAAAATAAAACAAAAAAACCTTGAAATATGAGTGGGTCTCGCAGAAGGCACCCATATTTAAAGAGCGAACGACAAACATTACATATCACGTTGTGTGTACACAAAAAAAAGGTAGGCATCGTTTTGCCACGTCTCTGGTCTTGGCTTTTTTATTATTTTTTTTTGAAAAATTATTGGAATAGTATAGTTGCCACCTTGCAAACTCTATTTCCATCGTTGGGGTTTTCAGCATAGACAAAACACTCATCAAGGCACACAGGGCACAGGACACCCTGAGAACCTGACGAAACATTCGGTCCTTTTAAAGAAACGTTTTTTTGTTTGTTTTTTGTTGTTGAAAATTCGATACGCGTGTAATCACCACCTGTGTGATACCCACGAACGGCCATGTTTGAGATCTTGGCTGTAATAGTGGAGCAAACAAGGAGGTGCACGTGTATAACCATTTCTTTGTTTACATTTGCCCAATAATATTTCTTTTCTTTGTCAGAGATTTTTTCATTTTGAACACATTACCTTCTGATTGAAGACTCGGGTTGGGTTGGGATGGGATGGGGTGGACTGGTTATCCAAGGCATGCCTTGTTTGATCACAGCTCACCAGCAAGGAAGCGCTTGAGAAGCTCAAGCGACTGTGCGGGACGGGTGGCGGGCACCATGTGGCCAGCTCCGTGCACGGTGACGAAGGAGAGTCCGTCGAACTTGACGTGGTATCCTGCAACCTGCTTGTCAACGGTCCAGGGTGCCCATGGCTTCTGGATGCTGAGGCCCAGGTTCCAGATGAACTCCTGCGAGCCCATTGTGGCGCAGACGCTGTCGTCGTCACCCGAGTAGATGACAAGCTTGAGGTTGTGTCCCACAAGGAACTTCCAGTAGTCCATCATAGGCTCGTTGACGTCAGTCTGGTTGTAGTCGACACCACCGCAGTCGACCCACTGCGTGCCCACCTTGGCGTGGATCGCCTTCTGCACCTCAGGGTTGTTCAGGTATGTCACCTGCCAGTTTGCGTCACACGGCTCGTACGAGTCCGGGAAGTAGGCACCCAGCTTGCCTCCAGCCTTCTTCATTGCGCTCACAAGCGTGCGACGCTCGTTGCGGCCTGCAGCGTTGCTGGTGGCGCACACAGGGAAGTCGAGCGCGTACGCGTCGAGGCCAGAGGTGAGGTCCTCGAAGCTGTTCTCAAGGTTGTCGCAGGTGGTGCTGTCCTTGTCCTTGCAGCCGTTCGCGAGGTACTGGTCCCACTGCGGCTTCGGGAGGAGCGAGTGTCCTGCGAAGGTGGCGAACTCACCGTAGTTGCGGTAGGGCATGTAGGTGAGGGGGTTGCCGAGGAAGACTCCTGCGAAGTTTGTGACCTGCGCCTTCTCGACAAGCACCTTGGCGAGGGTGGGCATGTAGTGTCCTCCGTACGACTCGGAGGAGATGTAGAGCTCCTGGTTCTTGAAGGCGGGGAAGCGCTCAAGCAGGCCCACGATGAAGGCGTGGTTGTCGTTGGCTGCCTCGGCATCGCCAGACTTCTGGTTCTTGGGGAAGCTGAAGCCGACGCCTGCGGGCTGCTCAATGAACACCATGTTTGCAAGCTTGTTCCACGCATGCGCGTTTCTCGTAAGGCTGCCGTTGGCGTGCGGGCGGAAGGGTCCCTGCTCGGTCATGAATCCACCAAGCCCACTGCATCCCGGGCCTCCGTTGGTCCACACAATGACGGGGTCGGTGGAGGGGTTGCCCTCGGACTCGGCCATCCAGTAGAAGATCTGCTTTTCCCCACCGACAGGCACGTACCCGCCGAACATCTTGAAGGTCACGCCAGCCGGGATGCCGGGCAGGTTGTGGATCTCATCAGCAGTGGCGGCAGGGGTGTACTGGGCAGACACGGCGCCCACAAGGCAGAGTGCGACGAAGAGGCTTCTCATTGTAGAGGGTTTCTGGTGTGGGGGTGTGGGTGACGTAGTGTGGGTGCAGTGGGGTGGGGTTGCGACCAATGCTCAGGAAAGGGGGAAAAAAATGTATGTTTTGGAGGGGGGGAGTTGTTCAGTAGGGATGTATTTGTGCTGTATTTCTTATTCTCGTTGAGCTAAAAAGAGGTTATCTTTTTTTACCAAATGGCGGGGGGGGGAAGGTGGACCAGGGGTAATTTTTTGTGGCTTCTTACATGCCTATTTTGTTCTGGCAATTCTCTCGCACGAGGCCGGGTGGTGGGGGAGAGCATTATTTTCCCTCCCCTCCCGTTCGCTGTATTTTATTATGTTTCCGTTTCGCTCCCCTTCCCTCCCTCTCCTCCCTCCCCTCTCCCACCCCAACCCCACCCCCTCATTATTCCCTTCACCATTCACCCTTCAATCTAATCGCGCTTTGCTGTTGGGGGGTCGGTTTTTTGTGGTTGTTTTTGTGCGGTTGTGGCTGTGTCAGCGGACTTGCGTTTTGCTTGGATAAGGTCGAGCAGGTCTACGCATCCGGGGAAGGATGCTTCGAGCTCCTGCTTGACAGCCGCCTCCTCATTTCCTGAGAGCACAATGAGCAGCGCACCTAGCGCAGGCACTGTCAGATTGAACGCCCCCATGACGTTGCTGATGTACCCCACATCAGTCTCAAGCTGCAGCACACCCTGCGGTGTCAGCTGCGGAATGCGTGTCACCTGCTCAAGAAACAGATCCGACGTCCGCTTCATGATCAACACAATCCACGTCGAGTTGTCCTCATTCTCCAGCCCCGTAGAAGCCTGGCTCAGCGCCTCAGGCAAACCCAACAAATAGTCGCCAATGATAGGCAGGCTGTCCATAGGCGAGGCATAGCCGTAAGAGTTCTTGCTCTTCTCGCAGTAGAGCTGTAGAGCATGCAGGTTTGCTAGGCGTGCGGCAACGGGTGAGAACAGGAGGTCAAAGACAATAGCCTCAACGGTTTTCTCGAGCTTCTGTGTCGTGCGTGTCGCAGCAGCGAAGATGCTCGCGCCACCCTCGCCGGCAGTGTCGGCAGAGGTGTGTGCGTTCTCGACGAACTTCTTCAGGTTTGCGGTGCTCTCGTCGCGCTTCATCCCAGCCACGTGGTCGTGCAGCCATGTGTTGAACAGCCCGATCTTGATGCCCACACCCTGCGCAGCGTGGTGCAGCTGCAGCGTCAGCTTCAGCTTAACGTTGTCCTGGTCCGTCACAGGTGCGACAGGAGACTCAGAGCGTTCCTTCTCGCCTTTGTCGTCCTCGTTGAGGCCAAGCCCCACACGCAGGCGCAGGACAACGTCCAGGATCTTGGATGAGAAGTGGCCAAGAACAACGTTCAACGTCGCAAAGAGCTCTAACGTCTTCGCCTGCGTGCTTGTCTCCCCAGAGGTGAACGCAATGCAGCGCTCGACAGCAAGCTGGCACTCATGCAGCAGCGTCGACGTGCCCTCGGTGATCTCGAGCACCATGGTGGGGTTGATTTTGATGTTCTTCTGCTGGTTGGCGAGGTCGCGCACGAAGCGCATGCCGTCGACAAGAGTCTTGAGGCGCGTCTCCTCGAGGGAGGGGTACACGGACTGCTGGTGGCGGAAGGGGCCTGAGGCGGCAAGCTTGAGCATCTCAATCTGCGCCTCTCTGCCTGCTTGGGCTTCGGCATCGCTTGCTGGGGGGAAGTGCGCCTCGATGACGCTCTTCAGGAGGGCGGCAGAGTTGCGGTGGCACTCCACAAGCACGGGCAGGTCTGCCTTGCTGAGGTAGCGCACCTGAGAGTGTGCTGTATCACGCTGCACTGCTGTGTAGTACTCGAGGGTCACCTGCGACGCATCGTCTCCGAACACATCTGTGTAATAGCGCTTCGACGCAGCAAGCGTGTTCTCAAGACGCTGGTTGAAGCCCTGCATGAACTGCAGCAGGTCGTCTCCCCACGCCTCGCCGTCCAGAGGGTGTGCTGCCTCAAAGTCCTTCCACTCCTTTGCTACACTCTGCACAGCACGTTTCGTGTACTGCACAAGAATCTCGTTCAAGCGTCCAATCTTCTTCAGCGTCGCAAGGTGCTCCTTCGCCTTGTCCTTGTCGCGGTTGATCAGCGCATCAACACACTCAGCCTCCACCATCTCCTGCAGCTTCTCCTCGTAGCTCGCCACGCTGCTAGCAAGTTGGTCGTGCTGGCCAAAGCCGCGCACCGCTTCCAACGCCTGCTGCATTTTGTTCTGTAAAAGAAGAAGAAGAATGATGATTAAACCCGCTAATACGATCTTATCCATGAGCGACCTCAACAAGATACACAATGAGAAAAATATGCCCCAAATACATCAACTGTCAAACAATAAATGGGGGACAATGAATAAGTGAACATGCAGACTTCCTTACACCGACACATATAAGCCATGGAGTAGGAGTTGTGCAGTATCAGCTTTGTAGGTAGCCCTTAAGTGTGCACTGTGGCCCTACGCGGGGCATGTGGGGCGTGTGGGGTATGTGTATTGTGCATACAATCTCGGATGCAATGTTTGCTGTGTTCCCCTCAGCGAAGGACTTGTCGAGTGCGTGCATGTTCTCACGGAGGTACACCGTTTGGGAGAGGGTGTCTTGACACCTGCAATGGTTGTGTGGATTGTTTCGGGTGTTCTCTTGTTTGTTTTAGTTGTCGTTGATGGTCCATCTTGCAAAGCTTGTAAAAAGAGTGATGTTGAAAGTGCAAACACCCTGGTTGCAAGTATAGTTCCAAATTCAATTAAAAAGAAAAGGAGAAAAGAAAGATGAATGCACACATCAAAAATGACAACATTTCACTCTGTAAGGAAGACCCGTTTTACATACGAGTCAAGCTTCTCCTTCTTCTGATGCAGCTTTGCAATCGACTGTGTCGCACTCTCGGCCTCTTGCTGTCGCTGGATGACGTCTTCTGTGAGGATGTTCGACAGTGCACCTGAAAGCTGGTTCACCTCGCGGCTCATCCGATCCAGGTCAACGAGACACCTGTAGAGTGATGGGTGGGTAGAGTGGGGTAGTGGGTGCGACGCACAGAAGAAGATGCTGTGTTTAGTGTTTGCTCTGACGCCTTCAGTCGCGTCCCGTCTTAGGGAGAAGGTGGGAAAAAGCAGGGCGTTCGCCCCGGGGCGAAAAATATTTTTTTTCGTTAAAAAAATCTTTTCCTGAAAAAATGACATTTTATTTCGCCCCAGGGCTTCGCCCCACCGGGGCGAAACCCTGTATAAATAAATAAATAAAAAAAAAAAAGGGGGAAAAAAAAAAAAAAAAAGAGAGAGAGATTTCTCCCCACCACCCTGTAGACCCCCCCGGAGGGGGGGTCGCAGAGGGGTGTCCACTGTACTCAAAATCATCCGCAAACCCGCCTGCCGTGAGAGGAAGTTTCCCCAGCACTCCCGCTCCTCAATCCTGCAGTCTGCTGAAGGTGCCCCGTACCCCCTGTTATAGAAGGTGTCACTGCTCGTGTCAACTCTATCTTCAACGGCAGAGAGACGTTTTAGTTTATTGAAAATAATCAAACTAAGGATGAAGTCTCATATGACAGATGCCTCTCTCTTGTGCATCTGTTTGATTAAACAGCACAAAGAGACCCTCAGTGAGGGGGGGATTGATGAAATTCTCCATCGTTTTGCTGGTTTTAGTATCAGGAAAGTTCAGCTGTAATAGCACTTGTGCTGGGGAAGGGATCACGCGCAAATCGCAATTTTTTTTGACCACTCAGTACCAGGGATTCACCCCCCACGAACTAGCTTCTCTCCGGCGGGAAAATTTTTTTTGACCTATTTTAAGCACTAGTAAAAAAGCAAAAATTTCGGATTTTTTGGCATTTCGCCACGATCAGGAAAAAACGATGGCGATAGCGAACGCCCTGGGAAAAAGATAAAAATAGAAAACGACTTCAGGATATGACAGTTAAATGAAATAAAGAAAACACTTTTTCGTTTATCGCGACCGTATTTATCCGAACCATGCCAGTATGAATCCCAACTTCAGTATCGCGGTACCGGCCTTCTCACTGCTCTGTGAAGTAGTTGTGGGAGGATAGGTGGAACCTGAGTGTTCGGACGAAAAGCTCCCTCCTTCAGCAATGAACGCTCGAAATTGTCCAGGATGTGGGTGAGCATGAGGGCAATCTCGTGACGGGTGGCCCATCCTCAGATTCGCAGTTCCCGTTAGAAGAGACATTGACGTGGACGCGCTCTCCGTTAGTGACAACGACTTTCTCAAGCTGTATGAAAACGTCGCGCTGAATGTGTTGCTCTGACTCAATGTATGTGACTGCGTCTGTGACCCTGTTGGCAAGCTCAACGATATTGACGCACTTTTACTCAACGACCCCGTCAGCGACTCACTATTGGATGCATTTTGCGACTCTGACAATGACGCACTCCTCGAAGCTATTGCACTCGCAGTGCCTGTTGGAAAAGACATCGACATGGACGCGCTTCTTCGAAAGTGACTGGATCGTTGAAGGTGAAAGCGAAACCGACGCCGTACCAGTAGCGACAGTGAATCACTCGCAGAATGTGTCAACGACTTGCTCATGCTGTTCGAATGCATCACCCTCAGTGTCTTGGAAGCAACCAACGTATAGGGCAGGCTCTGGGTGACTGTTGCCGTACTCAGCAGGGCGGAAGATTCGGACAGGTCCTTCCACTCCAGCAGCTGCGTCAGCCACCGAAACCACCGCTGTCGTACACAGGAGAAACCCCGACAGTTTTCCTATTAAAACCTGAGAACTCCACAAGGCGCGGGTGACAGACTCCACTGAATCGGTTGTGTCCTTCGCTAGAGCGCCCGCTAGTCTCGCCCTGGGCCCCAGCACAAGACCTTCCATCTCGTCCACGCTCAGTGCTATTGCCTGGTTTCGGTCGTCTCAGGGCCAGCGTGGTGACGGAATGTGCGTGGGGAGCAGGGAGGGTTGGGTTTAAAGTGTGGTGAGGTGTGAGGGTGGGGACAGCAAAGGGTAAGCGGGAGGAAGACGTATATGAGAGGGAGGACAATTTTTATTTGAATGTGGAAGATCTAAACGCCGCTGTGCGTCCGTCATTGCCGACGACCTGTCCAGCGGATCTTCCTTCCTCCGTCCGACTTGGTGTCCGCGGCCTTCTTGGCGACTTTGTCTCCCTCCTTCTTGTGGTTGCCCCCTTCTTCTTCTCTGAGGCTTTTGCAGATGCAATCTCCGGTTCCTGCACCTGTGTAACAGGCAGTACTTGGGAAGCTAGACTCCCATCCAGCATGCGAGCGATGACATCCACTCTGGGGTGACCTCTGGCGGTGGTGATGTCACGGGAGTGACCTGATCATTGACGGGCCTTCGGATTTGTAGCCGTCCATCGCCTCGGGTGAGTTCCCCGCCTCTGCCTATTTCCCAGGCTACTACCCCCCCGGTGAGACTGCAGCGTGCGGTCTGCCCAACGGGTTAACATGCTTAGCGCGAGCCCTTCCTTCACCTTCAGCGGATGGACCGCGTCAGGAAGTACTGTTCTCTCCGGTTCCTGCACCTGTGCGACAGGCAGTACTTGGGACGCTATTCTCTCATCCAGCATGCGAGCGATGACATCCATCAACTCTGGGGTGAACTCTGGCAGTGGTGGTGTCACGGGAGTGGCCTGATCATTGACCACGGGGACCTTCGGAGTCGTCGTCGGAACCCTTTCCCGCCCTGGCAGTTTGTCCCGGCGTCCCACTCAATGGATCTGCGCGTTGCAGCTCCTTTCCAGCCGAGTTAGCATGCGAGGGCATGGGTGTTTCCTTCACCGTCCACGGAGGATCCGTGTTCAGAAGTACTTTACCTCCGTTTCCTGCACCTGCGAGGCAGGCAGTAATCCGGATGCCAGGCATGTGAGTAATCAGGTTGATCAACTCAAGGGAGGCCTCCTGCTTCGGTCACAGTTTGTCCCGGCGTCCCACTCGGTGGATCTGCGCGTTGCAGCTCCTTTCCAGCCGAGTTAGCATGCAAGGGCATGGGTGTTTCCTTCACCGTCCACGGAGGATCCGTGTTCAGAAGTACTTTACCTCCGTTTCCTGCACCTGCGAGGCAGACAGTACTCCGGATGCCAGGCATGTGAGTAATCAGGTTGATCAACTCAAGGGAGGCCTGCTGCTTCGGTCAACGGGGCCAACGCTGACCACAGCGGCTTCTTTTGCGCGTTGTTCGAGTGTCTTTCCATAGTTTGTGTAAATGATAAGAAAGGCCGAAAACACTCAAAGTGCAGAAAAACAAAAAGACAAGAAAACACTTTTTCGTTTATCGCACCGCAAAAGGATTGTGTTTTTCACTGATGAATGTGAGTGATGTTAGTGGAAAAACAATACGCTAAAGCGGGCACGCACCATCCGTCGTTTTCCATTTCTATTCGTCAATGCTTGATAACACAAAAAAAAAAAAAAGGCTCAAAAGAGAAGACCATACATAGGGAGCTTCGCCAGCGACTGGATAATGTGATCCTCAAAGCAAGTGTTCACCTCGTTCCCAAGCACCTGCAGCCGCAGGGCGAGGGAGTTCACGTTGTTCTCAAGCGCCTCTGGCTTCACGTTGGCCAACTCCCGGTTGATCCAGTCCTGCGGCTTGAAGTTGTCACGCTGAAACTCCTGCATATTCATCGTGCTCATTGTGTAAGGGTGGGGTTCTGTGAACCACCTTGTCCCTGGGTGTGTGTGTGTTTGTTTGTTTGTTTTGTTTGGGTTTGTGAAGTAAACAACGCATAACAGAAGGGACGGGGTGGATGGGCACTTCACCTTCGATGAACATGCATAAACATGCATCACTACGCTGACCTGACATCACCACGACCATCACGACCACTACCTGCAGACACCTCCTCAGACAACAGAAGGCGTCTCTCGCCACCACTCTCCAACGTCGCCTGCACAGACGCCAGCACGCGGACCCCCTTCTCCACAGACTGTTGCAAACGGAATATCCGCACCCCATTCCCGCGCACCTGCGAGACAAGGTGCGCTGGTGTGTCCGGGTACACCAGCACTGCCCCCTTCCACACAACGTTTGGGAACAGAGGGAAGGTCAGCTCCGTTATGCGGGACACCTTTGCCTTGCGTGCGACGTCATCCACATCCACGACAAAGCGCGACTGCACGGAGGCAGCCCTGATGACGGCCGGGCTGCTGAGTGTGCGGAGCGCGTCTTTTGTGTAGTGCTGCCTGAAGGCAAGCAGCTTCGCTGGGTCCATGGGGGGCACCGTGCACAGACCATCTGCCTTGCGCAGCATGCTTTGCGTTTGAACCACATCCTTCCCCACACCACTACCATGCAACCCCACAAGCAGCAATGACACAAAGTACATATCCCGTGGCAGAACCCACGGAGACCCCTCAACACACTTCCCCACGCGCACCGCCATCCGCCGCAACAGCTCACCTTCATCAGGCACGACCACATGCAACACCAACAACAGACGCGCCAATGCATCCATCGGCAAGACATGCACCAATGCATCATCACCACCATCCTCAAGAAAGCGGCACAGTGCACACAACTTGCCCACCATGCCTGCATCCCCTTCCAAAGCACGCTCCACAGCAGCACGGAGGTACTCCTTTGCGCCCACCCCACCTGGGGTCAGGGTGTTGACCAGAAGAGAGGCTGCGTCGTTGCCTTCAGAGTGTTCGTAGAGGTTGCGGAGGATCGACGCAACGGTGGGGACTGCGGTGCCGTGGCGGAGTGCGCAGCGCTGCAATGCTTCCAGCAGGATACCACCTTCAGCACTGTCGAGAAGCGTGCCTGGTCCGTGCAGGGCGTCAGCTGCGATGAGACACTTTGCACCTATACCCTCCTCTGCAGGGTTCAGCGCCGTCAGCATCGCGGTGAACGCTGCCAGCAGCTCTGTCCGTGCCACTGCTGTCCACACCCCGCATGTGCCCGCAAGCTGTGCTGCCACGCATAGCTCCTCCCCAACGACAACATTGCACCCTGCGATGAAGCGCAAGGTGTCGTGCGCTTTGGTTGTGGCAGCTCTTTGGAAGAACAGTCTCCGCGAGGCCTGCATACTGTGTGCAAGCAACCCTGAGATAGTGAAGGGAAGGGTCAGGAATGAGAGGAATGAGGGAGACAAGGGGAGGGGGAAGGAGGAAGTAAGTGAATTTAAATGGCACGTAGATAGTGCCACCTCTACCAAAAGCTTCCCAGTGCACAGCTGTCGGCTATAGGACAATTGTGGTACTGCATCAGAGGGGTTTTTGTGTGAAGGGATTGAGACCTGCTTGGTATTGCATTACGGAGGAAGCGCAACCATCTGATGCAATGGTGGAAGTGATTCCATACGTTCTGAGCACATTGAAGTGCGAAAAGAAATAAAAGAAGAAGAAAACGAAGTTCTTTGTTTTATGTTTCCAGTGGTATTTAGTTTACTTTTGTGTTGACCAAAAAAATAAAAAATCCAAAACAAGGAGTGTTGTTGTGCGCACCATAAGATAAGACGTTGGCGCAAGAAAGATTTCTCGTCAGACGTCTTGAGTAGCGGTACAGGAGCGGGAAGCAGTTTCAGGTAAAAGAACCTCTGAAAGACTACCTTGCGATACAACTCCAAGTAAACACATAGGCACAAAAAAAGGGGGTTTGCATAAAAAACATGAACAAAAACAAGGTTAAAAAAGAACAGCGAAGATGAGCCAACATTAGGAGCGGTAATAGATTACACACATAGCCATAATGCCTTCTCGCGTCATGTTCGCTGCTTGGTGTCGCTTTAGCAACAGGCACAATGTGCTGCCTTGGTGGCAGCCCATTGACCTAGGAAAAGGGGGGCATACACATCAAATGCGACAAAAGACGCTTTTGAGAGTTAAAAAAAAATGAATGCAAAAAAGCCTGCAGGGGGGATGCAGGGTATCGAAGAAAGCTTGAAAGATGAATGCGCCACTTGTGCACACATCTGTAAAGAATAAGAAACGTTGAATGCGAATGGTGTACACACTTCAAAATAAGGTACGTTTGAAGACTAGCAAGGATTATGCAACTGTGCTCCCAGCAGTGTCCCCTCAACGTCTGTTGCCGCCTCTACATCTACAGGGAAGGGACGTTGACGCACGCCTGCTCCGTGCAGCGAAGAAGTCCACCCTCAAGGCAGCCACAGGAGTTGCAGGCGTTGGAGCACTCGTCCTTTCCGCCCCATCCGACAGGGACAACAGTGCCGCACTTCAGAGTGCAGGTCTCAGGCTCAGGCTTCGGGCATGGAAGTTTAGGGCACGCAATGAGAGTGCAGCGGAGGAGACCGTTCTCAAGGCAGCCACAGGTGTTGCAGGCGTTGTCACCCTCGTCGTTTCCACCCCATCCGACAGGGACAACAGTGCCACATCCAAGGGTGCAGGTGGTGGGCTCCGGCTTCGGGCACTCCTTGCTGTCAATGCATCCGATCTTGGTGCATCCGAGAGCGCCGTCAGTGCAAGTGCAGGTGTTGCAGTCGTTGGTGCCCTCGTCCTTTCCAGTCCATCCGTCAGCAACAACAGTTCCGCACTGAAGCTCACAGGACTTCTTTGCCGGGCACGGTGCGTCCAGGCACGCAATCTCTGTGCAGCGAAGAAGTCCACCCTCAAGGCAGCCACAGGAGTTGCAGGCGTTGGAGCCCTCGTCCTTTCCGCCCCATCCGACAGGGACAACAGTGCCGCACTTCAGAGTGCAGGTCTCAGGCTCAGGCTTCGGGCATGGAAGCTTAGGGCACGCAATGAGAGTGCAGCGGAGGAGACCGTTCTCAAGGCAGCCACAGGTGTTGCAGGCGTTGTCACCCTCGTCGTGTCCACCCCATCCGACAGGGACGACAGTGCCACATCCAAGGGTGCAGGTGGTGGGCTCCGGCTTC
The DNA here is from genome assembly GCA_964035575.1 of Rhynchopus sp. YZ270_cl-10. Taxonomy (NCBI): domain Eukaryota; phylum Euglenozoa; class Diplonemea; order Diplonemida; family Diplonemidae; genus Rhynchopus; species Rhynchopus sp. YZ270_cl-10. The sequence continues at coordinate 224,154 of OZ037894.1, read as the reverse complement.
GGGCACTCCTTGCTGTCAATGCATCCGATCTTGGTGCATCCGAGAGCGCCGTCAGTGCAAGTGCAGGTGTTGCAGTCGTTGGTGCCCTCGTCCTTTCCAGTCCATCCGTCAGCAACAACAGTTCCACACTGAAGCTCACAGGACTTCTTCGGCGGGCATGGTGCGTCCAGGCACGCAATCTGTGTGCAGATGAGGCTTCCACTGTCAGTGCAGCCACATGTGTTGCAGGCGTTGGAGCCCTCGTCGTTTCCACCCCAGCCAGCAGGGACAACGGTGCCGCACTTCAGAGTGCAGGTTTTGGGCTCAGGCTTCGGGCACGGAAGGGCAGGGCATGCAATCATAGTGCAGCGAAGGAGTCCACCCTCAAGGCAGCCACAGGTGTTGCAGGCGTTGGAACCCTCGTCGTGATTATACATCCTTCAGCAGCAGTGCCATGCGATGAGAAAGGGAGAGTGTTTGTTTTGTTTTGTTTTGTTTTGTTGTTTTGTTTGAGAATTTCCCTTGGGTTGGGATAGCCGCGTAGGGTGAAGCGGGAGGGGTATTAAGAGAAAAAATGAAAACGATACAAAAGAGAAAAAGAGTAGTTTGAAACGTGCTAAAACACAGCTCGGTCGTGCTCATGCAAAGGGTGGGGGAGGGACATGAGTGATCCGTACCGTAAGAGAACGGAGGCGGTTCACAACTGCTCGCCACGCCACGCAACCCTCTTCAATACCCCCAGCCTAAACGGCCTGCTATGTTTGCACGATAGTTACCGTGGAAAAAAATAACGTTTATAAGATGAACCTAAGCCTCTCTCTCTCTCGGGCTTAGTCACCTTAAGAAAAGGTTGGTAAATTTATAGACAATCCTAAGTCTTTCGTACTTGATCCAAAGGGGAAGGGGTTCAAGAAAGGGAAAATGAAGAACGGTACCACGGTGCACCGATGCAAAGATGAGGCTTTCAAATGTCCTCCCCAATGCATCACTTCTGTGGTTGCTCATATCCACATAATATGTGTGAGGTTTGGATAGCCACCACTACACATGAACAGTCTTAGTGTTGTCATTGTGTTGTCTTTGTTTCTTCTCACCTTTTTTTGTGGTGGAAAAAAAAGAAAAGGCCAACTGTATGAAACTACGCTGAGTCAACCCTATAAAGATTGAGATCAAAATTGTGCCCAAAAACAATACAAAGTTGTGTCTCAAAGTTCGTGTTGCATTGAAGCATCCACACAGGGCGGTATACTAATATTTTTAACACCCCCCTTTCCCTTTCCCTCACCCCAATATGTTCGGAAACATCCAAAGAGGACAGTACGTTGTCCCTCTTCATCCCCTTCACCCCTTCCTCATCTCACCCAATTCATACGAACTGATGTGCTCCTTAAAGAGGTTGCCCAGATAGAGCGTGCTGTGCACCTGGCGGATCGAGAAGACACCTGCCACCTTTTCCCCCTTTGGGTCGCCTAGCGAACGCAGCACCTTACCCTCTGGGGAGATCTCGACAACCAGACCTTGTCTTCGAGCAAGGAGGTGGAGAAACTTTGTGAAGTACGACAGGAACATACGGACACGTGGATAGGGCAACGCAAAGACGTACGGCGAGACAGGGGCAATGATGGACACCCACAGATTCCCACCCACACCACGGGACAGACCATGTGGAAACCCAGGCAGCTTCTCCAACACCACCTCCACGACACCTGTCTCAAGACTACGTCGCATGAGGCGGAACATCCCCGAGACTGCGTAGTAAATGTAACGGCAGTCCTCGGACAATGCTACCCCGGTGACAAACCACGCCCCTTCCACCACAAGCTGCACCTCATGTGTGAACGGATCGTATGAGAAGATCCGTCCGCTTGCATCACCACGCAGTGTGTTCAACGAAAAGGCTTTCATGATGTCTTGCAACCCATCGGCACCTTGCGGAACTGGCTGTAAGGTTGCAGAGGAGAAATACACCTTCCCCGTTGAAGGGCATACATCCAAATCGTGGACGTGGGTGATAGGTGATCCATCGGGTGCTTGGTTTGCAAGAATCTTCATTGGTGCGACACCTCTGTTGACACTGACGCCGTCTGCGCCGAGGAGCGCGGAGACGTCCACTTCGACCAACCCTTTGAGGCTGTCGGCAACAAGGAGACGGCTGTCCTTTGTCACAACAAAGTTGAGGGGTCTCCCTGGGCCGATATAGGAGAGGTTGGTGTGGAGACGTGCACCAGTGGAGGAGGAGGGGTGGGGTGGTGCGAAGAAGGTGGTGTGGGTGTCCGGGAGGGTGGCGATGTGGAGATACCCTGCACGGTCGAGGAGGAAGAGGAAACGGCCGTCGTGGGACACATCAACGCCAGAGCTGATGTTGAAATGCGACGTCGCAGCCTTCAGCGCGCTGTTTAAAACGATCGGGGAGTGTTCAAAGTCTGGTGGAAACGACGACATCTTCCCCAACACCTCATCCTCAATGTCCAACATCATCAGCCCCTCATACGGATGCGGCATTGTCAGCGCAGAAAACAAAAAGAACACCGCCGCAGCCAACACAGGCAACATCGCATGCTGGCATGACAGCCCCATATCCTCTAACATTCTGCAAACCTCCCCCCTCCACTGTTCCCTTTTTGTGTGAATAGAAAAGAATCGAATAATAGGACAACAAAGTTGACAGTGCAAACGCCTCAAAAAAAAGTAGAGTTGAAATACAAAGCCCTCTCGTTGACAGTGTATCTTAGTACAATGACCGGCTATACCGGTACCCAACCATGCAGTCCTACATCCATTTCGTGGTTTACATCTGATATCTTTGTTCGTACCATTAGGCAGAGTTAGTCGGACACAAAAAATGGGTGTACAAGAGAGGTTCATAAAGGAAAAACCCCTGGGTGGAGAAGCACCATAGGGGAAAGAGAGAGGTGGAAGTGGAGGTGTTACGTTGCGGCAAATGGCCAGACGGGGAGGGAGAGGGGAGAGACGCAAAATATGCAGAGGGAAAAAAATGAAAGTGCGAACGCCTCCACGGACGCAGGCGCCAAAAGGGGGGTGTAAATACCCTCCCCCAGCGATACCCCCCCCCCCCCCATTCCCTCAGGCCTATTCCCTAAGGCATGCTTGCCACGTCTTTCTTTACTCCTCGAGGTCCACAAAGCTGACGAAGTTGCCCACCAGGTTGCCCAGGTAGAGACGGTTGCCTACCTGCGTGGAGGAGGAGACACTCGAGACACGTTCCCCTTTAGGGTCGCCAAGGGAGCGCAGCACGGTGCCTTCTTGGGTCATCTCGAAGACGATTGCTTGGGGTTTGACCAGGTAGGTGGCGAACCTAACGGCGAATGACAAAAGAAGACGTGCGCTAGGGTAGCGCATCAGGAGCGATACGGGGGACACTGGCGCGACGAGGGACACCCAGAAGGTTCCTTTAACTGTTCGCGAGATGCCATCTGGGTAGCCAGGGAGTCTGTCGATCACTGTCTCAACCACACCAGTCACCAGGCAATACCGCCGTACACGGAAGGCGCTCGTCTCCACAAAGTACACCCACTTCTCGTCCTCGGAGAGGGCAACGCCGTTAGCGTACCACACCTTGTCTACGAGGAGCGTTACCTTCCGCGTTGCAGGGTCATATGAAAAGACACGCCCCGTCGCATCCCCACGCAGTGCGTTGAGCAGGTACGACCGCAGTGTGTCGTAGTACCCTTCTGCGTTCAGAGAGACACCACGCTCTGTGGAGCTAGAGAAGTAGACCACCCCTGAGGACGCCACATCGAGGTCGTTTGCGTAGTTGATTGGGCTCCCATCTGGCGCCTGGTTCGCAAGCACCGAGATCGGAGCTTTGTGCACATTCCGCACATCGGAACGGACTGCAGAGTAGGAAACAAAGTCGGACAGATCCACTTCAACCAGACCCTTCACGCTGTCACACACTATCAGAGTGTTATGTGCCGTTGCGTGGAAACCAAGCGGCCGGCCAGGGCCGATGTAGGTAACGTTAGTGTGCAGGGTGGGGGGTGTCGACCCGAGGTAGGATGCATCTGGGAGCTCGGCAATGTGAAGGTAACCATAGCGGTCGAGAAGGAAGAGGAGACGCCCGTCGCGAGACACGCTGACGCCTTCGGGGCCGTAGAGCATTCCCTCAAAGAGACGTGTCGCGCGGGTCAGCTTGTCGTTCAGCTTCACGTCATGTGTTTCAAAGTTCACCGGAAACGGTGTCGCCACCTCCACATACTCCTCTGCAATCTCCAACGCCCGCAGCCCCTCGTAAGGATGCGGCATCGTAAACGTATTAGAAATGAACAACCCCGCAAGCCCTAACAACACCGGAGGCAGTGCTAAGCATGGCAGTGTAAAAACCCCCATTATTTTTAATATTTTCCCAGACCCTGTAAAAGAGTGTTTTTTTCGAAGTAAAAAAAGAGAGGGCAAGTGGGTGGGTAGGCATAGAGAGGATGGAGTGAGGAAAAGACATTGAGAAGAAAAAAATCTTTTTTTTTGCGTACAAAGGAATGAGGGTGAAGGGGGGAGGGTAAAAAAAAGGGATACAAATGGTACATGCAATATGAATTTGCTTTTTTTTGCACAAGATGGCCGCAAAAGAAAAGTTGGGTGAAAAGCCCATTTTGTGTCAATTAAAAACAAAAGCTCTAGATGGGTATTGTTTGTTGTAAATTATGAGAAGAGTGCGCGCATCTTTTGATGTGTGTATTGATCTGGTGCGGTTTGCGGTGCACCCCTGCGTGTAGGGGATATGCGTCCTGCTGCGTTGCGGGAGTGATACTCTGTCCGCACAGAGGTGCTGTGGACTTCACTGCCACCACTGGCACCTACCCGCCGTGGTAAGGCCCTCCTTGGAGGTGAGCTGGGCCGTTGCATCCCGGTGCCCCCCACAGTGACACTGTGCACATTGACCGTCCCCACTGCCCCACCCATACTGCGCACAGAGAGCCGTGTGCCATAGGATATGCCTGCATCCGCTGCAGTCGTGCTGTCGTGCAGCAGCGCGCCGTCCTTCTCTAAGGCAAACGACGTGCTCTCCGTGTACGGCTCAAGACTCTTCTTCAGCGAGCCCACAGAGAGCCGGTTCATGTCCCCCGAGAGGCTGATGTGGATGAGCTTGTCGCCGCACTGCACCTCCACAGTGTGGTCTTGTGGTGCCTGCGGTGTGAGCGACACCTCGCGTGGGATGTGCACAGCGGTCTGCGGAAGGGCTGCCGGGGGCAACGGGGTGTGCGAGGTGTGCTGTGAACGGTGCGGGGAGACGGACACTGTGGTTGTGGTTACAATCTGTTGCTGCTGTTGCTGTGGCTGTGGCTGTTGTTGTTGCGGTGGTGGCAGTGGCAGTGGTAGTGGTGGTGGTGTCTGCGAGATATTGTGATACGCGCTCAGGTCGCGCAGCGGCAGGGCATATTGTGGGGATGCAGGAAGGGGCTGGTGGCCCTGCCCCTCGTACACAGGCAGCCCTGGTGAGGGGGGTTCCAGGACAGGGGTGAGCTCACGTAGTGGTGTTGCAGGGGAACGTGGCTGTGGTACACTAGCGCCCCGTACGGCGACACGCTCGGCCTCGACCCAGCAGGCGTTCCACAGGCAGTCGGACCCAGCAAACTCAACGTCCCCCTCCGCCAACGCATCGATGAAGCTCCCCATGCGCACCTCCCTGCTCTCAATCATCGCACGCCCCCGCCCCTCCAGCTGATATATGATATCATTCTCCGGCGCCTCAATCGTGAAGCCCACCGACAACCCCGGAGGCCCCTCCGTTTCTCGGGCAATGTGTGTAATGGTGATCGCCCTCAACGGGACTTCAAAGGACCGCGAGAGGTCGCGTTTGGCACACTCCTTAAAGACACCCCGCGTGCGGTTGTTGAGCTCCGTCTCGCCCGTACAAGGCACGACAACCTCGCCCCTGAGGTGGAGCGATCCTGCCACAGGCTCCACGTCGTATGCCTGCTCCGCACCCCAACGGTACTTCTCCGTCATGCCGGTCTTATCCCAGCGCACCGAGAGCCATCCCTCGCTGACGTCTGAGTCCACAATGATGCCCTCCCCACCTCCGTCCTGCGCACCCCACATCCAATGTGAGGGGTTGCGCCGCACTCTACTGTGTGCCTCGGGTTTCCAGGGGAGCGGTGGTGGCAGGCCACGTGGTTGCTGTGGTGTGTTGGTTGTTGGTGTGGTGCGGTGTCCCTGAACCACTGCTGTGTGACGCATACCTTGGTGGACGACGGCGGGGCGCTGCCGCGAGAGCTGTGTCTCTGTGTGTGTGTCGGTGTGGCGAAGTCTTGCATCGGATGCGGCCCGCCTGTGGGTGTATGCGGTGCACTGTCGCGTGGGGGTGAGTCGTGTCTGCGTGGGTTGTGGGAGCTGCGTCTGCTGGTGCGGCTTGCCTTGCTGCCGCCACCTCCACGTGGGTCCTGCAGGTGCAGCAACGCCTCGTCATCCTCGTCCAAACTGCGCTGCCGGGACAGCGGGTGCACAGGGATCTCCATCGACTTCGTTGGACTGAAACGTCCACTCTTCCGCCTACTCTCCACAGGCGACGGGGGGATGGCAGAAGGCGGCAACACCGACGGCAACACAGGCGAGCGCGGCACCTTCACGTCTATCACATGCGGCGGCTGGACGTTCTGGAACGTTGGTGTGCCGGACCGCGAGCTCCGTGCAGAGGCCTGTGTTGTTGTGTAGTGGCAAAAAGGAAAACATAAGGCGCGATACGCCCTCCCTCTAAACTGTCCAACATAACTGAAGGATGTGGCCACCTGGTTTCTCGTAGAACCCCCTCCCCACCCCTCCCTGAACTAAAATACGCAGTTACGAAGTCAAAAAATATACAAACCTCCATCATCGCTGACGCAGGCATGGAACGCGGTGGCTCCTTGCCTGGTGCGCTTCGAGGCTGAATGCCTGGCGAGTCGGCTAACATCTTGCCCACACACGGGCTACACCCACCCTCCTGCAGTGTTGTGTGAGGCTTGAAAAGAAGCGTAGGGAAGAGAAGAGTTGGGGGTAAGAAAATGCATGTGGTCTTTTTTTTTGTTCCCCCTTTAGAGACAGAGAGGGGGGATTTTGAACATATTTTTTTTAGACTATCGTTTTTGCTCCTATTATTCTACTACATATTGTCCGCTGGCTGGAGGATGTTCTATGGGTCTAGTGCAGAAGCTGGCGGTGTGCCGTGTGTTTCTTGGGGGAGAACCGTGCGGCGCCTGTAGGGGGGACTGCCATGGGTGTGCCGAGGAAGGAGGGGGGTTCGCTGACGGTCACGTGTTGCTGCTGGCGCCTGCGTTGCTTCTTCGGTGTCGTTGTGAGCCTGCTGGTGGTCATGACTTCAGGTGCAGGTGTGGGGACGGCCGCACGCAGCCCAGAGGACAGCCTTGCCCTGTGCTGTCTGTTCTGGTAATCCATGCACCCCTGCACAGCCGCCGCGTACTGCCCTTCCGTGGACGGGCGGAACGACGCGTTCCAGTACCTGACTCCGTCTCGTGTCGTCGCCTCAAGCCTGGGGTACCTGGACGTGTGGTGTGGGTGCACTGTCGTGTGTGGTGGTGCTGTCGCAGCGAAGCGGTCTTCCAGGGCAGGGCGTGTGGCACCACGCAGTGCGGAGTTGTGTGGTGTGGCAGTGGCGGTGGTGGCAGTGGTGGCGGACATGCCCGCAACAGAGCTGTTCCGCTCGCGTAGGTATGGCGGCGCGCTCACTAGCGACTCAACCTCGCACGGGTCCGGAGTGTTCACAATCTCGACACTTGCATTGCCGACAGCAGAGAGACGCAGGCCCTGGAGGTGCGCGCCGATGTCTATGGGTATCACGACCTGCTGCTGCTCGTGGGGGCTCTGCCGTATCCTTCCTGGACCCATGCCGTGCGAGTGTTCCGAGGTTGCTGCATGGTGTCCGTTGGAGTGTTGTGGGGACGACATCTGGTCTGTGCGCATAGCAGCCGTGTGCGACGGCGCCAAAGGAGAGATGGACGTGCGCCGCTTGATCCATGCGTCTATCGCCTCAGTGCTGTTCGCACGCTCCTCCAGGTACTGTGTGTGCAGTGCGGGGCCTGCTTCACCACCATTGCTGCGGCCCTCTTCTTGGGCTTCGCTCTCAGACCGCTCCCCAGAGCGTGCCCGTACCTCAGTGTCCCGCAGCTCGTCCTCACTTCGTCCGTTGCTTTCGGCACGTTGCGACCGCTTCTCTGTCTTGCCGTGCTCACCCTTTTGCCACTCAGACTCAAGGTTCGGCCACTTGCTGGGCCCCACTGTGGACAGCTTCTTCTCGATCTGCTCTAGCCGTGTCTTATCCGAGGTGTTGATCTTCGCCACCTCCACTTGGTCCTTCCAGTCCCAGTACTCCAGGCGCACCTCCAGCAGCTCCTGCTCTGCGCCCTTCCACTTCGAACGTTCCGTGACGAGGTCCTGGTCTTTGGTGTGCACCTCACGCTGCAGGGTGGTGATCTTGTCTGCGAGCTGCTGCATCTTGCTGCGCATGAGGTCCTCATCAGTTCTGTGTATGCGCTGCTTCAGGGAGAGGCTGGCTTTGAGGCTGCGCTCTCTGCGCATGGCTCCTTCCTTTTCGACACGAGCAGAGTCGGCGTCACGCTCGAGAAGGGCACGCTCACGATGCCACTCTGCTGGGGTAGCGCTGTCACGTCCTCTGTTGCGGCGGATGGCGTCCGTCAGCTTTGAGGGTGACGCTGGGTTTGAGGTGCCTTCATGGGCTGGCTTCGATGCGTCCATGCTGCCGTCCACACACACCGCCTCCCCTGCCACCTCGGCCACGTCGTCTTCTCCTTCGCTCTCCACCTCTATAGTTTCCCCTGACGCAGCAACCATCTCATCATCAGCATCGTGGATGTCATACGGCGCCATCAACCATGTCTCATCCTGGGACTCTTCCGCCATGGCATCACACTGCGGGGAATAAGTGATGAGTGAGGAAGGGGGTGGAGAAGAGGGGAGAAGTAACTTAGAAAAACCCCAAACTGCGCGAATCCAAAAACCACCCAGAAGTACTACCAAGAAAAACTAACAGTATTAATCAAATCTTTTGAATGGGTTTTTTATGAAGTTCAGGGGTGAGAGATGAAACCCTAAAAAAATGCACCCATTGTTCACGATTGTATTTTTGGTAACAAAAATACAATCGTGAAGAGGAGGGGAGAGGGGAGAACTATCTGTACCCATTTTTTCCCACCTCATCCCCAAGAGAATGAGATATAGGCCCACCTTACAATTATTAGAGTATTCCATTCGTTTTATTGGCGCTGAAGCAACTTCTGGAAGTCACTTTTTGTGATGTGGTCGCTAGAGAAGACACCTTGCACCATTGCTTCGATTTGGTCGGGAGGGTATTCAACTTGCTCTAGACCTTTTTGAAGGAGCTCTGTGTTGATTGCTTGAAGGCTTTTTAGGGTGAGAATGCCTGGCTTGTCTTTGTCGAGGGAGCTGAAGAGGGTGTCGACAGCAGGTTGCGTGCTGCCATCTGCACGCAGCTTGAGGAGGATCTGCTTGAACTCACGCATCTGCAGACGGCCGTCTTCGGTGAGGTCCTCTGCGTACTCAGGCAGCACATCCTTACGCAGCTGCTCCTGACTCACCTCCACACCAAGCATACGCAGGGCCACGGTTACATCCTGCAGATCGATGCTGGTCTTCCTGTTCACACTGAAGATCTCAAAGATCTCAGCAATGCTCGTGTCAAGCTTATCTCGGATATCCTCCTTTCGTGTAAACAGTGTTGACGCTGCTATGGTCTCTTCTTTGAGAGATCGGGCACGTGCCATCTAATGAGGAGGGAAGGGGGAAAGGGAGGGAAGGTTTATCAGATGAACAAAAGCCTCGTGCGGCGATATTTCAGGCGGGAAGGAGAAACACCCCAACCGTCTGGTAGTGGAAAGGGGGTAATAGAGTGGTAGGTAAAAATGGTTGGTTCTCTGTGTATTGTTTTGGCTTTTGTTTTGTTTTGCCGAAAAAAAGCGTAAAAGTGTAAAGGAGGTATGTTTTGATGTGTTTCTGGTGGTGAAGATTGGATATTTGAGTCACTGAAGTGTGCGGTAGAGGTGGTAAGATGGGTGTAAGGGAATGAAGAGCGAAGGAGACTAAAGGGAAGGGGGGGAGGGAGAGCGATGAATTGTATTTCGCGCGATGTTGCGTTCTTTTTGTGGTTTTGTTTTGTTTTGTTTTGTTTTTGAAAAATTTGGTTTGTATCAGTGTAAGCACTCGAGGGGGGCTGGGGTGCTTTTTGCTATGTTTTTTTTATTTTATTTTGTTTGTTTGTTTGTTTATTTGTTTGTTTGTTTGCAGCCTTTCCGAACGTCACACCTGATTCTGAAAATAGATGCAATTTCCACCCAAAAACACACCCTAGGAAAGGCTGCTTGTCGTTTTGTCTGTTTTCTTGCTTTTTTTTTACTTGAATCACTTCTTTTTTTTAAAATTATTTTTGCTGGTGTGCCCTTCCACAAAAATATAGATACAAAAATAATTTGACAATACAAAGCCCACAGACAGTGTACCTGAAACAACATTGACATTTTAAAAAAAAATAATGTCAGACAAACCTAAATTTAAGCCTCGCAGTGCTTTAGGTCCAGAGGGTGGTGGGGCGGAAATACTCAACAACAAAGTAAAAAGGGTGAAGAAGTTGAAAAATGGGTTTAAAAATGCGGACAAATTCAAAAAAAAGGGGGGATATACACACACACAACAAGAGAAAAATTGAAATATGCATAGGCATCTCCTGCTCACATCCTTTCATAAAAAGAAGGGAATGGTGCAGAACACCCCCTACAACCAATACATAGCAAAACACAATAAAAAATAAAATAAAAGGGTGAAGTGCAAAGCACCTCTGGGACGCAGGCACTGACACCTCCGCGGGTTATCGAACCCCCCGGAAGTGGGGCACAAGAGGCAAACAAACAACCCCTAACAAAAAGAGGGGTGGTGTGACAAAAAAATAACTATTTATCTGGTGAAATAAAGTGCACTTTATTTCACGAGTGAGTGGATCTGCAGATTTGCGTACTTTTCGTGACGAGCGAAGCGAGTCACGAAAAGTATTCATTTTAACGAGCGCAGCGAGTTGAAATGAGAATGCAAATCTGCAGATCCACTCACGAGTTAAATGAAGTGCGCTTTATTGTGCCAGATACGAGATTTTATCTGCCGGTGAAATAAACGAGTGCAAATTCGCGATATTTGGCTGTGCGGAAGAGTGAAATTAATATGGCCTTTATTTCACGAAAGTTTGGCCTACAATTACCGGCAGAGCGAGGTAAAGTGATAATAAGCAAAGGGTATCACACAAAATGTTCCTCACGCAGGGATGTTGTCCTCTTCATGTCCGAAAACGAAAGGAACTCAGTCCATTTCGTGCGTGGCGCAATACCAGCTGTATCTCGGAGAGCTAGGAGCGTATCTCCTGCATCTGGTTCTTCTTCGAACGGGGCATTGTTTTGATAGGTGGAAAAGTGTGGGTAAAATGAAGTATTTGTAGTCACTGTTTATTTAGTTTATTTCACTCTCCCGATCATTTTAGGCCAAACTTGGGTGAAATAAAGTGTTGCACCATATTTAGTGGTCAATTTTTGGTGGGAAATGGTGAGTGAAAAAAGGTACTTTTTTTTCACTCTCGTGAGTGAAAAAAAGTACTTTTTTTCACTCACTTTTTCACTTTATTTCACTCCATTTTTGGCCTACAATTACCCGGGAGAGTGAAATAAAGTGAAAAAAGAGTGAAAAAAACTACTTTTTTTCACTCTTTTCTCACTTTATTTCACTCTCCCGGGTAATTGTAGGCCAAACTTGAGTGAAATAAAGGCCATATTATTTCACTCTTCCGCACAGCCAAAATCGCGAATTTGCACGTGAACTTTATTTCACTAGGTAGATAAAAAAAAAAAATCCTCGGAAAGATGGGGTGAGCCTGGGAGGGATTGGGGGGTGATGTCCATCTTTTAAGAAAAAGATGAGTGTTAAGGACCTATCTGCTTGAGCGTGTGTGCCCCTCCTTTTAACATGCTGGGCATGTGATAAAAGGTTGCCTTTGACGGTACCAGACATCTCTTTGAAGATGCGCCGTACTCAGCAGCAACGTCACCACGGAAGAACAAATCATACAAACGCAACAGCACCCCTGGAAGAAAAAGTTGCAGGGACGGAAACACAATCACCACTACACAGAACAAAGCTGAAAAAAGGGGGGGAAGAAGAACGAATTTTGACACATTTTTTTTTTCTTTTGCCGACTGTCACCCCCCCCCCTCTCACCCGCGGAAGGAAGGAACGGAACGGAATCTGGCCTGGTATTTAATAATCCAGAGCTGCAACTCGAGTTTCCATACCAAGGTGGCGTAACAGTCAACCATTTCTTTTTAAAAAAAAAATATATTCACGCCACGCTATACAAGACAGGAAAAGGAAAAAAAAAGTTTGTAAGATGAACCTAAGACTCTTGTGCTTAGTCACCTTCAAAAAAAAAGATTGAGATCCCCTCCAGACGACACGTATGCCAATGCTGATGGCACACAAGCGAAGTCTGCCACTTTAAAAAAAGAAGAAGAAGAAGAAAAAAAAACCCGTCAACGAGGGATAGATAGATACCTCACTCAGTGACATGCCCCACCCCAACCACATACATCTCGGGGAAAAATGTGACCTTCGAGCACTCTTGGGAAAACTATATACTTGGTTCATCGATTTCTGTTGCTTACTTTGTTTGTATTTGCTCCTGCTCAAAAAAAAAAAAAAAAAGGAAGAAAAAAAAAACTCCCCCCCTCCCTTCTTCCTTCGGGGTGTGGCCCTGCAACTTCTCGTTCATTTCCTCTTGCATTCCTTCACCTGAAGTACTACCTTTTGCTTGACCCATATTAATGGCAAGTGCAATGGAGCACGGGAACGATTTTGGTTCAGGTCAGAAGAGCAGGCGTGGGACCACACAGGAAAAAGGCGAAGGGTCGCATACCTGACACACATAGACCAAATTGAGGCCATATTCTGTGCAACAATTACCCCCGATTAGTTAGCAAACACACAGACCAAATGGAACCGTTCTTGATTCCTCAACTATCAGAAGCAAAACCGCTGTCCACCGTGGGAGAGAGGTAAAGGGGAGGGGGGGTGGTGGGTGAACCCTATTTTTACACTGCAAAAAGACGGATCTCAGGATTTTACCTGCTATAACCCTATTTACGGTAAAAATAGCTATTATTACAGCGCCATTACACTACTACTGTGATGATAAATGGCCTACTGCAATACTGGGTTCACCTCCCTTTTACTGGATGTTCAGTTCTTAGTTATTTATGAAGAAAAGGTAACAAAAAAAGAGGGGAGGAAAGAAGGTAAGGGAAAGTTGTTTGACTCAAACATCGACGTCAACACTCATAACATTGAACCTTCAAAAGTGGAGATAGCAATTATGAGTACAAACCAGATAAACAACAAAAAACAATATTGAGGGAAAATGTGAGCATCTCACTGAAGAGCAAAACTTCTGGTGTGGCACGCCCCTAAAATAATGTCTATTTTATGTACTTCATAAATATTATCCTAGGAGAATAGATCCACGATTTTTGAAGGAAAATTTCAATTTTTAGGTCGCGGGACTCAGAAATTGAGACTCAGAAAAAGTTTAAAAATGAGTGGATCGCCGCCTCTTACATTTTCAGGAATAATTTTTTTTTGAAAAATTTTGTGCCACACCAAACTCTGGTTCAAATAAAATTTAAAAAAATCCCTCCCCCTGGAGCACAAAAAACAAAAATGTAAGATTTAAATGAAATCTCTTGTAGCACGCGAAAACAAAACAAAACAAAAAACAAAAAAACAAAAAACTCCCCCCTCCCTTTATGTTTATTTCTTATTCGAAAAATGGTTGGAACAGTGCCTTTTAGCCATCACACGACAGCACTAGTTCATTTTGTGGCTCTAATGACCAAACCGAGGGTAAGTGCTTGGTATCGTATGATGTCTGTTGCGGGCAACGTGGTGGTGGTGAAAAATCGAAACACAATACTTTCACTGACCCCCCCTCCCTCCCGTCCAGGATAGTTTTAGCCACAGCAACCCGAACTTCACTTGGTCAACTCAGCACTTTTGGGTGTGCTGCCCCATCCCTGTGCTGACATCCACACAAAAAGCATGTTCGCTGTGATGTTCGCTGCGTACACCGCAAAGTTGTGCTTGTACTGCCCACAGAGACGTGCGACTAAGACAAACGAGATGAGGGCCGCATAGCGGTACTTCGAGTCCATGATCTCATGTGTACGTTGCACCTGCTTTCCGTTCACGTAAACCAGAATTCTCACAAGAATCATGTAGGCGGCAAGAACACACAGATCCTGCACGATGTCGGGTGACGCAGGTGTATCGAAAAGACCCATCCACATTCCTGTGTCCATGGACGCCGTGAAGATCGATACGTACAGATCCGACAGCTTCGTGCGGGGCTCGTTGGTGGCTCTGTTCCACACTGCATCAGCCAAGACAAACAACAAAGGGCTGAAGTAGTTGACCTTGTGGTGGTAGATGCACATCGCCTCCACTGCCCCGATCAGAAGGTACTTCGCGTTCCTGTCGACCGTCAGGTCGAAGTAGTCTGAGTCTCCTTCGCCCTTGATGTACTTGCTGAGCCCAACCGGAAAGACGTCTCCTTCTTTCTGCAGTCTGATGTACGCAAAGATCATGGTCGCAACAAACATCAGTGCGTAGTACGGCATCTGCTCGGGGCTTGCGTAGAAGTAGATAAGACACGGTGCGACCACTGCAGTATTGACCTTCCAGTGCCAGATACGTACACCCGAACGGGAGACGGTGAACACAGCAACAGTGGCGTCAATAACGATGATGTAGATCAGCTGCATCATAATATCATGTGTCCTGCTGGGAAGCTGCTGCAGCAACTGGAAGTCTGCCCTCGTGTGGAAAAATACCAGTAGAGCAATGGCCGTGTGCAGGATAAATCCGGCTAACACTACTTGGTGTGGGTAGTTCGACATCTGCTGCAGAGTCGAAAGCAGCGCTTTTGTATCATATTCCAACATTGTGAATGGCTGGTGTGTTTTAAAAAAAAAAAAATGTGGTGAGTACTTATCTGTGCCGTGATGGATTTGGTTGATAGTTTGGGGATAATTTTAGGAATAAGGTGGGGCGAGGGAGGGTGGGTTTGAAGAATGGAAAATGGAAAATGGAAAATGGAGAGGGGGAAGAGAAGGAAGCATTTGTTGGGACGCAGTCAGCACAGGCAACCACAACTACTGTCCCTGTTTGAGTGTCACTGAAGAAAGCTACAGTCGGACTTCTGTTCTTCAACCCCGACTTGGGCCGTGCGCATTGAAATTCTAGAAAACACTTGTGTTTTCTAGTTTTTAAAGGTTGCTGTTCCGGCCACCCTTCAGTCTCCCCCCCCCCTGCTGGATCCGACCAAAAACAGGTTTTTTTTAGAGGGTGTAGAAGCTTCGCCCAGCTCAAAAAACTGTTTCTTTGGAAAGATCGGGCACTTTTTGGGGCGTGTATAACTCAGTTTGAGCTGGGAGCCGTTAGAGACCCTGACACCAGGGTGTCACGAGTACCCCTTTTATACACGTGTATCTTAAGGGTTCTGCAGGGTTCTACAGGCAAAACAGGCGTTTTGGCCAAAAACCCGGTTTTTCAGGCAGGTAACCGGGTTTGCGGCTTGGGAAACGTGCCAGCGAGCTGTGAGAACCATGCATGGGCCACACACGGCACGAGTTGCAGCAGCCCACCGAAGGTGGGCTGCGTTTGGTAACCATCCGTTGCGGTTAACGCGTGCAACGCATGTACATAGCGTTGTGTGTATCGTATACGAACACCGTAGTGTGTAACGCACGTGTAGACCGTTCCGTTATCACAACCACACGAGCCAGCGAAGTGTCACAGCGGCGCAGGTGTTGCGTTAACGCGATGGAGTTAAACCCGTAGCATGTTTTAGCTGCACACGAAGCGTGTATCGCTTATGCATAGCGTTGTGTGTATCGTATACGTAGAGCGTTACGTGCAAACCATACACATACCGTTTGACACACCAGCCAGCGAAGTGTTTTCAAGACCGTCAACTCAAATTCTCTGGTGAACACGCACTGTAGAATGATCGTCAAACAAGAAGCACCCACTATCTTTGAATGGCTCCCCAACAACAACAACAACATATACAAGAAGTGAACTCACAAAAGGAACAACTCTCACTCTTTGTCTCCAGGAAAGGAGAACCTCTCTCCACTGACTTCACTGTTCCGTACAACCGTCATGGAGACAACATTGGTCTCAACCTTGCATACAACGCGAACAAAGCGTCGTGTCTAAACAGCGAAGAAACGCAACGGATGCGTACCCAAAAAAAGGCATCGAAAACAACACGTTGAAACGTAACCAAAGCGACTCCTCGCAAATAACGTGACCAAAACAACGCTACCACATGAAAACAACAACACGTTCTAACACAACCAAAACAACGTATCGAAAACAAAGGATCGAAAACAACGCATCTCGAATAACACGTCAAAACTTAACCAAAACAACCCTGCTAAAGGAACAGAACAAACGCAATCAAAGCAACTCAGCGAAAACAACTCGACCAAAACAGCGGCGCGTAAACATAAGCAAAACAACGTGACCACAACAACATGTTGATACCAAACCAAAACAACGCCCCGACAACAGGACGTTCACACACAACCAGAACAACTCGAATAAACAGAACCGACGGGTAGCGACCAATGTGCGAACAGATACTTCAGAACCAATGCGTTGCAAGCGACACGTTAAAAACGACACGTTAGAAACAACGCGTTAGAACCGATGCTTTAGGACCGAAGCGTTGGAACCGACGCGTTAGAACGGATGCGTTACAACGGACGCGTTACAACGGACGCGTTACAACGGATGCGTTACAACGGATACGTTACAACGGACGCGTCAGAACGGATGCGTTACAACGGATGCGTTACAACCGATGCGTTACAACGGATGCGTCAGAACGGATGCGTTACAACGGATGCGTTACAACGGACGCGTTGCAACCGATGCGTTACAACGGATGCGTTACAACGGATGCGTTGCAACGGATGCGCTACAACGGATGCGTTACAACGGATGCGTTGCAACGGATGCGTTACAACGGCTGCGTTACAACGGATGCGTTACAACGGATGCGTTACAACGGATGCGTTACAACGGCTGCGTTACAACGGATGCGTTACAACGGATGCGTTACAACGGCTGCGTTACAACGGATGCGTTACAACGGATGCGTTGCAACGGATGCGTTACAACGGATGCGTTGCAACGGATGCGTTACAACGGCTGCGTTACAACGGATGCGTTACAACGGATGCGTTACAACGGATGCGTTACAACGGATGCGTTACAACGGCTGCGTTACAACGGACGCGTTGCAACCGATGCGTTACAACGGATGCGTTACAACGGCTGCGTTACAACGGATGCGTTACAACGGATGCGTTACAACGGCTGCGTTACAACGGATGCGTTACAACGGATGCGTTACAACGGATGCGTTACAACGGATGCGTTACAACGGATGCGTTACAACGGATGCGTTACAACGGCTGCGTTACAACGGATGCGTTACAACGGATGCGTTACAACGGCTGCGTTACAACGGATGCGTTACAACGGACGCGTTGCAACGGATGCGTTACAACGGCTGCGTTACAACGGATGCGTTACAACGGCTGCGTTACAACGGATGCGTTACAACGGATGCGTTACAACGGACGCGTTACAACGGATGCGTTGCAACCGATGCGTAACAACGGATGCGTTACAACGGATGCGTTACAACGGACGCGTTACAACGGATGCGTTACAACGGATGCGTTGCAACCGATGCGTAACAACGGATGCGTTACAACGGATGCGTTACAACGGACGCGTTACAACGGATGCGTTACAACGGATGCGTTGCAACCGATGCGTAACAACGGATGCGTTACAACGGATGCGTTACAACGGATGCGTTACAACGGATGCGTTGCAACGGATGCGTTACAACGGATGCGTTACAACGGATGCGTTACAACGGATGCGTTACAACGGATGCGTCAGAACGGATGCGTTACAACGGACGCGTTGCAACGGATGCGTTACAACGGATGCGTTGCAACGGACGCGAGTAATAGGAGAAATCGAGAGATGGGCGCAGGAATTAAAACCCGGTAAAATTCTACTGCGCCAATATTTTAATCATTATTCACTTTTTATGTAAGCCTTTTACATACCTGTGTGCACGTGTGCCATACCTGTTTCAGCAGTCGCTTCTTCAGTGACTCGGACTTCGGTGACTGTATTCCTAATGACGTGATGATGGATCTGGTTCAGCCTGTCGGTGTCTTCTGCATACTCCTTACCTTTACGGCCGTGTAGGGAGCTGTGAGTTTACTCTGTATCTCCAAATTATACAGGAAGCAGTGCACATTTCCACAACCACCCAAGAGGTAGTGCACATGGCGCGTTAAGTCTTTATTTTACGTGGCGTTCCCCTGTAGGCCTATACCACGGGTTCTTTTGAACCACAATTTGTTGTCCTCCCCATTCGTGTAATTTGTTGTACTCCTGTCTGAGTGTGGTGATTGTGTTGTGAAAAAACAGAAAGAAAAGAAAATTCTCATAAGGGGATATGTTTTTTTTTTTTTTGGATTTGTTTTGTTTTGTTTTGTTTGGGAAAGGAAAAACATAAAAATAACACCAAAAGCCCCTCGTTCTGACTCAAAGCACCAGAAACATACACTCAACTCATAGGACGGTTTTTTTTTTCCCCCACATATTGTGCAAGTAAGACCCATCGTTGTTCCCACCCTCCAGAGACAAATGAAAGTAAAAAATATAATCACAAAACATATTCACTATTCCTACCCACACCCGGATGAGCCTGTGTTGTTGGGACAGTTGACAACACCCTGTTTTTTCTTTTTTTTCCATACCCTTCCCGCACCTCCTCCAGACACAAATAAACAAAAAAAAAAAAAAAAAAAAAAAAAAGAACCACAAAAGTACTTCACCCCACACCCAAATCAAGCAGATTTGGCGTTCATCCCGAACTTCTTCTTCACGTCGCTGACCCTGTCGTCATTTGGATTTGGCTCCTCCACACCAAGCAGGTAAAGCGCGTGAGAGTAGCGGTGGATCCGCACGGTGTTCTCATCCACTTTGCGGAGCAGTGTCGCGCTTGAGTCGCGGTTCATCAACTCACTCATGATGTCGCTTTCGTCCAGGTCATCAGTATACAAACCTTTGAGTCCAGTCGCAGCGATTGCTGTCAACAGCTTGATTGCTTCAGGTTGTTCTCTGCGAAGTTGTTTTACAGAAGCCTTGAACTTCGTATCGATCCCTGTGCAATACATGTGTCTCATTGACAAACTACCCACCCCAACAACAACATACCTTCCTTGAGTTCCTCCAAAACCTTATCCTTTGTTTCGGGGGTGGCAGACTCAACTGCGATGAGATGTGTGGTTAATAATCATGTTGTACAAAAAGGCAACAAAACGGTGCATACTCCTGGATATCGCAGACTTCTTAAGCTGCATCAAGCCCTTAGTGTGTCCTCCCAAGCAGTTGTGATAGTGCTCGAGATACGGCGGAACAAGATTCTGGGGATCCTTCACCTTTAACACCTGCTTCCCAATCTCCTGGAATTCCGTCTCTGTCATTGATTTCACTGCAAAATCGTCGTAATCACCGCGGAGCTCTAGGACATGGTCCGAGATTATTGTTTTGGAGAAGTCGAGAATGGTCTTGCACTTGTTCGCCTGCGATGAAAGCTTGCTTGCCATTCCACCAACAGCCACGGCAATAGCTTGCATAGTCTCGTGCTCGAGCTTTGTATCCTTCGTGTCCAGAGTGATGTAGATGATCAGCGGGTGCTCCTTCGTCTTGTACCACATATTCCTGAGCCACTTCTTCTGGTTCTTGAGCCTGACACCATTGGCGTGTCCGATGAAGTCGTCAAAGTCAAGCTTACGGCGCGGGTGGTTCTTGCAGTCGGCGAACTTGCGCAACACGGTCTCTTCAAATACACCCGTTAGATCTTGTTTAGGTACGTCCACCAGGTTAACTGCATTGATTTTCACGAAGATCACACCGTCCTCATACTCCTTTTTGAGCAGATTATGCATCATTGTGGTTTTGCCTGAGCCGCTCTCACCCGTCACCATGAAGAATCCATTACCGTGGTAGATGTTTTCGTGCAGGTCCGCCTTCAGTTTATCATCTTGCTCTCTCTCGATGTATGTCATGCCTTCCGGCAGTTCGGGGTCGTACTTCGCTGTGACAACATCCCGAAGCATTTTGTCGAGATAGTGGGGAGTCTTGATGCATAAGTCGTACGCTAGCCACGACGCTCCTGCAAGGCCAACAATGCTGACAACACCCTGAAACACAGTAACCACCTTCTCGCCGACTAGTTGCCATCCCTCCTTCTCTGGCCGTGCTGTGGTGCTGCACATGCGGAGAGCCAGAGCCTTCCACGTCTTGTTGTATTTTGCCATGGTGTAAATTGCCTGTTGGTGTGTAGGTGAGTATTGGACAAGAGGGTGGATGATGGAGGGTGGACAATGAGTGAAAGTTAAGAAGAAAATAAAGGGGTGAGGAGGGGTACATCGGATTTGATACATTGCTATTCACACACACAAAGATAGACAGTACACCACTTCGCAAGAAGGATGTAGCAGGCGGAAGCCTGGTCTGACAGATAAAGACTAACGTTTGACAACCACATTAGGGTTTCCAACACACTTGCTTCTACAACACATTACCGTGATAATCTTACTCCCAACACTACCACTGGAACTGACATCTCGGGCTGAAACCCCTCGAGGAACCTTCGGTTCTGAGTCTCTTGTCTTGATTGGAGGTACAATAGTGCTCATCGGGGTCGTTGTTCTGTCGGACATCGTTTCTCTTATCATCCTGGAAACACAATCTCATCAAAGTTCCTTCGATACTTCAATTCAGGAACAACAGGCTGGTTGTCGATCATGACAAAGTTGTACCGGGGCAGACCCTCAAACATACTGTTAAACTCATCAGGCTCAAGGTCGCTGCATGAAGTCGCTATCATCCGCCTCTCCTTCTTGTTGATGTTGAACAGCAGGAAGCAGCTACAGTTCTGTCGTATCACCTTTGGGGTGTCAAAGAAGCTCTGGCTCAAGTACACTGGTGAGATGTTGCGATGACGTCCATGTACGTACAGGTCTATGAACTCTCTCTGGTTCTTCTCCATCACAATGTCGTCTAAGATCACAAGGTTCTTCTGGTTTGCGTCAAGGTCCTCCACATCGAACTCACCCGCACTGTCGAAGAACTCTGCTGTTGGCTTCAAGGCTTCTAAGGTCTCGTCGATCTTCTCCTCACTCACCTTCTTCTTCTTCAACTCCCGTTCCAGCTCACTTCGTATCTTCTCGTCAATGTCTGCAAAGTGTTCCATCATAACCTGGTAGATCTTCTGGTGTAGTGTTGTGCTGATAACGAAAACCCTGTCAAACGGTAACTTCAACTCCTTGTTCATCAGCATATTCCCCATCACTGTGCTCTTCCCACACCCAGAAGATCCGACAGACAACATCCTGAATGGCCACGACGGAAGAAGCTTTGAATGTTCATCATCCTCAGGTGACTCATTCCTCGTAACGTAATTGCGTATCATTTTTTCAATAACAAAAATGCAACTGAACAATACATCAAGTCTCGAGAAGCTTCTACGCGATATTGGTAGACTGAAGGACTCCATAGCACAACAACGATCTGATATTCTCAACGAACAAGAACCCCTGAAGGAGATTGATGCCCCGATCAAGACTTCAGATGAGGGAGACCAAACTGACAACTTCTTATCAGCTATTCTCACATCCACAACACAACCGAGTGCTTCAGACCAGACATCATTCCAAGAAGCTTTATCACATACGGACACGGGTAGTATGCAGACCCCGAATTTGACACCGAACCTGGGTCCGACTGCGAATTTGACACCGAACCTGACACCGTACCTAGGTCCGACTGCGTCGACACAATCCTGGCTCCACCCCTGGAATCCTCCGACACCATCGACAGGTAAAGGTAAAGGGAAAGGTAAGGGTAAAGGTAAAGGAGGTAAGACTGGGAGTGGTGTGTATCAAATGGACACCGAGGGTGCAATGAATAGACTGACGTTGTTGATAGGAGGAAAGAAGGCAGGTAATACAAGTCAAAAAATCAAACAAGAAGCAGCCACTATCCTTGACTGGCTTCTGAACAACAACAAGATAGACCTAGAGGAACACAAACTCCTCACACAAGAAATCAACTCATAAAAAAAAAAAAAATGGAACAACTCTCACTCTTTGTCTCCTCTGAAGGAGAACCAATCTCCACTGACTTGATGATGGTTCCTTTCCCGTCAACTCCTGATATACTTACATCACTCCCGCAGTCATTCGCATCGTTGACTGGTAAAGGTGATAAGGGAAATGGTAAAAATAAAGGGAACAAGAGTGGGAGTGGACTCAGCACCTCGACGGATAAAAGCACAGGACTCTACCAAATGGACACCGAGGGTGCGATGAATAGACTGACGTTGTTGATAGGTGGAAAGAAGGCAGGGAATACAAGTCAAGCAATCAAACAAGAAGCAGCCACTATCCTTGACTGGCTTCTCAACAACAATAAGATAAATGTAGAGGAACACAAACTCCTCACACAAGAAATCAAATCATAAAAAAAAAATGGAACAACTCTCACTCTTTGTCTCCTCTGAAGGAGAGCCAATCTCCACTGACTTCACTGTAGCCTACAACCCTCCCATATACCTTGACGAAGGTGACAGCTACGAGATAAGTCTCATCAAGAGCAGCCAGTACTACTCATGGACAAACATCAGCCAGCAGCAAGGCAACAACTTCTTTGAGTGGAGTCGTGACAACGGTTCTTCATGGGAGACAATAGTGTTCGGTGACGGGAACTACAGCATCTCTGAGATCAACGACCACATACCATCGGAAATCACACTAGAGCCCATCCTAGCCCTGCAGAAGATTAAGATCACCCTACCTGCTAACTATCAAGTGAACTTCAGAACAGGCTCCTTCTATGGCATCTTAGGCTTTGCTGAGAACACCATCATAAGTGCAGGTGTGAACATTGCGCCTCACGTCGCAGACATCACGAACGGAATCCAAGCAGTTGTTGTACACTGTGATCTTGTGAACCCAAAGTACTCTTACCACAACACAGGCACATCAGGCACCAAGTCGCAAATCTTGTATGTTGTCAGCCCACCATCCCTCCCTCCTAGTAGTTTGTACAACGTGGTAGAACCTGGCAGCTCGTACTATGTCCCCACCAACAAGACCCAGATCAACAGCATAAGGTTCTGGCTCACAGACCAGAATGGGAAGCGCATCAACAACCAAGGGGAGAACGTCAACTATCATGTTATCCTTCGCAAAGTAAAATCTTCGTACTAAAAAAATGTCATCCTGGTCAAATCTAGTGAGGGATAGTGAAAGGGTATCAGGGAGGAAGAGAACCTGGAGTGATTTGGTGGAGGGTAGTGGGGTAGATATGGAGAAGAAGCAAGAGAAGCAAGAAGAAAGAGACAACAAGAAGGTGCTTGATGTACTGGCTGACATCTCTAAGAGGCATAATGTTGTGCTTGGGAATGGGTTGGTTACAATATAAGTGTGTCTATACATATCTCTGCGATATGTATTATTTGAGTCTTCGGTGTTGTTAGCACCCTCGAGGGAGCTCTGCTCCTGAGTCTAGTGTATCTCCAATCTCCATTCCATTCCCTGTGATCTTGCCATACGCTGTCTCCCCTAGGATCTTGATGAGGAACATCGGGACACTCGCTATGTTCTGTACTCTGTCTAATGAGCTCTTGTTGTTAGGGTCTAGTGCATGGTAGAAGTTTGAACGGATGAGTTGTAGGTCTGCTTTGTGCTTCATCTTACGTACATCCTTCGCACTCTTCCCTGTCTTTGAGGCATGTTTGTACTGCAGGTCGTGTATCATCGCACTCTCGTCGAACCTTGATTTGCCTGGTGTTATGATGTCCTCCTTTGGTATCTGCTCTCCCTTCCAAGCACGTTCAGCATTCTTCTCAAGGTCTTTGATTCTCTCTTCCAGCTTTGTGTTTGGTCCCATGAAGTTAGCCTTCTCGACTTGTCCTGTTTTTTCGTTCATGACAGGGAAGTGGAACTCTGTGTCTGGGAACTTGTCGTTGAGTGCCTTCACAATGTCTCCTCCTTGTTTTTCAGGTGTAGATCCTTTGGCAAACCTGAATTTCTTTGTACCGCAATCAGCACACTTGCTCTTCACACCTCGACGTCCGTTCTTTGTTGTTGTCTCCTCTCCATCGACATCTGCGGTCTTTGTCCTGCACTTTACACAATATGAGGTCATTTTGATATATCGTACACATCCTCAAGAAGTACGCGTTCGTTTTCTTTTGTGTCGCTGCCAAAGATCCCGTGTGTCATAGCGTAGAAGCCTTCATATTTGTCCTCATACTTATGCATGTACTTGAAGAACAAACATACAAAGTATCCACATAGTGTAGAAGAGACATCCTGTATTTGATTGGTGTTGTATGTGAGGGGTTTGTAGTGTGCAGTCAATTCTTGGGGAGGGGGTAAACCAAGGGGGTCAAAGTAGAAAGTCTGGGGTCCTTTAGACTCCTTGTCATGAAAGAAACCTACCCAATGTGTTCCTTTACCCTCTCTCTCATCTAAGTTTATCAAGTACAACCCGTCCATGTTGTCTGTAATCTCATCCCTCATCACCATACCTTTCAGCTCAATACCCTGATCTCTACACCAGTCTATAATCTCATCATCTCGAAGAGGCTCAGCTACATCCCCTATTTTTTTAACCTTCTACCAGGTGCTATCAGACCACGCCCATTCACCTTCCTATCAATGTACTTCCCTGCTGTGCTACCAAGCTGTGTCCCAAGCGAACCGGCGAGTGCACTTGCTCCTGCTGCCAACAACGGTACCAAGAACTGCAAGAACCCTCCCTCCTTCCTATCACCTCCAATGAACAGCAGTTGTGGTTGACTTAAAGTGATGCGTGTTGACCCCTTCTCCTTGACCTTCTCCTTCTGCTTTGAGGTTAGTGGCAATGGATACCGTTTGATACCACTTGCATGCAACGTGACTGACACTGTCTTGCTCTTCCCACCTAAGGCATCTGCAATCCTCTGCATGTCGACAGGTGATACGTACACTGGCGTCTTCTGATATCTGCTTGTAGTGACCATTTTTTGTGTAGAAGAAATAAATGAGCTCAAACGAAGTAAGAGTAAACTTGAACAAATTATGGCGAGACTCAGGTTACATCACTGATCCTGCGAGGTTGTTTGACTTTCAGTTTGCAGGCGCAGCCGAAGATGGTGGTGAGAAGTATACCCTTGACGAGATAGAGGACTACATACACAAGCAGAGGGCATATCAGCTGTTCAGGAAGAAACCAAGCAAGCTGTCGGGTCACATCACAGCCTTCGAGATCAACCACGTCATGCAGATGGACCTCCTCGACTTCCAGAAGCTCAAGACAAGGAACAAAGGCTACTCGTGGATCCTGAACTTGATAGACGTCTTTAGTAGAAAGTTGTACACCAGACCCCTGAAGAACAAGACAATGGGTAGTGTCAAAGAAGCCTTGACAGCAATACTACATCAGATACAGACAGATAAGAAGGACCTTCCTCGAACGATCATGAGTGACAACGGGTTAGAATTCAACAACCTGATGGTGAAGGAAGTCTTCAGTGCACACAGCATAGAACACCAGATGAACGAGGTTGGAGACCATAACGCCCTTGGGATTGTCGACCGCATCTCTAGAACACTGCGTGAGATCCTACAAAAGCACTTCGAGATCAACAAGACAGCAAACTGGGTAGACAGCCTTCAGGAGCTAACGTACGCCTACAACAACAGATACCACAGCACCATCAAGAAGCCTCCGAACCTTGTCACCAACGACGATGTCAGCATACTCATCATGAACCTGGATAAAGCAAGTGTGTCACAGTCTAGTGTAAAACCTGGTGATAGAGTGAGGGTGTTGTTGAGTAAGAATATACATGCAAAGGGGACAAAGCAAAAGTTTTCGAGGGAGATCTTTAGTGTGGTTAGTGTGGCTCAAGTGAATGCAAGACTGAGTAATGGGAGGAAGGTGAGGATTGAGAGGTTGTTGAAAGTGAAAGAGGAGGACCCAGTCCCTGAAGACCCAGGAGGGGTCAACGACCCTGAAGACTTTGGTGATGCTCCAAGATCTACTCCAGAACAAGACTTTGGTGATGCTCCGCAAGACACAGCTGTAGAAGAAGCAGAACACGAGTCACAAATGGACAGCTTCATGACCAACCTTGCTGGTCCTAATTGGAAAGAAGAGGATCTGAACAGTAACCCCAGAGCAGAGGCAAGAGCTAAGAAGAGGGAGAGGGATGATGAACAGAAGACTCAGGAGAGGGATGATGAACAGAAGACTCAGGAGAGGGATGATGAACAGAAGACTCAGGAGAGGGATGATGAACAGAAGACTCAGGAGAGGGATGATGAACAGAAGACTCAGGAGAGGGATGATGAACAGAAGACTCAGGAGAGGGATGATGAACAGAAGACTCAGGAGAGGGATGATGAACAGAAGACTCAGGAGAGGGATGATGAACAGAAGACTCAGGAGAGGGATGATGAACAGAAGACTCAGGAGAGGGATGATGAACAGAAGACTCAGGAGCCGAGCTCCCTCGAGACCCCGACACCACAGAAGACCAACAAAAGACTTAAGCTCCTCCCACCGATAGACCCATCCTTTGAACGCATGAAGGGCATAGCACAACGAGCATTCCCCACACTCAAACCTGACATACTCAACGATGAAACACAGCTGAGACAATTTCTATTTGCTCAAGATAGAATCCGCTTATCAAAATGAGCTTCTACAATTTGAGTGAGAAAACCAAGAGACACTCCGATGTTAGTGGGTACGACTACATCACCATCCAAGACACTGGGAAGTCAAGCAACCTGCAGAACCAGTTTGGAAGAGTCGAGCGGGACTTCACCTTCACCCTTCTTGACCAGAGCAGCCACATCATCCCCTCTGAAGGGTTCTTGGAGATGTCCTTCAAGATGGTAAAGGTAAACGCAGGTGGTAACGGGTATGAAGACCTTGCAGCACACAAGACCCTGGATGCTACAGAAGCATGGACCTTTGCTGACAATGATGATAACAAAGCTGCCTTCGCGTCAAATGTTCTCAACTTCTTCAGAAGGAAATCGCTCAAGATCGGTGGGGTCAACATCGAGGACACGCCCAACTTTGCAGGACAGCAGATGAATGCAGAGTCACTCATTCACTTCACCAATCAATACGACGACACTGTGGGGAGCAATCTCATGAGTCACTACATCACTTGGAAGGATGCTGTTAATGATGACTTTGTGGATGGGTTCAATGACACTGCAAACAGAGACTCAAGCACTTCACACCGCGCAAGACGCACCACAGGGAACAGAGAGATACACTGCATGGTTCCTCTCAGTCTTATCTTCAACATATTCCAGCACCACAAGAAGATGTTCACCAACATACCTATGGAGTTCAACTTTGAGGTGAATGACGACAGTGCTCTAGTTCTTCGCTCTTCTGGGGTTAGTGACCGTGCCTTGAACTGGGTGGGGTATGGTATGAGGATCTGGATGCCTCGTGTCACCTTGGCTCCTTCACCGCTCGCTGGAGTTCTCAGCTACATCAACAAGTCTGGTATGGTGCAAGCGGTCTTTGAGTCTTCACAAATTCAGAGGAAGGAGTTTGCAGCTGGCGACACATACATCTCCTGGCCTGTACCAATCAAGTCGCACACAAGGATCAAACGTGCAATCATCTTCTGCCAAACGAAAAACAGGGAAACAAGTCAAGAGCATGATATGTCGCGCTTTGACAGTGGTATGGTGAGGAAGATCTCTGTTGACCTGAACGGCATCAAGGTGCCAAGCAAGGATCTGGAAATTGAGGTGGGTAAGAACAAGTGGGAGTCAGCCTACAAGGAGTACATGAAGATGCATAGTGCCTACAAGGATCCTGAGGGAATGGGGTTCACCACTCAAGGGCTGCTCTCCTACAACGACTGGAAGTACTACCCCATGTACTGCTTTGACCTTCAGAACACATTGAACCAAGACAGCGTCTCAAGCACCCAGGCAAACACCTTGACAGTGAACATCGAGAGAGAGGTCAGCTACGACATGTACCTGTATTGTTTGGTGTACTACGATAAGGTTGTTGACTTTAACCTGAAGACAGGGATTGTGCAAGAGGTTAGTGCTGTGCTGTAAGACTGCTATAAGAGACATACATATCACAGAGATATGTATATTGAAGACTTATCGGTAGGCCTTTGTGGTAACTCCATCCTCGCAAATATACCTCTTGTCATCGAAGGCACTCAATGCTATCTTCTGAGACCTCACTGTATGCAGCTCATGATCCCTCTTCTCGATGCTGTTGATCGTCACAACGTGCTTCTTGTGGGATTCAAGGGTACTTCGATAGGTGTCCAGGTTGAGAGTTTTACTGACAGACTTTGCTATACCCTTGGCCTTGTTGTCGTCGTTCTTCTTGATCGTTGAGTAGGCATAACACTTTGCCCTCAAGCCAATGAACTCAACCATCACATCACCAGCCAGCTCATCTTTGAACTTCCCTGGGACCTTCTTGTTGTTTACGTCATGCAGCTCGTGGGTTGTTGGGTAGTTGCTGAAGTCAAAGTCCGCAGACAGCTTGGCAAGCTCCTCATCAAGATCCTTTGTTGTTATCTCCAGCACAAAGCTGTCAGTGTCGGTGTAGGCCATGGTCACGTTCTCTCTTCCGAAATGTGGGATGAGGGTGTCGTAGAAGAAGCTGTTCATGAGAAGCTTGCTGTAGTCCAGGATTTGTGAGCCAATGTAAACAGGCTTGTCAAGAGTGACGTCCCCCTGCATGAATTGAAGTATCTTGCTGCTCTTCAGGTCGACAGTGTTGCAGTTGAAGAATGGTTTGCTTTGATGTTTCGCTATGTACTCCTTGATTTCCTCCTCTGTCATTGGAACCTCCTTCCCCTTCACCCACTTTGTCTTGTCGTAAGGGATGTTCTTCATCTCTGTCCTACCACGAACATTTTCCAGGGTCTTCCCATAGATGGAGTTGTTGAGCAACTTGTACAGGTCCTTCTCGAAATCGTTCTTTGCCTGTGCTCTCAGTGCGCTGTTCTTGTCGATGTATGGCTTCATGATGTTGTCCTGCTTGAATGAGACAATGCGGTGGACCTTCGTCAACTTCAGACCTTGCCTGAGGAGGAACTGCAAGTACTCAATGTTGTATGTCTGCTTCACTCTGTCTTTGAAGTCTGCAATAAGCTTCCCACCCTCTGCATGCTTCTCATCATCAAGTACTTTCCTCTGATAGTCTGACAGCTCTCCACTTCTAACAGTCCTATTGTATGGTGCAAGAGGGAAGTCCCAGTGCTTGTCGTGGAGGCTCAAAGGGTACTCAAGGTCAACTTCTAGAGCATAACCTGTGTCGCTATCTGGGTTGTAGTCGGCAATCATCTTCTCAGTCTCATCCAAACTCTTGCATTCCATCAGCTTGAAATCATCGTAGGGAAGCTTCTTGCACATAGCCCACCCGTATAAGTTGTTTGCGTCAATGTACAACAGGTGCGTGTCTCCTTCTTTAGCAACATTCTCTCCCACTTCAGCTGTCGCTGCGCTTCTTGTGTGCTTGTTGTTGGCCTTGCAGTGTCTCTTCACAGTGCATGTAAACCCTCCACGCTTTTGATCCTCAAACAACTCGTATAGTTCTGGGTCCTTCAGGGTCTTCATCTTCACATCATCTTCTTGTTGCTTCAGTAGCCATGCATCATAGCTGAAGCTCGGGAGACTGCAGTAGTGGCAAATGTCCAGCTTATGGGTTGTGTGGAGGTTCTTCCTTTGTGCCTGTAGGACGTCTGCAAGACCAAGCACATCCATGTTGAGGTAGAAGTCGTGGTAGTCTTTGAAGGTCTTGCACTTTAGGGTGTTCCACACTCTGCAGGCTTTATCGTAGTCTTCTTGTTTGATGTCATCCTGCCTTAGACAGTCATACCATAGGTCTTTCGATGGTAGTGATCCACTTAGCTTCTTGGGACTGTCGAAGTACGAATACGGAAACACTCCTTTGCCCAACAAGAGGTCAAGCAGGTCTTTATCATTCACGTCAATATCCCTGTGTGCGGTCTTGATGTAGTCTAGCTGATGTACCTTCTGATCATGGGGTAAGTTCTTCAACAGCGTGTCCAACGAAGACGACATGACTTGTAGACTATCCTTCACCTGGAACGAAATCTTCCTATTCTTAATCTCCTTCCCATGATTTACCTTGACCTTCGTGTACTTGTCCATCTTGATCAGCATTGTTGTTTGGCTGTTGGTGTTAAGAACATTGACGCCATTTGAGTCATACTGCTTCAGCATCTTGAAGATATAGTTGTTGTCGTATCCTCTGGCGTTGTGGAAGTAGATGGGGATGTTGTACTCTGTCTTGTTGTTGAGGTTGCACCAAGAGCACAAGGCCCTTCTGTACTTCCCAGTCAAATGGCAATGGTCTCTGACTTTGATGTTTTGGAAGTTAAAGGTCTTGTTGCAGAATGCACACTTCTTGGCTTCTTCATGTCTATCCTTATCTTCAGCTGTAAATGCGATGCATGCACTATCAATGCTACCATGCTCCTTCTGGCTTGTGGTCATGAATGCTGCAACGTCCTTGGCTATCTCCTGGCAGGCATTGTTGAATTGACCAAGTAAGTCAATCTCGTACTCAACTGCATCATCTTGATCTGAAGGTGTGTATGTGTAAAGTGTTTTACCTGTAAAGTGGAGTGAAGTGTCGGGTACAAGCTTTAGGGAGAAAGAGGCTGCACGATGGGTTTGGAGAATGGTTGTCTCCTCTTTGCCTGTCTGTGTCTTTGTCTTGCTGTATGATGTATCCTGGTCTCTTGTGTCAAGGAAGCTCTCGAAATCTGCTGTAATAATGAATGGCTTCATCTCTTTGTTCTTCATCTTGTTCTCGGAGAACTCAATAATAGCAGACCTTGCCATCTGTGTTCTCTGTGTTGGTTTCTCGTTGCATGACTCAAGGTGGGCATCAATCTCCTTCTTGGTATCCTTCTTGACTGACAAACACTTGGGGCACACATATTTGTTATTATCACCCATCATCTTGCTCAGGTTCTTGATCAGCATGTAGTGGTTGTCATGGAAGAGGAGGTTCATGTGGTCTTCCTTTGGGGACTTCTCGTGCCTCAACACATGGAACTTGCCTGTCTTGTCGGAGTTGGATGTGGCTTCAATACCATATATGCTAATTGATGTGTTCTTGTTTTCCTTCAGGAAGTGTTTGACCTGCTGATCCGTTGTAGGGACCGTGTAGTCAGTAAACACCGAAAAATCATACTTTGACTCAATCCATCCAGTCTTCTTCTTGTAGTACTTGCTCACTCGTGATGCGTCTTTCGGGAAGTCGTGTTCATGTGCCATCACAGCAAAACGGAAGCATGCGTTGTTGACTTCTGGGTATTCATCATTCTTTACATTCACAATATTCTTCTTGAGATTGGAGTTGGCACTGAACCTCTCCACAACATCAATATATTCACCACCGATCTGCATCTTTGTGTTGTAGGTTAAGATCGTGACATACTTGAAGCCAACAAAGAATAAACCTGACTCCCCTTCATCGCGGTTGAAGAGCTCATTCCCTTGCTTCATAACTGCATCTAAGTCAAGTACGTCTGTTGCAAGTACACTGTTGAGGAATACTTCCTTGCTGATTTGTTTGGGTGTTTCATTGTCTGGTTTGCTGAAGATGGCCATCAAGATAAACTTAACCTTCTTGGTGCGATTGCCTTCTAAGTCTCCCTGAATGAATGCGGTGATGGTGTCATATTGTGCACGTATTGTTGAAGAGAAGTACTCATCTAGCGGTTCAGGGAGCTCTATTATCATCTTGGCATCTGTACCTTTGTCTCCATGGCTGACTTTTACTGCGGTTTTTGCGATAAGTTCCTCCAGATGGTTGGGGTCTTCAGCAATCTCATCAGTGACTGTGTCTTCCTTCTTTATTCCAAGCCTTCCCCGAATGATATCTTCCTTGTGTGTCTCTTTTGCATCATCAAGAATCTTACGTTTGGCTTCCTTGTGTTGCTTCTCGATATCATTCAGCTGCCCTTGTTGTTCCTCTGTGAAGTCTCTGACGAATCTTGACTTGTTCTGCTTGAAGAAGGTACCTTGGAGATCTTTCTTAGCCTTTGCAACAGCTGTCTTCAGATCCTTGATATCTTCTTGTACGAATGGTAGAAGCTCCTTGTCTGTGATCTTCTTCTTGGCAACCTTATCCTTCTTCTTCTCCTCATGAAATGGTACCAGAGCCTTCTTCTGTTCCAACTTGAGATTTGCGATCTTGTCTTGAATTAGAACGACATCCTGTCGTATGGCTTGGATCGCAACATCACTTAACACCCCAGAATCTATCAGTTTAGTGATAGTCTTGATGCTCTTGTTGTACTCCTTGATCTGGTTTGTGTACTCTTGAGTTATCTCCTTGAGTTTCTTATCTGATGTTATCATTTTCTTTTACTTTCTTTTTTTTTTAAGAATATAAATAAAAAACACAATGTCTATAAAAATGGCACCACATAATTCACAGTACTACAAGAATTACTACCTCAACAACAAGGAGAAGATGATTGCGTCAGCAAAGGCGTCTTACCAGAGACAGAAACATGAGATGGCTTTCTGTGCTGCGTGTGAAAAGAGTGTGAAGAAGCTTGGGTATAATCAACACTGTTTATCGAAGAAACATATCAAGAACTTAGAGAAGATTACTGAAGCTTCTACACCATGTAATGATGACTTAGCAGATCTGAAGGTTGAGGAGGTTGAGGAGGATGAGGAGGTTGAGGAGGTTGAGGAGGTTGAGGAGGTTGAGGAGGTTGAGGAGGTTGAGGAGGTTGAGGAGGTTGAGGAGGTTGAGGAGGTTGAGGAGGTTGAGGAGGTTGAGGAGGTTGAGGAGGAGGTTGAGGAGGTTGAGGATGAGGATGAGGAACAGACAGAAAGAGATAACAAGAAGATTCTTGAATTGAAGATCTCAGTGACAATCACTATTCAACGTATGCCCTAAGTGACACGACACATCATTCATTGTGATGTGTATTGTAATAAAATAATGGTATTTGGTTATCTTCAATCCGATAAATCAACATCAATCCTACCAGATAATGCTCCTGATGGTCATATTGCTATAAAGGAGGATGGCGAGATTGTTACGAAGCATATTGATGAGATTGTCACGCATAGGGTACCTGAAGCTTCTGGTGATGATCAGTTGCTTGTGTCAAAAGATATTGGTGGAAAACATGAATGGCAAGTTCAAGCCTACATGAGTGATGTACAAGGGAGAATAAGTACAGCAAGAAGTGATCTCGAGACCCTGATGGATACCAAAGACACAATCACAAGAGACTTGATCCCAACACCATACTACAACCATAAAGATGATACAAATGGCGACTTGAATGCGGCACCATACACAACCCAAGGAGTTCACTACCTATACGACTGGCCGAACTTACAAAACGCTCCCACAAACTTGAACAGCTATGAACTCATTGTCACAACAAAGGTATTCGAAAACTATGTCACACAAAAGCTTCTTGCTGTGTTCTCCCTTAAGAAGTATGTTCGAATCCGTAGAGGAGTAGGAGTGCCGTGGACAGCATGGACATCGAGTGAAGACTTGAGTCAACAAACACTTGAGAGCATTATGGATAGCAAAGATAATATACTGACAACTAGTTTGGAATCTACTATGGACACGAAAGACAATACACTACGAGCAACACTTGAGAATACTATGGACACCAAAGATAGCACACTACGAACAACTTTGGAATCTACGATGGACAGTAAAGACAATACACTACGAACAACACTTGAGAATACTATGGACAGTAAAGACAATGCATTGACGACAACACTTGAGAATACTATGGACAGTAAAGATAGCACACTACGAACAACACTTGAGAGCACTATGGACAACAAAGACAATGCATCAAGGTTACTCATCGAAAACAAAATATATCAACCATACCAGGATGACAGAGGAATACCTACCAACACTGTGATTGATCTTGACACAAAGACAACAAGTGGTATATATTTGATGTACAACCCTCCAAACTTAGAAAATGGTCCCACTGAAGATATTGGTAGCTATGAGATCATACTAGATGTTAAGCTTTTTGATTCTTATGTTATTCAGGAACTCATAGCTGTATTCAGTGAAAGACGATACTCACGATTACGCAAAGGTAGTGCATGGAGTGGTTGGAAGAGAATCGACATAGATGGGATAGACCTCAACCCACGTACAATAATAAATCATCCAACATCATTTGACTTCAACTCGAACTTAGACGCCCAAGAGATCTATGTGTATAACAGTAGCAATAACTCCAATGCTCCATCAGACTTCGGTGGAACAACTCTCTTCTTGCTCAATAATAAGACGCTACCAAATCCAATTATCACTAACGATATATCACGCATTCAGGAAGTCATCTCTGTGCAAACCCAAGACAAGTGGATTCGGGTACTCGAAGGTGGACCCTTTGCTTCCTGGAGTTCCTGGAGGAAGATGACCTAAGTTAGAAAGTATGGCAGAAAGTAGGGCAGAAAGTATGGCAAAAAGTAGGGCAGAAAGTTCTGCAAAAAGTAGGGCAGAAAGTAGGGTAAACTTACAGGGTTATATATTAGCATACTGAAGAAGGCATTTAGGCCAAATTTTTTGCAGTACTTTCTGCAGTACTTTTTGCAGAACTTTTTGCAGAACTTTTTGCAGTACTTTTTGCAGTACTTTTTGCAGTACTTTTTGCAGTATTTTCCAGAAGACACCGGCGGGCTAAACACGATTCAGGTGCCAGGGTGGTGCCAGGGCGGTGCCAGGGTGGTGCCAGGGCGGTGCCAGGGTGGTGCCAGGGCGGTGCCAGGGCGGTGCCAGGGCGGTGCCAGGGTAGGGTAACGGATAGTAAAAAGTACTGTAAAAAATAAGGGTTTCAGAAAATATATTGGCGCAGTACATTTCTACCGGGTTTTAATTCCTGCGCCCATCTCTCGATTTCTCCTATTACTGATGCGTTACAACGGATGCGTTGCAACGGATGCGTTACAACGGATGCGTTACAACGGATGCGTTGCAACGGATGCGTTACAACGGATGCGTTACAACGGATGCGTTACAACGGATGCGTTACAACGGATGCGTTACAACGGATGCGTTACAACGGATGCGTTGCAACGGATGCGTTACAACGGATGCGTTACAACGGCTGCGTTAGAACGGATGCGTTACAACGGATGCGTAACAACGGATGCGTTACAACGGATGCGTTGCAACGGACGCGTTACAACGGATGCGTTACAACGGATGCGTTGCAACGGATGCGTTACAACGGATGCGTTGCAACCGATGCGTAACAACGGATGCGTTACAACGGATGCGTTACAACGGATGCGTTACAACGGCTGCGTAACAACGGATGCGTTACAACGGATGCGTCAGAACGGATGCGTTACAACGGACGCGTTGCAACGGATGCGTTACAACGGATGCGTTGCAACGGACGCGTTACAACGGATGCGTTACAACGGATGCGTCAGAACGGATGCGTTACAACGGATGCGTTACAACGGATGCGTTGCAACGGATGCGTTACAACGGATGCGTTACAACGGATGCGTTACAACGGCTGCGTAACAACGGATGCGTTACAACGGATGCGTCAGAACGGATGCGTTACAACGGACGCGTTGCAACGGATGCGTTACAACGGATGCGTTGCAACGGACGCGTTACAACGGATGCGTTACAACGGATGCGTTACAACGGATGCGTCAGAACGGATGCGTTACAACGGATGCGTTACAACGGATGCGTCAGAACGGATGCGTTACAACGGATGCGTTACAACGGATGCGTTGCAACGGATGCGTTACAACGGATGCGTTACAACGGATGCGTTACAACGGATGCGTTACAACGGATGCGTCAGAACGGATGCGTTACAACGGATGCGTTACAACGGATGCGTTACAACGGATGCGTTGCAACGGATGCGTTACAACGGATGCGTTGCAACGGATGCGTTGCAACGGATGCGTTACAACGGATGCGTTACAACGGATGCGTTGCAACCGATGCGTAACAACGGATGCGTTACAACGGATGCGTTACAACGGATGCGTTACAACGGATGCGTTACAACGGATGCGTTGCAACGGATGCGTTACAACGGATGCGTTACAACGGATGCGTTGCAACCGATGCGTAACAACGGATGCGTTACAACGGATGCGTTACAACGGATGCGTTACAACGGATGCGTCAGAACGGATGCGTTACAACGGACGCGTTGCAACGGATGCGTTACAACGGATGCGTTGCAACGGACGCGTTACAACGGATGCGTTACAACGGATGCGTTACAACGGATGCGTTACAACGGATGCGTCAGAACGGATGCGTTACAACGGACGCGTTGCAACGGATGCGTTACAACGGATGCGTTGCAACGGACGCGTTACAACGGATGCGTTACAACGGATGCGTCAGAACGGATGCGTTACAACGGACGCGTTGCAACGGATGCGTTACAACGGATGCGTTGCAACGGATGCGTTACAACGGATGCGTTGCAACGGATGCGTTACAACGGATGCGTCAGAACGGATGCGTTACAACGGATGCGTTACAACGGATGCGTTGCAACCGATGCGTAACAACGGCTGCGTTACAACGGATGCGTTACAACGGATGCGTTACAACGGATGCGTCAGAACGGATGCGTTACAACGGACGCGTTGCAACGGATGCGTTACAACGGATGCGTTGCAACGGACGCGTTACAACGGATGCGTTACAACGGATGCGTTACAACGGATGCGTTACAACGGATGCGTCAGAACGGATGCGTTACAACGGACGCGTTGCAACGGATGCGTTACAACGGATGCGTTGCAACGGACGCGTTACAACGGATGCGTTACAACGGATGCGTCAGAACGGATGCGTTACAACGGACGCGTTGCAACGGATGCGTTACAACGGATGCGTTGCAACGGATGCGTTACAACGGATGCGTTGCAACGGATGCGTTACAACGGATGCGTCAGAACGGATGCGTTACAACGGATGCGTTACAACGGATGCGTTGCAACGGACGCGTTACAACGGATGCGTAACAACGGATGCGTTGCAACGGACGCGTTGCAACGGATGCGTTACAACGGCTGCGTTACAACGGATGCGTTACAACGGATGCGTAACAACGGATGCGTTACAACGGATACGTTGCAACGGATGCGTTACAACGGATGCGTTACAACGGATGCGTTACAACGGATGCGTTGCAACGGATGCGTTACAACGGATGCGTTACAACGGATGCGTTGCAACGGATGCGTTACAACGGATGCGTTGCAACGGATGCGTTACAACGGATGCGTTACAACGGATGCGTTGCAACGGATGCGTTACAACGGATGCGTTACAACGGATGCGTTACAACGGATGCGTTACAACGGCTGCGTTAGAACGGATGCGTTACAACGGATGCGTTACAACGGATGCGTTGCAACGGATGCGTTACAACGGATGCGTTACAACGGATGCGTTACAACGGATGCGTTACAACGGATGCGTTACAACGGATGCGTTGCAACGGATGCGTTACAACGGATGCGTTGCAACGGATGCGTTACAACGGACGCGTTGCAACGGATGCGTTACAACGGATGCGTTGCAACGGACGCGTTACAACGGATGCGTTACAACGGATGCGTTACAACGGATGCGTCAGAACGGATGCGTTACAACGGATGCGTTACAACGGATGCGTTGCAACGGATGCGTTACAACGGATGCGTTACAACGGATGCGTTACAACGGATGCGTTACAACGGATGCGTCAGAACGGATGCGTTACAACGGATGCGTTACAACGGATGCGTTACAACGGATGCGTTGCAACGGATGCGTTACAACGGATGCGTTAGAACGGATGCGTTACAACGGATGCGTAACAACGGATGCGTTACAACGGATGCGTTACAACGGATGCGTTACAACGGATGCGTCAGAACGGATGCGTTACAACGGATGCGTTACAACGGATGCGTTACAACGGATGCGTTACAACGGATGCGTTACAACGGATGCGTTGCAACGGATGCGTTACAACGGATGCGTTACAACGGATGCGTTACAACGGATGCGTTACAACGGATGCGTTACAACGGATGCGTTACAACGGATGCGTCAGAACGGATGCGTTACAACGGATGCGTTACAACGGATGCGTTACAACGGATGCGTTACAACGGATGCGTTACAACGGATGCGTCAGAACGGATGCGTTACAACGGATGCGTTACAACGGATGCGTTACAACGGATGCGTTACAACGGATGCGTTACAACGGATGCGTTGCAACGGATGCGTTACAACGGATGCGTTACAACGGATGCGTTACAACGGATGCGTTGCAACCGATGCGTAACAACGGATGCGTTACAACGGATGCGTTACAACGGATGCGTTACAACGGATGCGTTACAACGGATGCGTTACAACGGATGCGTCAGAACGGATGCGTTACAACGGACGCGTTGCAACGGATGCGTTACAACGGATGCGTTGCAACGGATGCGTTACAACGGATGCGTTACAACGGATGCGTCAGAACGGATGCGTTACAACGGACGCGTTGCAACGGATGCGTTACAACGGATGCGTTACAACGGATGCGTTACAACGGCTGCGTTAGAACGGATGCGTTACAACGGATGCGTTACAACGGATGCGTTGCAACGGATGCGTTACAACGGATGCGTAACAACGGATGCGTTACAACGGATGCGTTACAACGGATGCGTTACAACGGATGCGTCAGAACGGATGCGTTACAACGGATGCGTTACAACGGATGCGTTGCAACGGATGCGTTACAACGGATGCGTTGCAACGGATGCGTTACAACGGATGCGTTACAACGGATGCGTCAGAACGGATGCGTTACAACGGACGCGTTGCAACGGATGCGTTACAACGGATGCGTTGCAACGGATGCGTTACAACGGATGCGTTGCAACGGATGCGTTACAACGGATGCGTCAGAACGGATGCGTTACAACGGACGCGTTGCAACGGATGCGTTACAACGGATGCGTCAGAACGGATGCGTTACAACGGACGCGTTGCAACGGATGCGTTACAACGGATGCGTTGCAACGGATGCGTTACAACGGATGCGTTGCAACGGATGCGTTACAACGGATGCGTCAGAACGGATGCGTTACAACGGACGCGTTGCAACGGATGCGTTACAACGGATGCGTTGCAACGGATGCGCTGCAACGGATGCGTTACAACGGATGCGTTACAACGGTTACACAACGGATGCGTTACAACGGATGCGTTGCAACGGACGCGTTACAACGGATGCGTTACAACGGCTGCGTTAGAACGGATGCGTTACAACGGATGCGCTGCAACGGATGCGTTACAACGGATGCGTTACAACGGTTACACAACGGATGCGTTACAACGGATGCGTAACAACGGATGCGTTACAACGGATGCGTTACAACGGATGCGTTACAACGGATGCGTTGCAACGGATGCGTTGCAACGGATGCGTTACAACGGATGCGTTGCAACGGATGCGTTACAACGGATGCGTTACAACGGATGCGTTACAACGGATGCGTTACAACGGATGCGTTACAACGGCTGCGTTAGAACGGATGCGTTACAACGGATGCGTTACAACGGATGCGCTGCAACGGATGCGTTACAACGGATGCGTTACAACGGTTACACAACGGATGCGTTACAACGGATGCGTTGCAACGGACGCGTTACAACGGATGCGTTACAACGGCTGCGTTACAACGGATGCGCTGCAACGGATGCGTTACAACGGATGCGTTACAACGGTTACACAACGGATGCGTTACAACGGATGCGTTGCAACGGATGCGTTACAACGGCTGCGTTAGAACGGATGCGTTACAACGGCTGCGTTAGAACGGATGCGTTACAACGGATGCGTTACAACGGATGCGCTGCAACGGATGCGTTACAACGGATGCGTTACAACGGATGCGTTACAACGGATGCGTTACAATGGACGCGTTACAACGGATGCGTTGCAACCGATGCGTTACAACGGATGCGTTACAACGGTTACACAACGGATGCGTTACAACGGATGCGTTGCAACGGATGCGTTACAACGGATGCGTTACAACGGACGCGTTACAACGGATGCGTTACAACGGATGCGTTACAACGGATGCGTTACAACGGACGCGTTACAACGGATGCGCTGCAACGGATGCGTTACAACGGATGCGTTAGAACGGACGCGTCACAACGGATGCGTTACAACGGATGCGTTACAATGGACGCGTTACAACGGATGCGTTGCAACCGATGCGTTACAACGGATGCGTAACAACGGATGCGTTACAACGGATGCGTTACAACGGATGCGTTATAACGGACGCGTTAGAACCGATGAGGTAGAACCGACGCGTTACAAGCGACGGTTTGAATTTAGTTTTTTTTGGCAATCCTTAACACTCCTGGCTGGTGTGGTTGATAAACGCAACCGAACACAACGAAACGGATCCGCTCTATACGTTACGATCCGTATGCAACGAAAGCATGCAACGCAACGCAACCGATGCGTACGTAACGATCAGAACGCAACGAACGCAACGCAACCGATGCGTACGTTACGATCTGTATGCAACGAACGCAACGCATGCAACGCAACGCAACCGATGCGTACGTTACGATCTGTATGCAACGAACGCAACGCATGCAACGCAACGCAACCGATGTGTACGTAACGATCAGAACGCAACGAACGCAACGCAACCGATGTGTACGTAGCGATCTGTCTGCAACGAACGCAACGCATGCAACGCAACGCAACCGATGTGTACGTTACGATCTGTATGCAACGAACGCAACGCATGCAACGCAACGCAACTGATGCGTACGTTACGATCTGTATGCAACGAACGCAACGCAACCAACGCAACGAGTGGTTACAAACCCCCACGCATGGTTCTCACAGGGTGCTGGCACGTTTCCCAAGCCGCAAACCCGGTTACCCGCCTGAAAAACCGGGTTTCTGGCCAAAACGCCTGTTTTGCCTGTAGAACCCTGTAGAAGCCTTAAGAAACACGTGTAAAAAAGGGGTACTCGCGACACCCTGGTTTCAGGGTCTGTCAGGGTTTGGAGGTCTTTGCTTCAGAGAAAGTCTCCTAAAAACCTCCTATCTTCCCGAGAATCCACTTTTTTGACCTCTTTGGACGTTTAGAGACCTGAAAAAAAATTCTAGAAAACATTTAGTTTTTTTTGGCAATCCTTAACACTCCTGGCTGGTGTGGTTGATAAACGCAACCGAACACAATGAAACGGATCCGCTCTATACGTTACGATCCGTATGCAACCAAAGCATGCAACGCAACGCAACCTATGCGTACGTTGCGATCTGTATATATCGATCTCAACATAACGAACACAACGCATGCAACGCAACGCAACCGATGTGTACGTAACGATCAGAACGCAACGAACGTAACGAAACGAACACAACCAACGCAACGGATGCAACGCAACCTGTGTGTACGTTGCGTTCTGTATGCAACGCGTGCAACACAACGCAACCTATGCGTACGTTGCGATCTGTACATATCGATCTCTACACAACGAACGCAACGCATGCAACGCAACGCAACCGATGTGTACGTAACGATCGGAACGCAACGAACGTAACCAACCGAACACAACCAACGCAACGCAACCGCTCCGTACGTTGCGCTCTGTACGTAACCATCTCTACACAACGAACGCAACGTATGCAACACAACGTAACCGGTGTGCTCGTAGCTATGTGTACGCAACGTAGCGAAGGCAACGCAACCAACGCAACGAGTGGTTACAAACCCCCACGCATGGTTCTCACACCGCTCTGGCACGTTTCCCAAGCCGCAAACCCGGTTGCCTGCCTGAAAAACCGGGTTTTTGGCCAAAACGCCTGTTTTGCCTGTAGAACCCTGTAGAAGCCTTAAGAAACACGTGTAAAAAAGGGGTACTCGCGACACCCTGGTTTCAGGGTCTGTCAGGGTTTGGAGGTCTTTGCTTCAGAGAAAGTCTCCTAAAAACCTCCTATCTTCCCAAGAATCCACTTTTTTGACCTCTTTGGACGTTTAGGGACCTGAAAAAAAATGGCCGAAACCCACCCTGGGGGGGGGGGTGCCTTAGGGTGGGTGGGTGGGGTGGTGAAGCAACCTTAAAGACCTTAACACCGAGTGTTAAGGAACTTGTGTTTTCTAGTTTTTAAAGGTTGCTGTTCCGGCCACCCACCGACCTAGCAGTAACCCCCCCCCCCAGTCTCCCCCCCCCCCCTGCTGGATCCGACCAAAAACCGGTTTTTTTTTCAGGGTGTAGAAGCTTCGCCCAGCTCAAAAAACTGTTTCTTTGGAAAGATCGGGCACTTTTTGGGGCGTGTATAACTCAGTTTGAGCTGGGAGTCGTTAGAGACCCTGACACCAGGGTGTCACGAGTACCCCTTTTATACACGTGTTTCTTAAGGCTTCTACAGGGTTCTACAGGCAAAACAGGCGTTTTGGCCAAAAACCCGGTTTTTCAGGCAGGTAACCGGGTTTGCGGCTTGGGAAACGTGCCAGCGAGCTGTGAGAACCATGCATGGGCCACACACGGCACGAGTTGCAGCAGCCCACCGTAGGTGGGCTGCGTTTGGTAGCCACACGATACGGTTAACGCGTGTATCGCATATACATAGCGTTGTGTGTATCGTATACGAAGACCATTGTGTGTAACGCACGTGTAGACCGTTCCGTTATCACAACCACACGAGCCAGCGAAGTGTCACAGCGGCGCAGGTGTTGCGTTAACGCGATGGAGCAAGGCTCTGATGAGGCCCAGGCCTCCCGGCCGGGAGGCCCGGCCTCCCAGGCCTCCCGGCCTCCCAAAAAAAAATTTTTTTTTTCGACATCACAAAATTTTTCACCAAAAAAAAAAAAAAAAATTTTTTTTGGGAGTGGGCGATTTCGGAAAAAAAAATCCAAAAAAAAAAATCCAAAAAAAACCGTCACAGACGGTCCAGTAGCGACGTAAGCAAAATCCATATTTTTTTGCCGAATTTTGCTAAGTACCGGAAAATTTTTCCTAACAAAAAAAAAAAAAAAATTTCACGCAGGGTCACAAAAAAAAAATTTTTTTTTTTGGGAGGCCGGGAGGCCTGGGAGGCCGGGCCTCCCGGCCGGGAGGCCTGGGCCTCATCAGAGCCTTGGATGGAGTTAAACCCGTAGCATGCTTTCGTACAGATCGCTACGTACACATCGGTTGCGTTGCGTTGCATGCGTTACGCTGCACACGAACCGTGTATCGCTTATGCATAGCGTTGTGTGTATCGTATACGTAGAGCGTTACGTGCAAACCATACACATACCGGTTGACACACCAGCCAGCGAAGTGTTTTCAAGACCGTCAACTCAAATTCTAGAAAACACTTGTGTTTTCTAGTTTTTAAAGGTTGCTGTTCCGGCCACCCACCGACCTAGCAGTAACCCCCCCCCAGTCTCCCCCCCCCCCCTGCTGGATCCGACCAAAAACCGGTTTTTTTTTCAGGGTGTAGAAGCTTCGCCCAGCTCAAAAAACTGTTTCTTTGGAAAGATCGGGCACTTTTTGGGGCGTGTATAACTCAGTTTGAGCTGGGAGTCGTTAGAGACCCTGACACCAGGGTGTCACGAGTACCCCTTTTATACACGTGTTTCTTAAGGGTACTGCAGGGTTCTACAGGCAAAACAGGCGTTTTGGCCAAAAACCCGGTTTTTCAGGCAGGTAACCGGGTTTGCGGCTTCGGA
The DNA here is from genome assembly GCA_964035575.1 of Rhynchopus sp. YZ270_cl-10. Lineage (NCBI taxonomy): Eukaryota > Euglenozoa > Diplonemea > Diplonemida > Diplonemidae > Rhynchopus > Rhynchopus sp. YZ270_cl-10. The sequence continues at coordinate 180,133 of OZ037894.1, read as the reverse complement.
AACGTGCCAGCGCGGTGTTAGAACCATGCATGGGCCACACACGTCACGAGTTGCAGCAGCCCACCGAAGGTGGGCTGCGTTTGGTAACCACACGGTGCGGTTAACGCGTGTATCGCTTATGCATAGCGTTGTGTGTATCGTATACGAAGACCGTCGTGTGTAACACACGTGTAGACCGTTGCGTTATCACAACCACACGAGCCAGCGAAGTGTCACAGCGGCGCAGGTGTTGCGTTAACGCGATGGCGTCAAACCTGTAGCATGCTTTCGTACAGATCGCTACACATCGGTTGCGTTGCGTTGCATGCGTTGCGTTCGTTGCATACGCTGCACACGAAGCGTGTATCGCTTATATCTTTTAGCGTTGTGTGTCGTATACGTAGAGCGTTACGTGCAAACCATACACATACCGTTTGACACACCAGCCAGCGAAGTGTTTTCAAGACCGTCAACTCAAATTCTAGAAAACACTTGTGTTTTCTAGTTTTTAAAGGTTGCTGTTCCGGCCACTCCCTCAGTCTCTAACCCCCCCCTTCAGTCTCCCCCTCCCCCCTGGTGGATCCGACCAAAAACCGGTTTTTTTTTGAGGGTGTAGAAGCTTCGCCCAGCCGAAAAAACGTTTTCTTTGGAAAGATCGGACACTTTTTGGGGGGTGTATAGGCTCAGCGAGGCTGGGAGCCCTTAGAGACCCTGACACCAGGGTGTCACGAGTACCCCTTTTATACACGTGTTTCTTAAGGGTTCTACAGGCAAAACAGGCGTTTTGGCCAAAAACCCGGTTTTTCAGGCAGGTGACCGGTTTTGCGGCTTGGGAAACGTGCCAGCGAGCTGTGAGAACCATGCATGGGCCACACACGGCACGAGTTGCAGCAGCCCACCGTAGGTGGGCTGCGCTTGGTAACCACACGATGCGGTTAACGCGTGTATCGCATGTGCATAGCGTTGTGTGTAACGCACGTGTAGACCGTTCCGTTATCACAACCACACGAGCCAGCGAAGTGTCACAGCGGCGCAGGTGTTGCGTTAACGCGATGGCGTTAAACCCGTAGCATGCTTTCGTACAGATCGCTACGTACACATCGGTTGCGTTGCGTTGCATGCGTTGCGTTCGTTGCATACAGATCGCTACGTATGCATCGGTTGCGTTGCGTTGCATGCGTTGCGTTCGTTGCATACAGATCGTATCGTATACGTAGAGCGTTACGTGCAAACCATACACATACCGTTTGACACACCAGCCAGCGAAGTGTTTTCAAGACCGTCAACTCAAATTCTAGAAAACACTTGTGTTTTCTAGTTTTTAAAGGTTGCTTTCCTCGCCGCCCCCCAGTCTAACCCCTACCCTTCAGTCCCTGTAACCCCCCCCCAGTCTCCCCCCCCCCCCTGCTGGATCCGACCAAAAACCGGTTTTTTTTTCAGGGTGTAGAAGCTTCGCCCAGCTCAAAAAACTGTTTCTTTGGAAAGATCGGGCACTTTTTGGGGGGTGTATAACTCAGCTTGAGCTGGGAGCCCTTAGAGACCCTGACACCAGGGTGTCACGAGTACCCCTTTTTTACACGTGTTTCTTAAGGGTTCTACAGGGTTCTACAGGCAAAACAGGCGTTTTGGCCAAAAACCCGGTTTTTCAGGCAGGTAACCGGGTTTGCGGCTTGGGAAACGTGCCGGCGCGGTGTGAGAACCATGTATGGGCCACACATGGCTCGAGTCACAGCAGCCCACCGAAGGTGGGCTGCGTTTGGTAACCACACGATGCGGTTAACGCGTACAACGCAACGCAACCGATGCAACGCAACGCAACGAACGCACCGCAACCGATGCATACGTAACGATCTGTATGCAACGAACGCAACGCAACGAACGCACCGCAACCGATGCATACGTAACGATCTGTATGCAACGCAAGCAACGCAACGCAACGCAACGAACGCACCGCAACCGATGCATACGTAACGATCTTTATGCAACGAACGCAACGCAACGAACGCACCGCAACCGATGCATACGTAACGATCTGTATGCAACGCAAGCAACGCAACGCAACGCAACGAACGCACCGCAACCGATGCATACGTAACGATCTTTATGCAACGAACGCAACGCAACGAACGCACCGCAACCGATGCATACGTAACGATCTGTATGCAACGCAAGCAACGCAACGCAACGCAACGAACGCACCGCAACCGATGCATACGTAACGATCTTTATGCAACGAACGCAACGCAACGAACGCACCGCAACCGATGCATACGTAACGATCTGTATGCAACGAACGCAACGCATCCAACCCAACGCAACCGATGCGTACGTAACACTCGGAACGCAACGTTAAGAACGCAACGAGTGGTTCCAAAAGCCAGCCTGGCTGCGGTGGGGTGCTCAGACTCGCGCCAGTTGCGTGGCTAAACCAGTCTGTGTGGGTTTCTGTGTGGTTTTTACCCACCAACGCCTTTACCGTTTTTTGGTGTACAAACATGGGTTGCGTGGCACTGCAAAGGGCACGTGTGCACGACTGTGTGTGACCCATACGTGGTCAAAACACTCCCTGGATGCGTTTCGCACGCCGCATGCACGCGTGTGCCTCCTAAAAACCGGTTTCTGTGTGGTTTTTGACCACAAACGCCTTTGCCGTTTTTACGTGTAAAAACGTGGTACTGCAAAGGCACGTGTGCACCTCTGTATATGACCCATATATGGTCAAAACACCCCCTAGATGCGTTTCGCACGCCGCATGCACGCGTATGGGCCCTAAAAACCGGTTTCTGGCCCAAAAACCCGCCTAAACAGGTGCTTTTTTTTTTTACACGTTTTTACAGCAAAAAAAGTACTAGGCGGTTTGCGACCAAAAAATTCTAGAAAACACTTGTGTTTTCTAGTTTTTAAAGGTTGCTGTTCCGGCCACCCCCCCAGTCTAACCCCCTTCAGTCTCCCCCTCCCCCCTGCTGGATCCGACCAAAAACCGGTTTTTTTTAGAGGGTGTAGAAGCTTCGCACAGCCGAAAAAACTTTTTCTTTGGAAAGATCGGACACTTTTTGGGGGGTGTATAGGCTCAGCGAAGCGTTAAACCGTTAGAGACCCTGACACAAGGGTGTCACGAGTACCCCTTTTATACACGTGTTTCTTAAGGCTTCTACAGGGTTCTACAGGCAAAACAGGCGTTTTGGCCGAAAACCCGGTTTTTCAGGCAGCTAACCGGGTTTGCGGCTTGGGAAACGTGCCAGCGCGGTGTGAGAACCATGCATGGGTCACACACGGCACGAGTTGCAGCAGCCCACCGAAGGTGGGCTGCGTTTGGTAACCATCCGTTGCGGTTAACGCGTGCAACGCATGTACATAGCGTTGTGTGTATCGTATACGAACACCGTAGTGTGTAACGCACGTGTAGACCGTTCCGTTATCACAACCACACGAGCCAGCGAAGTGTCACAGCGGCGCAGGTGTTGCGTTAACGCGATGGCGTTAAACCCGTAGCATGCTTTCGTACAGACCGCTCGTAACGTATGCATCGGTTGCGTTGCGTTGGAAGCGTTGCGTTCGTTGCATACAGATCGCTACGTATGGGTTGCGTTGCGTTCGTTGCATGCGTTACGCCGCACACGAACCGTGTATCGCTTATGCATAGCGTTGTGTGTATCGTATACGTAGAGCGTTACGTGCAAACCATACACATACCGTTTGACACACCAGCCAGCGAAGTGTTTTCAAGACCGTCAACTCAAATGGCCGAAACCCACCCTGGGGGGGGGGGTGGGGTGGGAGGGTGGGGTGGTGAAGCAACCTTAAAGACCTTAACACCGAGTGTTAAGGAACTGATGCTGGTTTGCGGCTTGGGTAAAGCCGCGGCGAGGTGTGAGGGCCGTGCGTGGCACGTACACGGCTGCGTTTGGTAACCACACGCTGCGGTTAATGCCTATATCGCATCTATATAGGGTTGTGTGTATCGTTGTCGAAGACCGTTGTGTGTAACTCACGTGTCGAATGTCGCTTTATAAACCACAAGTGCCAGCGAAGTGTCACTGCGGGCAGGTGTTGCGTCCCACGAGATGGCGTTAATCCCGGAGAATGCTTAAGGTGCACACGAAGGGTGTATTGCTTATGCATATCGTTGTGTGTATCGTCGTGTACCGTGACGTGCAAACCATACACAGACCGATTGACAGACGAGAGAGCTGTTCTTTTAACATGTAACAGACTCTCTGGGGTACTGAGCTGTTTACTGGGGTAATGCGTTTGACTGACCTGGGTGTTACAAGGTTTTATTTGAATTGCAGTCAGAATTTAGTTTTGCTAATCCTTAACACTCCCTATTGATCGTGGTTGATGTATGCAAAGATCTGAAAAGAAACGAACAGATTCCCAAGATTCCCACGAACATGTGGCAAGAAACACAAAGAACACAACGCAACCGATGTGCATGTAACGATCTGTATGCAACGAACGCAACGCATCCAACGCAACGGAACCGGTGTGTACGCAACGATCGGAACGCAACGAACGTAACCAACCGAACACAGCCAACGCAGTGCAACCGCTCTGTACGTTGCGCTCTGTACGGAACGATCTCTACACAACGAACGCAACGCATGCAACACAACGTAACCGATGTGTACGTAGCGATCTGTATGCAACCAACGCTACGTAGCGAACGCAACGCAACCAACGCAACGAGTGGTTACAAACCCCCACGCATGGTTCTTACACCGCGTTGGCACGTTTCCCAAGCCGCAAACCCGGTTACCTGCCTGAAAAAACCGTGTTTTTGGCCAAAACGCCTGTTTTGCCTGTAGAATCCTTAAGAACCCTTAAGGAACGCACGGTTCCTAAGGCATTTTACACGTAAACTCGCGACACGAAAATAGGAATTAAAAACTAATCTCTCAGCGATCTGATTTAGTAATAACTCGATTTTTGGCCCTATCTTTCCAATGCCGAAAAAATCTTACACTTTGGCGTATCTGCGAGAAATGTCATTTTTGGGGGTACCCCGTCTGGGGGTGGGGGTGCCACAGAGGCGCGGGGGTACGCCACAAAAGCAACCTTAAAAACCTTAACACAGAGTGTTAAGGAACTTGTGTGGTAAAGTTGATCCGTAAGGTGAGGCTTCGCACTAGTATGCTACGATACACCCTTCTACCCTGACACCTACCCCTCTTTTTGCCTTTGGTGCTTGTTGAGGTGATCCAGCGCACACTTTTCCGCACGTTTTCACACCGTGAAAATGTGTGGAAACAAGTGAAAATATGTGAAACCAAGAGAAGACGTGTGAAAACCATGTCAAAACACCAAGTTTTTTTTCTGGAGGAATCCACTCAGAGTGCGTGAAGCAGTTTTTTTTTTCTTTTTCACTTTCGTACACACTTTTTGACACCGTGAAACCATGTGAAAACGTGTGAAAAGGCGTGACTGGATCACCTCACTTGTGCTTCATCATACATCTCCCCCTTCAGAAGATGTGTGTGCACCACTGTTGTATATCTTTATCTCCACTGTCCAATAGCACCCCCTCGTACTACCCTCTTGTCGCCCCTCCCTCGGTCACCCTCCCTCCCCCATTCACTCTTTACTTGCTCCTCGCTCACCACCATTTTTACACCTTCAACACCACCCACACAGGCATAGGAGCACCTAGGGGAGGGGTGGGGTTTTTTATTATCAAAACACAACAGCAAAATCCTCTCCGTTAAAAAAATGTGGAAGCAGTTGAACCGGTCGTTCAATGAGACGCCGACATACAGCGACCCGCCGTATGATGACGACAGCAACGAGGAGGACGGGGGTGCTGCACACGTTGCGCTGTCGAAGATGCGCGCTGCTCGTGGCTCGACCGCACGCATCCAAGCCTCCATCCACCAGCGCAAGTTGAAGTGGGTCAGCAAGGCGAAGTTTACTTACGAGTCGCTCGACTTCCACGACGTCGAAAACGACCTCCTCAGGGAAAACAGAGAAAAGCACCTCTCATCCAAGGCCACCATCACAGCCAAACAGCAGGCCGTGAAGTACGTGAAGATCTGGTTCCTGCTTTCCCTCATTGGGATCCTCACAGGGACGTGCGCCTTCCTCATCGACAAGGGCATCAGCGAAATCACGAAGTACAAATGGCGTTGGGTGGGGGACTACATGGAGACTGACCCGACAGACCCGGGTACGGTGCCGTTCGGCAAGCCGTACGCGATCTTCCTTGCAATGAACATGACACTTGCCTTCATCTCCTCACTCTTTGTTGTGTTCGTGGAGCCGCTTGCTGCCGGCAGTGGGATCCCAGAGGTGAAGTGCTACCTTAACGGTATCCGAGTATACCACGTTGTGCGTTTCAGAACGTTGATTGCGAAGGCTGTGGGCATTCTCTTCTCAGTGGCAAGCGGACTGCCGTGTGGAAAGGAGGGTCCAATGATTCACAGTGGTGCCATCATTGGTGGTGGGGTTGCCACAGGGAAGTCTTCGAAGCTGAACTTCGACACAGGGTTCTTCAAGGAATATCGTGGCGACAGAGACAAGAACCTTTTCGTCACCGCCGGTGCTGCTGCAGGTGTTGCGGCTGCGTTCGGTGCACCTGTGGGTGGTGTGCTCTTTGCTGTGGAGGAAGTTGGTTCCTTCTGGAACCTTGAGATGTCTGTCATGGTGTTCTGCTCGTCCGCGTTCTCGGTGTTGATTATGAACATTTACTACAAGTTCCAGGACCCTCTCGACCCTGCTTCGGGGCTGACCGACTTTGGAGTGGTGCAGGGTAAGTACGAAGTATGGGAGCTTCCACTGTGCATGGTCTTGGGTGCTCTTGGTGGACTGCTTGGGGCTGCCTTCAACGCGCTGAACCTGAAGATCACAAAGTGGCGTTCCATCTACATCAAGAAGATCAAGTACAGGCAGATCCTGCAGGTCCTCGTAGTGAACTTTCTTGTCTCGACAATTCTCTTCATCCTCACCTCCAGGTTCTACCAGTGCGACCCAGACCCAAACGCAGCCTTCACAGACGCCGACCCCGACGACACTGTGCTCCGCCACTACGGGTGCAACCAGACGGCAGGCGAGTACAACAACATGGCGACCCTGTACTTCTCGCAGACGGAGTCGAACATCCGCCACATGCTCCACTTCAAGGGGTCGATCGACTACAACACACTGTTCCTTCATTTGGTGCCGTACTTTTTCTTGACTGTCATGACGTACGGGATCCAGGTCCCCTCTGGGCTGTTCCTCCCCGGACTTGCACTTGGTGCCACAGTTGGACGTATTTTTGGTCAACTTGTCTCCGACTCGACGAATGCAGACCTCTCGTACGGGTCGTACGCTGCGTTCGGTGCGGCAGGTGTACTTGCGGGTATGGTGCGGATGACGGTGTCTCTTTCTGTCATTGTTATGGAGGCGACAGGAAACGCGACGCTAGTCATCCCGCTGATGATCGTGACGTGCACGGCGAAGGTTGTGGGCGACCTATTCAACCACGGCATCTACGACGAGCATATCCACTTCAACGGTGTTCCCCTCATGGAGCGCGAGCTTGAGGACGACAGGCTGGACCTGGCCACTGCAGAGGAGGTCATGAACGAAGTCGACCTGGCGGTCATCCGCACACGCCCCACCGTCAACGAGGTCCTGGACATCCTGAAGCAGAAGCCGTACCACCAGGGCTTCATCATCACAGATGGCGGCACACTCAACGAGCCCCTACGTGGACTGGTCCTGCGCAGATACCTGATGATCATCCTGCGCAAGGGTGCGTGGGGTGAGTGCCCGGACCTGCAGTTTGAGGACTTCATGAAGTCTGCCCTGGAGCGTGTCATTATGAAGCCTCAGACGTATGCATTGACGCTGTCGTCGAAGGACCTGACGCAGAGAATAAACCTTGCGCGCTACATGGACAAGCATCCGTTCACTGTGCTGCGGACGACGCCTCTGCCGAGGGTGTACACAATCTTTAGGGAGTTGGGTCTGCGCCACTTGGTTGTGACGGACAACAACAACCACCCTGCAGGACTCATTGCACGCAAGTGTCTTGTGCACCTCGAGGACGCGAGTCTCTTCGACACAGACCTCCGTGACGACGCACGCTTCGCCATCCCCCGCCACCCCTCCGTCGAAGACTTCCCATCAAACATGGACATCCAAAGCGGTTCTGCAGCACCAAGCAATGAAGGCCTCATATCCTCAAGCACCGCACAGCAGTACGAATCTGAGGACGACGGCAAGAGCGGTCTCACCAGCGCAATCGTGAAGGCAAAAAGCTACGACACCAGCAAAAAGAACGATTCGGAGTAAAAAAAGCATTCCAAAAAACAAACAAAAAAAACAAAAAGAACATTGTCAGCAGAAAACTCTCCCCTGAATTTCCTTTTTAAAAAGTACAAGGGTAGTGGATATTGTTTGGCAGACAGGAGATCATCAAAAAAAAAGAGGAAAAAAAGGAAAAAAAAGAAGAAAAGAGTGTGTGAAACAGAGGATGCAAAGTTTAGTTTATGTTTTTCTCTTTTTATTTTTTTTGTATTAAAAAATACCCTTCTTTTTTTTTTTTTGTCAATGAGTGTGAGATGTGTTGTTTTTATTACTATTTTTATATGTCGTGTTTTTGGAGAAAAGGTTTCGATTTCCGGAAAGTGTGAACGAATCAAAATAAATACAAAAATAAAACGTCACTACACTTCAACTGCGGTTGAGAGTGTTTACAAAGAATACGTGTTGCTTACACATTTTGTTATTGAAAAGGATATGGACCCAGGCCCGTGTCTTCTTTTTATTTTATATTTTTGAATGTGTACAAGCCTCTGCAAAAAAAAATCAAATTCTAAAAGAACTAATCGTCCGGGTCATGAGTCTGCGACATCATGACCTGGTTTGTTGGTCATTGTTAGAGGTGGGGGTGTCTATACGACGAATGGACTGGCGGGCGTACCACTTCGAGGAGCCTTGTTGTTCCGAGGGTTTGAGCCTTATGGCCAGTACCTGCATTCCCTCATACTTCTGTTATGCGATGGGGTGGATGGAGGGATGCCTGTTTCTTTCAAACAACGTTATGTCGGTGGCAACAAGGTGTAGGTGGAAAAGGGAGACAGAAGCTCATCAAAAAGAAAAAAAAAAAAAATTGCCTGGAGCAATTCGGGCATTACCTAGAAGCGTGTAGTATAGTGGAGTTCATCTTCGGGTGTCTACACTAAAACAATCAAGTTTTCAAAAAAAAGAAAAAGAGAGAAAGAAGATTTCCCCCCCTTTTGTTCCGACTGCTTGTGCATTGGAGATTGCAACAGGTCTTATTTTTTTCTGTCACCTCATGAAATGAAGGAGGAAATAGAAACAACGCACTTTGAACACACTTTGCGGTTCTAGGGAAGAACCGCGTTGCAGAGCCACTCCTCACCAAACAGGTCGAGGTGTGTGCGTTTCACCACAACCTCTCCCATGGGTTTTATCGTGTGATGAGTGTTAAGTTTCTATTTTCTCTCGCTCGCCACCACGTCGTTTCACACACTCTTGAGGGCTTTGTGTGTTGATTCTCTACAGCTGAGTTCCCATTGGGCCGGCTGAGCGAGCATCAAAAAAAACCAAAAAAAGAAACTATTTTTTTTTTTTTAATTTAAAGCCCATAGTGTACCTCATCCTCACGTGTAGTGCACTAAAATACAACCAAGGCTTTTTTGTTGAAAACGAGAATTTATCGAATGAAAAAAAAACGAAAATACTGGAAGGAGATCAGCCTTTTGTGATTTTTTTTTTCTCTGCAACCCCAGCTTTATCCCCCTCCCCCCTATCCCCCTTTTTCACGTTCTTCTGTGTGTGTGTGTTTTGTGAAAATTTGGGGGAAAAAAAAAATTAACAAAAATGAATGAACAACCGCGTGTAGTTCCTGTTTGTGGTCCCTATTTGCTTCTCTCTCGCAACTGCGTTAGGTATATTTCATGGTTCACGTTGAAACGTCATCTCCAGATTCACTTCGATCGTCCATGAACGGGGTCAAAGTGAGTAACCTCCGATGTCGACTGCATGCCATCCATCCATAATGGGTAAGTGGTCAGGATAGGGAAAAGGTGAAGAGCATACCGCCCCCCCATTTTTTTTACAGCACTTCCAGGGGGTTCGATAACCCCACAGAGTGTCAGTGCCTGCGTCCCAGAGGCGTTTTGCACTATCATCTTGTGTGTCAACTTCACTGCCTTTTTTGGTGATGTGGAGCCCGTTTTTATTTTTGATACGATTTTTTTTTTATCTTTTCCCCAGAAGAGAAGAAGGAAACAGAGAGAGAGAGAGAAAGAGAGAGAGAGAGAGAGAGAGCGTGAAGAGACCTCGTTTTTGATAAATATTATACTTTTTTTCTTACTTTTTGGTTCTGTTCTATACTCTTACCCAACCTCTCTCCCCCCCTTCACATCACCTCCCCACTACGCCGTTTTCCCCGGCGGTGTGTGCATGTTATCGCTTGCTTTTTTTCCCGTTTATTTTAGGTACACTGTCACGAGAGGGCTTTTGTATTTCAACTCTACTTTTTCCCCCCTCCTTTAAACGTTGGTTGGTTATTTTGTTGCATGAGCTCGACTGAGATGCGTTTTAGCACGTTTCAACTACTATTTGTCTTCTTCATGCAAGCCGTTAGGTTTCCTTTTTACATCTGCTGTTGTAGGCTGCAGGGTACTTGATGCTTTGATTCGGATGGCTGGCATCGTGGGTCAGTCAGTGGTGCCTGCATCGACAACTACAGTTTGTTGTCCATTCCCGTGCTACCTTCTCTCCCCCTCTCTCTGCTAAGCCCGTCCAACCTTCTGTACGGAGGTTTTATTTCTGATGTTGCAATCAACGGAACCACCTTTTTTTCCTTTTCCTTATCAGAGTTACTATTTCTGAGGTGATTGCCAAATACAACAGCAAGACATTTTGATGTGCGGACAAGAGAGGCATGTTCAAGTGTTTTCCCCCCTTTTTTTGTTTCAGGCAGCTGAGGTCATGAGCCTAGGTTCTACCCTAGTGTATGTGAAATGGGGGTATTCTTTTTTTTTAAATATGTGAGATGTGTAACGAAGCGCATCTTTCAAGCGGTCTTTTTTTTTAGTGGTGCCCATCCCCCCTGGTTGTGTTCATCCTTGTCATGTTTGTATCTTCAATTCGGTCCCTTTCCCAGCCCACTTTTACCCCCCAGCGAAAGCGCTTGTTTTGAGTGTAAATACACATGTAATTACGTAGAGCACAACGCGAACAGGAAGAAAAAAAAAAAAAAAAAAAAAAAAAAAAAAAAAGCTGATTTTTTTCAGCAATCATTACTGCCCCTCCCCCAGCGGAACTGTGCATTGCACAGAGTTCCAAAACCCAGCAAGTCTCTAAAATGGAGACGCTGGTATGCGCTGTTTATCTGGAGGTTGTGTGTTTCTTCTCAACAGTTTGCTTCAGATACTCTCAAATTTTTTTCTCTCTTTTTTGTGTCGACAGTCACTTTATTCCAGTAGGTGATAAGTGATGTGGACATAACAAAAAAAAAAAAAGGTGAGCTTATGCATCGGGTGTCTACACTGTGCAATGCAAACCCCCTCAATCAGTCTACACTGCTGTTAATGTAACGACAGATGCATTTTTGGGAGATCGGTTGAGGTAGGGATTATCCCATGTTTCAACAACAACAAAAAAGTAGATATTGCATTGGTGACCAGTAAGAGGGGGGGAAAAAAAAATACAAAAAAAAAAAAAAATATCAAACTTCCAGCGTGTATGAAGAGAATGTGTAACCATGTGAATTTGCACCCCCATCCCCACAAGATGACACCCCCCTTGATGTCCTCCCCCTTTTTATGGGAAAGAAAAAAAAAAAACATACACAGGGCGTGAAAACAAATGCTATACGCCTTCTGTATGAAAAAAAGAGTGACCCCTTGCCATCCGCTGTATGTGGCATTTTTTTTTTCCCTGTTGTCTTTAGACATCAGGAAAATGAATGCATTGGCTTCGAAGGGTGCCTGTTCTCTTCTCTTCTTCCCTCCCTCCCTCCCTTCTCTCGCTCTCTCTTTCTCTCCTGTTCGTATTTATCTGTTTTACTTTACCAGAAGCCACATTTTTGAAGCGCACATGGGAGCAAGAAAAATGCACCACTTTCTGGCCTGGTCTGTGGGCAATAGAAGGGTGATGTGTGTGTTTTCTTTTTTCTTTTTCTTTTTTTCCTGTTTCCCCCCTTTTTTCCCCTTCAAACTATTGTTTCAAACTCGCATTTCAGGTGGGGAGGTTTAACTTTGTGAACTGCAGTATCGACTGTACAACCCTCCCTTTATTTTAGGGAATGTTTTCCCTCCCCCGCGTATTTTCAAACCCCCCCCTCACGCCACTGTTCATTTCTCAAAAGATATACCAAAAGCAAAGCAGTCTTAAAGGTGCCAACTTCAATACATTTTCAAAATAAACATCCCATTTTTTTTTTGTGCAAAGTAAAGAAGATATGTTCGTGTCCCTCTCATGCCCGTTCATTCAGGTTCCCCTTTTTCTCCAATGCCTGCGTCGGCAGAAAACAGACAAGGCCTTCACCGCCACTGTTGCTATTTGTTATGTGTGCCACCTTCCTCCTCAGGGTGCCTTCCTGGAAAAAAAAGGCAAAAAAAAAGAAGAAGAAAAAAAATAAAACACTCAGACGCACCAACACAAGACATCCTCTTCCCACCACCTTTCCCTCCATAATCAGCCTCCCGCTTGAGTTTTCGCTCTCACAGTTTTGATTGAGGTACGACTCTCTAGGCAAGAGAGAGGGCGTTTGTATTTCAAGTGGAATTTTGATTTCCTCACATTTCGCCTCAAACTAACCTACTAACTCTATTCAATAAGGCCCTTTCTGGAGGGGTGTGTGGGTCTTGCAGAATACGACTGCAGAAGAGTTGCTTTGTTTCGGAAGGCTTCCCCCCCTCCCCCAACACTACACCACACCACCCCCTTTCCTCAGAGCACAACATGGAGGTGTCGGGGCGGAAGCGGAAACGGGTGTACGATGTTCCTGACGTGGCGCATGTGTGTGCGGTAGAGAGGCGTGGGCGTGGGGCTTCTGCTTGCGTCACAACGCGAATAGTAAAGCGTGCCCGCTGTGAGGGCACAGCAACACCGACAGCTACACCAGCAGCAGCCACAGCAGCACCGCACGCATTCAGCCTTCCGTCAGAGGTGTCGCAGCCACTGCTCCCCTGCACGCCAGAGGAAGCACCCACCCAAGCCGTCGCGCCTGCCCGCAACCACCTCGCCCTCACACTGCTGCAGAGCATCCGCCAAGCCTTCAACCCAACAACATGCGAGTTCACAAAGCCTGCCCCCGAGGTGGCCAGCCTGGCCAGCATCACCGCGCTCTGCACAGACATGGCAGCGCTCCTCCAGGACACATGCCCGCTGGTCGATGTAGAGAGCGACTGCTGGGTGATCGGCGATGTGCACGGCAACTTCGGAGACCTGATGTACTTCGTGCGCCAACTGATCCCCTTTGACGTGTCGCTGTGTCCCTACCGCATTGTGTGCCTAGGGGACTACGTGGACAGAGGACCGCACAGTCTGCAGTGCGTTCTACTGCTCTTCTGCCTCAAGCTTCTGTCGCCGTCGACTGTGAACCTGCTGCGCGGCAACCACGAGGACCCCTCTGTGTGCGGGGACGTCGAAGGCTACGGCGACGGCTCCTTCCGGCGGCAGTGCCACGTCGCATATGGCGAGCGCGTTGGCGAAGACGTCTTTGCACGGGTGTGCGACGTCTTCAGCCGCCTCCCGCTTGCTGCAGTCATTGACAGGAAGATCTTCTGTGCGCATGGTGGGATACCACGGTTCTTCCCTAAGCGGAGTGCGGGGTGCACTGCGAAGGACTACCGTTTGGACCTGTTGAGGAACAGGAACTTTCCGAAGTATCCATCACTGTTCACGCAGGAGGCGTACGAATTTGTGGGCGCAGATGAGTCTCTGCGGCAGGAGCGCGAGCGCGACTGGCTGGCAACATATGACCTGCTGTGGAGCGACCCGATCTGCGACAACAGGCTTGGCGACCTGGACGACGACGGCTTTGCAAGCAGCGAGCGTGGCGGGCAGGCAGTGGCGTTCTCAGGCAAGGCTGTGGAGACGTTCCTCTCAGCCTTCGACCTCGACCTCATGATCCGTGCACATCAAGAGAAGCGTCTCGGCCTGCGCGTCAGCCAAAGCAGCAAAGTCATCACCGTCTTCTCCTCCTCCAACTACCAAAACCACGGCAACGGTGCAGGCGTCGTCCTCGTCAGGAAAACCGGCAAAGTCGACCTCATCATGAAAACCACACAGTCCACATGAGAGGAACTGTACTGTGTAAAGTAAAGGGAGGAAAATAAAGGGGCTTTTGGCCCCAAGGGGGATAGTCAAAGAGGGGAAGGGGAGAGAACCCAACCACATGGGGGGGGGAAACGATTGCGGCATTCTCAGAGGGAAATAAAATATAGAAAATCTGAGTCCAAATGTCGTTTCCGGGAATTGGTTGGTGGGGATCGATAATGTCTCAGTTTTATAGAAACCAACTAAAAAGCGTCCTCTCTTTTATTTGTGTGAATTCCACACAACCATTACCTTGCCTTTTTTTCTTCTGAGGACAATAACAAAAGCTTTTCAGCAACAAAAAAAGACAAGCAACCACTCCCACTATTTTTCTCTTAGATGGTCTTTGACAGCATTCTCTCCTACCTCCTTCTTCCCCTTCTTCTCCTTCCCCCTCTCTCAACAACATCTCACCACATCATCAGCTCCTCCTCACTTCCGTCAAACACCTTTCAGCACTATGTCCACCCAGGCATCGCCCGACATGATCTGGAGGGTTGTCAAGAGCAACAACGCCTTCATCAGGAAGCAGCGTGCCGGCCGTGGTGCCGAGAGGACCGTCCTCTCCAGCGAGCCCAGGAACCTCGCCGCACGCTCGACCTTCAAGCTCTCCGGAGTGGCACACAAGGGAGCCTCCATCCAGCTCTCGTCGGAGGGTAAGTTCGAGATCGTCAACACCGCCGGAGAGAAGACCGCCCTCTCCCACAAGAAGCCTGGCCAGGCAGCCAAGAAGGCCTCCGAGGGCCGCAAGGACCTGAGAACCGTATGTACCCCCTTCCCCTTCCCCTTATCTAAACACACTACGAACTTAATTCCCTAATGCTGTACCTTTTTGTGAAAGGGCTTTTGTGTGCCAAATATTCTTGAAGCGGGAGAGGGGATGAAATGTCTTGAAATTGCCCCCCTTTTTGTTTTTGTTTTTGTTTGGTAATGTGCAACCATCATAACGATTCTTACCTACAGGCCTCGAAGGCTCTCTCCCGCCGTCTGGTCCGTCTCACCACCCGCAAGTCCCGCAAGTCGTGGAAGCAGGAGTAAGATTTCGGTCTTACAACGCAGATAAACATCTAACAAATGAAAACCAATGAGACATGAAAATGTGTTGAAGAAGAGCATTTTTTTCCCTATTTAGGAGGTCAAACAAAGAAACACAAAAAAGACAAAAAAAAATATACAAAACATAAAAGCCCTCCACTTTTTGTCCACCAATCCGAGACGTTCATTCTGATCTCTCTCTCTCTCTCTGACCCATTGAGCACCATTCCGAACCTGCCCAACACACAACACCCATTTCAATGGTATCCACGAGGTTTCAGGTTTGCACTAACCTCTTGATGCATTCAGCTGTAATAGCAGGCGAGCGCTCCCACCTATATTCCCCCACTCTCGCTTCCCCCGCTTGCTGTACTGGATGACATCTCGGCGAACAGCCGAAAGGCCCACCTTCTTGGTGTCCCCTATCACCCCTTCTGGCAAATGTACATTTGGTCTCTTTGGGCATTCATCCCCTCTCTTGCCCTGCAACGCAACGGCCTATGCTCTGTGCCTTTTCACTCTTTTGTCCACCCTTAGCTTCCAGCACGCAGCTTTCAGCCCTCAGCTCTATTCCGCCCACCATACACCCTTTGCACACACCCCCCCCCAGCCCCCTGTGTGCAGCCATGCTATAGAGAGGTTAGATAACACTATCCGTCTTGTTGCATGGTGATAGGGGAGTGGAGAGGAGTGAGGAGGGGAGACGAGAGGGGAGAGAGAGAGAGATGGAAGAGAGAGGACAGTGAACCGCATCCGTGAGGGACCAGCAAAAGAAGGGGGTTGGGAGAAGGGAGGGCGCATGTATGAACGTATGAGAGCCGAGAGTGCGATGAGGGGGTGGTGAGGAGACCGAAGCAAGCACAATAACAGTCTGATAGGGTAGGGGTAGTGATGATGTGTTGCAGCAAAAACGGACCCCCTGGGTTAACCAGGCCAGCCAAAGGGCCATGGGGGGTACGCAAATATAGTACGTCTTTGAAGACAGCGTGTGAATGACATCAAAATGATGCCTCATAATGGTCTCTCTGAGCCAACATCGAAGCTGTTGTGCGTAGCGGGTTGAGGGGCGGGGGGGAGGGGAATGCACTTGGCTTAGGATAACTCCCAACGGGGATGTTGCCCATCAGAGCGGATGTGTGTAGCATTTGCGTCTTCAGCGTTGTTTCACAACTCAAGCTTTGGCCTCCCTGCTGTGTGCGTGCGTTTGAAAGCAGAGTGGGTAGTGGTGTCCTAGTGTACTAAGAGCGCAGCATGGCCCAGGTCTGCAGGTCTGCCGGTCGGTCTGGCTATGGGGTGATGGTGCGGGATTGAGTCGGTCGGACCAGGCAAAACCCTACAAACGTCCTGCTTGGGATGTTGGCCTATGGGCTTTAGGATAAGCGTTCTTTGCACAACTGGTGGAAGAGTGGGTAAGGGGTGGGTAATGCGTTTAGTGCTCCGAAATGCCGCTCTTTTTTTCGAAAGCAGCTCCCTTAGAACACAGCAGAGGGGAAAGGGCAAGGGAGCCCTGAAGAGCGGGCAGGGGATGGCATTGGGTCAGGGGTGGGCCATAGTGTTGGGCTACAGTATTTTCTCCCACTCCCGTCTCTTTCAAGATAGCAGCAGTACCCTGCCAGGCTAAGGGTGGCAGGGAAGAGGGCAGAGGGCCAACACGGGGCAACACAGCAGACAGTCTAAGAGGGGAGGTGCCGTTCCCTTCCCTTTGGGGTGCATTTAGTTGGGTGGGGGGCGGGTGGGGTAGGGGCAGTGCGCACAGCCACGCAGCCCAGCTCCCCTCCACAGGACTCGGGGGGAGGACACCTTTTCGTTATGTCAACACCCCTTCCCCTTCCCCTTCCCCTCCCCCTCCCCCTTCCCCGCTACACTACGCCAACGTGGAAGAGGGTGTCGCTCTCTTAGGTCTAGGTGTAGCTGCTTTTTGCGCATCTCGTTCTTTTGACACGTTTGTCAGAAAGACATGTCCGGCCAGCACCCCATGTTGCTGCAGGTGGGGAGCCAGTTCCTGCGTGCCGAGAGCACCTCTGATAGTGCAAGCCCGCCACAACAGAGCACAGCTGCGAGCAGCTCCCCTGACTACCGCCACGTCGCGTCTCCCCCCTTTGCGTTGGGTGGGTTGGATGCGTTGCAAGCGTTCTCGCCGTCGCCAGTGCCTCAGTACAGCTCGCCTGCAAGGTGGACGCCCACGCCGTACAGCGAAGGCTCTGTGGAGCGTGACATATTCAGCCCATGCCCCGAGACACCGCCCCCATCCCTCCCGCTGCCGGGGGCGCCTGCGTCCTTCAGGGAGCAGCAGCAGCGTGCGGCGTTGTCTGTGGAGCGTGCAAAGCTCGGCCAGGTTGCGCATATGTTCACAAAGCTGCGTGGGCGCCGCAAGGTTGCGTTCAGCTCCCCAAAGGGCGCGGAGTACGTGGCCGCACCCCTGACTGAGGCCGCCCTGGGGACGCTTGCAGACAGCAGGCCAGAAGTGCCCGCACCGTTCTCGCAGGCAGCCGTGTCTGGCCACGTTGGGTACATCCGTCCTGTGCACAGCACTGTCCCGGAGGTCTTTGTAAAGCCACAGCGGAGGGAGCAGCCGGGCGTGCCACGTCATCGCAAGACGCATATGGCAGAGGATGTGTCTGCCTCGTTGTCGCCTGTGGGTGGGGGTGGGGGTGGGGGCAGGCATGCGTGGTCGCCTCCGACACCGAACCTGCGGAAGCGTGTGCGTCTGCTGCACGACGTGGTGGAGGGTGGTGCACGCAGCGTGCTGCGCTACGAGGCAGGTGAGGAGGGTGTCGTGCTGCGGCGGCACTACGCAAAGGGCACCCTTGAGGTCGAGATGGATGCAGGCGGTGCTGTGCACGTTGCGCATTGGTGTGTTGTGCCATGTGACCCACATGAAGAGGACGACTTCTTCCACAGCGGCCACGTCGACACGCCACGCAGACCCGCACACAGCAGCAACCCGACACCCCTCCCCGCCCCCGACGTGGGTGTAGGAGTGAGCGCAGGAGTCGTGGGAGCAGGAGTTGGAACACCTGCGGCTGCGGCTGCGGCTGCAGAGGACATAGATATCGCCTCCGTGCACACACCTGACGCTGCCTCCCTCGAACCACCACCCCTCACCTCGCCCGAGACGCCGCTCTCTCCACACCAGAGCCCCATGGCCAAGCGGAGCTCGCTGTCCACCCACCCCGCAGGGAACAACAAGAGCGAGCGGCGTGTCTCGTTCACCATCAGCAGTGCTCCCGTGCAGCCCTTGGTGGGAGAGTTGCTAGCGCCGCCCCTGACATCGCCCGACTCAAGCCTGCTGGGGACGGCAAGGCAGGCAGAGCTGCTGCCGACACCGTCGTCGTCGGCAAGCACGATGCCTACAGTGATGCCTGCGGAGGAGAAGGCGTCTGCATCCACGTCGCAGGAGGGGTTCTTCTCACCCGTGTCGTCGCACAGCTACTCGGAGTACTTCCTGCAGAGGGTCGACTCGAAGGGCACGTTCTCAGACTCGTCAGGCTCGTCTTCGCATGAGGACGAGCAGAGTTTGTCGCCTTCCGTTGCGCCGCTTGCAGTTGTCTCGAATGCGTCGTCGCGTGCACGTAGGCGGTGGCAGTTCCTGCGACGCAACCTGCACAACATCCGTACTGGCATGCACATCCGCGACTACCACGGTGCTGTCAAGGGACATCTCGACCGCAGACGCTTCATCAACATCGCAATTGAGGCACGCCGCGCACAGAAGCTCCAAGGCCACGTGGACGAGGTTGCCAGGCAGACCACCGTTGCCGCAGAGGCAGCTAACGATGAGGCTGTGAGCGAGCTCTCTGTAACCGCGTCTGCGTCGCACCTGTCTGCAGCATCATCACCGGCACCGAACATGCCAACGATCACCCTCACTGGTGCAACGAGTGGCACAGATGTGGACAAGAAGAAGCCTGGGTACATGATGAAGGTCGCTTTCGGGGAGCTGCTGCAGACAGAGAAGACGTACGTCGGGCACCTCAAGCTCATTGTCGAAAAGTTTGTCCCCGCAGTGAGCCCCTTCCTCGACAGCGCAGTGAACAAGGAGAGCCGCGAGAACTACGCTGCGGACGGTGCACGCCTCTTTGCGAACGTCGACTACCTGTACAAGATCCACAAGGGTCTGCTGGAGGGTATTCAGCGCCATGCAGTGCAGTGGGACACACTACACGACACGTGCTCGTGGATCATTGACTGGGAGCTGGAGGCACACCTGCGGGCTGCGAAGGCAGCACGGAACAGTGCTGCCTTCCACGCGTACCTGCTGCCGCCGCCACCCGAGGAGGAGCGTGTGTTGATCGGACGGCGACGCGACATACACGGCCTTGCGCTGCTGATTTCTGTTTTTAAGGACCAGGTGTCTGCACGTGGTGGGCCAGAGAAGGTGTTCTCCAAGCTGACGAACAACGAGACGTCAGGTAGCTCGGACATCCGCAAGCAGGACTTCTGGTCCTTCTGCAGGAAGGGCCTGCTCTTCAGCCACGAGGCGGCGGCACGCGTCTTTCAGGAGGTGGACACAGACCAGAACGGCTCCATCAACAAGGAGGAGCTCTACAGGATCACGTCCGACATGCTCTTCACGCGCTGGTGCAAGTCTGTGATGTACCTGGGTGAGGGGCACGAGGTGTTCGACTCGCTTGATGCAGAGCGCAAGGGGGCAATTCCGATCGACAAGTTTATGAAGTTTTCTTGTGGCATGGGCTTCTCAGAGAGCGAGGCAGGCACAGTGCTCTCGGCCATCTCGCAGTCGACCACACCTACACAGATCACGCGGAAGGAGTTCTGCCACCCGCTTGGGATCAACGTGCTGTCGAACTCGTCGGACATCGGAGAGCTGCTGCACCTTGTCGTGCCGCTGGAGCGCAGTGCCTACACACGCTATGCAAACAACTTCTCGGACTCCATCAAAGCGCACGACCGTCTGAAGGCAAACGCCCCCCTCTTCGTGAAGGCGTGCAAGAAGGTGACAGACTCAGGCGACACCGGCGGCCTGAACCTAGGCGACCTCCTCATCACACCCATACAGCGCATGACGCGGTACCCCCTCATCCTGCGCGAGGCCATCAAGCACATCCCCTGCAAGGTCACGCACAACGCACCTCTCATGGAGCGCATCCACTCTGCCGTCCACAAGATGAACTCTCTCAACTCGCTTGTCGACGCGTCCGTCACAAAGCGGCACAACGACGAGAAGCTGTGCGGGCTTTCCGAGAAGATTGTCTTCAAGCTGTCAGAGAACAAGAACTTCAAGCTGGTTGTCGACGGGCGGCGTCTCATCAAAAGCGGCCCGCTGAACGTGGTCAACAGTTCTGGGGTGAAGAAGTCTGTGTTCTTTTACTTGTTCACAGATGTGCTGCTGTACACGACGAAGAACAACCAGTGCCGCCACGTGATTGACATTGAACAGATTGAGCTGCTGGACATGGAAGACACGAACGAGATGAAGAACTCTTGGGTCCTCAAGTCGCCTAAGGTCTCCTTCGTCGTCTCCGCCGCTACTAAGGAGAGCAAAGAAGAGTGGGCCGCAACACTGCTGGCAAACTCAGACTCGCTCCGTAGTGACAACCCTGCGCTTGTCCTGCAGCCGCTTGCGCCTGTGTGGACGTCGCCTACATCCACGTCGACGTGCACTGTGTGCGAGAAGCCGTTCAACATTTTCAGACGCAAGCACCACTGCTACCACTGTGGGTACCTTGTGTGCAGGAGCTGCTCGCGCCACAAGTTCTTCCTTCCACACATCCACGAGACGGCGATGGTGCAGGTGTGCACGTTCTGCTTTGAAGGGCTCACAAAGGAGCGGGAGCAGCTCCTGAAGGCACGCGGCCTTCTGGGCGTCAATACACCTTCGTCCCCGTCACGCAATCCCTCGGTGACGCACGGGTTCAGCGGCACTGGGGGGGCGATGCCCGAGTACACACACCGCCCACATGCGTCGGTGTCCATCATCTCTGCGTCGACGATGAACGTGTCGGAGGATCAAGGCGACGTGCCCATGCCCACCCTCCACGGTCGCAAGCCAACAGGCTCCTTCCACGCCGAAAGCGTGGACGGCCAGCCAGGGTCGCCACAGCGCAACTTCGGCACCCTGCAGGACCAGAGCAAGCGCAATGTGGAGGCGTACCTGCGGTCGCTGGGGGGCGGCACCACGAAGCGCAAGACAAGTCTCGGTGTGGCTGATGATGAAACGCTTGCCTCCTTCGCACACGAGGACACACAGACACTGAACAACTCCGTGCACGTGCAGATGTCGGACCTGAAGCTGCATGAGTACCACATCCTCTCCCTGCAGGAACGTCTTGTCGGGCGCAGCAAGCCTGTGATCATCAAGAGCGGGCGGCGTCTGCTGCTCTCCTCCCTCCTCCTGAAGAAGGGCACACGCGACTGGACAAAGTACCGCTTCTTCCTCTTCTCAGACGCGCTGATGTATTGCAAGGAGGTGGCGTTCTCGAAGCTGTACTTCAAGAACATCCTCCCCCTCTTGCACATGACGGTGGAGATCATTGATGACGTCGACGTGCAGACGTTTTGGGGTGAGGGGTGCTTCAAGATCCTCAGCACGAAGAAAAGCTTTGTTGTGAAGCCGACGGAGAGTGGTCCTGACCACGTGGGTACGGAGGAGTGGGTGCAGCACATCAGGCATGCAGCACAGCAGCACCGCATAAGTGTTGGGTCAAGGAGTGGGCTGGACGGTGTTGTCGCAGCCGTGCGCAAGACAGAGGAGGAGGGGCAGGTGTGCGCAGCGCCGAACTGCACGAAGACGCTGCCGAAGCTGTCGCCTCGCAAGGCGGCACACTGCACTGCGTGTGGCGGCATCTTCTGCAAGGCGTGCATTGCGCAGTCGTACTACACGTCGCCTGGGGTAAAGGGCCCCACGTGTGCAGAGTGCTTCGCGCAGCTCAAGGCTGCGACCATCCGGCACGCTGCTGAGTTCCTGCACGACCCGCAGCACAACCCACCGCTGTACAACGTGGCAACGAACTGCTATGTGTGCAAGACGCGCTTCACGCTCTTCAAGACAAAGAAGGAGTGCTGGTCGTGCTGTGCCGTTGTGTGCGGCGACTGCTCGCCACACAAAAGTATCCTCGCACGTCTCGACCCGTACAACCCCATGCGCGTCTGCTCGCCCTGCTACCACACGAAGTTCGGCTCCACCGCAGGCTCACCCCTCTCGGGCCAGCCTTCGGGACTCGACTCCGTTATATCAGCATCAAGCCACCAAGGTGACGGTGCTGAGAGTCTCAACAGCAGCGTACGCCCATACATCGTCGAAACGGTTAGCGAAATGCGGAGCGAGCAATGAAGTGTTAAGATCTATCTCAGGGATGGGGGGAGTGTTGCATGGGGGAAGGGAACAGGGGGGTGGTTAGTGAACCAAAGCAACGCAGCTAACAGAAGCAAATGCAGCAAGGGCATCCTTGGTGTGATGCGACAAGGTTGTTCGGGCCAAAAATTTAGCAGATGTTTTCTGGGAGGGGATTTTTTTAATATTATTCGCATCCCTTCTTCTCTTTATGTGTTTGCTTCTGTCTGTGAAGGGGAGACAGTGTAGATGAACACAGCACACTGCATGGACACATGGTGGCTTTGCGTACGAAGAATGAGCGTTGTCTGGTAGCAGTATTATGCGAGCCTCTTTGAGGCCTCTGCATCTCTGCATTTTTGCCAACTTCAAACTCACGAATGAAGCTCAACAGTCTTTTGAAAGGGGTGAACGCAGCTAGATACCGAACGCCCCTTTCATCCATTACTGAGCATGCTAAATGTGCTGAGTCCATCTATTTTCTAGTGTTACGAATGTCACCACAGGCTCTAGGTTCTGCAAGATAATGCAGAAACAGGGCAAGGGTGTTATTGTACGTTATTTCTTTGCTTGGTTTGTATAGTTGACAACGTATAGCCCCGCCACCTGTGTTTGGCAGATTTTATAAGAGCAACGTTGGGATGAACAGCAGCGCATGCTATGGTTTTTTATAATATGTATAGCCCCCAGACCCCCTCTTGCAACCGTCTAACCTATTGCGCCACCCACATTGTCTGTACTGGGAAGCAAACCAAGTAGCGAAGCATTGACCTTGGCATGGGTGTGCCCGTGAGGTAGATCCATCTTTCAAGTTTTCTTTTGGTGCTCAAACTTTTAAAACAAAGCCTTTTGTTATCCCTTTTTGTTTTCTGTTTTCTTGTTTTATGCCGTATGCATCACAATGCGTCTCCTTGCTCTCAGCACTGTGCTTATCTAACTGATTGTGTGAAGTTCTCTTGTGAAGCTTGTCACACCTGGCGGCAGTCTGCACTCCACCATTGTCGTCGGAACAGCGTTCTCTGTCCACCGACCCCACCACTCCACACTCATCTGTCTTACCCACAGCTATTTTCATCACAAAACACAAAACAATGGGAGAGGAGTACAATGAGGAGGCAGCCCTTGCCTCGCAGCCAAGAAGATCGCACCGCAACAGCACACGCGAGAGCTTCGTGAGCATGCACCCGGTGCATCCCGAGGACCAGTCCAGCTGGCTCTCGAAGTCGTACGTGCAGGTGCTCGACAACTTCATGAAGTACGCCGTGATCGCAGTGTTCTTCATTGCCACCGCTGTCAGCATCAACTGGGCAATCGACCTCTTCGACAAGACAGAGATGACATGGGAGGCACCAGATGGCACCTACGCAAAGGAACAGCGCGACATGGTCAAGAAGTACGCCCCTGCTGCCGTCGGTGCACAGGACTACGTCATTGCCGTTGAGTGGAAGAGCGAGAACGACTCGCGCAACATCTTGACCGTGGCACCCACCTTCGCCGACCTTGGCCGTCCAAACCCCACCTACACCCCCGTCGAGGGAGGTGCGACGACAGAGTACACCGCCGCAGGTGTTACCGCTTTCACCTTTGCACTCAGAGACCGCGTGTACTTCGACTGGTGCGACGGTGTCATGCCGGTGCGGTTAACTCAGCCAGCCTGCACAAAAACGATGTATATTTCACTGTATTCTGGAGCGGCTATCGTGGGCGCAGTTGAACCCACCGCAGTGCTGCCGTTCCTTGGGGTTGGGGGCACGAGCACGTACATCGGCATCACCCTGCAGGGAGAGAACATTGGGCTTGAAAACAAGAACAGCGACTTCGCAGACTGGATTGAGGACACCGTGAAAGAGCTGGCCCCAGTGTTCATGGACCCTGCACAGATGAAGGCAGCCCCGTTCAGCATTTCAGGAGGTGTGAAGGAGATCCTGAGCACGGTGAAGAAGGACCTTGTGCTGGCAGACGGCATTGCCATCCCAGTCTCGCTCATCATCTCGATGGTGGCCCTGCGTAACGTGCGTTTGATGTTGATCCCCCTGGTGATGACGCTTGTGACGACGTTTGTGTCGATGGCTGTGGTGTCCGGGCTTGCGAACGACATGAGCATCTCCGTGCTGTCGCCGCTTGTGATGATCTCCATCATGGTTGCGCTGCCGGTGGGCAACTCGCTGTTCATGTTGAACCGTTTCCGTGAGGCGCTTCTTGAGGACTACACCGTGCCTGAGGCTGTGCAGCGTATGCTGTCGTCGGCAGGCAGCACTGTGTTCCTCTCGCAGCTTTGCCTTGTGCTGTGCTGTGCCATCATCTGCTTTGTCGACGTGGAGCAGGTGCAGTCCATGGGTGCCTCGATGATGACCGCTGTGATCGTGAGTGCTCTGTCCTCCATGCTGCTGTGCCCCTCCCTCCTGCTCGTGTGCACCTCCTTCTGGCAGAACGCCAAGGAACGCAGCGCAGTGCTGGGCACAGTCGGTGTGTGGAAGAAGCGTGAGACCATTGCGCTTGCCAACCAGCTGAAGGGCCGCTCGTCGAAGTACGACAGTGAAGACCCAGGTGTGGTGCCGCACCTTGTCCCCGAGCTGACCGACACGAAGTGGCACCGCCACGCTGCCCGCACGCAGACGGCCTCTGGCATGTTCTCCTTCCTCGTGCTGGCTCTGCTGCTCATTGCTATCTCGCCCTTCGCCATCACACTCGGCAAGAACACCAAGGTGACTGACTCCATCACAGTGTACCTCCCACGCAGAGATGACTTCACAGAGACCGCATTCCGTCTCTTTGAGCAGTTCGGCTACGGACTTGCCACACAGTACACAATCATGTTCCTGCCGCCGTCGATCGACCAGGTTCCTGAGGACCTCCAACCGTACACCGCGCAGAGAGGCAACGTCTTCAAGGTGGACGTCGCGACTGCAGACACGACGGGCAACAAGGTGTGGAACACGCTTGGAGGCTTCATGGACCAGCTCAACAACGTGCCGAACATGAACAGCGACGGTATCATTGCTGCCTACAACTTCATGGGAATCAACTTCGATGGTATCGACACCGCCGCCGCCGGACAGTACTCATTCCAAGCGGCAGCTGGAATGCAGCCGAGTCCGGGTAACTACACGCCCAGCCTGCCGTGGCGTGCCGCATGCCTCCAGTACTCTACTGGTGCACTGTACGGACCGGCTTACCAGCAATTCGGTGTTGTTACCCACATGACCGAGTACTTCTACGAATCTGCGTACGGAAGGTTGAAGCTGAACATCGACCCCCTCAGCTCCAAGGGACGGGACTGGGCAAAGGACTTCAGAGACCAGCAGGAGTCGTTCAACGCTGCAGGCGGGGCGCAGGTGTACATTGCGGGTATGCCGGTCAGCTCGATGTCTGCGATGGAGCGTGTCACGGACTCATGGCAGTGGCTTGCTGCGGCGTTCGTGCTCCTTGCCTTCTTCATTCTCCTCGTCGGCACGCGCAGTGTGATGATTGCCATCAGGTGTGTGATCACCACGTTCTGCACCGTCATGTTCGCCCTCGGGTTTGCCTCCCTTACATACTGCCACGACGCCTTGGGGTGGATCGGCATCGATGCCATCAGCAGGTTCGAGGGTGGTGAGATCCACTACATGGTCTTCATTGTGGCGATCCCGCTGCTCATCGGATGGTGCATCTCGCACGAGGTGTTTGCCATGTCTGCCTGCCTTGAGTGGTACCACTACCACCACCTCAGCTCGAAGGAGGCCACCAAGCTTGGGCTTGTTGGTGTGGGGTGGCTGAACCTTCTGTCCGGCTTCATCGTTGCGATTGCGTTTATTGGCCACATGTTTGCAAGACTGCCTATTGCGAACCAGATTGCGTTCACGATCTTCGTGGGTGTGCTCTTCGACGTGCTTCTCATCCGCTGTGTCATTGCACCCATCCTCATGTCTCCTCTCGGACCCAACAACTGGTGGCCCAACCATGGCCGCAAGGGCGGCGAGGGCTACGTCCAGCACGAGCACACCACACCCAACACCTCCATCGCGCGTGGCGCCGGCAACCCGCTGGACTCCTTCACCATGGACACCAAGCACCCAGAGGAGGACCCGTTCGCATAAGACTACGGTGAAATGGGAGGGTGGGGGGTAAGTGAGAGAGTGAGAGAGAGAGAGAGGGCCTTGCCCGATATTTGTGCGAGAGTGGGGGGGGGTGGGGGAGGGGGCTATCCGTGTATGTGTGTGAGAGCGAGGGGGAGCCAGAGCGAGTGTGTGTGATATGTTAATGTTTAGTGCGGTATTTGCGCACCCTTCCTCCCTTCCTCCCCTTTTCCCTTCCCTCTTTTTTTAGAAAAAAGCAAAACCC
Source organism: Rhynchopus sp. YZ270_cl-10 (assembly GCA_964035575.1). Taxonomy (NCBI): domain Eukaryota; phylum Euglenozoa; class Diplonemea; order Diplonemida; family Diplonemidae; genus Rhynchopus; species Rhynchopus sp. YZ270_cl-10. The sequence goes on along the minus strand of OZ037894.1, from coordinate 153,222 downwards.
AAAAAAAGAGTAAAAAATAAACAAAGAATAAGCACCCCAAAAAAACAAAAAAAACAAAACAAGAGCACAAAGCAAAAATAACAAAAAAAAAGACTTCATAAAAAACCCCATTCAAAACCCCTCTTTTCCCTCTTTTTTTTTTGTGAGCGACCATGCAGCGCATGGTTTTAAAAAATGTCAGGTGTGCCCGTGAGGTTGACACACCATCTTTCAGATTTTCTTTTAAATCAGCCACCGGTGGGCACTGTATCTATTGTGAACTGCTCTACACTTATCCCATACTCATAATGTGTGTGTGTGTGTGCAACCGCTCTAGAAAAACAAAAAACAAAAAAAATTATACACATAAAATGGTTACAGAAAAGTCTTTCGATTGGATTGTTCCTTACATGAAAAGTATTATCAGACAAAAAATAATAATAATGAAAAAGGTCTCTGAAATACAATTCTCGAGCCCTATTCACATTTTTCAAATATATTTGGAATTCATCATATTTTTTCTCTCTCTTTTCTTCGCAGTCAAAAGCCTAAGGGAAGGGGGGGAAAAACAACAACAACACCGAGAAAAGTGAAGAACACCCTCGGGGCGTGCTCACTTAGGGAAGCCAAGCGTTATCATAATCGCAATCTTTTCCTGAGAACTGCTCTCTGAGATTTGTTGATGTACCTATTCATTTCTTCTTCTTTGTCTGGGGTATTTTTTTTTTCCTTCTCCCCCCCCCCCCCCCCCCGCCAACCCCTCCCCCTTTTCCCGTCCTGTCCCGTCCACAGCTGCCTTCTATTTTTTTGGGGGTGTTTTTTGGTCCTTCAGAGGAAACCAAAAAGGGGAAAAAAAATCCACTTCCTTTTTTTTTTTGTCACCGCTTGTCTCCGTGTGTTGTGCCAATTTATATTCAAAAGAACAGTTAGAAAATGCCTCTTTCTCTTGAGGGAAGGATTTGTCTACAAGTTTGCCGGTTGATACAAATAATATAATAGTGTGATTTTTTTTTTCTTTTTGTTTGTTTTGTAGCTGTACATCAATTTGTTGCTGCAAGAACAAAAAAAAAAAAAAAGTTTTTGTACCGTGTACATAGCGGTGATAGCCTATAGTATTTCCAGTTTTTTTCCCCTCTCTTAATGAAATAAAATAAAGCATGTCATTCATTTCTTTGGCTTCAGCTGCACAGTTCATTGCACCTTTGATAAAGAGCTGACTCGCAGTGTATATACATCGTCTGAACTAATTGAAAGAGTGCTCAATATGATGAAAGCAAAAAAAAAAAAAAAAAGAACAAAAGAAAAAAGAGCGAAAAAATGTATAATTGGAGCAGAGAAAAAAAAGCAAAAAAAAAGAAGGATTTTATTTTCAACGAAACAAAATAGCAAATAGTAGACCCTTTGGCAATGGTGAGAAACGACACAGCGTAACGTCTTTCAAATAGAAAGGTTGCGGTTTTAAAAAAAAGCCACTGCAAAAGCTAAGAAATCAACTGTTACCTGCGCCAGCATTATTACAACATAGTTTCTCTAAAAAAAAAGAAAAGAAAAAAGAAAAACGTGCCATCAATAACGCCGACCACACACGTTCATCGCAGACAGTTGTTGATGTAACAAACTTAAACAATCATTGGTGTGCTTGAATAGGAGAGTGCAAAAAGTACGCAGAAAGTACACAAGAAGTGCGTATCACCCTCCCCCCCTTCAGCCACGCGAATAATAGCACACAGCCCGGTCGACATTTTGTCACTCTGGGGGTTTGACCGCTTAATCGTCTACTGTATTGAGGTCACGTATTTTCTCTTTTTTTTTTTTTTTTGATGTTTGGTGATTTTAAAAAAAGGGAGACGGGTAAAAGGCGTGTAGGTAAGTATCGGCCTGAAGGTTGGCATCGTGCATTTTTTCCCCCCCCGCCCCCTCGTTCAGTTTTTTAAAAAAGAAATGATGGTATGCATGACATTTGTCCTGGACTAAATGCAACAAAGATTTTCAGGAAAATAATAATTCGGATTGAAAGCTGCAGGAAACCAATCAACACCCCCCCCCCCCCCCCCCTTCCCCCTTTCCATACACCTTATCTTCCCCTTTTTTGTTCTATTCCCAGTAGAACAAAATTTGTGTTTTAGGGAAGAAATAAATAGGCAAAAAAATTAAAAAAAAGTCAACAAACAATAAGGGACAAAACACGAGTGTGTGTGCATGTTGTTTCCGTACGTCTACGTACCCGGCAGCATGATTTTGTAAAAAAACACCCAAATTTTCTTTTGGTGATAATTTTTTTCCCCCCCCTTCTTCGAAATCCCGCCTGCACCAAGCAGGGGCATTGACCCCGTTTTAAATCGTTGTACAAGCTTTGTTTTATTTTTTTGAGGTCCCTTGAAGTCATACGAGTTTTTTTTTTTCCCTTCACTTGAGGTATTGTGTATCTTTATTTAAAGACAGCACTCCATTTTTTGTTTCTCAAAATTTCACATTTTCCCCCTCATTTTTCTCCCTCCCCTTTTTCCATTCTTGCCCAGAGCGTGGAAGAGGGTTACAGGACTTGGCAAGACCAATAAAAAAGGAAAACAAAAAAGACAGAAGTTCCTCGATAGGGCTTTTTGTTGAGAAAAAAAAACACTGATTTTTTCCCCTTTCAAAAGTAGAAACGGCACATTTTTTTTTCTTTCTTTTTTTTTTTTTGAGCGCATGTTGTGTGAGTGTGAGTGTGTGTGCGTTTCCCTTTCTATTGAAAACCTTTTTGGTGGAGAATTCGACACTGAAATTACAGAAAATGGTCGACGTAGAAGCGCGTGTCTCACATCCATATAGGTGTTTTTCACGTTTATCGTCTACCCGACCTATTTCCTTCCTCTATTTATTTATTTATTTATTTCTTCATTTTTTTTTTTTGATATTTGCTGACAAAAAAAAGACAAAACCATAAAAAAACTGTGGTTCTTGAGAGTGCAATACATTGTGTAGTGTACCGACTGCACAAAACGCTTACTGAGTTCCACTGAAAAAAAAACACTATTTTAGCGAAAAAAACCTCTGTTTAATAATTACTATTTTCCCAGCAAAAAAAAAAGATCAAAAAAATAATTACATCACCACTCACCCCCACACACACACATACCATCAGAACAGTGTTTTCTGATGTTTGCCCATTTTTCATTTTTTTTAAATTTTTTTTTTTGCCAGTCTTTGAAAGGTTGAGGCAATGCTGTTTCTGTAAAGCATTACCAAAGCCTTTGGGAAGGTATGCGCACATGTATCCCCCCGGCTCTTGTTGCGTCGATGAGCGAAATCTGTGTCCCCCACCCTCTTTTTTTCCTCGTAAAGGAAGAAGCGCCAGCTCTGTTAGTTTTCCACATTTTTTTTTTCTCCCCCTCAGCAAAGAGAAAAAAATATTCTTCCTTGACACAGGTACTTTTGTTCACTTTTTTCATCGACTCCAAACAAAATCAAGACAAAAGAAAACATTAAGCGCGAAGACTGCCCCCCTTTTTTTTTTGTGTGGCGGGCTGCAGCAACTACGCTCAACCCACCCCCCCCACCTCACAAAGAAACACCCCTTATTACGTGCCCCTTCTCCTTTACATCCCTCCCGCCTTTTTTTTTTTAAAACACGCACACAGGAATAGCTCTCAAAAGCTGCCCTCGGTTGTTACCACATTATTATTTTTTTTTTCGTTCCCGTTGACGGAGTGAGTGGAGGCAAGTGTGGATAGGGGTTTTGTTGTGTTCCACGCATCCGTTCCACACATCATAGCGTCGCATAGCAGCGCTCATGATTAGTTCTTCTGTGGAACGGCAAAAAAAAAAAAAATGCCTTTTGCTCAACTCAGTCGACGGACCGTCTGCGATAAAGAACTCCCCTCTGGGGGGAAAAGTGTCACAGGTGTGGTTTTTTCTACTGGGGTTCAGCTTGCGAGACAGTGTGTATGTGTGTTTTTTATGTGTCAGATTTCCCACTCCCCTCTTTTTTTTTCTCTACCGTCATACCCGTTCACTTTATTCTGTGATTTTTTTTTTCTTCTCCAAAATATTCAAAAAATACCCCGTTGTGAAGTCTTGCGTCAACAGACACAGAATGGTCTCCAGTATGATAAAGTACGTTCTCCGTTCTTTTTGTATTGAGGTACACTGTCACGAAGAGGGCTTTGTATTTTCAACTCTACTTTATTTTTACTGGCGTCCAATACCAGATTTCTTGCCCCTCGACGTCCCACCCACTCCTTTTTTTGCTTTCTTTCTTTTATTTCTTTTGTTGGCTTTACGCGCACTACTTTGTGAGCGGAAAGTGTCGCGGTGTTCACTCACCCAACCGTGCTCCGCAACACCACCACCCAACAGGTGAGTGATAGTGTGTGGAAGCGTCAATGCATCATGCTACTACAAGAAAGGGGAGGTGAGGGAACTACAAGTGACACCTTTTGTTTTTTGTTTTTGTTTTCTTTTTTGTGGATATTTGAGGGGAAGTTAAACACCTTGTTTGGGCAAAAGAAGAGATAAGCTTGCTTTCTCGTCACCCAGAGGTGGATGCCTCCGTTCTCTTTTGTATCACAGAATTTTTAAACAAAACAAAAAAGAGCTATTTTTTTTTAAAGGGTCCTATGTGTCGCTTAAGGTGGCGACGAAGTACCGTATCCTTTTTGGTTAGTTGGCCGCCAAAAAAATAACAATAAAAGCACTCATTTTGAGTACTTCTGGTGTGCCGAGTTCATCACAGATCAGGGTTTGTGCGTGCGTTGTGTATATGTGCCTGTTTGTCAGCTTCATACCCACCCTCTTTCCCCCCAGCCCACCGTTCCACAAACGTGAACCCATGGGGGGGGGAGGAAAGTGGATGGGGGTGATGGGTGGGTGACGAGAAGGGGGGGTCTGGCAACCCCCTCGCACCCTCCTTCTCCGGCCGAACCATGTGTTACCCCCCCCCTTCCCCCTCTACAAAAAAAGCCCACCCCCCACACTGGGCCCACAGCAGCAAGTAAACAAAGAAGAAAATGGACGTTTCCCCCCTCTCTTATTCGATCCCCAATCATCCCCATCCTCTGCACCTCACGCCACAACAGAGCTACCCCCTCCCCATACACCCTACCTCCTACACAATACAGTGCGTTAGGAGGAGTAGCTCCGAGCACCATGCAGCCTCCCTTGGGGGGGTACTCGCTGGTGCAGTTTCGGGATGAGGGGATTGTGTTTGGTGGGGTGACGGTGGATGCGGTGTCGGACAGGGTGTATGCATTGGACCTGCGTGTTGCTGAGGGTGGTGTGGATGCGTCTGCTGCTGTGCCGATACGTGCTGTTGACACGACGGGGACACCACCGCCTGCGCAGGCGTGGCATCAGTGTGCTGTGCATGAGGGGTATATGTACCTGCTGGAGGGCCTGCTTGCGGCACCCTCCTCTTCCTCCTCCTCCTCCTCCGCTGCCTCCAGACGTATGTGGCGCCTAGACCTGCACACCCACACATGGCAGACGCTGCCGCAGCCTGCCAAAGCACCGCCCCTCTGCATCCACACCGCCAGTGCAGTCCTCAACGGTGTGTGGTACATCTACGGTGGCTTCCCCCTCGCACCCGCCGCCGCACGTCGTGTGGAGACACGTCTCTATGGATTCGACTTCGCCCGCCAGCGGTGGGACTTCGTCGAGCTGCCGTCTTTCGCGCCGCTCTGGGGACACACCATGTGCGTGTACGACCAGAGTCTTGTGATCTTTGGTGGCGTGGACCAGCGTGTGGACGCAGACTGCAACACCGTGCACCTCTATGATGTGCAGCGTGGGCAAGGCTGCATCGTGCGCTACCAGGATTCAACGGACCGTGTCGCAGTGGTGCGTGCGGCGCACGATATGCAGGCTGTCGACGTCGGTAAGAAGCAGATCGCCTTCAAGAAGGGCGAGCTGCTGTCGGTCCTCCCCCCCAAAGAAGGTGCACCCTCGCAGTGGCTGCGTGGCTTCAAGGACGTATACTCGCAAGGCAGCATCGGCTACTTCCCCGCCAACTACGTGGAGACAGTGCCCTGTGCAGCCTTGGTGTCCAGCGAGTCGCTCCCTGCGCCCGCAAAGCTGCGACGACGCGATGTGGGGAAGCGCTTCCAGATTCTGGAGACAGGTGAGGTTGTGCGTGTGGAGGAGGCGTCAGGCAGCAGTGCAAGTACTAGCAGCTTACGTGCGAACGGCACCCGCCGCAGCGTGCACAGCTACCGACGTCTGTCTGCAGAAGAGCAGACGGACGCAGAGCGCGCCTTCGAAGCGGCGCAGTGCACAGTGCCGGTGCCGCGCTCGCACCACTCTGCGTGCGTGGTCGACGGCCGCCTCATGGTGTGGAGTGGCGAGACAAACGGCGTCACGCTCTCAGACGTGTGGACACTGAACCTTATGCGCAAGGGTGACTGGCAGCGAGCGGCAGGCGACGTGCACCCACCCGCAGCGGCAAGCAACCTGCCGTGCGTGCACATCGGCAGTGTCGTGGTGTTGCCGCACTTTGGCCAGCGCAAGGCATATTGCTACACCTCTGGGCAGTGGGCAGTGCGCGGCATGGAGCCTGCCCTTGCAGTGTCTCCTCGCCGCTCGCCCTACCCCGTGTCGCCAGCGCAGGAGGAGATGGACACAACACAGAAGACACCACCGCAGCAGGCACCGTACAGAGAGACGCCTGGCACCTTCTTCTACCGTCCTACGCAGGGTGCACCCGAGATGGAGCTTCGTGGGCGGCGTGGACACACCGGCAGCGACCACGTGGCCACACTGCGAAGTCCGCAGCCGCCTATCGAGGCCACACCCCTGCGTATGTCCCCAGAGCGCAGTATGGGACGGGAGGAGCGTTCCGTCACACCACTCCCGCCCGTCGACCACAGCCGCGGGTTTAGCCACAGCCCCGCTCGGGAGAGGGCTGCGTACAGCCACAGCCCCAGCCCAAGCACGTCACCATCAAGACCGCCGGGCCCGTCAGGACCATCAGGACCATCAGGGCCGTCAGGGCCGCGTGCAGGCACACCCCGGAGGTCGTCTGTCTCCGAGCGAGACGACCCTCTGCACGGTGCGCATGTGTCGCCGTCCCCTGTGGAGCCCATCAAGGAGAGCATCGACGTGCCCTACACAACGACACCCAGACGGCGTGCCTCTGTGCGCGAGCAGGCTGCAGCGCATATGACACCGCAGGACACGCCGCCTATGAGTCTCCTGGGTGTGAGTGGGCAGGCCGGTGCTGCCATGTCCGAGAGTCTTGCGAGTGTGTCGGTACTCACCGCGCCACCCCCGGCAGAGATGTTGGTGCAGTCGCCTGCACAGCAGCGTGCGACGGCCTCATCCGCCACGCAGGTCACACCCGTGCACACACCACCGCCACAAGTGCTGCACGCACACTACTCACACCACACGCACGCAGCTGTGCTGCAGGACGTGCCGCGTGCAGTGCCGTCGGTGGCAACCCCACCCGTAGAACTGCTTGAGCGCAACGCCTCACTGCACTGCATGCTCGATGAGCCTTCACGCACACCTCAACTGCAGGGCTCCAGTGCCTTCACGTCGCACGCACGCCGCCCACGTGCACCCTCCACGCGCAGCTCCTCGCCGTCGCCCACAAGTGCGCACGACACAGCAGCCACACTGCACGTCTCGCACGTGCAGAGCAGCGTCCCCTCGCTTAAGGGAGTAGAGGCCGCATCGCCCTCAGCAGACGACCACACCCACACACGCAAGCTGCTGGAGTCCCCACGAGACTGGGACGAGACAGCCTCGTCCCCTGCACAGCATGTCGTCGCAGCCGAGCAAGGCGACACACCGAGCGCAGCCTACCCAGTCACGGATGCAGGCTCGCCACACAGCAGCAACGACGAGCTGATGGTGTCGAAGCAACCAGGCGCACCACTGGGCCTCACCTTCAGAGATGGCGAGCTGGTAGCGGTGAAGAAGGGCGGTGCTGGTGATGAGTACGGTGCGTCCCGCTTCATAGGAAGGAAGCTGACGCATGTTGCGGGTGTGTCGCTGAAGGCGATCCGCAGCATCAAGGCTGCGACGAAAGAGATGCGCATGGTGCGCTTCACGTTCAAGGCACGCTGGACGGACGAGGAGTTGGCGGAGTACATACGTGACTCATACGCGATGCGGTCGCGCAGCATCATGCAGGGTGTGCGCGAGGCAGGGCACTTCACACCTGTGCGCACACGTGCCACACGTGCACAGTCTGCGTACCGCACGAAGACGTCGCGCTCGCTGAGCCCAACACACATGATGCAGACAACGTCGTCCATCCGCAAGCGACGCTCCTTCTGCTCAAACAACTCTGAGTCCTACCCACAGCCCATGCACAGGCATGGCGCAGACAGAGTCGCATCACCCCCGCCCAGCTTTCTCTACCTCCGTTCCCAGTCGCCTGCACGGGAGAGAAGCGAACCGGCAAGCGGGGCCTGGGTCAGGACGCCACGAGGAGGGGGGGCAAGCCCCAGGGCCACAGTTCGTCTGCAGCACAGGTATGCATTGATAGGGTTGGCGGCATGGTGGCCTGTCGCCAGGTCAAGATCCTGGTGAACAGGACCTCATAATAGCTGGCAACTGATCTACGCATGGCCCCACCCACGACCCATCGTACTGATCGTTTCCCCCCACATTTCCCAGGTCATTCCCCAGCCCGGTCCGCCATGTGGGACGGCTGTTGTAGGTTGCTTTCCCCCCTCACATTTTCCCCTTTATTTGACAGGAAGCGCTCCAGCTCTGCACCAGTGACTAAGAAATCCCAGCGATGCTGAAGGCGAAATAGTGGAGCTCATCCTCCGGGTGTCTTATTTCTAATCCAACCAAAATTTCAAAAAAAAAAAACGTCAACGGTATTCCATAAAACTGCTCTAGAGGGAGGTGACGTCTGTGCGCTGACCACGTGCGTCAGACGTATGATGGTCGACCGTTTTCTGATTATCAAAAAAAAAATAAACAAAAAAGCCCGCGGCATTCATCCGCCCCCTACCTGGAGAAAAGATGAGAAAAGGGAGGGGAAGAACAAACCACACAGGAAATCACGAAGAAGTGTTTCGTTGTGTGCATCATCGGGAAAAGGGTTACTTTGCTGTTCCCCTCTCTCTCTCTCCATCTGTTCAAAATTCATTGTTAAAAGAGTAGAAAATACTCAAACCCCACCTTCTCATTCACACCCGTTCGAGGTGTTGTTGGTGCTACCGAAAGGAATATTGATTATGCAAAAAAAAAATCGAAAAAGGTTTAACACGAAAAGCAAAAATGCAAAAAAGTGGAAAAAAGAAAAAACTACTGATCTTACCGTTCCTGCACAAACAGGGTGTACCATTTATCACCTATGTGTCAGGCAAGCCAAAAGGCAGCGGTTAAAACGCACCGAAGGTACTGTTTCACTGTGAAGTTCAGTCCATACTATGTTTGTGTTCTTCGGTCTTCAGCATCACCTATTCCCGTTTGTGGGTGCTTTTTTTTTCTTCAGTTTTCAGTTTTTTTTTAAAAAGGAATCCTATTCTCGCCAGCAGGGTTCGCAAAAGGCGAGAGTAGACCCACCGTACCTGTTGTACCCTCGTATCCTGTTCGCATGTCACCACCCCCCTCCCGTCCCCTCCTTCCAATGTAACAGATTTGTTCCCCCTTTTTTCAAAAAGAAAATGTGTTTTTGTTTGTGCTGTCGTTTCGCTAAAAAGCAACAAGAATATGAAAGTCCCTGTACCCCCCCACACTACTATTTTCAACTTTTCCTTGCCCCCCCCTTTTTGTTGAGTACTTTGCAGCACCTAATAGGCCCTACTAGGCCAGGCTATGCTACCGTGCTCTGTTACGAGAGGGCTTTGTATTTCACGTTATAATTGTTTGTGATTGTGCTGCCCTGTATGGATGCCAAAACCCCACCCACACCCGGGGCCATATTCTGCACAAGAATTACCCCCCTATTAATCAAACACCCACACCATGCAGACTATAAGGGGGAGGGTGTGTCGCAGTGCCCCCCCCTTGCCACTCCTCCCCACCCCACTCCCCCTTTCTCCTTAAACCCGCAATCTAGTGAGCAATGTTGCACCCAGCTCCGGCAAATGTGCGTAAGGGCGCGCGCCTGCAGGTGGGCGACTACAAGGTGGACGACAGAGAGCTGCCGTCGATGGTGGACTCTGCGTCGGCAGGGTTTGTTGACTACATAGCACTGCAGCTGCTGGAGGGACATGAGAGCGACGTGACGTGCAACAGCGGGAAGGACGGCGGGGCGCCCATCCACTTTGCAGCAGAGAAGGGGAACTTCGACGCTCTGGACTTCCTTGTGGACCACGGCGCAGGCATCAACGACAGAAGCGAGGCTGGCCTGACGCCCCTTATGTGGCTCGCAAAGGGCTCACACCTCAGCGAAAAGGTCGCACAGACTGTGATACAGTCCCTGCTCGACCGTGGTGCCGACGTCACGATGAAGGACAACGAAGGCAAGACTGCGTTCACCTACGCTCTGCACAAGCCCGTCCTCGCACACATCATGAACAGGATGGGCGGGATCCCGCAGCAGGCAGACCTGCTTCACGCGATCCACCTGAAGAACATGCCTGCCGCACGCTACCTGCTTGAGCAGCATGCAGATGTCGTGGCTGTGAACCTGCCTGCACGCAGCGAGGGAGGCGGTGAGCCGTACCAGCCCATTGAGCACGCCCTGCTCGCAGGCGACGAGACCACAGTCAAGATGCTTGTCGTGAACGGGGCGGACCTGAGCCTCATCGCACCAGAGTTCTTCAGGCCGAACAAAGTGGACAGCAAACTGCAGCGCTTGGTGGAGGGCCTGCAGCGCAACGGTGTGCCAAAGGGCTTCACCTACGTCCCTAGCTATGCAAACATCTGGATGCTCATCGGGAAGCGGGACAGGCTTGTGCGCTTCGTGGGTGCCGCAACACTGCCCAACATTGCACTGCTGGCCTCCGCCACGTACCTTCCTGCAGTGTGCGGGTTTGCGGCCCTTTTCCTGAACCTCTTCGGTGTGCAGTACGTCACCACAAAGGCAGCCACGTCCAAGACCCCCGAGCCCGGCCTTGCTGGGTGGTACACGGGAGGGCTGCTGTTCGGTGGTACTGTGCTCGTTACGATTGCATTCCCTGCAAGTGAGCAGGAACATCTGAAGCTCCTGTGGTGGGTAGTGACCTCGTGCATGTTCATGTGCTACCTGCGTGCGCTCTCGTGCAACCCAGGTGTGCACGTCCCCACAACGAACGACCGACGCGTCTTTTTTGAGGAGATTGGGAACGGGCGCACACTGGAGGAGATCGAAGGCTGCCCAACGACACTGTGCAAGAAGCCACTCCGCTCGAAGTTCTGCTCAACGTCGCTGAAGCTTATCCACAGGTTCGACCACTACTGCGTTTGGACTGCAAACTCAATCGGAAGTGGGAACCACCGCCCGTTCTTCTTCTTCTCCGTTCTGCAGTTCATCAGTCAGTGTTTGGTGCTGACCTTTGGGCTTGAGTTTGTGAAGCTGAGCTCCATCCCAGAGGCAGACCGCACGCTGTGCGGCTACCTGGACCACCTCTTCAGCGAGAAGCACGCAGTGGCGTCGTACTTCCTCATCTTCTACAACACGGCAGTCATCATCTTCATCTTCATGGTCTTCAGCACGCAGTTCTGGTACATCTGCCGCAACGTCACGTCCAACGAGGTGTGGTTCCCAGAGCGCTATGCGTGGTGCTTCAACATCGGCAACCGCACGCACACCCTCTTTGACAGAGGGGTGCTCGCGAACTGGGCAGACTTCCTGTGCGGGGACCTTGCGGGTGCGGGCCACACGCTGCCACAGCTCGAGCACAACCCACACCTCTCTGCGAAGATTGCGAAGCAGCGTACGATGGTGCGTGCAGGCCCTGACATCAAGGCTGGAGGGGGCTGCTCGCACTCACACGGAGGCGACGGCGGGGACGGCGGGCACAGCCACAGCCACGGTGGCGACCAGCAGGCACACTCCCACGCACCACCACCACCACCACCTCCTCCACCAGCATCGTCGTCATCACCCGCAGCATCGCCCACAGCAGCGGGGTGTGCGTCCAACCTTGTAGACGCTGAGACGGGCTTTGTGTACCCCATGCAGCTGAAGGACCACATCCTGAAGCTGCCGCTTGCGATGCGCGAGCAGATGGCGGCGAAGCAGAAGGCGGAGTTCTCGAAGTTCAACGTGATTGACGACAGTGGGAAGGTCGCGCTGCCGTCGGAGGAGAACCAGAGTGCGTTCCTGCACCAGAACAGGGTCGACCAGGCCAATGCTGCATCCTTCCCTGCGACAGGCGCACGCGAGACCAGCCTCGCCTCTGGCCCACAGGTCGTCGTCCACAACAGCGACGGCGGCGGCAACCCCACACCCTCCGTCGAGGAGCCACAGCAGAGCATCGCACCCTCCGCAATCCGCAGCTCAAGTATCTCCTCGCGAGGAGGTGCACAGCTGCGTTCTTCAACAAGGCAGAAGGAGTGAAAAAATTGTGAGGGAGAGAGGGTGTGTGTGTGTGTGGGAGGTTTTTCTCAGAATCAAGTGCCAGAGTAAAGTCATTAAAAAAGTTGACTTCAAGTAAACACACAAATGTCTTAGGCTCATCTTACCAACCTTATTTTTTTGGGAGAGCGATTTTCTTTTTTTTTTGAGAAAAGTTCGATTTCGGCCTCGAAAATTACCGTGACACCGATTTGTCACGGTACTTTGTCACGGAATTTTTTTGAAAGATTCGATTTCGTGACAAAAAAAAATCGATTTCGTGACAAACCAATTTTTTCATTGACACACAAAATTCGATTTCGTGACAAACCGATTTTTTCATTGACAAAAAAAATTCGATTTCGTGACAAATCCAAAAATTCAGTGACAAAAAAATGTCAATGAAAAAATGGATTTTGTCAAGGAAACCGAACTTTTTGTCAAGGAAAAAGTCGTGACAGAAATGGATTTTGTCAAGGAAACCAAACTTTTTGTCACGGAAAAAGTCGTGACAGGGCACTGGGTACTGGGTACACTGGACACAAGGATAAAAGTCGTGAAAGAGCAACCACAGCTCCACATGACAAACACAAAAGTGTCCAGTCACGTGGGGCATGCATGCACTGAGGAGATAATGATCCAACAATTTACAAGAAAGATTACTTAACCTACTGCTGGAAATTGCCAGGTCGTAGTAACACACAAAGTGTGCCTCCGTTCGGGAAGACCGGATATTCTAGAGACCAAAAAGGCCTCAAGAATATCTTCCGGTAGTCAAGGTATAACCGAATGAACGGCCCAAGACCCCCGTGGAGAAGTTAAATGTGTAATGCTATCAGGTAGAAACTGCGAACACTGTCTTACCCTCCTCAATGCATGGTGGAAGATGTCTTTACAACAAATATCCTGTACCCAGGTACCAGGTTCCCAGACCCACGTAGTACCACGTCGCAGTACTACGCAAAATTTACCACCAGACCCTGTCTTCGTGCACCTTAAGTACAACGCCGCAGACAGGCCAAACATGCGTTGGACTCAGGAGGAATGCCTGCTGTGCAGTGTATCAAACATGAGAACCAACTCCCAGAAACAAGGGGCGCCTTTTGGCGGGCGTTGTTGAGGGTGTTTGGGGTGCAAAGTTTTCCACAATTTTGATGCGCGGGTACAGAAGTGTTATCTTGTTCTTTCATCTCTAGGAATGTAAATGTCAATCGCGTTTAACTACCACTAGGGCTTGTTCAGTGAACCCACGAGGGGTCGAAGGGGGTTGGTTATCCCATATCTATCAAAGGTTGTGTCGACCAGGCGAATCCACTATGTTACGCTGTATGATGATAAATCCGAAGAAATAACAGTGCATAGCAACTGCAGGAAGTTTGTTAAAAAGAGTGCCTCACGCTACACAAACCACCACCCGCGATTGACTTAGATGTTATAACAAAGAGAATTCAGAACAAAACAACACCCTGCCCCATACACACTAAATTTTCATGCTTCAAGAACATGCCTGGGCCAAAATTACTATGACGAAAAGGCAACAAGACCACCCACAAGGAGTGTGAATTGTGCACTGGTTTTCTGGGGGAACAAACAATATTTTCTTGTGTCTAGTCCTCCGGAAGCAGAGGACAGACTTTCCGGAAGGTTTCCAAAGTCGAATTTCTTGCACTAGCTATGCTCCCTGGTTAATGGCTATAGCAGTGACTGACAAAGTGTTCCCACCCCCCTTCCACCACCATAATAACCGAACTCTCGTCGCATGCGCTGGTGGATTCGATCTGTTTTGGTGTGTGTAATGGAATGTATGGGTGAGGGTTGGGGTATTAGGTATAGAAACTTGCGCACCCATTAATTTTTTACCAAATGAAAATGAAATTTGCAATGAGTGTCTGCTGCATATCATTTAGTGGGGCTGGCCTCTGGCCAGAGGCGTGCAAGCCTGACCGTGTTCGCGATATACTAAGTCTCGCATAATCATAAAGTTATCATACCTTGTGTCTTCAGTCTCTGCCCTTCGGTTTCTAGACAGCTCAAGAATGGCCTCTTTTGTGTTTGTCAAGTGGCTGTCTGGTCACTTTTCAGTGACTGGCGGGTTGGCTGTCACGACTTTTTCCTTGACAAAATCCATTTTTTTTCTATGACATTTTTTTGTCAATGAAAAAATGGATTTGTCACGAAATCGAATTTTTTTTTGTCAATGAAAAAAGTCATTTGTCACTAAATTGAATTTTGTGTGTCAATGAAAAAATCAGCTTGTCACGAAATCGAACTTTTTTTGTCACGAAATCGAATCTTTCAAAAAAATTCCGTGACAAAGTACCGTGACAAATCGGTGTCACGGGTATTTTCGAGGCCGAAATCGAACTTTTCTCTTTTTTTTTTTTTTTTTTTTGGAGGGGGGGAGGCAGGCACCTCGCTACTTTCTGGGGGGTGTGTTTACAGTGGGGGGGGGGGGGGGGGGGTAGGGGGTACGACTCCAGCCATTTTTTGCGCACGGAAAATTCATTTGGCATTATCTGGTCATCTCCAAGGCAACTGCGGGTGAAAAACACCCTCAGAGTGGGTCACAGGGGGCCTGTGGGTCGAAAAACGACCCAGAAGCCACCCCAGAATACAAAAAAATGGAAAAAAATAGTGAAAAAACGGCTTTTTTCACGTTTTGGCCACTTTGGGCAAAATAGCGATTTTTCGAGAAAAAAATCAAAAACCGGGATATTTTTTGACATCACAAAGCCTCCTTTGGCACAAATATACCCCAAAAGTGGCCTGTCAGTCCAACCTGTTTTGGACATATTTGACACTTTTGGAAGTGTTTTTTTGGTGTTTTTAGGTCAAAAAAATGCCCAAGACGTCCCCAAGACATCCCCAAGACACTTTGCACACCCCCTGTTACGGTCATATTTTTTTCGTTTTTTTGCCTGAAACCCCCAAAATACCCCTCCCGGACCCCACATAGTCCCGAATATCCATCACACACCCACTCAGAGTGAGTAGAAGCACCCCAAAAAAAATATTTTTTAAAGCCCTAAAATTGTGCTTCAGTTTCGGCAGCATCCATGTGCCCTTCAACTTCAATGAAGTTGAAGGGCACATGGATGCTGCCGAAACTGAAGCACAATTTTAGGGCTTTAAAAAATATTTTTTTTGGGGTGCTTCTACTCACTCTGAGTGGGTGTGTGATGGATATTCGGGACTATGTGGGGTCCGGGAGGGGTATTTTGGGGGTTTCAGGCAAAAAAACGAAAAAAAATATGACCGTAACAGGGGGTGTGCAAAGTGTCTTGGGGACGTCTTGGGCATTTTTTTGACCTAAAAACACCAAAAAAACACTTCCAAAAGTGTCAAATATGTCCAAAACAGGTTGGAATGGACTCACAGGCCACTTTTGGGGTATATTTGTGCCAAAGGAGGCTTTGTGATGTCAAAAAATATCCCGGTTTTTGATTTTTTTCTCGAAAAATCGCTATTTTGCCCAAAGTGGCCAAAACGTGAAAAAAGCCGTTTTTTCACTATTTTTTTCCATTTTTTTGTATTCTGGGGTGGCTTCTGGGTCGTTTTTCGACCCACAGGCCCCCTGTGACCCACTCTGAGGGTGTTTTTCACCCGCAGTTGCCTTGGAGATGGCCAGATAATGCCAAATGAATTTTCCGTGCGTTTGGTCCCAGCCAAAATGGCTGGAGTCGTATCCCCTAGGGGGGGGGGGGTCCCTGCACTGCAGTGTTCTACAAGGGGAGGCCCAAAAAAAAATTTTTCCCACCAATTTTTACACACAAAAAATCGAAAAAAAAAATTTTTTTTTTCGATTCGCCCGAGTCTGTGCGTGCTGTGATGGGGTCAATATGCGCTCAGAAATGAGTATTTTTGACCTAAAATTCATGTGTCAGTTTTTACACGATTTTTGGCCTGAAAACCCATACATGCATTTTAGGTCAAAAATACTCATTTCTGAGCGCAAATTGACCCCATCACAGCACGCACAGACCCGGGCGAATCGAAAAAAAAATTTTTTTTTTTCGATTTTTTGTGTGAAAAAATGGGTGAAAAAATTTTTCACCCCTTATAACACTGCAGTATACAGGGGACCCCCCCCCCCCCCCCCCCCCCCTCTCCCAGATCATGTTTACAGTGCACCTCCGTTAGCGAGGTGCCTGGGGGGAGGAGATAATAAAGAGCGTGCTAATGCAAAAATGTTCAGTAAAAAAAGTTTCAAAAAGAGGAAAAACAAAAAAAAACAAAAAAAAGCAACACAAAAAAGCGAAAAAACAAAAAAACAAAAAAAAAAAGACAAAATAAATAAATTAAACAAATCAAAACCAAATCCATACTCTGGGTGATGCACCCTTTGCGATGCGTCGAATGATATCAAACCAACGTTACTTGGTTACTGGGAGGGCAAGGTTGGCAGTTTATGCCTTACTCTTTTGAAGCTCTATTAGCCGGGGTGTTTCTCTGCCCATCTGTAGAGGTAAACACGCTTTCAACTTTCCATCTTTCTTTTTTTTTTAAAAGGTGACTGCATGGGTGGGGCCCACCTGGTGCACCGGTCATGTACCAATGTACACTTCCACGAGAGGGCTTTTGAATACCAAGTCAATTTTTTTTTGTGTGACTGAGTGTGGGGATGTGTTCAAGAATTAACTCTTCCCCCCAAACCCTTTCATCGCTGGCTTTCTTTATCCAAAGCGAGGTGAAGGAGACTCCCAGCGTTTGCGTAACAACATCATCAAGGGTTCCATCGTTAGATCTGATGCAGTGAAGTACATTCATTCAATCTGCACGGAAAAGCCTTTTGCACCCCTCCCCCCTTGGCCACCTGCACCTGCTTCCCCACACCTTTCCTAATCCCGTGCAAGCGGAGTAGACTAGTCGTGGTTTTGGGTGGTCGATACCAGCGTGACCCAAACGTGCATGTGGTACCATTCCCGACCACACACCTTCGTTCTCTTCATGATTGCCCAAGGGATACAGGGTCAGCAGTGTTCGGAATGTCGCGGTGGCTGTGGGGTAAACCATCTTACATCAAGACCATGTGCTCGATCAACGATGGTAATGGTACCCTGTGAGTAATGTTCATTTTGTGGCAGCCTTCACCCTCATTGTAGTGAGCCAATGTAGATGTGTGATGTGATAAGGAAGGCAAGTGGTAGGAGATAAAGGGGTGTCTTTACTTTGCAGGTGTGATGTGTGTGTGTGTGTGTGTGTGCTAGAGGCACATTCAACTTGTCAAGTTTTTCTTTTTCTTTTTTATTTTTAGACTGTGAGCAGCTATGCGTGCGCTATGCTGTCGCAGCCACTTTGTTTTTAGTATTTAATTACTATGCAATTATTTCACCATAATTGCTACGAGGAGGTGTTTTTTTCACGAGTGGTTAATTGCACGAGCGCAGCGAGTGCAATTAACAAAACGAGTGAAAAATACACCTCCGAGTGCAATTTTCTGTGAAATAATTGCATGGAATTTGATATTTAATTGCCGTAAAATTATTTCCGAAAGCCAAAATCCGTTTTCGGCAGCCTGTGCTGTCACGGTGCGCTGGTCAGAGGTCTGACCAGGTCACCTGGTCACATTTACCCAGGTACGTACCCAGTCACCCAGGTACACAGGTACACAGGTACACAGGTACACAGGTACACAGGTACACAGGTACACAGGTACACAGGTACACAGGTACACAGGTACACAGGTACACAGGTACACAGGTACACAGGTACACAGGTACACAGGTACACAGGTACACAGGTACACAGGTACACAGGTACACAGGTACACAGGTACACAGGTACACAGGTACACAGGTACACAGGTACACAGGTACACAGGTACACAGGTACACAGGTACACAGGTACACAGGTACACAGGTACACAGGTACACAGGTACACAGGTACACAGGTACACAGGTACACAGGTACACAGGTACACAGGTACACAGGTACACAGGTACACAGGTACACAGGTACACAGGTACACAGGTACACAGGTACACAGGTACACAGGTACACAGGTACACAGGTACACAGGTACACAGGTACACAGGTACACAGGTACACAGGTACACAGGTACACAGGTACACAGGTACACAGGTACACAGGTACACAGGTACACAGGTACACAGGTACACAGGTACACAGGTAAGTCGTGACAGGGCAACCACAGCCAACCCGCCAGTCACTGAGAAGTGACCAGACAGTCCACTTGACAAACACAAAAGTGTCCAGTCACGTGGGGCATTCATGCACTGAGGAGATAAATGATCCAACAATTTACAAGAAAGCATTACTTAACCTACTGCTGGAAGTTGCCAGGTCGTAGTAACACACAAAGTGTGCCTCCGTTCGGGAATACCGGATATTCTAGAGACCAAAAAGGCCTCTTCCGCTGGTCAAGGTATAACCGAGTGAACGGCCCAAGACCCCCGTGGAGAAGTTAAATGTTGTAATGCTATCAAGTACAAACTGCGACCACTGTCTTACCCTCCTCAATGCATGGTGGAAGATGTCTTTGACAACAAACCGAGCTCTGATTATCAATCGTTAGACTCAGAGGAATGCCTGCGGTACAGGTATCAAACCCGGGGTGTTCACAAAAGAAAAAAAGAAAAAAAATCGCGATTTTTTTTTTAGCCGGGTTTCCCACACAAAAAATAATTACCGTGTAATTATTTCCTATAATTACACGGTAATTATTTTTTGTGTGGGAAACCCGGCTAAAATACCTCCACTGCAATTATTTCCAGACGTCAATTATGGCATTCTTAAAACTCCGCTCCTAGAAGGATTTTGGCTTGAGGAAATAATTTTACGGCTATTAAAATAATAATAACCAAATTGTAGATTTCTTTAAATAATACTGAATTGGCTTCCCCCCCCAAAAAAAACCCCCCCCCATCCCGTTTTATTTTTGTAGGTTACTAAGCTACGGGAGTCTTAGGAAACTTTTCCCTATCTCTCTTTTTTTTTTTTTTTTTTCCTCTATTTTTTCTTTTTCTGGAAAATAATTTTGGAGTGTTGTTTGGCATGCACGAGCTTTTTTTTTTGTGCATACATAACTGTTCAAAGTTTTTCATTAGATGTGTATGCACGTGAGTCATATTCATCATTTCAACCTTTCTTTGTTTTCATTTGATTCGCGCAGTTCCCTTTTTTTAGAGATGCATTGCGCCAATGCGGGTCATTCACCTCCCAAGTGTTTCCCCCCCTCCCAGATGTGTGTGCACGTGATGCATGTGCATATCACAAATTCCCTTTTTTTTGGGGGGGTTCTTTTTGAAAAGAAATGGCAGATTTTTTTTTTTTTTTTTGTTGAGTCCAACAAAACCGAGAGCTGAGAGAAGCAAAAGGAAGGAGAGACAGAGTTAGATTCAACCAACTGACTATTTGATAACTTCACTAAAGAATGACAACATACTATTTTTTCTTTTTGAACGACACATAGCCTAGCAGGTGTTACTACCTTCTGCTAACAAAAGAGAAGTGATGCTGGCAAAACAAAACAAAAAAAACTTATAGTGGAGTTCATCTTCGGGTGTCTACACTAATACAACCAAGTTTTCAAAAAACAAACAAAAACAGTCGTCCCTTTTCTAATATGTCAAAAAAAAAAGGGAAATAGAGTTGCATCAAATACTCAGATTGGTCGGGGAGGGGGTTAGGGGCGGGGAAGAGTGAGGGACGTGGTGCTCCTTTATTTTTCAAGACAAAAATAAAAGCGGATTTCCCCTCCCCATTTTTTTTCCCCCACTCAAAACTAAAACACTAAAACACCACCCCCATTCCTTACCCCCTATGCTGCAGGTGGGTGCGTCTTTGTCCCCCCTCCCCCTCCCTCCCTCCCCACGGGTAGATGGATGGCGACGTTGTTGCGAACAGCACTGTGCACAACGCGACAGGGGACAGCAGTGCGGGCAGCAGCAGCAGCAGCGATGGCGGGGTGGAGCTGCACGTTCTCCCAATCGCAGTCTTCGTTGCGGCTATGATGCTGCTGTCGATAGGGAGCTGGGCCATGCGCAAGCACCAGCACAAGGAGAACGTTGTCTACACACTCGACATCCTGGCGACAACGTTCCTGTGGTACTCGATGTCGATCACACTCTCGCTGTACAACAAGTTCTTCTTCAAGGTGCTCTACGGTGGTGTGAACTACCCGCTCCTCCTGACGACCTTCCACATGGCGCTCAAGGGCAGCCTCGCCTTCATCCTGCTGCAGATCATCGCAGTCAACCGAGCCTCACGCAAGGTGCCCACACCTCTGCCTGCCAACCCTGCCGACCCTGCCGACCCTAGGGCAAAGCGGAAGAAGCGGCGCCATAAGACACCTAGCGCTGCGCACGACAGTACGGCAGCGACAGCACCCACGGCCCAGGGTGGGGTGGGGGTGGGTGCTGGGGGTAGCACACCAGGGTCGACTCCCGAGCAGCCGAATATGAGCTTCAACGAAACCGTATCGACAGTGACGTCGCTGCCGGACGTGGCAGGTGTGGCAGACGGAGCAGACGTGGCACGGTCATCGACGTCGCTGATGCTGCGTGCCATGCCCATAGGCGTCTGCACGGGGCTCGACATTGCACTGTCCAACCTTGCGATAGCGCATTTCATAGAACTCTCGCTATACACGATTGTGAAGACGTCCTCGTTGATCTTCACATTCATCATCTCGATTGCGTGGGGCATCCAAGGCTGCAAGCTGCAGCTCACCCTTGCAGTGGGGGTTGTCATGGTTGGCGTCTTCATGTCCGCCATGGGACGTGACTCAGACGGCAAAGGCGAGTTCAGCATGAACCAGACGGCTATAGGTGTGGGCCTGACGCTTTTCTCCGCAGGCCTGGGTGCGATGCGCTGGGTGCTGACGGAGGTGCTCCTGAAGGGGAGTCTTGTGAAGGGCACCCTGGAGGGAAAGCTCAAGATCCTGCTGTGGCTCAGCCCTGGGGCAGCGCTCTCTGCATTGGCCATGGCGGTGCCGTTTGAGTTTAGCGACTTCTTTAGCGACGAGCGCTTTACCTCTGTGAGCGTGACTCTGAAGGTGGGAATGCTGGCGTCGTTGGGAGGGCTGACGGCAATCGTGCTGCTGTTTGCGGAGCTTGCCTTGGTGCAGAAGGCGTCTGCACTCACGCTTGCTGTCGCAGGGCACATCAAGGAGATCCTGCAGGTCATCTTTGCGATCCTCGTCTTCTCCGAGTCGTCGAACACACTCCGCATCCTAGGCATGGTCATCGCCTTTGGGGGTGCCATGTACTACGTTTACGTCAAGCTCTCCCTTGCACCCGACACAGTGGGCGAGCTCCCCCCACGCGACGGCGAACGTGTTCTGGACGGTGTCGGGCAGCGTGCAGGTGCGTACGCCATTCTCGATGAGGGTTCGCTCAACGTCTTGGAATTGGGCAGCATGTGCTCCTCGAACTCCCTCCGACGGAGTGAGAGTGAGGTCAGCGCGACACGTCCCGTCCCACACCCCCACCCGCACACCAAGGTCTCCCGGGAGGGTCTCCCACCCCTCCCGCCTCCAGCCGAGCTCGCGTTCAGAAGCACAGCAGCTGTAGAGGACGAGAGGTCTGAGATGTCTGACGACGAGTTTGCGATTGACAACCAACTCAGCGAGATGTACGGCGATGAGGCAGCGTGAGTCTCCCGTGCACGGCGGCAAAAGGGGCATAGGTAACACGGGGTAGAATCGGTGTAGTGGGGTTGAGGGGAACTGTGGGTATTAAGAATATGCCAACACTCAGCGAGCTGCGAATTTGCGATTGCCTGAATGGAGTGGTTGAGTGGTTGTACGTTAACCTTTGCCTTGGTGTACGGGTAAGAGTCCTTTGGGCGGCTCCTTGAAACAAAGTGTTTTCTGTCTTCAGTAGTGACGACAGTCATGTAAAGCACAGACCCCATATGGTGTAGGAACTGCTACCCAGTTAAGTAGTCATCCAGGGCTTCGTCGAGAACGAGTGTATCTGTTGCTTTTTTAAATGCCCCGCGTTCACATGCTGACGAGGTTGTTGCAAAGTGCGCCACAAAACAATCACCCATAAGGAAGGCAGTGTCGATCTTCACAACCAATTTTTCAAAATAAAATTTTCAAAAAAAATAAAATAAGTCTGACACCAACAAAACAAACCACTGTCCATCCAGAGACATTAAAACAAAATGATAGGATTACCAACACTCCCCCCAACACTTTACGGACGGAGGCCGTTTTTGTGATTTGTCGTGATTTTGTCTCCCGTGTGTCTGTCCGAGGTACCTGCATCAATAACTATTTTTTTTAAACACTGCAACTCAACCACCCCACGCCCTACAGGGAACTACCAGCGACACCATCACACACAACCACCATGAAGCGAACTGCGTGCGCTCTGAAGCCCGTGTACGTGCTTGGCTGTGGCATGTCTCCGGTCACACGCCAACGTGACGTCGCTCCAGGGCCGTCGACACGCATCGAGGAGATGGGAGGTGCGGCGGTGCGTGAGGCCCTTGCGGATGCGGATATAGACCCGCTAGCGGTGCAGGGGCTGTACGTGGGGAACATGATGTCGGGTATGCTCTCGCAGCAGCAACACGTGGCACCGCTGCTGGCCACAGCCGCAGGCCTGCACAGCAACCCCGACACAGTCACAGCGGAGTCCTGCTGCGGCGCAGGAGGTGCGGCACTGCGTCTGGGCTACATGGCGATTAAGTCCGGCATGGCCGACACAGTCGTGGTCGCAGGTGTAGAGGAGATGACACGCACGTCGACACCCGAGACAACGTCTGCCCTCGCCACAGCCTCGCATTGGGCGAACGAAGGCAGCAAAGGCGAGACCTTCCTCACACTCAACGGTGCACTCCAGAAGCTCTACCTCGAAACGTACGGTGCTCTGCACGGCGCTGAGCCAGGATTCTCCCTCGGGCACTTCTCCGTAAATGCACACCGCAATGCAATGACAGCTACGCACTCGTTTCTGAAGAAGCCGATCGACCTGGAGGGGTACGAGACGTCGCGCGTGGTTACCCCTGGGCACCCTGTGAAGGTATGCATGCACACACACATACACACCGTCCCACCACCCCACCCGCAGCTGATGGACGCGTCTCCGATGTGCGATGGTGCGGCAGCTGTGGTGCTGTCGTCGTCTCCGCACATGAGGTTTGACAGAAAGCCTGTGGAGGTGCTGGCCAGTGCATCGGCCTCCGACACACTCACGGTGATGCATCGCGATGATCCGTTGGCACTGCAGGGGGTGGCAGTGAGCACAAAGCGCGCGCTTGCGGCAGCAGCGCTGCAGCATGCCGACATCGACATCTTCGAGCTGCACGACGCGTACTCAATCATGGCGTGCCTCAGCCTTGAGGCGGCAGGGTTTGCAGAGCGCGGTGAAGGATGGCGTCTTGGCAGTACCGGGGCGATTACTAGGGATGGGACACTCCCGATCAGCACCTTCGGTGGGTTGAAGGCTCGCGGCCATCCGGTAGGTGCGACTGGTGTGTACCAATGTGCAGAGAGCTATTTGCAACTTCTTGGGCTAGCAGGTGAAAACCAAGTACCCGAGGCAGAGGTGGCAATGCTGCAAAACATCGGTGGGGCGGGTTCAAGTGTCTTCACACATATCCTTGCTGTGTGAGGGAGGGCCCCTGTGTGTCGGGGAACTGTTTTTATACACACAAGTGTTTTATTATGGAAAACGAAAAACGTAAACGAAAGCTCCTGCCCCTGCCCCTACCCTTCATCGAATGCTTTTGTACCCTTCCTCTGCTGAAGGCAAACCCAACCCAACCCTGCACCCCCACACCTACACCCGACAGTTCCACATTCAAGGCAAAAGCAAACAAAAACAAAAAGAAAAAACAAAAAAAAACACACACAAGGGGTGAATAGGTGAGATGGCCGGAGCACCTGGGCACCATGGGGTGCTTCTCACAGTGTGTATGCTGTTCGGAGCTGCGATGGGTCAAGATGGGATGACTGCGGCACAGCAGGGGTGGTACGACTGTATGAAGAACACACCATTTGAGGACTACGAGTGGAGGAACTGGATGTGTAAGTGCAAGCCACAGTCGTCGAAAAGCGTGGGTGGCGGGGTATTGACTGTGGACCCAGTTTGCTTGCCGTCGAGCTACACACCACCAGAGGGTGGGTTGATGGGTGGGGCAAGCGGGAGGGTGTGGACGTTGGACCCCGAGAATGCGTGCACAGGAAATGCTTTCACAATCTTCTCGACTGGTGTGCCTGGGTCGACTGACATCATCATCACGTGGGCAGAGGACTTCAACGCCGCCACAGGCAGAGGGAACGCACACATCCACGTGACAAGATTGTCGCTGACAGGTGGAAGCTACCAGGTGGCGAAGGACTTGACGCTGCCGAATTGTGTGTTCAACGGCGGGATTGTGTTCAACAAGAGAGGCGACATTGCGACGTACTGTTTGGCGGAATGCCCTTCGTGCAAAGGTGATGCAACGTACAGCAGATTTGAGCCTTTCTTGGTGGAAATCAAGGCAGACCTGTCTGGCGAGATCCGAAGAGTGTCGAGCCTGCACCCTTCTTGCAAGACCGAAGACAAGTACTGCTACGCTGTTAACAGGGGGTCGCTCTTCCACTGGCTCAAGTACGACCCTGTGCGCGATGTGTACGCAATGTGGTACAACGGTGGATGGGAGAACCACGTTGGCGACGTGATGACGCTGCTGGAGGCCGACCCTGCGAAGGACCTGCCGCGTCTGGATTCGTGCGACAGGCTGGAGGCTGGGTGGACGTGGGAGTGCAACAAAGGGCACACGACAGGGACCAAGATGGTGTACCACCCTGAGTTCCAGGACTTTGGGGCGATGTGTACGACGGACATGGTTTCCTACGGGATGCGCTACAGGCGTGTGTACCAGAAGACGGGTGCAAGGTACAACATGGCTTCGAACGAAAACACATACTCTGCGTCTGCGACGTGGCCTGGGTCCATGGTTGCCTGCGGCTGCCACTTCTACACTGTGTACCATGGGGTGCGCATGCAAGGCGACTACAACGCCAACAGAGGGACGGGGCTCGGGTTCATGCGTACCGACCCGATTGTCTCATACAGCAACCCGATTCCGTACATGAAGTGGCTGTCGTCTGACACTGTGAGCGTCAGAAGTGCTCGTCTCGCCATTCTCGGAAACGGGGATGGATGCAACCGTTTTGCCCTCGGGTGGGGTGAGATGGACGTGGACCAGGCCTACCCGACAAAGTTCTTCATTGTGGAGGTGGACTCGGAGGGTACGTTCCTCACAGAGAAGCTTGAGGTGACAGAGGCATCGTTCTGGGGTGAGGATGACGAGTGGGTGACGATGGACAACGGAGACGTGACGTGGACCTCGACGTGGAAGAGAAATGACGACGGAAGTCCGAACAAGGTTGGGCAGGACGCAACAACACTGTCCCCGGCCAAGGATGGGAAGATCACCTGTACTTTTGGTGGACAGAACACTGGGTACGGGCACTCTAACGCACGCCATTTCAACACAGTTCCTGACTGGGATGCCAGCGCGCCAAAGAGAACATGGGGCACAACTGGGTTTAAGACAAACGAGATGTTTGTGAGCAAAATATCCGCAAGCAAGCGCATTGGTTCCTTGACAAAGCAGGGGTGGACTCTGGACAACAGCCCCACTAGACTGCGCCACCCTGACTGCTCAGAAACCCCCTTGGTCAGCGATGCGTGCCGCGAGGAGTTTGACTTGACCGAAAGCCCTGCCACCATGGCACCGCCACCAACACCCATGCCTGTTGTGTCGCTCCCCCCCTCCCCGGTATTCCCATCCCCAGTTGTGCCGCCGTTCCAGCCAAGAACTGGCTGCACCCAGTTGTCGGGCGACACCGGCAACCTTGACTACCCCATGGGTGCTGACAACTATCCTAACAACGCGAATGAGTGTTGGGATCTTTCGTGCGCTGGGGAGCTCACACTCACATGGACACTGATGGAAGTTGAGGAGGACGGTGGCGACAAGCTTGTCGTTGGTGGCAACGACGCGTTTGGCTTTTCGCAGGCAAGGTCGTACGTCGGAGAGGGTGGCACTTCAAAAGACAAGCTGCCCACGACGTTCGTCGGAGGGGCCAAGATCTCAATCAGCACAGACGGCGACTACCGCTACGCAGGGTTCACTTTCGATTGGACCTGCAATGCTGCACCACCAACTCCCGCACCCCCTGCCGTCCCGCCAACCACTGAGCCCACACCGGCACCTGCTGGTACGCCAGCACCACCTGCAGTCACAGACGAATGCACAGCCATGCCAGCACCGTGCGCAGTTGGACAGACGTGCGCAGATCCCGATACTTTGGCGACGAGTTTGAAGGATTTCACCTGCACGTGTGATAACGACATGACCATCAAGGCAACAGGGACAGCCGCAACCTGCGACGTGGATGAATGCGTTGCGGCGATGGGTATGCCTGAGGTGTGTGGTACTGGACAAACTTGCAATGACCCCGATACCAAGTACGCCAGTCAACACGACTTCGTGTGCACCTGTGACAATGACGCTGCAATCACTAAAGTGGATGGGCCTGCGACCTGCTTTTCAGATGAGTGTATGGCCACTCCTTGTCCTGTTGGTCAAACATGTCTTGATCCAAACCAGTCTCCTTCATCCGTGAAGGATTTCACCTGCACGTGTGATAGCGACATGACCATCAAGGCAACAGGGACAGCCGCAACCTGCGACGTGGATGAATGCGTTGCGGCGATGGGTATGCCTGAGGTGTGTGGTACTGGACAGACTTGCAACGACCCCGATACCAAGTACGCCAGTCAACACGACTTCGTGTGCACCTGTGACAATGACGCTGCAATCACTAAAGTGGATGGGCCTGCGACCTGCTTTTCAGATGAGTGTATGGCTACTCCTTGTCCTGTTGGTCAAACATGTCTTGATCCAAACCAGTCTCCTTCATCCGTGAAGGATTTCACCTGCACGTGTGATAACGACATGACCATCAAGGCAACAGGGACAGCCGCAACCTGCGACGTGGATGAATGCGTTGTAGCGATGGGTATGCCTGAGGTGTGTGGTACTGGACAAACTTGCAACGACCCCGATACCAAGTACGCCAGTCAACACGACTTCGTGTGCACCTGTGACAATGATGCTGCAATCACTAAAGTGGATGGGCCTGCGACCTGCTTTTCAGATGAGTGTATGGCCACTCCTTGTCCTGTTGGTCAAACATGTCTTGATCCAAACCAGTCTCCTTCATCCGTGAAGGATTTCACCTGCACGTGTGATAACGACATGACCATCAAGGCAACAGGGACGGCAGCAACCTGCGACGTGGATGAATGCGTTGCGGCGATGGGTATGCCTGAGGTGTGTGGTACTGGACAGACTTGCAATGACCCCGATACCAAGTACGCGAGCCAACACGACTTCGTGTGCACCTGTGACAATGACGCTGCAATCACTAAAGTGGATGGGCCTGCGACCTGCTTTTCAGATGAGTGTATGGCCACTCCTTGTCCTGTTGGTCAAACATGTCTTGATCCAAACCAGTCTCCTTCATCCGTGAAGGATTTCACCTGCACGTGTGATAACGACATGACCATCAAGGCAACAGGGACTCAGGTAGCACAATGCGAGGTTGATGAGTGTCAGGCAACACCGTGTGGTGCTGGCCAAGCATGTGTGGACCTGGACACGAAGTTGGCTTCCACGAATGACTTTGAGTGCACCTGCGACAGCGACCCAAGTATCAGTCAACTTGGGGCGCCTGCTGTTTGTGTTCTTGATGAGTGTCTGGCCATGCCTTGTGCGACACAGACGTGCACTGATACGATGAATGGGCCCAATTCACTCATGGACTTTGAGTGCGAATGTGCAAATGGAGTGAAGAACACAGGTGCCCCCGCTACCTGCATGGTTGGAAGCACTGACGAATGTGCGGCCATGCCTCCACCATGCGGTGGACAGATGTGTTCTGATCCCGATACTACCGCTTCGAGCACTGGCGACTTCGTCTGCACGTGTGTTGTGGGGACTGGCACTGACACGGGGGTGCCTGCAGCATGTGTCGTAGACGAGTGTCTTGCGAGCCCCTGTGGTCCTGGTCAGGGTTGTTCTGATCCTGTACAAACAGCAGCTGCCACCGGCGGCTTTGTGTGCACCTGCCCTGCACCATCAACAGGATCTGCTACTGGGGCAGTGGCGTCGTGTGAAGTAGACGAATGCGCTGCGATGCCGTCTCCATGCCTGTCAGGACAGACATGCCTTGATATGAGCAAGGCACCAGCAGATCTCAAGGACTTCACGTGCACTTGCACGAACGGTGTGATGGCGACAGGAGGAGCTGCTACTTGCGAGAAGGATGAATGCGCTGTGATGCCGGCTCCCTGTGGCATGGGACAGACTTGCAATGACCCCAACACGAAGTACACAGCAACGGGCGACTTCACGTGCACTTGTGACACGGATTCTTCGATCGTTAGCACAAATGGACCAGCAACATGCTCGAATGATGAGTGTTCGAAGGACCCGTGTGCCATGGGACAGACTTGTAATGACCCCGACACCTCCAGAACTACTCTCAAGGACTTCACATGCACTTGCACGAACGGTGTGATGGCGACGGGAGGAGCTGCTACTTGCGAGAAGGATGAATGTGCTGTGATGCCAGCTCCCTGTGGCATGGGACAGACTTGCAGTGACCCCAACACGAAGTACACAGCAACAGGCGACTTCACGTGCACTTGTGACACGGATTCTTCGATCGTTAGCACAAATGGACCAGCAACATGCTCGAATGATGAGTGTTCGAAGGACCCGTGTGCCATGGGACAGACTTGTAATGACCCCGACACCTCCAGAACTACTCTCAAGGACTTCACATGCACTTGCACGAACGGTGTGATGGCGACAGGAGGAGCTGCTACTTGCGAGAAGGATGAATGCGCTGTGATGCCAGCTCCCTGTGGCATGGGACAGACTTGCAATGACCCCAACACGAAGTACACAGCAACGGGCGACTTCACGTGTTCTTGTGACACGGATTCTTCGATCGTTAGCACAAATGGACCAGCAACATGCTCGAATGATGAGTGTTCGAAGGACCCGTGTGCCATGGGACAGACTTGTAATGACCCCGACACCTCCAGAACTACTCTCAAGGACTTCACGTGCACTTGCACGAACGGTGTGATGGCGACGGGAGGAGCTGCTACTTGCGAGAAGGATGAATGTGCTGTGATGCCAGCTCCCTGTGGCATGGAACAGACTTGCAATGACCCCAACACGAAGTACACAGCAACGGGCGACTTCACGTGCACTTGTGATACGGATTCTTCGATCGTTAGCACAAATGGACCAGCAACATGCTCGAATGATGAGTGTTCGAAGGACCCGTGTGCCATGGGACAGACTTGTAATGACCCCGACACTTCCAGAACTACTCTCAAGGACTTCACGTGCACTTGCACGAACGGTGTGATGGCGACGGGAGGAGCTGCTACTTGCGAGCTTGATGAATGTGAAAAGAAGCCATGCGGAAATGGACAGACTTGTGTGGATGCGGATAGAACATACACAGTCAGACTCGACTACTTGTGTACTTGTGCGAACACCGGGACCACCGCTCGTGGAGAAAGTGCTGATTGTAGTAAGTCAGCTACGACAGCCCCATCTCTTGTAGCGACAACAGCCCCCTCATATGCCCCAAACACGATTGTGCCCACGTTCCCGCCGAACACACCTTCAACAACGGCACCCACGTTCCCGCCGAACACACCTTCAACAACGGCACCCACGTTCCCGCCGAACACACCTTCAACAACGGCACCCACGTTCCCACCGAACACACCTTCAACAACGGCACCCACGTTCCCACCGAACACACCTTCAACAACGGCACCCACGTTCCCACCGAACACACCTTCAACAACGGCACCCACGTTCCCGCCGAACACACCTTCAACAACGGCACCCACGTTCCCGCCGAACACACCTTCAACAACGGCACCCACGTTCCCACCGAACACACCTTCAACAACGGCACCCACGTTCCCGCCGAACACACCTTCAACAACGGCACCCACGTTCCCGCCGAACACACCTTCAACAACGGCACCCACGTTCCCACCGAACACACCTTCAACAACGGCACCCACGTTCCCACCGAACACACCTTCAACAACGGCACCCACGTTCCCGCCGAACACACCTGCAACAACGGCACCAACACTTCCACCAGGTGTTGAGGAGACGCTTTCCCCCGAGAAGCCGAAGGTTGTAGTGAAGGTTGGTAGGAAGTGGAAGAAGGAGGAGTACAAGAAACTTGTATCCAAGAGGACTGGTGAGAAGATCGACGACATTATCGTCACAGTTAGTGACGAAGATGTGGACGGGACGCGCACAGTGACCACCGAGTTCTCAGGAAAGAACGGGAAGGACGCTGCCGAGAATTGGGAGGAGGAGGTGAGCAGCCCCGACAAGGACCTGAAGGACGTGGGTGTGCTTGGTGCTGGTGATTTGGAAGAGACAGCGTCGTCTGCAGACGACGACAGTGGCATGCCTTGGTGGATCTGGGTTCTTATCGCTGGTGGGGTTTTGCTTGCGTGTGGGATGATGGCAGCACTCGCCGCGAGGAAACACAAGAACAAGGACGACGTATCGTTGAAGGACTTCATGGAGACAGAAGCGGAACTCAGCCAATACCCCACTTACTCTGACACACCGAGCCCGCAACACTGCGGCAGGGGGCGGGAGTTCACAACTGTGTGACCGGGTTTATATAACAAATGATTAAGATACAGTAGGACAAGAAACTTGGCGACCATACACGGTGGCCAGTTTGAGCGGGAGAGTGTCAAAATTTGACGTTTTTTTGGGAGAGCGTACGCTCTCCCGCGGGATAGCAATTCTCAACCAGTATTTTCGTCCACTTTTGACGCTCTCCCACATCAAAATGACCACCGTGTAGTATTGGGGGATTTTGGGGGTTTTTTTGCAAGTGACGACTTTTTTGGTCGCCAATATTACATGTCTTACTACTGTGTTGTAAATCTCCCCCTTTCTCTCCCCCTCCCCCACCACCTGGCTTGCACGGTGATGATGTTACTAAGGTTACTTTGAAGCATGTTATGTTCGGTAATGTGACATGCTTCATGTCACATTACCGAAACACCCTATTTTTGCGTTTTTGGTGCCCAAGACCCAACCCAGGGGTCGAATTTTTGATTTTAGTACATACACCACGTCATTTTACATGCGTAACATGTCATATGCATGTCAAATGGCATGTTATAAAATAACATGACATTGTAATATAGCATGTTTTATCACCAAAAACCCTAGTAACATCATCACCATGTGTGGTACCACCTCTGGACGTCTGTTTTTGTCACAGACGGGACTGAATATAAAGAAAAGAGAAAATATTGTGTAGCTCCTCGGGTGTCTACACTAATACCACCAAAGGGAGGGGGAAAAAAAAAACATTGAACTGACGGCGGGAAGGTCCGAGGCAAAATGCAAGGTATCTGAGCCTCCAGCCAGGGTAGATTCCTGCTGATACGTTGTATTTTCCGCTTTCTGTTTCTTTCCCTCTTCTCGGCCCTTCCCAGCCTGATGTTGCAAGAAAGTTCAAAGACTCTCCTAAAGCTTTGTCACAAAAGGATGGGTTTCTAATCTGGCAGTGAACAAGACTGACACCCTTTGCCAGCTCAGAAAAGAACCTCTGTTGTGCTTGCCAAGGCACATTTTTTTCTTCTTCCCCCCCATTTTTTTTTTTAAAGTGGTGCTGCGTTGCAGTTCCGCACTTACGAATATGAATGCGCATATCATGCTTGGTTGGCTTTTTTGTTGTTGTGCGAACTGCACTCTCAAGTGGTGCTCATGTTTCGCTGCAAGTGTTCGAAAAAGTAAGTGGAACACAGCCTCATGGTTGTATCCACTGCTGCAATCAAGTTTGCAAAAAGAAAATAAATGCGAGGAACAAATGAACAAAAGAATACTGTGGACCCCCCTCTTCCCAACCGAACCACATTCCCATTTTACTCACGTTGGTACAACCCGTTCGCGTGTTTGAAGAACCATTTTTGGATTTGTTTACAAGAAAATGAACCAGAGTCCCTTTGGGGACTCTCAGTAGAACAAAGCAAACGACGCCAAATTCAACAGAAGAAAAAAAAAGCAAAAAAAAAAAAGGAAAAAAAAACATTATTGCAAATCTTTAGCGAATCTCATGCAGGCTTGATTCTAGTCAAGGAAGGAATACACTTCCGTCCCACCACCACCACAGTCACGGAATACATACAAATGGGTATTTTTTGCCCTGCCCCCCATTTTCTTGTTGCCTTTGTTAAAGCCTGAAAGATATTTAACTGTGTGTGACCCATTCATCTTTCAGATAATTCCCTCCCCCGTTTTTTTCCTATGACTCTGAACACTGAACTATTCCAGTTGTCTTTTTTTGTGTTTTGTCGCATAGTTGCGCAGGCATGGGAAGGTAACATCAATGGTTCACCAGAGTACTTTTGTTTTCATTTTTTCCCTTATTTTAAAGGTGGCCACACGCAAGAGGCTGAGGTTCATCGCAAAAATTTACCCTCTTTTTTCTAACTTTTATTTGCCTCCACTGCGCAACCTGTGCACGTGCCGACCACTAGTTCGTACCGTTCCACCAGTATCACCAAATATGATGCAGTAGTTGCTCATAATTTCCTTGGGTTTTTATGTCTTCATTTGAAGAAGGAAATGCTGCTAAACAAGAATGGTGGAGGTGAGGTGAATACATCGTTCCCCCCCCCCCTTTTTGCATAATCAGTGGGTGGTGATTGAGATACCCCTGCTTTTGCACATTTGTCTTGCTTAGCCCAATTTTTTTCGTCGCAAGGTGACGAAGCACGAGAGGATAGGCTTAGGTTCATCTTATTAAGCTTTTCTTTTGTTTTTGTTTGTCCAGCAGGGGCGTACGTCCAGTGCAGGTGAAGGGTTTGTGAGTTCTCACATGAGGCCTGCCCGACGTTATCGAAACATATTCAATTATTTCTCGTGGTCCCTCCTTCCCAAGATTCCTGATAAGACCACTGAATTGGTAAGTCGCATAGCCTATTCATAGGTTCCGCACGTCGCTTTGGTCATGGATCTAAAACACAAAAGCTACAAAAAAGCAAATAGTACATTTTTACAGACCACCAAAAAAAAGAGCAAAGTAAAAATACCAAAACTTTCATTCAACCCCCCATTTTTCCCCGCGATTTTTTTACCCCGTTATTGGAATGAACAGAGTGTACGTTAAGATTTGTTGAAGACGGCCTAAGGGGGTTTTCCCTTAATTTTATTCTCTTTCAGAAGAGAAGCGATCTGAGGATACGTCTGCACCGTGCAGTTGAATCCCGACTTGAGCACGCTATTCAAACGAGGATAAGACGTTGTCCCTGAATCGAGAGTACCTTATCCCAACATTTGTCAAGACGGAAGATTTGTGCAGCTTCTTGGCCATCCTCCACCACTCCTCGGGTTTCACTATCCATGCTGTCTCCCACAAGGCGTCATCATCCCAGAACCCCGCCTGCGTGTTGAGCATCAGCAGCTCTGCACCTACACGGGCGCAATCTCAGGACCCAGTACCTATTTTTGTTGAATGTTTGTTGCAAACAATGAAATCAATTTAAAGAACGTACCTTCTTCAGCCACCCCACTGCTCTTCCTGAAGTCCTTGTCCCGCAAGGATGACTCCAGAAAGCCGCTGAGGAACTTCTCCTTCGACTTGTCGGTGGGGTTACCGTTGTCGGCAGGTGGAGCGTCAAACATCACCTCGGGGGTCAGCAGCGTAACAGCGCAAACCCAATCAAGTTCTGCAACCTGCTGCAACCTCTCCTCCAGGCTTTCCGCCACCTCTTCCATCGCACCCCTCGCCGTTCTGCTCAGGCCAGATCCAGAGGCGGCGAGTGCCTCCGAGTAGTCGAATGAGCAACTCCCAGGGACCCTGATGCTTGGGGTCCCTGGGAGTTGCTCATCACGTGTTCCACAGACGGCGTCGTGCGCTTCTCCTTTAGGTTGTGGTGCCTGCAGCACTCGACCATTGCTTTTCGTACACAGCCTTTGCACGGAGGCAAGGTGTTCATGATCGATGCGGCCTCACCACAAAGGCTGGCGTCGCTCTAGGGCTCCGGCAGGTCCCTCCACACATGTAGTAGCTTGGGGTTTGCGCCTTGCATGGTGTGCCGTCCGATGTGCCGTTAAAGTCGTGTTGTCAGGTTCTGCGGTATACAAGTGCTCCAAATATGTTAGGCGTCCAAAACAGGCGCCAAATTGCCATTTTATTACCCCTCAATTTAGAGAGAAAACACACCAACCACCAGCACACTAAATAGAAACCATGTCGAAGCTACACGTGGATGTGGACACTACATTGGACGAGAACCCACCAAAGAGAAGAAAGCTTTCTGCAGACGAGGTCTTGGTCAGGGATTACGCTCCACGTGTGGAACGTATGGAAATCCATACGTGAATTGTTTTTGAAAAGGTGGAATCCATACGTGTCCATACGTGTCCATACGTAGGTAATTTGGGTTTTGGATTGGGGCTGGGGTGGGGTAGGTGAGGGGTGGGGCTCCGCCCCCACCTCTCACCTACCCCCTACAGAATTCTATTTGTAGGAGACAATTTTCTATTTTACCGGAAATGGAGCATGCAGCATGGCGAAAGAAAAAAAAGTAGTGTACCGTGCGCCTGCGGCGCTAGATTGCAGTACACCCTTCCCCTGACATAATAGGCAATTTTAGGCGCAATTTTTAGAAATGTTGCGTACCGTGGCTTCGCCAGGAACATTTGGGTGCCATGACTGATGATTTCTCCAGTTCTTCGAACTTTCACAGCCCTTCTCAACCAACTTTGCCAGGGAGAGCGCGCGCGAAGCGCGCGCGGTTTTTAATTGTTTTTGCTTAGAATTGTACGTGTTGAAAATCCATACGTACTTTTTTTATTTTTGGGGGAGCTGCGTAATCCCTGAAGGCTTTAGTAGAAGGTACCAAATGTTCACACGAACATCGGTTTCATAACTTTCACCCACCATATAAAGGGGAATTACTGAAGATGTCTACCCTTTTGAATACTACTGTATAATTCTTAAGACTGAAACAGGGTAAAAGTTCGAAACCAATCTACTGAAAGTTTCAATTTATGCAAGGAAACAGTTTATTTTCCCCCTTTCACATTTTTGCAACAAGTAATTTTTAAAAAAAAAGATGGGTTGTTGTAGGTTACTGATAATTCGTGCACCATGTGTGCCTGGTGCAAATATCAATGAAGTGCCGAACTCCGCCGTTGGATAACCGAGGAGTTCTCGCATTCCGCCGGAGGCCCCCAACTTGAGCTGGGGCTCGACCGAGTTTTGATCTTCTTCTTCCTGTGACTAGCTTGTCAGCGGAGAAAGCTCGGGAAGCACTAGTAAAAATCACTTTTCTCTCTGGGGTGGCATCAAAACAAAAAACGCGGACAATGTCCGCGTTTTTGGGGAATTTCAGACCCCCCCCCTCCCCCCCCCAAAACGCGGACATTTTTTTGTTTTTTTTCCCCCTATTTTTTGCTGGTTTTTGGGTGACGGGGTGCAAATTCGTGACCCAAAACACAGTTTTTTGGCATTTCCGGAATCCGTCCAGAAAGTGGTGGGGTCAATCTCGAAAATTGGACAATTTTTTGACCACTTAAATTTTTGAAAATATGAGCCCGGTCACTAATACGTGGGGCCCATTTTCGGCCAAAAAATGCTGCTGAAAAAAATTTCAGGTGAAAATTTTTCAGCCCCAAAACATGCCGCGATTGGCATTTCCGGGATCTGTCCGCGCTGTGGTGGGGTCAATTTGCCGAAATGGCCAAGTTCTTGGTTTTGGTCAAAATGAGTGTAAGGTAAAGGGGCCAAGGTAAATCCCACAACCCAGATTTTCTCTCTCTGATGCTGAAACCATGAAAATGTGCAAAAACACCGGCATTTGCATTTCCGGAATCCGTCCGTTCTGTGGTGGGGTCAATTTGCCAAAATGGACAAGTTCTTGATTTTGGTCAAAACCCGTCAGTGTAAGGTAAAGGGGTCCAAGTGTTTGCCTGTAGAAGCACATGGTAGCAGGGGTTTAAGGGCCCCCCATTCGTGTACATTTTGCAAAAAAACGCGGGCATCTTGTATTTTTTATTTTGCCCGAAAACACCGGCATTTGCATTTCCTGAATCCGCCGGTTCTGTGGTGGGGTCAATTTGCCGAAATGGACGAGTTTTTATAAATTTTGGTCAAAATCGTGTACGACCCCAGTGAAGAAAAAAAATTTCGAGGAAAAAAAAACCCCAAAATGTCCGCGTTTTCTGGAATTTCAGACCCCCCCCCTCCCCCCCCAAAAAACGCGGACATTGTCCGCGTTTTTTGTTTTGATGCCACCCCTCTCTCTCTCTCTTTTTTTTTTTTTCCTTTCAAATAGAACGATGGTTTTGGCTGAGGCCCGGGAGTTAGGCTGAGGCCTGCCCTCCTCTACCTCTCTCCTATACATGACACAGACCCACTACAGGTTTACCAACACAAACACAATGCATCGGAACCCATTCGCACGTATCATCAGGTTATCATCACCTGTTGTGCGGTCGTTCTCAGTTAGCTCGGTGTTGTCACAGAAGAGCATCGACCTGACTCACTTTAGGAAGCCGGAGGGGGACGGACTTCACCCCACTAGCAAGTGGCACCTTGGCTGGGCGGAATCCTTTTGCGACCTGCGGTTCAGTGATCTCGGGGTAACCGAGGACTGCCTCCAGAACATCGACTTGTTCCCGGCAGAGAGAGTGTTTGCCAAGTGCCCTGCCAGAAGGGACGACATCCTCAACGGAGAGTGGAAGCTGGACCTGGACGATTATCATGAAGTTGCACGCCCATTCCTGGAGGAAAGTGTGGAAAGCACCTTCGTAAAGCTGCAGCAAGTCCTCCTTCCCGATGAAACCCAGGTAGTGTCTGAAGCTTCGGAGAAGTTGTCTGAAGCTTCGGAGAAGTTCCCGGGTGTGTTGGCCATGCGACTGATAATCTTATGTGGGTTCGATAGGGAGGGGTTCACGATCACCTGCCAACCAATCGATTTCAAGTTTGCCGGGATGCCGATCAACAGCGAGGCTGACGTTTACGTAGCAAAACGCCACAGCGAAGCATCACATCAAATTGTGTTCATCTGGGAGGACAAACTGCCGAAGGACAAAACAGACAAGCTGAAAGTGACTAAGGGGATGCTGGAGAGCTCTGCTGCTCAAATCATCGGGGAGATGATTTCAGCGCACTACCGGAACAAGAAGAGAAAGTATGAGCCATGTGAGGTGTACGCAGTCCGCCTGATCGACCACATGGTTGCCTTCTTCAAGCTGGATATGACCGCAGCGCAGATCGAGGACGTGTGCGAGAAGGGTGTCATCCCAGATCCCAAGCTGCAGGTATCAACTTGCCTTTTCCCCCCCGTATCAACAAAATTACTCTACCCCACGGGTGGAGATCTGTCGCCGTGTCGATCGAAGCCTTTGTGCTTCACGAATCAAAAGGTTTAGACGCAGGTTGTCCTCAACGCTTAAGAAAGCTTTTATTATTACTTCACAGAGTTCAATTCTGTCGTGAATATTATTTTTTATTGTATACTTCATACTCTTTGTTTTGACAGGTCGAGTACGTCCCGAAGAGTGCGTTGAAACCTGGTGAGAACTACGGAGTGAGCCTACTGGATCCTGACAACAGACTCTGGTTCGTGCAGATGATGGCGTGCATCCGTGCTGAGATACTGAAGCGTGAGATCCCGGAGCGTGAGTTGCCTCCACCGACAGAATGGACGTCGGATGCAATTCAGAAAAAGGTAGATCCGAGCGAACTAAGGCCTCGCAAAAGTTAATGCTCATGGCATGTCTCGTAAATAAAGTCGATTAATTGTACCGTTTTGGGCCGCTGTAATTGTGCTGTAATTGTGCTGTAATTGTGGTGTAATTGTGGTGTAATTGTGCTCAGTTTTGGTCAGTTGTACTCAGTTGTGCGTAAGTGTGTGTACGTGTGCGTAAGTGGTAATTTTTTTTGTTTTCTGCATGCTTCTCCTGCTCTCTTATCTTAAATTTAGTGCCCAATAATGCTGAAGATCGGCCAACAAGACTTCGATAACCTTCAGGTGTAGAGGGTAGGAGTAGAGGAACTTGAGCCGTTCACGCATCTCAAGCACCTCGGGAAATGTTTGTCCCTGCCACGAGTTCTCGTTCCTGCCTTTCCCTAGGAACTTCAGACACTCCATTTTGTCCAGGTCAGTGTTGCGCTGCAACATATCGGTGTTCATGAGAACAAGTTCAGCGGCATTCAGCAGCGCAAACACACCACAACTGACGCTGTCGAACTGCTGCTTCTGTTTCCCAAAGTGGAACTTGATACGTGGACGCCGTTTTTTATTACGCCAGATACAAGTTAGAATATCCCGTTTACGTTTTCTTTTCAGCTGATTTTCCTTTTCTAGTGGTTGTCGACCAGTGGTTGTATCTCGGTAACTGATCATTATTTGACTTCACCACGACTCTTTGGTCCCTATACATGTTGGTTCTCGGACCTCGTACTTTTTAGGGTTACATGCTTTATGTACTACTTATATGTAGTTATGTATTTTCCAAGTGGATCCGACTACCCGATGTTTTACATCATTTTCTTTTACTTTTAATCCTACCTTTTAGCGAAAAACACTCCCACCCTCCCCAATACAGAAATCTGTTTTTGTCCCCAGACTGCCCCCCTGTTTTGGATACGGAGTGCCTTTTGTTTTAAATAAAAAGTAATTTATTTGGTGTGGCTGACGACCCCAAAATAGCAGAAAATAGCAGAAAGTAGCAGAAAGTAGCACAAAATAGCACCTCCTTCAGCCGCGCCAAAAAATCCAGATGCCCAGAATAGCAGAAAATAGCAGAAAGTAGCAGAAAATAGCACCCCCTTTCAGCCACACCAATTATTGCTTTTATCTATTCAAAAAAAAAATTTATTTATCAAAAACCCCTTTGGTGTTCCGGAGGGGGGATATTGCCAGGTCCTTGACACACAGCGGGAATTATGTTTCTTCCAAAAAAACACCTGCATTTGGATTTTTGGAATCCGTCCGTCCAGTAGTGGGGTCACTTTGCCAAAATGGACAAGTTTTGAGTACATACGTACACTGAGTGACTTTACCATCGTGTAGTCATTCAGTCAGCAAGTCAACATGGGAAAAGTGCGGAAAAAGTGCGAATAAGTGAGGAACAGTGCGGAGAAAGTGCGAAGCACCCCCCTTCAGCCACACTAATTGTGTGTTTACTTATTTTTTCACCATATACTATCAATTTATTGATTGCATATGATGAAAATACTTTATTTTTTATATACCATATTGACATGGTGGAGGGGTGGGTCTAACGGGTTATTGTAGTTGCCATTCCATTCCGTGTTGGGTTGATACAGTGCATAATAATAGCAGGGAGGGAGGGGAAAACAAAAAAAGACAGCGATCCTCACAACTTTTTACCCTTCACTCGTTCTCATCGGTGAAACTGGCGTTTTTCACCCCCGCCTCGCCTCCCCTGCATACCATCCCCCTGCCCTTCCTCTGAAATCACACCATATACACACGACAGGACTTGAGAAACATCAATTTTTGCAGAACAATGCGTGTCTTGTGCCTTGCAGTGCTCATGGCACTCTCATCGGCAGAGCTTGTGAAGGTGCACACCACGATCAACACCCCACTCGGGTGGAGCAAGGTGGACGCTGACATGGACACGAACCAGGTCTACGACAACGTTGTGATTGGGATGAAGCGTGCGAACCCCAAGGCCCTGCAGCAGCTTGTGGACGACATCTCGAACCCGAAGAGCGCGAACTACCTGAACTACCCGTCCTACGAGGAGGTCGGGAACATGGTGCGCCCGTCGGCACAGAACACGGCTGTGGTGAAGAAGTGGCTGGCCGAGCACGGCATCCGCACTGTGGTGGAGCACCCGCACGGCGACCACATCAGGATTGAGGCGACGCAGGAGCAGCTGTCGCACATGTCGCAGTCTGCGTTTGAGACCTTTGAGCACACAACTGGGCAGAGGATTGCGCGCGCAACCGGCGGAGTGCGCCTGCCCGCAGAGGTCGCTGCAGTTGTCGAGACCTTCTCCGGATTCCACGGCTTCCCCCTCAACCCCGTGTCTGCACCGCTTGTGAAGGAGAACGTGCAGGCTGCCGGAGACGTGACACCCCCGTTCCTGCGCAACACCTACAACATCTCTGCTGTGCCTGCCAGCGGCAAGTCGAACATCCAGGCGATTGCGCAGTTCCAGGGCCAGTACGTGAGCGACGCGGACCTTGCGAACTTCTGCAAGAAGTACGACGGCGGTGCCGACTGCAAGATCGCAAAGTACATCGGGAAGGACAAGCAGATCCTGCCCGGTGTGGAGTCGATGCTTGACACCGAGTACATGGTGCCGATTGGCGGTGCCCCGACGTGGGTGTACTCGTACCCCGGAACCGACTTCTGCGCAGACCTGATTGAGTTTGCCGGGAACGTGTCCTCGGAGGCCGAGCACCCGTCTGTGATCAGCATCAGCTACGGATCCCAGAAGATCGACTTCTGCGAGACATCGCTGATTGCGCGTTTCAGCGTGGACGTGCAGAAGCTGGCTGCCCTTGGTATCACTGTGATGATCTCCAGCGGCGACGACGGCAGTGGCCACTCGACCCGCCAGGGCATCAACGCAGGCAAGCTGAGCCCGTCGTACCCCGCATCGATCCCGTACTGCGTGGCTGTTGGGTCGACCTGGTTCCAGCACGGCACGTCTGGCGCTGAGGAGGCCACCACACAGTTCGGATCGGGCGGAGGGTTTTCCTACGACTTTGACGCCCCGTCATACCAGACGGCCGACATTGCGACCTACCTGAACACCGTGTCGCTCCCGAAGCTGTCCTACGCCACCAGCGGCCGTGGCTCCCCTGACGTGTCGACCCTTGGCCAGTCCTTCACAGTCCTGTGGCACGGGCTTCTCGAGGCTGTCGGCGGCACCTCTGCGTCGTCCCCGACCTTCGGAGGCATTGTGACCCTGCTGAACGAGGTCTGCCTTGCTGAGTCCGGGAAGACCCTCGGGTTTGCCAACCCCCTCTTCTACCAGAACCCGCAGATCTTCCGTGACGTGACCAAGGGCACCAACGCCATTGGCAAGAACACCGAGGGATGGGAGGCCATCAAGGGATGGGATGCGTCCACAGGACTCGGAACACCAGACTTCCCGCTCATGGTTTCGGCCGTGAAGCAGGCCTGCGCCAACGCCAGGAACTGAACTAAGTGATCGGGTCCAAATTGAGTGAACTGAACTGAGTCGAAGTGACGGCGACAGCCTACGGCTTTGCGTGCTTGTGTTCGTGTTCAGTTTTGCTCAGATTCTGACTACTATTAATTTCATTTTTTTCTTCTTCGCAGCTATTGTTTTGTTTTCTCCGTTTGCTTTACTTTTCTTCGAGTGTTTTTTCTTCTTTTGTTTTCCTATTTGTTCAGTACCTGCATCCCAGAGGTGTTGTTCACTGTCAACTTCAATTTCAATTTGATTGTTATTTCTTCGTTTCTCCCTCCCACCATCCGTATCGTATCGTGTTGTAGTTGCTGTCTGACAATGTGTCTGTTGTGTGTCGGTAGACCATCACAGCCACAGGATGGCAATACAACACGCATCCATTTGTGAAGCTAATGTGTGGCGTGTTTTTTTTATCTTCCCGTTTGTCTTTGCTATTTTCCACTGCTTCTCCGCTTTGGTGAAGTGTCAGTGTGCTGTCTATATCATTCTTCATGTGTCGAGCTAACTTCACCTCCACAACTTTGTCTCATTTCCCCCCTCCCCTTTGAGCCCCCCGACTAAGGAGATCTAAGTTCTCAGATCTTCAATAAAAAACAAATTTCCCGCCCCACAACTTTTCTCTTTTTGTATCACTCAGCTGTGCGAACCCACAACCACAACTATCACACCCACTGTGTAGGTTTTATTCTTGTACACATATTATTGTCATAGGAAAAGAGTACGTGGCGAACGTTGAAGAGCTGTTCTAAGCAAAGAACCTTACAAAAAAGAAGCAGCGTCGCAAATGATGTTGCGTGCAGCTCTGCTCGCAGCAGTGTTGCTGCTCCCCTCGGTGTCTGCCGACTACCAAGACTTCTATGAGGGCACGTGCACAGAGCTTTCTGTGTCGTCCAAGGAAAAGGCGTTGCAGTGCGTATGCAAGCCGCAGGCAGACCAGCTCTACGCGTCTGTTGCGGACACGGTGTACACCCACCAGCACTGCCTGGACGGGCGCATCCGTGGTGGGCTTGGTGCGAAGACACTCTTCTCCCTCTACCCGGAGAACATCTGCGACGGGCAGCCGATGCCGATGAACTCCTTCCCCGACTGGAGCAGCCCAGACACCATGTATGTCTACTGGGCGGAGGACGCAGACGACTGGACGACTGCGGGCACACACATTGAGAAGGTGCGCTTCACGGACAGCGGGGCAGAGATTGTGGCACACATCAAGCTGCCGAAGTGCGTGCACGGAGGTGGCCTGGCCCGTGGTAAGGGTGACACCCTTGCTGTGATGTGTGCTGAGGTTGCGGGGTGGACGGAGTGGCTGCACCTGAAGGTTGTTGAGGTGTCTCCAGACCTGTCCAAGGAGGTGCGCCGCTTCAGCGTGCTGCAGGAGGAATGCCGTGCAACAGGCGAGTGCAAGGGAGGATACCCGATGATGAAGGGTGCCGACTTCCGTCTTGTGCAATACATCCCGTCGCGCAACTGGTACGTGGCCTTCCACAACGGTGAGTGGGGTGGGCACGTGGCCGACGCGATCACCTTCTGGGACGGCGACACGGAGGAGCAGGTGTCTGGCTACGGGGACAGCTGGGCGTGCACGGGTGGGCACACGGAGACAGCACGCATGGCGTACAACGCGGAGGTGGACGAGCTTGCCGTGCTCTGCTGTTCGGACCTGGGTGGCACCTGCAACGACCCCGCTAAGGACAACTGCGACGTCGACAACAAATGGAAGAACGGGCTTGTCTTCCGGTCGCACATTGAGAAGGTGGGTCCCATTACCGTCGCACCCTTCCAGTGTGTTAACAACCAGGCGATCTCTGGTTGGCTTGGCGACCTCCTGCCATGTGGCGACGGGTACGTGCAGGCGTGGCAGGGTCCTGACGGAGGGAAGGATGTCTTCGAGGCGCAGACGAACGACGTGGGCTTCATGCGTCTCTCGAAGAGCGGCGAGGTGCTGCTGAAGAAGTGGGTCATCAAGACAACGGGCACACGCGAGCGCAGTGTGAAGCTTGCGAAGCTTGGGTCTGGTAACTGCGACCGCTTCCTGCTTGGGTGGGGTGAGATGGCGGCGGACGCGTACTACCCTGCGAAATACTTCCTGAAGGAGATTGACGGTGACGGGAACGACCTGACTGAGCCTATTGAGGTGACGCACGCGACGATGTGGGGTGAGGACTCGCAGTGGGCAACACTTGGCAACGGTGACGTCGCCTGGGCACACACGTGGAAGCGTAACGATGACGGCACACCGAACAAGGTTGGCGAGATGACTGATGGCAGCGAAGGCGGCAAGTCCTGCACATGGAACGGCAACGGCTACGGCTACACATGGGGCACGCTTGACGACCGTCCAGGAGGCCGCTTCCACACGAACGAGGCCTTCACCACACGCTACTACTCGAAAGAAGTCACAGAGCCGACACCGGCCCCGCCAACAGATGTGCCCGCAGCAGATGTGGACGAGTGCGCAGTCATGATGCCCTGTGGTGATGGACAGACATGCACGGAAGTGGACATGCAGGTGACAGGCGACTTCACATGTGCGTGTGACAGCGACGCTACAGTGACAGCGACAGGCATGCCGGCAGACTGTCCCCTTGATGAGTGTGAGGCAAAGCCGTGTGGCGACGACCAGACCTGTGCGGATCCAGACACATCTGCGTCTGTGCTCAACGACTACACCTGCACCTGCACTGCTGATGCCTCGATCAAGGCAACTGGAGCTGCGGCAACTTGTACAATTGACGAGTGTGAGGCAAAGCCGTGTGGGGATGACCAGACCTGCTCCGACCCAGACACAAGCTACCTCGTGCAGCACGAC
Source organism: Rhynchopus sp. YZ270_cl-10 (assembly GCA_964035575.1). NCBI lineage: Eukaryota > Euglenozoa > Diplonemea > Diplonemida > Diplonemidae > Rhynchopus > Rhynchopus sp. YZ270_cl-10. Next base: position 108,739 of record OZ037894.1, on the reverse strand, counting down.
TTCGTGTGCACCTGTGACATTGACACAAGCATCACACAGAAGGACGGCCCCGCAACATGCTCGAAGGACGAATGTGAGTCGAACCCTTGTGGCGATGACCAGACCTGCGAGGACCCTGTGAAGACTCTTCAGAGCCTGAAGGACTACACCTGCACGTGTGACAACGGAGTGAAGGCAACAGGTGGGAAAGCCACGTGCACGATCGATGAGTGCGAGGCAGCACCCTGTGGAGATGACCAGACCTGCTCCGACCCAGACACCAGCTACCTCGTGCAGCACGACTTCGTGTGCACCTGCGATGTTGACACAAGCATCACACAGAAGGACGGACCCGCAACATGCTCGAAGGATGAGTGTGAGTCTAGCCCTTGTGATGCTGACCAGACATGCGAGGACCCTATGAAGACACTCCAGAGCCTGAAAGACTACACCTGCACGTGTGACAACGGAGTGAAGGCAACCGGCGGATCAGCAACTTGTACAATTGACGAATGTGAGGCAAAGCCGTGTGGGGATGGCCAGACCTGTTCCGACCCAGACACCAGCTACCTTGTGCAGCACGACTTCGTGTGCACGTGTGATGTCGACGCAAGCATCACACAGAAGGATGGACCTGCAACATGCTCGAAGGACGAGTGTAAGTCAAACCCTTGTGGCGATGACCAGACCTGCGAGGACCCTGTGAAGACCCTCAAGAGCTTGAAAGACTACACCTGCACGTGTGCCAACGGAGTGAAGGCAACAGGTGGGAAAGCCACATGCACCCTTGACGAATGTGAGGCAAAGCCGTGTGGAGATGGCCAGACCTGTTCCGACCCAGACACAAGCTACCTCGTGCAGCACGACTTCGTGTGCACGTGTGATGTCGATGCAAGCATCACGAAGACTGACGGCCCCGCAACATGCTCGAAGGACGAGTGTGAGTCGAACCCTTGTGGCGATGACCAGACCTGCGAGGACCCTGTGAAGACTCTTCAGAGCCTAAAGGACTACACCTGCACGTGTGACAACGGAGTGAAGGCAACAGGTGGGAAAGCCACATGCACGATCGATGAGTGCGAGGCAGCACCCTGTGGAGATGACCAGACCTGCTCCGACCCAGACACCAGCTACCTCGTGCAGCACGACTTCGTGTGCACCTGCGATGCTGACGCAAGCATCACACAGAAGGACGGACCCGCAACATGCTCGAAGGACGAGTGTGAGTCGAACCCGTGTGGCGATGACCAGACATGCGAGGACCCTGTGAAGACGCTCAAGAGCCTGAAAGACTACACCTGCACCTGCACTGCTGATGCCTCGATCAAGGCAACTGGAGCTGCAGCAACCTGCACAATTGACGAATGCGAGGCAAAGCCGTGTGGGGATGACCAGACCTGTGAGGACCCAGACACAAGCTACGGCAGCCAGCACGACTTCGTGTGCACCTGTGACATTGACGCAAGCATCACACAGAAGGACGGCCCCGCAACATGCTCGAAGGACGAATGTGAGTCGAACCCTTGTGGCGATGACCAGACCTGCGAGGACCCCGTGCAGACGCTCAAGAGCCTGAAGGACTTCACCTGCACCTGCGACAGCGACATGACTGTGCAGGCTACAGGAGCTAAGGTGGCGGCATGCTCCCTCGACGAATGTGTCCCTAACCCGTGTGGTGATGCACAGACGTGCTCTGACCCCGTGCAGACGTTGGGGTCGAAGTTTGACTTCACGTGCACCTGCGATGTGGACACGATGACTGTGAAGACAGGTGCAGCAGCAGTGTGCGAGGTGGACGAGTGCGAGTCGATGCCCTGTGGTGACGGACAGACGTGCACAGACATGGACAAGTCGCCCAGTGCGACAGGTAGCTTTGAGTGCGTGTGTGCGAACGGGGAGAAGCAGACAGGTGCGCCTGCTGTGTGCATGAAGGGCGACACTGACGAGTGCGCAGGAAACCCTTGTGCGGGACAGGACTGTGTAGACCCCGATACGACAAGCACCAGCACACTCGACTTTGTGTGCACGTGCACGACGGGAATGGGATCTGCGACCGGATCGGCTGCTGTGTGTGAGGTAGACGAGTGTGAGGCGAACCCGTGTGGGAGCAGCCAGGACTGTATTGATGCAGACAAGGCTGTGTTGAGCACAGACGACTACACGTGCAGCTGCAAGGGAGGTGCCACGGGGTCGATGGTGGGTGGTGTTGCGACGTGTGAATTGGACGAGTGTCTTGCGAAGCCATGTGGCGATGTCCAGACCTGTGCAGACAAGAGCAAGGACCTATCTGCGACTCTCGACTACACCTGCACATGTGCAAACGGTGTCACATCGACTGGTGGTCCAGCGACGTGTGAACTTGACGAATGCACAGCAGCCACACCACCCTGTGGGGATGGCCAAACATGCGAAGACAAGGACACAAGCTACCTTGTGCAGCACGATTTCATATGCACCTGCGACAACGATGCGACTCTTACAAACATTGATGGACCTGCAACATGCTTCAATGACGAATGCAAGAACAACCCTTGTGGCGATGACCAGACATGTGAGGACCCTGAGCAATCGCGCACTAGCCTAAAGGACTACACCTGCACATGTGACAACGGAGTGAAGGCAACAGGTGGGAAAGCCACATGCACCCTTGACGAGTGTGAGGCAAAGCCGTGTGGGGATGACCAGACCTGCTCCGACCCAGACACAAGCTACCTCGTGCAGCACGACTTCGTGTGCACCTGTGACATTGACGCAAGCATCACACAGAAGGACGGCCCCGCAACATGCTCGAAGGACGAGTGTAAGTCGAACCCGTGTGGCGATGACCAGACATGCGAGGACCCTGTGAAGACTCTCCAGAGCCTGAAAGACTACACCTGCACCTGCAGTGCTGATGCCTCGATCAAGGCAACTGGAGCTGCAGCAACCTGCACAATTGACGAATGCGAGGCAAAGCCGTGTGGAGATGACCAGACCTGTTCCGACCCAGACACCAGCTACGGCAGCCAGCACGACTTCGTGTGCATCTGTGACATTGACGCAAGCATCACACAGAAGGACGGCCCCGCAACATGCTCGAAGGACGAGTGTGAGTCGAACCCATGTGGCGATGACCAGACATGCGAGGACCCTGTGAAGGCGCTCAAGAGCCTGAAGGACTTCACCTGCACCTGCAGTGCTGATGCCTCGATCAAGGCAACTGGAGCTGCAGCAACCTGCACAATTGACGAATGCGAGGCAAAGCCGTGTGGGGATGACCAGACCTGTGAGGACCCAGACACAAGCTACGGCAGCCAGCACGACTTCGTGTGCACGTGTGTTGTCGACGCAACTCTGAGAAAGACTGACGGCCCCGCAACGTGCTCGAAGGACGAGTGTGAGTCGAACCCTTGTGATGCTGACCAAACATGCGAGGACCCTGTGAAGACTCTTCAGAGCCTGAAGGACTACACCTGCACATGTGACAACGGAGTGAAGGCAACAGGTGGGAAAGCCACATGCACGATCGATGAGTGCGAGGCAGCACCCTGTGGAGATGACCAGACCTGCTCCGACCCAGACACCAGCTACCTCGTGCAGCACGACTTCGTGTGCACCTGCGATGCTGACGCAAGCATCACACAGAAGGACGGACCCGCAACATGCTCGAAGGACGAGTGTGAGTCGAACCCTTGTGGCGATGACCAGACCTGCGAGGACCCTGTGAAGACGCTCAAGAGCCTGAAAGACTACACCTGCACCTGCACTGCTGATGCCTCGATCAAGGCAACTGGAGCTGCAGCAACCTGCACAATTGACGAGTGTGATGCAGGACCCTGTGGAGATGACCAGACCTGTTCCGACCCAGACACCAGCTACGGCAGCCAGCACGACTTCGTGTGCACGTGTGATGTTGACGCAACTCTGAGAAAGACTGACGGCCCCGCAACGTGCTCGAAGGACGAATGTGAGTCGAACCCGTGTGATGATGACCAGATGTGTGTGGACCCTGTGAAGACGCTCACAAGCCTGAAGGACTTCACTTGCACATGCGGGAATGGGGTCAAGGCAACCGGCGGGGCTGCCGACTGCAGTGCCACTAACACGAAGACCACAGCAGCGCCTGCAGGAAGCACACCAGCACCGCCAGTTGACACACCCCTGCCGAGTGGAGAGACATTTGCACCACAGGTCACAACACCGCTGCCAAGCGGTGAGACACTCGCACCAGTTGACGTTGACGGAACACCCCTGCCAAGTGGCCAGACCCGTGCCCCAGTTGACATCACCTCCCTGCCAAGCGGCGAGACATACACACCAGAGACCCGCTCCCCAGGCCCCAGGCCTGTGACCGGGAAGGTGACCTCCCGCACACTGCGCCCGTTTGACAAGGAGGAGTACAAGAAGCGTGTGGCACGTCGCACGGGTGAGCCTGTTGATACGATTGAGGTGACGGCAACGGATGTGGGCGACGGGGAGGACATGCTGGTGACGACCTTCACGGGTGCTGAGGGGGCGGCAGCAGCGGCGCTGTTGGAAGAGCTTCTTGGAACGGGTGAGTTCTCAGACCTGCGTGGGTCTGCCGGGACACCTGACACCCCTGAGCCTGCCACGGACGACAGCAGCACGGCTTGGTGGGTGTGGCTCGTTGCTGCCCTGGGTGGTGTTGTGTGCCTGGGGGCCATGGCAGCAGCCCTTGCGGTGAAGCGGAATGCCGGCGACGGCATCTCGCTTGCGGAGTTCTGCGAGGTCAACGCCGAGCATGAAGAGATGGACCACTCGCAGCACGAGTTTGCCTCTGTGTAGTGTGCCTATGTGTGGGTGGCCTTGTTTCATAAGAAAGAGGCAACCCTGAGTGGAGGCACGCATAAGACAAGAATGCACGTATCCAGCGAAGAGTTTTTCAATAGCACATAGTGCATAACCCAGACTGCAGAACACAGTTCCAAGAAAACAAAGTTTTGCAGCCTTCTAACCAGCACATATCATATCATACCAGGCAGCCGTTAGTGCTTTGCAAAGAAACGTCGGATGTTTTATTCTGACAAAAAAAAAAAACACAAGAATTCTTATACTTTTGTTTCTCCATTTTTACCGATTTTTTTCCCGATTTTTTCCGATTTCCCCCCCGATTTTCCGACTTCTTTCCCCCCCCAAGAAATATGTCTCACTTTAGTTTTATTGAAACTAGGCTTCCAAAGGTGACACACGTAACATGAACAAGCATGTGTCCCATGAGGTCTATTCATCAAGAGTTGTTTCTTCCTTTTAGCTGCACACTTCCTCTCCACCCGTTGCGACTTCAGCCTCATTAGATGTACAACCCATATGGGCGTGAAGTGACGGGGTTGTGTGACGTGGCATGCTGTTTTGGCAGGCTCACGTCACGACACATATCCTACTCGGCTGTTGTCCTGCGATACGTGGCAGTGTTTTTCAACTTTCTTTTGCAAAAGATTACTTTGTGCTTTGTGTGATTTGTGTCATTAATTTTTCTTTGCAAAACAACAACAAAAACGAAGTGTTGCCCTCTTCACTGACACTTCAGACACAACTCTTACCGGTGTTTTCAGTCCAAAAAAAAAACAAAAGGAGGACATGAAAAGGACGCTATACCCACCTGAGATTGTTGCTGTCGTAGTTGGTACAAGCAGCGGCACAACCCCTCCCCCCTTCTCCCTTCCCCCTTCTCCCTTGCGACTTGTTATAAACTGTTTTCACCATCTCCCAATACAATGTTCTTTAGGACTACCCGATTTGTTTTCCAATGTGTGTTGTGTTCTCGCGAGATACAATTATCTCTTGAGATTTTTTTTTTTTTTTACTCACAGTTTTCTTTTTACTCTCACGACAGTGTACCAAAGTACACTGCCATGAGAGTGCTTTTGTAATTTTTCAAGCTTTTTTTCTCTTCTTTGAGTAAAGTTCGTTCGAAGTCTCTCCCCTTTTAAGGAATCCTCTTCGCGAAGCGATCTTTTCGTTCAAGACAAGTTGTTTTCAAGAAAGGTGACTAAGCACAAGGGGCTTGTCATCATCATACTAAAACCCCCTCTCCCCATCCACCCTCTCCTTACCCCCTTTTTGCATCTTTTCTATTTTCTGTGAATAGAAAGTATGCAAACGAATCTGAATTATGGATTTAATTTTTTTTTGCATGTTCCAACATCTTTTGCTTTTGGGAAAGCCAAAAGCAAAGCAGCGAAACTCGATACATTTATATTTCTATAACTTTCCTTCCCAACCCCCACACCACACTACAACGGGGTTTTTACGCGGAAGCGTGGTAGGCTAGTACACTGGTCTCCTCCTTTTGCGTCTTTGCTTGCAGCACAACGTCCGGTATTCACACCCCACTTATAACCGATGTGGGGAGTGAGGACATTGTGTGTTCACTCTTTTAGGATCTCTGTGCACAGAGAGTGCTCTTTGTCTTTATCTTTCAAATGCTCTTTTAGGTCATAGGTGACTAAGCAGACGAGAGGCTTAGGTTCATCGTTACAAACTTGTCTTCTTTTTATGCAGCCTTCAGCGTATGTGTTGTTTTAGTCAAATATCACATACTTTTTCCACTGCCCATGAATACCCACCACCACCCCACCCATCTTTCTTTTTAAAGGTGACCAAGCATGATGGGGCTGAGGGTCATCTTATGAACTTATGTTTGTCTTCGTTTTGTCGTATTTTGTCCACAGGTTGGATATTTTTTATAGCTCTCGTGTTAAGTGTTGCATGTTGTGCAGGCCATTGATAGTGTGTGGTTATTCTACATTTGACGGAACAGCAGCGAAATGAGACTCACTAATGCCAAGTTTCAAGAGGGGGAAGAAAAAAACGAGAAAAGACAGTGTCGCACTTTTTTTGAATGTGATAAATGCGTCACATCAGCGGTGCTGCCCTTTTGTTTGTTTTCCTGTTCTCATTGATGTTGGTTGGACGTTCGCTGTTGGCTGCTGAGTGTTATGTTTTTGACGACTGGTTTGCACAACACTGCACTGTAGGGAACACATGTAAAACGATGACAGAAACGAAGTCAAAGTCTATGGTGGTAAAACACCACATCCCCGTGTTGCCCACAGCCCTCCAAGCCCCACTCTCTCTCCCTCTTTCTCTCCGACTGAGGATATCTTCAATAAAAAACAATGTGCCCACCTCACTGCTTTTCTTCTATTGTCTCCTCAGCGGTGTGTCCCCACCACCACCATGCCACCATGCCACCATACGTCCAAACGGCCTCCTTCCATGGTGAGTGAGCAATGGACTGGCAGGCGTAACACTTCGAGGAGTTGTGTTTTCCTTACACAACTCAACAGCCCACCATGAAGAGGTAGCCTGTGTGGAGCGTCCTCTCTCAACACAACACAACACCTGCAATCAGACACAATACACAAAACACCACACCACAACATGTCGAACACGTACCTGAACACCGTTGCAGGAGTGACTGGGTTTCTCGGACTGAAGCTTGCCGTGACACACCTTCTCACGATCCGCACCCGCCTGCTGACGACGTCGTTCAAGACTGCTGAGGACAGCACAGACATCCCTGCCCCTCTGGTGGCGCTGTTCAAGGTGCTGCTTGGTGCCTACGGACCCCCGCAGGACATGGCAAGGCTGCAGGGGTGTGTGTCGAACTCGCTTGAGAACGAGCCGCAGCTGCTTGCCATGGCACTGATGCTTGGCCTCTCCGGGAAGGCGAACGACACAGACGTGCTTCTGCTGAAGGTCTTCGCAGCCATGCGTTTCATCCACTTTGTCACGTACCTGCTTGCAGTCCAGCCGTTCCGCGCACTGTCCTTCGTGTCTGGGCTGACTGTGAACCTGTTCTTCGGTGCAAGGCTGACTGCACTCCTTCTCTGATGTGCTAGAGCGGAGGTAGGCTGGGATGTTTCAAGCCTTCGTTCGTTTCCTTGCAAGGAAGTGTTGTGGGTTGAGAAACGGAACAAATAATACACGCCACACGTTTGATCTTCTGATGTCAAGTCTTCTCTTTCCTTGTCCTTGGTACAGAGTTGGCAGAGCTCAGTTTGATTCTGATCCAGATTTTCATTTTTCCCTTTTCTATCTCCTTATTGTTAGACCTTGTTGTATTTGCTCTCTAACAACGCAACTACTCTCCAGGGTACATGGGTTGGGGTTCGGGTTGAGACTTCAGAGGACAGGCAAGAGCGGCTCTCAGGGTTATCTCGAGCTATAGTTCCTGCATTTGCTAACGTTCTTCAGTCTTAGTGTTTTATTGTTTGGAAGAGAAGAGTGAACACAACAGTAAAGACACCACACGTGCTGCAAGCATTTGTCATGCCCCACATACCTCGCACACAGCACCTCCCAACACAACACAGGAGAAACTATTTTCTGATTTTTACACATAAAGTTCTACACTTACACAAAAACAAGTAAACGAGAGAGAGGCCGTGAGAGCGTGTGGCTGAACGGGAAGGGAAACCTGAGACCGCAAGAGAGCTCGGGTTCTCGAAAGAGAATGGGAAGAACAGGGCCTAGCGCCCTTGTGGGGGTGGCCCTGCTCGGGGTTGCCCTTGTTGGGCATGTTGGAGAAGCTGCAAACACAAAGACGGTGACGTACACGATGTCGAAGTCGAAGTCGCGCAGTCTGTCAACCTCGAAGTCAGCGTCTGTGTCGCTGTCGCTGCCGACGGGGTCGATGTCGTACTCGCTGCCGTCTGGGACAGCGTCGTCGTCACTGTCGCTGCCGACAGGATCAATGTCATTCTCACTGCCGTCTGGAACAGCGTCCTTCTCAGGGTCGCTGTCGAAGTCGAAGTCGGCGTCCGTGTCGCTGTCGCTGCCAACGGGGACGGCGTCGGCGTCTGGGTCGCTGTCGAAGTCTCTGTCGCTGTCGACGTCGCTGACGCAGTCGCTGTCGAAGACAGTGTCGCTGACACACTCGCTCGGGTCGTACAACAACTACACGATGGGGATGTACCACGGGGCCACGCTGCGGGAGGGGGACGAGTTCCGTGTGCGTGTGCAGACGGTGCTGCAGACACCGGACGGGACGAAGCGTGTGGAGTACGCACTGAACTCGACGGCTGCGGCGCAGTTTGACGTGCGCATGTACACGTGGGACTCGACGAAGGACATCCGGTGCGAGTACACAAGCGCAACGCCGCTGGCACAGACGACGGAGTACGGGATGTCTATGGCGGACAGTGCGGCAGGGGACCGGTTTGTGTCGTCTGCTCACGCAACGTTTGTGGCACCGCCGTCGACAACGACGTTTGTTGTGTGCTTCAAGCACGTGCTGGACTCGCGTTTGTTTGATAAGGAGACGCAGGCTGAGTTCGGGCAGTGGAAGATGCTTGTGCTCGGGAACGGGGAGTACAAGTTCACACCTCAGGCAGCGAAGCTGTGGTACTACCTGCCCGACGCGACGCTGGGGCAGTACGCAGTGGTGCAGCTGCTGTCGGCACAGGCGAACTTCAACTTCACGTACGCGCCGAGCGGGTGTGCGACGGCTGAGTTCAAGTGTGCGGACGGGGACAACCTGAAGATTGTGAAGCAGGGGGACCCGTGCACGTACGAGTACCAGACGTTTGGGCTGCCGTACTACGGGACGAACTACGTGGACGCGGCAGGGACGTGGCAGGGCGAGGGGACGCGCGGGCTGCTGGAGGGTGCGACGGCGGGCGGTGTGGGTGTGTTTGGGACGCCGTACGCAAACCCGCTGGTGGACTCGTGGTCGTCGAGCGGGACGTACTACGCACAGAACTCGACGGTGACGCCGATGTGGTCGGAGGCGATGGTGTACGTGCGTCTGCCGCAGACGGCGGCGAAGTACGACATCTGCTACTCGTCGAGGCAGGAGCGTGCGGAGGTGTCCAACCTGAACAGCACGAACGCAACTGCGCCCGTGTGGCGGAAGCTGTACCGCTGCACGTCGCCGTCGGCGTGTGCGTCGAACTCGGCGAACCTGTACTTCACGGCCGTGGTGGAGCCTGTCGGGTGGTCGATGGTGGACATGACGCCCGGGACGTGGGGGGAGATTGTGTTTGACGACAGCGGTACCGGGGCGCTGAACAACCTGCCGGCGTCGAGCACAGTGGCGGTGAGTGCGCCGCAGGCGTCTGGGGCGGACCCGATGGTGATGACGACGAGTGCGAACTACTGGGCGCCGTCTGGGGGCGACTACTTCCGTATTGTGGCGGCTGCGTCGCTGGCAGAGGCACAGACGGACGGACGTGCGCACCCGTGGCCGACAGCGGCGAAGACAGGGTCGCAGCCGCTGGCAGGGTGCTGGTCGCGTGCGCTGGACACAGCGTCGTCGTCGTCGCAGGGAGGCTTCGTGGAGGAGGAGGCGCCGTACCCGATTGGGTCGCGCAACCTTGTTGGGGACCCGACAGCGTCTGGGGTGGCGGACGCGACGAGCGGTGTGGCGGTGACGGTGTCGACGCTGTACGTGCCGGCGACGCGGTACTCGCAGTGGTATGTGTGCTACCGGAAGACGTGCACGTACAGCGGGGCGACGTGCACGAAGAACTCGGGGATGCGCGTGCTGCCGTTCCACAAGGGCGGGACCGGGTCGCTGCCCGTGCGCTGGACACACCTGAACGACTCGTACCTGCCGGGGACGACGTCGACGGCAGCACACCCGCTTGTGCCGGACTACATTGTGAATCAGGACGCGGCGGGCGCACCGGCGTACCCTGCGTGGGCGACGTGGTACATGAACGACACGCGCACGGGGACGTGGGGCCCGCTTGTGGTTGAGACAGTGAACGCGACAGCACCGATGGGGGTGGACACGCGTGCGTGGAACTTCGGGCGCACGTACGCGACAGGCGACCGCGTGGGGCAGACTGTGGGGAGTGTGCTACGCCTGGTGCAGGCGGGGAAGCCGTGTGACTACGCGTCGTTCCGCCCGATCCCCTCTGTGGGGGCGGAGAACAAAGACGGTGGTATGGTGGAGTGCAACAACGCCGGGGCCGAGACGGACAAGACGGCGTGCGCAGGGTCGATGTCGGACGTGGCGGCGTCGTCGAACGCGGCGTACTACATCACCGTCCCGGACATCACAAACTACATTGTGTGCCACAGAAACCGCTTCTTCAACTGGGTTGCGCTGTCGCCGTCGGGCACGACAGGGGCGTGGAACGACAAGACGAAGCCGATGCCGGACAGCGTGCTGGAGCGTGGGGCGTGGGTGTCGCCGTCGTCGTACTTCACACCGACGACGTCTGCCCTGACGTCGCTGTCGCTGTCTGCGGTGGAGATGCGTGCAGGGATGGAGGCGCTGTTCCTTGTCACGGACGCAACGGTGTCGCTGCAGGTGGGCCCGCGGAAGGCGTGTGCCGGGGGCTGCCCGGCGTCCGGGGACGTGCTGCGCCTTGTGGCGGCGAACAAGAACTGCGACATCAACCCGTACAACTGGAACATGGGGAAGCTGGCAGACGCACACCTGTCGCTGATCTGCAACGTGACTGGTGCGGGGTCGATTGCGCAGTCTGGGCTGTACTACGACTCGGCGTCGGTGCGCGCCTGTGCGCTGGCGGGGCCGACACAGACGATGTGCCAGAACGCAACGTGCAACTCGACAGAACCTCACCTGGCGGAGCTGGCGGCGAAGACGCCCGACATTTATGACGACATTGTGCCACACGACCACACGTACACGGGTGGGCACGCGACGGTGGCGGCTGTGGTGGTGATGCCTCCGCACATCACGACGTCGAACGGGCCGAACTTCTACAAGGTGTGCTACAAGCAGGCGGGGATGGACAACTGGGCCGTGTTCAACGAGACCTGGGAGGTGAAGCCTGCGCCGGCAATGAAGGTGTCGCCGGCACGCATCAGCGAGGTGCTGCTGGGTGGGGAGCTGAAGCGGTTCCGCGTGCAGCTGACGACGGGGACGCTGGCTGTGACGGACAACAACGGGACGATTACGGCGGACTTCTCGCTGTACGCGAAGCTGGTGCCCTTCAGCACGATGGAGCAGAACCGCTACTGCCAGAACCAGGCCGGGAGCTCGGAGGGGGAGATCTACTCTGCGGCAACGTCGAAGTTCAACCTGCTGACGGACGGGGCCAACAACACCGTCGACTTCTACCTGACGGTGCCGCACACGCCGGGGAACTACTCGCTGTGCGTGCAGCTGCGTCAGTCGTCTGAGGACTGGATGTCGTGGTGGCGCCCGGGGTCTGCGGACGCGAACGCGTACGACTACAAGGTGATTGACAACGGGGTGCGTTGGTACGTGACGCCCGGGAACCAGCCGACGAACCAGGGGCTGTCGAAGGTGCAGTTCCTGCGGTGCGCACCGACGGTAAACCACACGTGCTCGCCGGCAGCAAGCCAGGACGTGTTTGACACGAACCCCGGAAAGGACGCAGCGAAGATTGTGGCCGTGGGGTCTGCGTGCCACGACGGGTCGACGAACCTGACGCAGTGGGGGACGTCTGTGCACGTGTGGACGGAGCCCGGGGCAACGGCGTCGGCGCTCGGGATGACGGACCTGGGGCCGGCGGACGGGCCGAGCGACGTGGCGGAGCTGCGTACAGTGCTGCCTGCGGCGACGAACGACGCGCGCACGCAGTACAAGGTGTGCATTCGCACGGTGTTCCTTCAGGGCGGGCTGGGCGGGACGGCACTGAAGGCACGCTGGGTGGAGGTGCAGGAGGCTCAGGGGCTCAGCGGGCAGCACCTGGTGCAGGCGGCGACGGGGCGTGCTGGGTTCCGCACAGAGATGGGGCTTGTGAAGTCGTGGACGCTAAACGCGGCGCTGCGGCCTGCGGTGAGCCTGTACTCGTCGGAGGCGAAGGCGGACGCGACTGCGCTTGCGGGTGTGTCGACACAGTATGTGGCGGACGTGACGGCAGCGACGGCGACTGCGACGGACGGGTTTGTCTTCAACACGTACAGCAGCACGGCGTCGAACACAGAGCTGCAGGCACAGAACATCTTCAAGCTTGTGCTGTCGAAGACCCCTGTCGGGCGTCTCCCGAAGGACCCGAGCACAGAGGCGACGTGGGGGACGCTGTCGAACTGGGCCGGGTCCGGTGTCGGGGTGGACTGCATGTCGCCGGCCGCGGTGTCGAACGTGGGGACGTGCACGGACAACGACACGACGAGCGGGACGCCGTTCTGCCCGTACCTCGCGTCGACGACGTCGGGGACGTCGATTGGGGCGTACTTCCACATCCCGCTGAACCCGGGGAGCTACCAGGTGTGCTACAAGGTGAACCACACAAGCCTGACAGTGGCAAACCCGTGGCTGCGTCTGGCGTCGAGCAGCGAGGGGGACTACCTGCTGCACTCGCACCCGGCGTTCCTGGAGATGATTGTAGGGTCTGCGCAGGCGAACATGTCTGTGTTCGACTTGCGGACGATGGAGAGCACGTGGGACACGACTGGGGAGCAGGTGTCTGTGTCGTCGTGGTGCGGGACTTCGAGCGGAGTGAACTGCACGGCGCTGAACGGGGCCTCCGGGTTCACAACCGACCTGGTGACGATTGCGAATGACACGCAGGTGTGCCCGACGCCGTCAACTGTGGCGGGGAGCGCAACCGGGGCGCCGGAGTGGTTCCAGCTGGTGCGGACAACAAACGCGTCGGCAATGGTGGCGGACACGTGGGGCACGACGACGGCATCGGCGTTTGCGCTGCCGCCTGCGCTGTACCCGGCCACGTCTGGGCAGTACAAGATCTGTGTGTTCAAGGCTGGGGAGGCGACGGCGACGGCAATGGGGAACGCGTCGGCGAAGCAGGTGACGAAGAAGGGTGTGGTGTACCAGCTGTACAACCGCGGGCTGAAGAAGTACGGAGGCGGGAGCGGGTACTGGCGCGACTCGAACATCCCGCCGTCGCAGCTGACGGTGACGTCGACGCTGGCGTTCAACTCGTCGCTGCGCTTCATGCAGTTCACAACGGCGACGACGCTCGAGACGCTGTACGGGGCCTCGGCGGTGAGTGCGGCGTCTGTGACGGACGCGACAACGGGGATGGTGTCGCGCACGCCGCTGCTGACGTCTGGGGCAGTGGTTGTGTACGACGTGCAGGTGGCGACGAAGGACAAGCTGCCTGTGCCGTTTGGGTCGTTCCCGCTGGTGGTGAAGCGGTGTGCGCAGGCGACGGCGTTCGCAGGGCTCGAGTGTGTGGCGGCATCGCAGGTGGATCCGAGTGTGTCGCCGGGCCCGTTCACGGTGTGGGCGATTGGGGGCGCGTGCAAGCAGGCGAACGCCACACAGTATGGGTGGGAGCGGAACGGTCTGCGCCAGTTCACCCAGTCTGGGCAGGTGCGTCTGTCGCTGCAGTACCGGTCTGCGTGCCCGGCGGGGGAGTTCGGGTGCGGGGTGCGGTTTGAGGCAACGACGCAGAGCGGGGTGCAGCTGCTGTCGCCTGCGCAGTGGGTGAACGTGGCGGCCAAGGCACCGAACGGTGTGGCGCTGGACGGGAACGAGCCGAACACCGCGTTCAAGGGGACGGCGATGAAGACGACCGGGTGTGCCACGACGGGGGTGACGACGTGCTACCTGAAGAAGTGCGTGCACGGACTGCCGTGCACGCTGAGCCTGCAGGCACGCCGGGACGGGCCGAGCGAGTTTGCGGCGAACGGGACGGTGCAGGTGCTGTACGCGCAGGACGACTACGGCGCGAACTACTCTGCGTCTGCTGCACCGCCGCAGGTGGCAACAGCCCTCGGGTCGACGGTGGGGTCGCAGCCGCTGCTCCCGGCGGAGGTGTGGGGACTTGGCGGGACGGCGTCGTACACCTTCACGCCGAAGCTGAAGGACGGAGCGCTGGCATCGACGACGGTATACCTGAACGTGACGTACCAGGGGGTGACGACGGGCGGGGCGGTTCACCTGTCGTGGACGCGCTTTGTGGTCGAGGTGTCGCGGGCGGTGCTGGCGGCAGTGGACCCTGTGCGTGTGGACCCGTGGGACGTGGCGGGCGGGCTTGCGGCGACGCGCTCGCCGTCGCCTGCGTTTATCGGGACCATGACGGCGGCGACGGCGTCTGTGGCGGGGAGCATCACTGCCGTGTCCGGGTCGTACCTCGAGGCGCTTGTGCCGTACCAGCTGACGTACGTGCCGCGTGACGCGTCGCTGAAGGCACTGCCAAAGGTGTGGGGTGCGCTGTCCGGATGGAAGGTGACGGCGACGGTCGGGACGGCAACGACAGACAACATGGTGCTGTACAGCAGGTACCCGGACGAGACCTTTGTGACGGCCCCGCAGATCCTGTCGAAGGCGGCGCTTATGGAGACCATCGGGAACGCGTTCTCGTTTGCCTTCGTGTTCCGTGTGTACGTTGTGGACAACGCGTGCTCGCGGTTCTCGTCGGCGGGCGGGTGCACGCTTGTCTTCACCTTCTCAGACGGGACCAACACTGTGAAGGCGAACGTGGTGACGCCTGTGCGCGTGCCCGCAAGCACCGTCGAGGTGACGCCTGCAGCGGCCTCCGGGACTGTGCGCGAGGGGATCTCGGTGGCGGTGCGGCCCGGGTCGTACATTGCGGCGCCGAGCACAGGGGCACAGACCTTCGTGTACGACGACTTCCACTACGGGGAGGTGTTTGCGCTGCTGGACGGGCCTGGTCCGACTGACGGGGCGTCGAACCGGGACAAGCTGCGCATGACACCGGACGCAGCGAACTGGGTGGCAGGGCAGTGTGCGTACAGCAGCCCAAGCGGGAAGGGGTGTCTTGTGGAGAAGTACCCGACGAAGACGCTTGCAGCGGCTGCGTCTGTGGCCGGGGCGACAGGGTCGTGGGGCGCACAGTGGACGATGCGCCCACATGTGCCGTGCAACCGGTGTGCGTTCACGTTCCACACAACCTGGGGCGCAGGGCCGGACTCGTCTGAGTACGCGGCGGACGGGACGCAGCGCGGGACAACTACACTGACGTGGACGGAGGAGGCTGTGACACTCGAGTGCTCGTCGGCGGCGGTGCAGATCACGACCGGGGCGGTGATGTCGGACGAGTTTGCGCTGACGGTGTCGGCGGGGGTGACCGGGATGACTGGGACGAACGCAGTGTACCCGCGCTGGTGGGTGATGACGAACTCGAACACGTCTGTGACGCCTGCGGGCGTGTACCCGCTGTACAAGGTCGGGGAGACGAAGACGGCGTGGTGGTCGCAGATGGGTGCCCGCGCGAACATGGGGACGGCAGTCGCGAACTTCAGCCGCCTGTACTTCGACAACACAACGGTGCCTGCACTCGGGGCGACGGCAGACGTGAAGGTTGTGTTCAGCGCAGTCGGGATCCGGTACGCGAGCGGGGCGCAGGCGGCGGCTGGGTCGCGCCCGACGGGGACGTCGGCGTACACGTGCACGTCTGCGGTGACGCTGTCGCAGCGTGAGGCGGCGGTGGCGGCGGCAGTGACAACAACGACGTCGATCCAGCTTGTGTCTGTCGGGGGCGGGGTGACGTCGCTGTGCGCGTCGTCTGCGACGGGTGTGTGCACGGAATACACGGCCACTGTGAGCGAGTTCGGGGCGGGGATCACTGTGGACGTGAAGTTTGTGAACACGTCCTCGACGGGGACGGTTGTGGACGACACGTCGTCGCGCAACGTGACGGTGGCGCAGGCTGGTGGGGCCGGGTCGAGCCCGTCGGGGGCACCTGCGTGGACGTACGGTACGGAGGTGTGGACGAGTGGGACGATTGTGCTCGACTCTGCGTACAACCCGTCGTCGCTGGAGACGATTGGGACGAACACGTACACGTACGGGAACCTGACGGTGGTGGCGACGCGGACGCAGCCGGACGCAGCGGTGCTGGCAGTGGCGCCGCAGGGTGCCGGGTCGGTGACGCTCAAGTACTCCGGGACCGGGGCGCCTGCACGCAAGGCGATGTTCAAGGTGTGCGAGGCGGCGTGGGACGGGTCTGCGGAGGTGATGTCGACGGTGGCGAACCGGTGTGTGACAATCAGCCTGTGGATCACGCCGACGACGCAGACACGCGCCACGGTGTACGCGGTGGAGCCGGCGTCGCAGAGCTTCGTGCACGGGACGACGTCGGCGTGCGGGGCGGCGACGACAGCGACGTTCACGGTGGCGTCGTACTTCACCGTAGGGACAAGCACGACGCTGCGGTACTGGGCGTACGACAGCCAGCTCGGGTACACGCTCACGGCAGGGACGCAGTACCTGCTTGAGTCTGGGGCGACGACGGCAGCGGCGTCGCTGATGAAGAACAACTCGGTGACACGCGGGGCGGCCATCACGCACACAGTCGCGACGACTGGCCTGAAGGTGTCCTTCACGTTCTACGGGCGCGACAAGGTGACGACAAACACAACGGCGAGTGTGGCGGGGGCGGTGCAGTCGGACGTCGGGGGGACGATCACCGCAGTCGCAACAACGGCGCAGTACATGTGGGTGTCGGCGACGGAGACGCTGTCGAAGTGGGAGGTGAACACAACAGTGAGCGTGGACGACGAGTGCCCGACGAAGCGCCGCCTGCAGACGTCGACGAGCAACTACAGGACGTACGGAACAGGTGTGCCCGGGGCGGGGTGGAGCTACGCGTCCGGGGGTGCTGTGGCAGGGCTGCCGTTCCCGATCCAGACGGTGGTGCGGACGACGAGCGGGGCGCGTGCGTGGTCGTTCACAAAGGACATCCTGGTGCGTGTGGCGAAGCGGAGCTGGACCGGCTGCAACGACGGAGGGACGCTGAAGGTGTACGACCTGGCAGGTTCGCTTGCGAGTGAGACGACGCGCCTGGTGGAGGGGACCGTGAAGACGACGACGTGGGTTGAGTCTGCGACGGCCGCCGTGTCGACACGCGGGGGTGTGGCGGTGCCGTGGAGCGTGCTGTCGACGGAGTGCGAGGCGTGCACGCTGCAGCTCGACCTGTGCTACGGGGGCAAGACTGCGGCGACGTGTCTGGACGGGCTTGGTGTGGGGTCGACGGACCCGTCGGACGCACTCCCGATCTTTGCGGACCGGAGCAAGCTGTCGAAGCCGTTCTCGGTCAAGGCGCCGCGCATGGACGTCATGGAGGTGTACGACCAGACGCTGCCGGACTCGACGTCGGCGATCCGTGTGGGCGACATGTTTGCCGTCAAGGTGGAGAACGTGCAGCGCTTTGCCGGGGTGTGGGCGATGAACGAGCCTTCCACCTCGGGGTGGACGCGCGAGGTGTGGGTGCGGTCTGTGTGGATGGGTGAGAGCGGGGCGACGCTGGCACAGATGCGCTACGGAAACGGTGGGTTCGTGCACGACGGTGCTGCGCGTGCTGCGGCTGCTGGGGGGTCTGCGCCGCCGTCGGGCTGCAACGCAGCAGTGTCGGCAGCGGAGTTTGCGGCCGCTGCGGACCGTGTGACGCTGTCGGGGGCGTCGAGCGGGAGTCTGAACTTCTTCTTCGCACGTCCGTGCGGACGTTGCCAGGTGTGGCTTGACTACAGGCTGACGCCACCAGCAGCGCTGGTCGGACGCCACATGGCTGTGCGCAGCTCGTTCCCACTGCGGGCGTACACGGCGGCAGTGGCGGTGCCGGGATCAGCGCTTGTGTACACGGTGCAGACATGCGGGATGGCGTGGCTGCTCGGGGGCGTGCCGCTGACGGCCGTGCGCAGGCGCAAGCCGTTCTCTGTGGGCGCGGTGCGTGTGGACGCGCACAACATCCCTGCGTGGGAGGGGACAACGTCGGCAGCGTTTGCGCGCCAGGGTGGGGCCGGGAACGGTGCTGGTGTGGCGGCGGTTGTGACCTCGCCTGTGTCGAGCCCTGGGGGCAGCAGCGTGAACGCTGTGGGCGGGAGTGCGACGGTGCGTGCCTTCTTCCTGCGTGCCTGCTACCAGTGCAGCGTGTCCTTTGCCGGGAAGGCGTCGCCGCTGACGGTGCTGACGGACGCGACACAGATCATTGCGGTGCCGGCGTTCCACTACGAGAGGTACATGCTGCGCAAGATGACGGCTGCGGGGGCGAAGGCGTCGTGGATGTTCGACGTGTACGCTGCGGACGACCTTGGGGACAGGGCGTACGCTGTGGGCGGGCCGCCGACGGAGTACGCGCTGCAGCGCATGTACCAGACACGTGCGGCGAACCACCGTGCGGCGGCGTCGATGTCTGCGTCCGGGAAGCTGCCGTCGGACCCGACTGCGCTGCTGAACGGGAGTGCGGTGACGGTGACGTACGGGAGCACAAGCGGGCTGCGCCTGACGGAGGGTACGAAGGTGTACAACGGGATCCCGATGCCTGTGGTCGAGAAGACGACGCCCGTCGGGGCTGCCGGGCAGGCGACTGTCGAGGTGTCCAAGGCGGCGATGCAGCTGTCGCTGTCGTTTGTGGTGACGGGTGCGGCCGGGGTGCCGACAGGGTTCTTCGGGGAGAAGAAGGCGCCGATGGTGCACTTCTCTGTGGAGGCGGGGGCGATGGCGGTGGACACCCTCCCGTCGGCGTCGTCGTCGTCGCGCTCGTCGGCAGGCGGGGCTGCGTGCACGGCGGACCGCGTTGTGGGTGAGGGCTACTGCACGTTCAACGCGTACGCAATTGGGCAGGCGCCGGGGGCACAGACTGCGTCGGACAAGTGGTACGTGTCGGCTGTGCGCGGTGTGTCGACGGCAACGGTGACGTGCGGCTCGTGCGGGACAGCGTGGGTGTCGCCGAACGCGACCTACATGGGTGGTGTGGCGACCTTCAAGCTTGGGCTGACCGGGCTCACGGCAGGGACGACGGCTGCGTGCTCGTGCGACGTGGTGGTGACGTCGCCTGCATCGCTTGTGAACGGGACGAGCCAGACCTTCAAGGTTGCGTACACGGACACGTCGCTTGCGGACTGGAAGTGGGCGTCGTCGCAGACGCTCGAAGTCCCGGCCACGACAACGGGCAAGGCGTACAGTGTGTACAACCGCACCGTGCACGTCGGGCTTGCTGCATGGGACACGACTGGGAAGTTCCGCGGGATTGGCGGTGTGTCCTGGGCGGCGGGTGCGTCTGTGACAGCAGTGCCGACGGAGATGGTGCCCGAGGGGTGCTTCGCGTGTGCGAGTGGGACAACAACGTGTGCGATTGCGAACACGAAGGACCCGAAGACTGGGGCTGCCGGCACCGGCGACGCGATTGAGATTGCAGGTGTGTTTGCGGCTGTCGGGACGTGCCAGCTCAAGGCGGGTGCCTTCACCGGGTTCCCGACAGGGACCACAGCGCCGACGACGGCAGTGACGTTCACGGTCGAGGCGCCGGTCGGGCTGATGATTGCGGGTGCGCCGAACGAGGGGAGCGTGCTGTCGCGACCGAACTTCACGCGCCTGTGGGGACGCACGCTCTCGGGTGCGCCTGCGGCAGTGACCGGGGTTGGGAGCAGCCTGTCGTTCCAGGTGGTGGACGCGAAGGGGATGCCTGTTGTGGGGGACAACCACATGCAGTTCACGCTGACCGGGACGCAGAAGTCGAACACGTCGACCACGACGGTGACGTGGACGGGCGTCGCACGCCGCGGTGTGGGCACGTTCCAGATCCGGTCGAACCAGACGACGCGCACGGCTGCGTGTGAGGCCTGGCGGCCGCAGATTGCTGCAGACCACGAGGCGACAGCACAGCAGGTGGCGGTATCGGGGATGCCGGCGTGCGAGCACGTGCCGTGGTTCTTCACCGTGCAGGCTGTGGCGCCGATGACAACGTCGGGCCCGACGCCGTTTGCCGCGATTGCGGATGTGGGCCCGCTGCACTTTGTGAGGCGTGCTGTGCGTCTTGCAGCGTTTGCGCGCATCGGTGTGCCGTGTGTGCCTCCGATGGACATGACGGGTGTGAACAGCTCGAACGCGAACAGCAACAGCACAAACAGCTCGAAGGTGTGGAAGCCGATGAAGCCGATCTGCCCCACACCGCCGGCAGGACTGCCCACGGCTCACCTGATGCTTGTGAAGCAGGTGATGAAGGGATGGGTGCCGCTCGGCCTTGGCGGGATGGGGGCAAAGAACGGGCGGGACAGCCACATGGGCCGGCCATGGAGCAAGCCGCACCCTGCGACGTGGGGCCGCGGCTACAACTTCACAATGAAGGTGGTGGCACTTGGGCTGGACGGGATCCAGGTGAAGCACCCCGAGGACAAGGGGAGTGCGGCACCCGTGCAGCTGCGCCCGCTGGCCGTGCCGTGCAGTAACGTGGACAAGTCGAAGTCAGGGAAGTGGGTGCTTGACACGTGCGTGGACGGGAAGGGGACGTCGGGGGCGTGTGGCTGGGGGAAGAAGATTGCGTCGCTGCCAAAGTGCATGCCGAAGGAGTCGTCTGGGTGGAACGTGCCGGCGTTCTCGTTCAAACTGAAGGGCGGGGAGGCGACCTTCAAGGACATCTCGTACGGGAAGATGGCGGGGTGGAAGCAGTCTGGGCTGACGCGGTTCTACCTGTCGACAACGCAGCTGAACTACAAGTACGGGAAGGGGGACGTGAGCACGAACCCTGCGGCCACGTTTGCGAAGCCCGACGACACCTTCCTGTTTGAGGTCAACATGCAGGATGCGGCGGCACTGCGCCCGGGCGGGAACCACTGGATGTGCTCTGGGACGGCGTGCAAGTCGACGACGTACTACCCTGAGCCTGGTAAGCCGTTTGCGCTGATGCTGAGTGTGGTGGACGTGATGGGGGACGCAGTGCGCTCGGACTCGAACTCGAGTGTCAAGGTGAGCGGGGTGTGCCTCGACAAGGTGCACAACTCGTACTTTGCGCACGCGAAGCCGAATGCGTTGGACTTCATCAACAAGCCGACGTACTCGTTCCAGGGTGGGTGGACGCAGCTGACACAGCTGTACGTGACGGAGCCGTGTGCACAGATGCAGCTCACCGTTGTGTGCACAAGCGGGGTGTCTGACCAGATGAAGCTGTGCACCGGGAACATGGTGACGCTGGAGTTCCCGGTCGACTACCCTGCGTCGTCAGGCAACGTGACACGCGCACCGACGCCGCCGCCGGAGGTGATCACGCTGTCCGGGCTGTCGCTTGCGGCGTTCGACACCGAGGCGCTGGCAATGCCGTTTGTGAACAACGTGCGCAAGGGGGACGCCGAGATCCAGATGCTGAAGCTGCTGAAGAAGGGGAACCCCGTCATCAAGGCAGCCTTCCTGAAGTGGGTGTGTGCGAAGCTTGGCGGCGGCGGCATCACCGCTGCTGACAAGATCTCAGGCAGGTGCGTCGACAAGACGATCACAGCTGCGCCGCCGACACTCCCGCCAACAGCGGCGCCGTGCAACATTACGGCAGACCCGAACTGCACCGGCATTGCGACTGTTGCGGGCGGGGCAGGCGCGGCTGCGTACCGCTCCTTCTTTGCGCTTGCGACCACAGTCGACGTTGTCACGGAGTTTGAGATTGAGACGGCTGTCACGGTCGACGCGGCTGCGGTCTCCACTGCAGTCAAGGACGCCATTGTTGCCGACTTGGCCGACCCGAACAGTATCCTGAAGCAGTCGCCCACACCGGGCGTCACCTCCCCCTTCGCCACTGCGTCCACATCGAACATGCAGGTTGGTGTGGCGAACACACCCGTGCCGCCACCCCCACCAACACCTGCACCGCCAACAAACGTCCCACCCACAACATCGCAGCCCACAAGCATGTCGCCACCAACACCGCAGCCACCGGTTGTGCCAACTGCACCCCCGACAGCCGCACCACCAACAAGCGTCCCGCCAGTCACCTTCGACCCCAACATTATCCCCATCCCTACTTCGGGCGGTGTCTTGGTGCCCACCCTGTGGGTCACACTGTGTGTGGCTGTGCTGGCGCTGTTTGCACTGTAGAGAGACAATGGTTGGCAACAACATCACAAAACAAAGACAGAGGCGAAATGATATAAATCCAACAAAAGAGAAATATGAAAAAAAGGAGCAGTGGGAAGGGAACAAGGAGAGATACAAATTATAGCAAAGGTAAAGAAAACAAAAAAGCAAAAGAAAAAAATAAAAGATCTTTTTAAAACAAGTTTGTGTAGAACAATGCATGGAACCTGCCCCCCCACAGGTCTTATATAAAGTGAGAAACTGCAAAAAAGTGTGTGGCTTCTGCCACCTCGCTCTCTCTCTCTTGTCCCCGATGTTCCTCCTCCTCCACATTTTTTATTTCTTAAAATTAAGGATGGGTCCATCCCCAACCGACCCACTTTCCACTTCCACCCCCTATTTGTTGTTCCTCCTCCTCTTCCTCTCTCCCCCTCCCCTCCCCTCCAAACAAAGTTGAAACAAACTTTACAAACTTTTTCAAACCCCCTCCCCTCCATCTCTTCCTCCCTGCTTCTACGTACATGGTGTTGTTTTTGAGAAGGACACAAGTGTGCTGCTGTTGAGAAGCGTGTGTCTGTTTGCAGACACCCCTCCCAACAGCACAAACCAAGTGTCCAGGTTGATTGAGGGTCTTCACTACACTGAATGTGCAAAAGCGTCGTTTGAGTGTGCTGTTTGGGTCACACCAACACGCAACCAAATGCAATCGTTTCCACATCACAATTTTTTTGTATTTTCTTTCGAAATTGCAGTCTTTTTTTGTATATTGTGCCTTTTGCGGATACGCGAGAAGTGAAAAAACGAATAAAAGAGCACAGGGGAGGGAGGACACTGGGTGCGCTGTGCTGTGCCAAGGTGTGTTCCTATGTGCGGCGTCCATCAAGGACAGCCATCCACATCCCACACCAGCAGCCTGCTGTGTCCCTTTGTCGTTCCTTTCTTCTGTGTTTGATTTTTTGTTAGCGTGTGTGTGTCTGCAGATGGCGCCGATCTGACTGACTGTACATTCGACTGAGGGTGACAGAACAAGACAACACGATGCGTGGCCACACCCATCCTAGTTGTTGTTTGCTGTGTGAGGGTATTTGTTGCGGTTCCAGAAGCTACGCTGGACATGTGTGCATGGGTATGGGTGTGGGTGTGCCTCGGTCTCGAGCCAACACCACCCACGCACCACGAAGGCGTCAGCACGAAACGCTAGTTGAGAGAGCACCTGTGTCAACACACCAACCCCTTTGCTGAGAAGCAGAAGGGCTTCTGTTGTGCAACGTCGCTGTGTGCTTTGTGAGGGTTATCTTCTGCATCTGTAGTGGCCAAAGCTTTGGGGTCTGCTCTGCCCCCTTTGCATGCAGCCATGCTTATGAGATGCGTCAAACATGTGTCCTTTTTGTGCATAAATGCTTTTTCTTGGAGGTGCCGCACACCCCTTCCCAGTATTCTAGTTGTTGTTTCCCCTGCCCCTTTTACACCAAAATATAATATGTAACCCCAACCGCGGTACCGTCCTCCCCAGTGGTCTTGTCTTTGCATCAACAGCACGTTTGTTTTCGTTTTTGCTTTTTACAGTTTTGTGGCACGTTCTGTGCTGCAAGGTGCTGTTGTTGCTGTTTCCTATTGTTATCTCCCGTTCTCTGTTGTGAGTGTGCATACATCCCATTAGGGCGTTTGCCTTCGCAACGTCATTTTTTTGTTGCTGTTCTTCCTCTTTTCCTTTGTGAGGGTATTCACGACACCACTCTTCAGGCACTACAGGAACAGCCCATCCGTTTACCGTGTGTGGGTTTGTCTGTTTTGTGCCGGATGTCGTACTTTTGCGCTTTTTGTGCTGTTGTGTTGTGCTTTTATGTGAATATCTAAAAGGGAAAAAAGTAAAAAAAGTCTAAAGGCAGGTCCTCTTCTTCTGATGAGACTGCAAATGCCAAAACAGAAAACAAACCTAAAACAGGTTGTTACAGAAAAGAAGCCATGTCGTAGAAGCACTCCCATCCCATCCCCTCCCCTATCCCGCCTCAATACACAGAAAACAAAAGTTGGATATAAAGTCGCAAAAAAAAAAAAAAAAAAAAGAAAAATCATTTTAAAATACAATTCATTTCTTCCCTTCCGAGACTCGTTCTCTTCCCATGCGTATGACCAAACCTGCGGCACTACACCGTCAACCCCACCACACAGATTCCCCTTGATTTTCCCCGTTTTCCGTCAACAATGCTGTCGCGCCTGTCGCTCGTTGCAAGCATGGGGTTCGTGGCCTCGGCACAGATCCCGCCGCACACAGCAGGCTGTGCGGCGACGACGTGTCCGATGTACTACTCCTGTGTGGAGGACAGTGAGGGCGTGGCGTCGTGTGTGCCGCCACCGCCGCCGGCTGGTCCTTGCGCAGGTGTGCACTGTGCGCCCGGGACAGAGTGTGTTGCTATTGGGAGCCAGGCGTGGTGCAAGCCGCTGCCGGTGGGATGTGCTGCGACGCAGTGCAGGTATGGGAGGACGTGCTATGAGATTGCCGGACATGCACTGTGCCTGCCGTCGTGGTGGTTCCCCTCACCGACGCCACCGTCGCCGCCAGTTGTTGGCTGCGACCAGTTGAAGTGCGTGAACTGCGAGAACGACCCCAAGACAGGGGAGGGTGTCTGCCTTCCGCCCATGCGACCTTCTGAAGTGCGTACAGTGTGAGGTGCAGGCAGACGGAACTGCAAAGTGTGTGTCTCCGGATGCGTTCCCGCCCACACCTATTGTTGGCTGTGAGGCGATGACCTGCCTTGTTGGGACAACATGCACAAACGACGCGACTGGACAGGGTCACTGCTCCAACCCATGTGACCTTCTGAAGTGCGTGCAGTGTGAGGTGCAGGCAGACGGAACTGCGAAATGTGTGTCTCCGGACGCTTGAAGTCAGCGGTAGTGTAGCTACCTGTTCCTGTGCCTGGTCCTTTTTAAATTTTTGCTGTGTGCGATCTGAGACAGAAGGCTTCTGCACACACCTGGTATAATCGGGAGCATTTTATGTTCACTGAATAGTCCGAAGTGCTTTGCCCTCTCTGTCTCTGCTGTGCTGTGTCTCTTTGTGAAGCTCTTCTTGTTCTTCTTTTGCGCTTTCCGTTTTGTTGTTCTTTCTCGGTTTTTGTTGTATCCCAGTGTGCCATCACTCTGTGCTTGGGAAAATTATGACAAGCTCTGTGCCGCGAGGGTCATCTTGAGAAAAGGAAAACGAGTAGTCTTTTCTGTTCATTTTATACTGCATTCCATCAAAATCCCATTAAATCCCACATCCATAAACAGATATTACTACAAAAATGTTAACTCTACTTGCTCCCGTTCTCGTCATGCAGTGCATGTCCTTGGATGAGTTGTCCGGGACATTCAACACGGCACTCTCAGCGGGTGTGGAGACGTGCTGGACCCTGACCTGCGTGGGGAGACTCGAGCTTGCGTACAACCCCAGCTTTGAAGGCAAGTTCGTGGTGAACAACGGCACGGAAACCGCACTGAGGACAGACGCACACTACAACACCGTGACGTTCAACGCACACTGGGACGTGACACTGACAGCAGCTGTGGATGCGTGTGCAGGTGGGAACTGCAGCAGCTCTGTGGAGTTCTCGTGGGGCTGTGGGATGGATGCTCCTGCGCTGGAAGTTGCTGCCGTGAGCACGGCAGACACGAGCTCGCAGGCGAGTGCCATTGTGACACCGGACTTTATGTTCAGCTACTACTACACACCGCTGGTGCACACGATTTCCTGCGTCGGCACACTGGAGATGAACTACCGTCTCTTCTACGTTGGAAACTTCTCTGTGAACAGTGCGGCCGCACAGGTGTTCTACACAACCGCGTACGGGCCACACTTCGGTACCTCGAGGTTCACAGCAGACGGGGACGTGTCCTTCCTTGCACAGGGCAGAATGTGCTACCGTGGCGGGTGTGGCGGGTTCCAGTACTCGTGGGGATGCAACATGCCTGCACCTGAGCTGGAGAACACCAACCCTGCCCCCTTCAACTTCACACCGTCGTGCCCGACCACAACGACCCTGGGCACCTCGGGCAGCATCAGCACAGCGGTTGACGGGACCGAATGTTGGGAGCTTGCGTGCGAAGGTGGCAGTGTTGGCATTACCTTCACCGAGATCAACACAACTGCCGGTGTGCGCTACGTGAATGTGTATGAAATGGACGGCGACCGGGTTGTTGGCTTCCCTTTCCACAAGTCTGGCGAGAAGCAGCCTGGAGAACAACTCTCTTGCCTTTGACATGGCATTCGGCCAAAAATCAGCTTTTTTGGTCATTTTTACCTTGTAAAACATGACACTTGTGGCATGCTTCCCAGTACAGGAAAGTGCATTGAAAAACCTGAAAAAACACATGTAATATGTGATGGTCAAAAGTGCAAGATTCCTTCGTTAATGAACTTTTTGAGTACCAGTTATACCTGGGGAATATGGTCAGATCACTCTTTTGACCATCTGTCATGTACCACAAAAACACCACTTTTTAACAGGGCACTTTTCACCTGAAAAGCCAGTTCATGAAGGCATGAGTGAGGTTTTTTTGTGATGCGTTACCGTGAGCGGGCGCGCGAAGCGCGCACGCGAACGCCCCGCGGGAAGCGAATAGCTGACCGCCTGCCCAGTGTGTGAGGTGCTTACAAAAAAAACCACCTGTAAAAAAAAGTGAGGTCCTCATCACGTTTCCATGGAAGTGTCACACAAGAACGACAGGTTTTTTAGCCCGTCACCAAATCCTAAAAAACCTTAGTTTTTTAGTCTTTACTATAGAGATGTGCGCCACCCACACCACACACACTACACACCCACACACAGCACACCCACACACACCCACACACACACACACACACACACCCTCACCACCAGGGGGATTTGACCAAAAAATCGATTTTTTTAAATAAATAGTTGCTCATCCAAAAGTGAATTTTTTGGGCTTAACGTGTTGTTTGGGGGTATTGAGGCCCAAAAAAAAATTTTTTTTCAGTCGTGTTCAGAAAATGGACTGCCAAATGACATGTGGCATTCGGCCAAAAATCAGCTTTTTTGGTCATTTTTACCTTGTAAAACATGACACTTGTGGCATGCTTCCCAGTACAGGAAAGTGCATTGAAAAACCTGAAAAAACACATGTAATATGTGATGGTCAAAAGTGCAAGATTCCTTCGTTAATGAACTTTTTGAGTACCAGTTATACCTGGGGAATATGGTCAGATCACTCTTTTGACCATCTGTCATGTACCACAAAAACACCACTTTTTAACAGGGCACTTTTCACCTGAAAAGCCAGTTCATGAAGGCATGAGTGAGGTTTTTTTGTGATGCGTTACCGTGAGCGGGCGCGCGAAGCGCGCACGCGAACGCCCCGCGGGAAGCGAATAGCTGACCGCCTGCCCAGTGCGTGAGGTGCTTACAAAAAAAACCACCTGTAAAAAAAGTGTGGTCCTCATCACGTTTCCATGGAAGTGTCACACAAGAACGACAGGTTTTTTAGCCCGTCACCAAATCGATTTTTTTAAATAAATAGTTGCTCATCCAAAAGTGAATTTTTTGGGCTTAACGTGTTGTTTGGGGGTATTGAGGCCCAAAAAAAAATTTTTTTTCAGTCGTGTTCAGAAATTGGACTGCCAAATGACATGTGGCATTCGGCCAAAAATCAGCTTTTTTGGTCATTTTTACCTTGTAAAACATGACACTTGTGGCATGCTTCCCAGTACAGGAAAGTGCATTGAAAAACCTGAAAAAACACATGTAATATGTGATGGTCAAAAGTGCAAGATTCCTTCGTTAATTGATGGTCAAAAGTGCAAGATTCCTTCGTTAATGAACTTTTTGAGTACCAGTTATACCTGGGGAATATGGTCAGATCACTCTTTTGACCATCTGTCATGTACCACAAAAACACCACTTTTTAACAGGGCACTTTTCACCTGAAAAGCCAGTTCATGAAGGCATGAGTGAGGTTTTTTTGTACACGTTACCGTGAGCGGGCGCGCGAAGCGCGCACGCGAACGCCCCGCGGGAAGCGAATAGCTGACCGCCTGCCCAGTGTGTGAGGTCCATACAAAAAAAACCACCTGTAAAAAAAGGTGAGGTCCTCCTCATGTTTCCATGGAAGTGTCACACAAGAACGACAGGTTTTTTAGCCCGTCACCAAATCCTAAAAAACCTTAGTTTTTTAGTCTTTACTATAGAGATGTGCGCCACCCACACCACACACACTACACACCCACACACAGCACACCCACACACACCCACACACACACACACA
Organism: Rhynchopus sp. YZ270_cl-10; assembly: GCA_964035575.1. Lineage (NCBI taxonomy): Eukaryota > Euglenozoa > Diplonemea > Diplonemida > Diplonemidae > Rhynchopus > Rhynchopus sp. YZ270_cl-10. The sequence goes on along the minus strand of OZ037894.1, from coordinate 79,839 downwards.
CACACCCCCTCACCACCAGAGGGGATTTGACCAAAAAATCCTAAAAAACCTTAGTTTTTTAGTCTTTACTATAGAGATGTGCGCCACCCACACCACACACACTACACACCCACACACAGCACACCCACACACACCCACACACACACACACACACACACCCTCACCACCAGGGGGATTTGACCAAAAAATCGATTTTTTTAAATAAATAGTTGCTCATCCAAAAGTGAATTTTTTGGGCTTAACATGTTGTTTGGGGGTATTGAGGCCCAAAAAAAAATTATTTTTCAGTCGTGTTCAGAAATTGGACTGCCAAATGACATGTGGCATTCGGCCAAAAATCAGCTTTTTTGGTCATTTTTACCTTGTAAAACATGACACTTGTGGCATGCTTCCCAGTACAGGAAAGTGCATTGAAAAACCTGAAAAAACACATGTAATATGTGATGGTCAAAAGTGCAAGATTCCTTCGTTAATGAACTTTTTGAGTACCAGTTATACCTGGGGAATATGGTCAGATCACTCTTTTGACCATCTGTCATGTACCACAAAAACACCACTTTTTAACAGGGCACTTTTCACCTGAAAAGCCAGTTCATGAAGGCATGAGTGAGGTTTTTTTGTGATGCGTTACCGTGAGCGGGCGCGCGAAGCGCGCACGCGAACGCCCCGCGGGAAGCGAATAGCTGACCGCCTGCCCAGTGCGTGAGGAAAAAAAGTGTGGTCCTCATCACGTTTCCATGGAAGTGTCACACAAGAACGACAGGTTTTTTAGCCCGTCACCAAATCCTAAAAAACCTTAGTTTTTTAGTCTTTACTATAGAGATGTGCGCCACCCACACCACACACACTACACACCCACACACACACACACCCACACACACACACACACACACCCCCTCACCACCAGAGGGGATTTGACCAAAAAATCCTAAAAAACCTTAGTTTTTTAGTCTTTACTATAGAGATGTGCGCCACCCACACCACACACACTACACACCCACACACAGCACACCCACACACACCCACACACACACACACACACACCCCCTCACCACCAGGGGGATTTGACCAAAAAATCGATTTTTTTAAATAAATAGTTGCTCATCCAAAAGTGAATTTTTTGGGCTTAACGTGTTGTTTGGGGGTATTGAGGGCCAAAAAAAAAATTTAAGACAGTCCTGTTCAAAAAATGGACTGCCAAATGACATGTGGCATTAGGCCAAAAATCAGCTTTTTTGGTCATTTTTACCTTGTAAAACATGACACTTGTGGCATGCTTCCCAGTACAGGAAAGTGCATTGAAAAACCTGAAAAAACACATGTAATATGTGATGGTCAAAAGTGCAAGATTCCTTCGTTAATGCATTTTTTGAGTACCAGTTATACCTGGGGAATATGGTAAGATCACTCTTCAGACCAGCTGGAGTTTACCACAAAAACACCACTTTTTACAGGCCACTTTTAAAGCAGTTCATGAAGGCATGAGTGAGGTTTTTTTGTACACGTTACCGTGAGCGGGCGCGCGAAGCGCGCACGCGAACGCCCCGCGGGAAGCGAATAGCTGACCGCCTGCCCAGTGTGTGAGGTCCATACAAAAAAAACCACCTGTAAAAAAAGGTGAGGTCCTCCTCATGTTTCCATGGAAGTGTCACACAAGAACGACAGGTTTTTTAGCCCGTCACCAAATCCTAAAAAACCTTAGTTTTTTAGTCTTTACTATAGAGATGTGCGCCACCCACACCACACACACTACACACCCACACACAGCACACCCACACACACCCACACACACACACACACACACCCCCTCACCACCAGGGGGATTTGACCAAAAAATCGATTTTTTTAAATAAATAGTTGCTCATCCAAAAGTGAATTTTTTGGGCTTAACGTGTTGTTTGGGGGTATTGAGGCCCAAAAAAAAATTTTTTTTCAGTCGTGTTCAGAAATTGGACTGCCAAATGACATGTGGCATTCGGCCAAAAATCAGCTTTTTTGGTCATTTTTACCTTGTAAAACATGACACTTGTGGCATGCTTCCCAGTACAGGAAAGTGCATTGAAAAACCTGAAAAAACACATGTAATATGTGATGGTCAAAAGTGCAAGATTCCTTCGTTAATGAACTTTTTGAGTACCAGTTATACCTGGGGAATATGGTCAGATCACTCTTTTGACCATCTGGCGTTTACCACAAAAACACCACTTGTTACAGGCCACTTTACAGGCCAGTTCGTGAAGGCACGAGTGAGGTTTTTTTGTACACGTTACCGTGAGCGGGCGCGCGAAGCGCGCACGCGAACGCCCCGCGGGAAGCGAATAGCTGACCGCCTGCCCAGTGTGTGAGGTCCTTACAAAAAAAACCACCTGTAAAAAAAGGTGAGGTCCTCATCACGTTTCCATGGAAGTGTCACACAAGAACGACAGGTTTTTTAGCCCGTCACCAAATCCTAAAAAACCTTAGTTTTTTAGTCTTTACTATAGAGATGTGCGCCACCCACACCACACACACTACACACCCACACACAGCACACCCACACACACCCACACACACACACACACACACCCCCTCACCACCAGGGGGATTTGACCAAAAAATCGATTTTTTTAAATAAATAGTTGCTCATCCAAAAGTGAATTTTTTGGGCTTAACGTGTTGTTTGGGGGCATTGAGGCCCAAAAAAAAAATTTAAGACAGTCCTGTTCAAAAAATGGACTGCCAAATGACATGTGGCATTCGGCCAAAAAGCAGCTTTTTTGGTCATTTTTACCTTGTAAAACATGACACTTGTGGCATGCTTCCCAGTACACAAAAGTGTATTGAAAAACCTGAAAAAACACATGTAATATGTGATGGTCAAAAGTGCAAGATTCCTTCGTTAATGAACTTTTTGAGTACCAGTTATACCTGGGGAATATGGTCAGCTCACTCTTCAGACCAGCTGGAGTTTACCACAAAAACACCACTTTTTACAGGCCACTTTTAAAGCAGTTCATGAAGGCATGAGTGAGGTTTTTTTGTACACGTTACCGTGAGCGGGCGCGCGAAGCGCGCACGCGAACGCCCCGCGGGAAGCGAATAGCTGACCGCCTGCCCAGTGTGTGAGGTCCATACAAAAAAAACCACCTGTAAAAAAAGGTGAGGTCCTCCTCATGTTTCCATGGAAGTGTCACACAAGAACGACAGGTTTTTTAGCCCGTCACCAAATCGATTTTTTTAAATAAATAGTTGCTCATCCAAAAGTGAATTTTTTGGGCTTAACGTGTTGTTTGGGGGTATTGAGGCCCAAAAAAAAATTTTTTTTCAGTCGTGTTCAGAAATTGGACTGCCAAATGACATGTGGCATTCGGCCAAAAATCAGCTTTTTTGGTCATTTTTGCCTTGTAAAACATGACACTTGTGGCATGCTTCCCAGTACAGGAAAGTGCATTGAAAAACCTGAAAAAACACATCTAATATGTGATGGTCAAAAGTGCAAGATTCCTTCGTTAATGAACTTTTTGAGTACCAGTTATACCTGGGGAATATGCTCAGATCACTCTTTTGACCATCTGGCGTTTACCACAAAAACACCACTTTTTACAGGCCACTTTACAGGCCAGTTCATGAAGGCACGAGTGAGGTTTTTTTGTACACGTTACCGTGAGCGGGCGCGCGAAGCGCGCACGCGAACGCCCCGCGGGAAGCGAATAGCTGACCGCCTGCCCAGTGTGTGAGGTCCTTACAAAAAAAACCACCTGTAAAAAAAGGTGAGGTCCTCATCACGTTTCCATGGAAGTGTCACACAAGAACGACAGGTTTTTTAGCCCGTCACCAAATTGGACTGCCAAATGACATGTGGCATTCGGCCAAAAATCAGCTTTTTTGGTCATTTTTGCCTTGTAAAACATGACACTTGTGGCATGCTTCCCAGTACAGGAAAGTGCATTGAAAAACCTGAAAAAACACATCTAATATGTGATGGTCAAAAGTGCAAGATTCCTTCGTTAATGAACTTTTTGAGTACCAGTTATACCTGGGGAATATGCTCAGATCACTCTTTTGACCATCTGGCGTTTACCACAAAAACACCACTTTTTACAGGCCACTTTACAGGCCAGTTCATGAAGGCACGAGTGAGGTTCTTTTGTACACGTTACCGTGAGCGGGCGCGCGAAGCGCGCACGCGAACGCCCCGCGGGAAGCGAATAGCTGACCGCCTGCCCAGTGTGTGAGGTCCTTACAAAAAAAACCACCTGTAAAAAAAGGTGAGGTCCTCATCACGTTTCCATGGAAGTGTCACACAAGAACGACAGGTTTTTTAGCCCGTCACCAAATCCTAAAAAACCTTAGTTTTTTAGTCTTTACTATAGAGATGTGCGCCACCCACACCACACACACTACACACCCACACACAGCACACCCACACACACCCACACACACACACACACACACCCCCTCACCACCAGGGGGATTTGACCAAAAAATCGATTTTTTTAAATAAATAGTTGCTCATCCAAAAGTGAATTTTTTGGGCTTAACGTGTTGTTTGGGGGCATTGAGGCCCAAAAAAAAAATTTAAGACAGTCCTGTTCAAAAAATGGACTGCCAAATGACATGTGGCATTCGGCCAAAAAGCAGCTTTTTTGGTCATTTTTACCTTGTAAAACATGACACTTGTGGCATGCTTCCCAGTACACAAAAGTGTATTGAAAAACCTGAAAAAACACATGTAATATGTGATGGTCAAAAGTGCAAGATTCCTTCGTTAATGAACTTTTTGAGTACCAGTTATACCTGGGGAATATGGTCAGCTCACTCTTCAGACCAGCTGGAGTTTACCACAAAAACACCACTTTTTACAGGCCACTTTTAAAGCAGTTCATGAAGGCATGAGTGAGGTTTTTTTGTACACGTTACCGTGAGCGGGCGCGCGAAGCGCGCACGCGAACGCCCCGCGGGAAGCGAATAGCTGACCGCCTGCCCAGTGTGTGAGGTCCATACAAAAAAAACCACCTGTAAAAAAAGGTGAGGTCCTCCTCATGTTTCCATGGAAGTGTCACACAAGAACGACAGGTTTTTTAGCCCGTCACCAAATCGATTTTTTTAAATAAATAGTTGCTCATCCAAAAGTGAATTTTTTGGGCTTAACGTGTTGTTTGGGGGTATTGAGGCCCAAAAAAAAATTTTTTTTCAGTCGTGTTCAGAAATTGGACTGCCAAATGACATGTGGCATTCGGCCAAAAATCAGCTTTTTTGGTCATTTTTGCCTTGTAAAACATGACACTTGTGGCATGCTTCCCAGTACAGGAAAGTGCATTGAAAAACCTGAAAAAACACATCTAATATGTGATGGTCAAAAGTGCAAGATTCCTTCGTTAATGAACTTTTTGAGTACCAGTTATACCTGGGGAATATGCTCAGATCACTCTTTTGACCATCTGGCGTTTACCACAAAAACACCACTTTTTACAGGCCACTTTACAGGCCAGTTCATGAAGGCACGAGTGAGGTTTTTTTGTACACGTTACCGTGAGCGGGCGCGCGAAGCGCGCACGCGAACGCCCCGCGGGAAGCGAATAGCTGACCGCCTGCCCAGTGTGTGAGGTCCTTACAAAAAAAACCACCTGTAAAAAAAGGTGAGGTCCTCATCACGTTTCCATGGAAGTGTCACACAAGAACGACAGGTTTTTTAGCCCGTCACCAAATTGGACTGCCAAATGACATGTGGCATTCGGCCAAAAATCAGCTTTTTTGGTCATTTTTGCCTTGTAAAACATGACACTTGTGGCATGCTTCCCAGTACAGGAAAGTGCATTGAAAAACCTGAAAAAACACATCTAATATGTGATGGTCAAAAGTGCAAGATTCCTTCGTTAATGAACTTTTTGAGTACCAGTTATACCTGGGGAATATGCTCAGATCACTCTTTTGACCATCTGGCGTTTACCACAAAAACACCACTTTTTACAGGCCACTTTACAGGCCAGTTCATGAAGGCACGAGTGAGGTTTTTTTGTACACGTTACCGTGAGCGGGCGCGCGAAGCGCGCACGCGAACGCCCCGCGGGAAGCGAATAGCTGACCGCCTGCCCAGTGTGTGAGGTCCTTACAAAAAAAACCACCTGTAAAAAAAGGTGAGGTCCTCATCACGTTTCCATGGAAGTGTCACACAAGAACGACAGGTTTTTTAGCCCGTCACCAAATCCTAAAAAACCTTAGTTTTTTAGTCTTTACTATAGAGATGTGCGCCACCCACACCACACACCCGCAAACCCACACCCACACCACCCACCCACACACCCACCCACACACCCCCTCACCATCCAGAGGGGATTTGACCAAAAAATCGATTTTTTTAAATAAATAGTTGCTCATCCAAAAGTGAATTTTTTGGGCTTAACGTGTTGTTTGGGGGTATTGAGGCCCAAAAAAAAATTTTTGTGCCGGTTTTGTTCGGGATCGCCTTGCTCCACTGCGCATGATGGGCGTTGAGGTCTCCAGCTATCACTACTTGTTCGGTGGGGAGGTCTTCGCAGTCGAAGTCATCTTTGCGTATGTCTTTTTTTTGCTCCCCCACTGCGCTTGGCCGATATACATTGACAAAGCGTATACCGTGCACTGTGACGTCGAGCCGTTCGGTGACTTTCCACTTCGAGAACGTGTGGACTTGGGTTGGATGTTTGTCACGCACCAGTGTTACTATCCCGCCTCCATGTGTTTCACTGGTTTTTTTGGTACGGCCTTCCGTTCTTTTGCGGGTGTAGCTGCGGTAGCCGTCGATCTTGAACGTATTGGCTTGTCCGCTCGCCTTCAGTTCTTGGAGCATGACAATGTCGTACTCCTTCTTGGTTATGTGCCGCCTTATTTCAGCTCTCTTAGTGTCGGTGAGTCCGTTGATGTTCCAACAGAGACATCTCAGCGGACCCGGATTCGGATGTATCCCTGCTATCACAAGTAGAAGTAGTACCGTTGTGGATAGGTATTTAAGCAAGGAGGGGGTGTTTAGGGAGTGTGATAGGTGGAGGTGAGTTGTCAACGTCTCGCTTTTTTGGCGGATGGTGGTGTTCTGGGAGCTCGTCTGTCTCTGCCGTCTCGTTCGCTTCGTCCGTCTCGTCCGTCTTCCGTCGCGTCCTTTGGCATTCGAGTTTTGGTGGCAATTGCTTCTGCAATTAGTCCCGGAAGCCGGGACGTCAGGTCGTTGAAGCTGGCCTGTAGCCCTTGCAGACCGGTCTGAAGGTCCCTTTGCATCGTCAAAAGTTCTGTTACGTTGCGCTGCAGTTCCTCTATAGCGCCTTTGTTGTTGTGAATTTGTGAATTTAGGTTTTTTTGGGTGTCGCTCATCTGCGACATCTTCGCTGCGAAGTCGTTCCGCAGTGAGGAGATGTTGGTGGCGTTCTGGGAGGTGGCGGCCCTGCTTGCTGCATCGACGGTGGCTGTTGTTGCGGATGGTGCGGCTGCGGCGGCTGGTGCAGGCGCTGCGTTGCTGTTGGAGCCTCTGACGACGTTGCTCCATGCTGTGGTGTTGTTTGCCAGGTTGTTTACAAAGGTGGTGGGTTTGGCGGCGGGTCTCTTCTTCTTTGGCCTGCGGAGCTTGTGGGAGGTGGAGACTTCTCGGGTGGTGATGTTTCTGTTGTTGAATAAGAAGAATTGGGGGAGCGTCTGTTGGGTTCGGATTTTGACCATCTGTGTAGTACCCGCTTGTTGGTGAGCTATGACGGAGCAGACAATGCCATTTGTGCTGAGGGCCCCCACTAGGGCCTCGGGGTGTGTGAGGTAGTGCATCCCTGTCAGCACGAAGTGTCTCTCGGTGGCCATCTCTGGCTTCCCAATCTCTGTCCAGGCCGCTGTGATGTGCTCCCGTTCGGTGACGATGCCAAATGCTTTGGTTGACTTTATTAGCCGTCCTGCGTGTTTTGTAGCAAACGTGATTGCGTCTGCGAGGGTGGCAGTGGGTGGGAGCCAGACTACGGGCTCGTTGGTGACGGCTTTGGGTCTGACGATGACACCAGATTGTCCTGACATCTCCCTCAGCGGCTTTCTCAGGGATACGGTGGCGGTGATGCGGCGCTCCCCTGCAGGGCGCACGCTGGCTACATCTGCACTGAGCCCGTTGAGGAACTTGCGTGCGGTGTCGAGCGGTTTCGTTAGCCATTCCGGGTTGGCGGCTACTGCCTCGTCGAGGACTTCCAGCTTTATCTCCTCCAGCTGGTGCGTGTTGGATGCCCCGAAAGAGGGGATGTTGTTCTTGTAGTTGGGGGCGGTGGAGGACAACACAAACAGGTGCACCTTTTTGAGGTAGCACTCCCCGTTCGGCTTCTGCACAATGCACTCCTGCGTGCTGTGCGCTTTGTGTCCCTGTATTGGGGCGGTGGTGGCGATGGCGATGACTGGTCCGTTCGGTGGGACCGCGTTCTTTGACGCAAGGTAGGTGTCTGCGTCGGCTAGCTTCAGCAGCGCAATAAAGCCTCGCTGCTCCGGGTTCCCGCTCCTGTAACGTTGTTGGAAGGTGGTGGGGTTTAGGACCTCTGTGTCCCAGTCCTCTTGACGGAGGGTGTGCATCCCGGCCGTTGCTGCTTCGCTTCTTTCGCCATGGAGGTCCTCCATGCCCAAGTCCGCCGCGTGGAGGCAGGCTGTCGCAGATCGGTAAGGTAATTGCTTAGAATGTAATAGTGACGATAGTTTTGATGTGTGGACTCTGGCTCCTCCTGTTGGGTGGGAGCACATCTAATATGTGATGGTCAAAAGTGCAAGATTCCTTCGTTAATGAACTTTTTGAGTACCAGTTATACCTGGGGAATATGCTCAGATCACTCTTTTGACCATCTGGCGTTTACCACAAAAACACCACTTTTTACAGGCCACTTTACAGGCCAGTTCATGAAGGCACGAGTGAGGTTTTTTTGTACACGTTACCGTGAGCGGGCGCGCGAAGCGCGCACGCGAACGCCCCGCGGGAAGCGAATAGCTGACCGCCTGCCCAGTGTGTGAGGTGCTTACAAAAAAAACCACCTGTAAAAAAAAGTGAGGTCCTCATCACGTTTCCATGGAAGTGTCACACAAGAACGACAGGTTTTTTAGCCCGTCACCAAATCCTAAAAAACCTTAGTTTTTTAGTCTTTACTATAGAGATGTGCGCCACCCACACCACACACACTACACACCCACACACAGCACACCCACACACACCCACCCACACACCCCCTCACCACCAGAGGGGATTTGACCAAAAAATCGATTTTTTTAAATAAATAGTTGCTCATCCAAAAGTGAATTTTTTGGGCTTAACGTGTTGTTTGGGGGCATTGAGGCCCAAAAAAAAAATTTAAGACAGTCCTGTTCAAAAAATGGACTGCCAAATGACATGTGGCATTCGGCCAAAAATCCTAAAAAACCTTAGTTTTTTAGTCTTTACTATAGAGATGTGCGCCACCCACACCACACACCCGCAAACCCACACCCACACCACCCACCCACACACCCACCCACACACCCCCTCACCATCCAGAGGGGATTTGACCAAAAAATCGATTTTTTTAAATAAATAGTTGCTCATCCAAAAGTGAATTTTTTGGGCTTAACGTGTTGTTTGGGGGTATTGAGGCCCAAAAAAAAAATTTAAGACAGTCCTGTTCAAAAAATGGACTGCCAAATGACATGTGGCATTCGGCCAAAAATCAGCTTTTTCGGTCATTTTTACCTTGTAAAACATGACACTTGTGGCATGCTTCCCAGCACACAATAGTGCAAAAAAGTGACCATAGAGTTTTTTTGTACACGTTACCGCGAGCGGGCGCGCGAAGCGCGCACGCGAGCGCCCCGTGGGAAGCGAATAGCGGACCACCTGCCCAGTGCGTGAGGTGCATACAAAAAAAAACCACCTGTAAAAAAAGTGTGGTCCTCATCACGTTTCCATGGAAGTGTCACACAAGAACGACAGGTTTTTTAGCCCGTCACCAAATCAGCTTTTTTGGTCATTTTTACCTTGTAAAACATGACACTTGTGGCATGCTTCCCAGTACACTAAAGTGTATTGAAAAACCTGAAAAAACACATGTAATATGTGATGGTCAAAAGTGCAAGATTCCTTCGTTAATGAACTTTTTGAGTACCAGTTATACCTGGGGAATATGGTCAGATCACTCTGTTGACCATCTGGCGTTTACCACAAAAACACCACTTTTTAACAGGCCACTTTTCACCTGAAAAGCCAGTTCATGAAGGCACAAGTGAAGTTTTTTTGTACACGTTACCGTGAGCGGGCGCGCGAAGCGCGCACGCGAACGCCCCGTGGGGAGCGAATAGCGGACCACCTGCCCAGTGCATGAGGTGCTTACAAAAAAAACCACCTGTAAAAAAAGTGAGGTCCTCATCACGTTTCCATGGAAGTGTCACACAAGAACGACAGGTTTTTTAGCCCGTCACCAAATCCTAAAAAACCTTAGTTTTTTAGTCTTTACTATAGAGATGTGCGCCACCCACACCACACACACTACACACCCACACACAGCACACCCACACACACACACACACACACCCCCTCACCATCCAGAGGGGATTTGACCAAAAAATCGATTTTTTTAAATAAATAGTTGCTCATCCAAAAGTGAATTTTTTGGGCTTAACGTGTTGTTTGGGGGTATTGAGGCCCAAAAAAAAAATTTAAGACAGTCCTGTTCAAAAAATGGACTGCCAAATGACATGTGGCATTAGGCCAAAAATCAGCTTTTTTGGTCATTTTTACCTTGTAAAAACATGACACTTGTGGCATGCTTCCCAGCACACAATAGTGCAAAAAAGTCACCCTAGCGTTTTTTTGTACACGTTACCGCGAGCGGGCGCGCGAAGCGCGCACGCGAGCGCCCCGTGGGGAGCGAATAGCGGACCACCTGCCCAGTGCGTGAGGTGCTTACAAAAAAAACCACCTGAAAAAAAAGTGTCATCACGTTTCCATGGAAGTGTCACAAGAACGACAGGTTTTTTAGCCCGTCACCAAATCCTAAAAAACCTTAGTTTTTTAGTCTTTACTATAGAGATGTGCGCCACCCACACCACACACACTACACACCCACACCCACACACACCCACACACACACACACACACACACCCCCTCACCACCAGAGGGGATTTGACCAAAAAATCGATTTTTTTAAATAAATAGTTGCTCATCAGAAAGTGAATTTTTTGGGCTTAACGTGTTGTTTGGGGGTATTGAGGCCCAAAAAAAATTTTTTTTTCAGTCGTGTTCAGAAATTGGACTGCCAAATGACATGTGGCATTCGGCCAAAAATCAGCTTTTTTGGTCATTTTTACCTTGTAAAACATGACACTTGTGGCATGCTTCCCAGCACAGGAAAGTGCATTGAAAAACCTGAAAAAACACATCTAATATGTGATGGTCAAAAGTGCAAGATTCCTTCGTTAATGAACTTTTTGAGTACCAGTTATACCTGGGGAATATGGTCAGATCACTCTTTTGACCATCTGGCGTTTACGACAAAAACACCACTTTTTAACAGGCCACTTTACAGGCACAAGTAAGGTTTTTTTGTACACGTTACCGTGAGCGGGCGCGCGAAGCGCGCACGCGAACGCCCCGCGGGAAGCGAATAGCTGACCGCCTGCCCAGTGTGTGAGGTGCTTACAAAAAAAACCACCTGTAAAAAAAAGTGAGGTCCTCATCACGTTTCCATGGAAGTGTCACACAAGAACGACAGGTTTTTTAGCCCGTCACCAAATCGATTTTTTTAAATAAATAGTTGCTCATCCAAAAGTGAATTTTTTGGGCTTAACGTGTTGTTTGGGGGTATTGAGGCCCAAAAAAAATTTTTTTTTCAGTCGTGTTCAGAAATTGGACTGCCAAATGACATGTGGCATTCGGCCAAAAATCAGCTTTTTTGGTCATTTTTGCCTTGTAAAACATGACACTTGTGGCATGCTTCCCAGTACAGGAAAGTGCATTGAAAAACCTGAAAAAACACATCTAATATGTGATGGTCAAAAGTGCAAGATTCCTTCGTTAATGAACTTTTTGAGTACCAGTTATACCTGGGGAATATGCTCAGATCACTCTTTTGACCATCTGGCGTTTACCACAAAAACACCACTTTTTACAGGCCACTTTACAGGCCAGTTCATGAAGGCACGAGTGAGGTTTTTTTGTACACGTTACCGTGAGCGGGCGCGCGAAGCGCGCACGCGAACGCCCCGCGGGAAGCGAATAGCTGACCGCCTGCCCAGTGTGTGAGGTCCTTACAAAAAAAACCACCTGTAAAAAAAAGTGAGGTCCTCATCACGTTTCCATGGAAGTGTCACACAAGAACGACAGGTTTTTTAGCCCGTCACCAAATCCTAAAAAACCTTAGTTTTTTAGTCTTTACTATAGAGATGTGCGCCACCCACACCACACACCCGCAAACCCACACCCACACCACCCACCCACACACCCACCCACACACCCCCTCACCATCCAGAGGGGATTTGACCAAAAAATCGATTTTTTTAAATAAATAGTTGCTCATCCAAAAGTGAATTTTTTGGGCTTAACGTGTTGTTTGGGGGTATTGAGGCCCAAAAAAAAAAATTTAAGACAGTCCTGTTCAAAAAATGGACTGCCAAATGACATGTGGCATTCGGCCAAAAATCCTAAAAAACCTTAGTTTTTTAGTTTTTACTTTAGGCCGTGCGCCACCCACACCCACCCCCACACACCCACCCCCACACACCCACCCCCACACACCCACCCCCACACACCCACACACACACACCCCCTCACCACAGGTGGATTTTTCGAAATATTTCACTAAACTTTTGCTTATCAGAAAGTGACTTTTTTGGGTACATCGTGCAGTTTGGGGATATTGAGGCGGAAAAAAAAATATTAAGACAGTCCTGTTCAAAAATTGCTTTAGTAAATGACACTTGGCATTATGCCAAAATCAGCATTTTTGCCTTGAAAAACCTAAAAAATCACATGTAATGTGTGGTGGTCAAAAGTGCACGATTCCTTCGTTAATGCATTTTTTGAGTACCAGTTATATCTGGGGAATATAGTCAGATCACTCTTCAGACCAGCTGGCGTTTACCACAAAAACACTACTTTTTCAACAGGCCACTTTTCGCCTGAAGAGCCACTTAAGGCAGGCACCACCAGCCAGCCAGTTTCCATGAGCGGCAGAACTGGAATGTGCGTATTGGGCAGTGAAACTGCCGAGTACGCACACTCCAGTTCAGAAAAAAATCCTAAAAAACCTTAGTTTTTTAGTTTTTACTTTAGGCCGTGCGCCACCCACACCCACCCCCACACACCCACCCCCACACACCCACCCCCACACACCCACACACACACACCCCCTCACCACAGGTGGATTTTTCGAAATATTTCACTAAACTTTTGCTTATCAGAAAGTGACTTTTTTGGGTACATCGTGCAGTTTGGGGATATTGAGGCGGAAAAAAAAATATTAAGACAGTCCTGTTCAAAAATCCTAAAAAACCTTAGTTTTTTAGTCTTTACTATAGAGATGTGCGCCACCCACACCACACACACTACACACCCACACACAGCACACCCACACACACCCACACACACACACACACACACCCCCTCACCATCCAGAGGGGATTTGACCAAAAAATCGATTTTTTTAAATAAATAGTTGCTCATCCAAAAGTGAATTTTGGATGAGCAAGTGCAAGAGAACTTTTGAGGCCACAGGTGGTAAGGGGGAGTGCCAGTCAGAGCGCCCCATGGCTTTTGTGGGAGCGAGGGAGGCGGAGGCGTCGAACACTTTCCTGCAGTGCGAACAATGCAGCAAGCTCTTCGATGCGTCGGACGCACACTTCTGCTGTCACACGTGTGGTGGCTTGGCATGTCTGCACTGCGCTCAGGGGTCCAAGCACTGCCCTCTGTCGCAAATTGGCAGGGCGGAATACTTCAGTGCCCTGTCTTTTTTGCACTCGAATGTTCCGGCTCAGGCTGCCTCTGCGGAGGGGAGCGGAGACCCACCACCTAAACGGGCTCCTTCTCCAGCAGTGCCAGCTCCCGAGGGCGAGGACGTCGAGGAGGTAGACACGCCAATGGCGGGCGAAGAGGGGCAGCAGGCAGAACAGAAGCAGCAGAAGCACGAGAAGCAACGGAAACAGCAGAAGCAGCAACAACAAAAGGCGGACCAGGAGCCAGCAGGAGTTGAGTCGTTTCCTGGAGGAACAGAATGTGCGTCTGGACCAGGCGAAGGCGGCGGACAGGCATCGTGTGGAGGAGCTGACCGCCAGGCACAAGCGGGAACTCGCAGAGGACGCGAAGAGGATGCATGCGCAGTACTTGGAAGACTGCGATCGGCACCCCGAAGCAGGAGAGTCGCTCCGGGCGGAGTATGACAGGCAACGCTGCGAGAGGCATTACGCCATCGCAGCTAAGCATGAGTCGGAGCAGAAGGCGACCACTCTGTTGTTGACGGCGGTGAACCTCTCCCGACAGCTGGAGGCGGAACGCATGGTGGCATACGGGCGGTGCTTTGGGGTGGTGTGCGAAGGGCGGCTATTCCTCCCCTGCCATGCGGTGCGGAGAGCGGTGGGCGACGACCCTGAAGGACTCGAACCTGACTGTGTCGGCGACTGGATGGCTCTCTTTGGTCCTCAAGGTGCTTCTCCGTGCCCGGGCGAGTTCCTGTACTGCTGGGCGACACAGCAGCCGTGGAGTGGGAACGGGGAGGGGGACGGTGATTGCCCGGAGTCGGTGGTCGCCCGTCAGGCGGTTAGGAAGATAGCAGGGGAGGCCGGATACTGCGACACCTGGGGCAAGACCAGCGCGGTCATCGTCGTTCGGGAAGGCAGGGTCAGCTGGGGAACCCCTTCTCGGGATCAGCTGGAGGAGGAGGTGGGGCGACAGGCCGAGGCGGCAGACACCGAGGTGCGTGTGAAGGTGGAGGAGATGGATGATGATGAGCAGGAGCAGGAGGAGGACCTCGACACCGCGATGGAGGGGGCGGATCGCTCGCATTCTCTGTCAGTGGAAGGCATCCCTGACCAGAAGAAGCAAGTGAGGGTGAGGGAATTGCTGAGGGCGCAGAGCGAGGCTTGGATGTGGACGGAGGAGGAGCGGACGGAGAGGGGGGGTCTTTTCCCGTGCCTCACCATGGGGTCGCCGGTGCCTTCTTCTGTGACGAAGTGGATCTCCCTGTTCCACTACCGTCAGGGAGAGAAACAGGATGGCAGACCCTTGTTGTCACTCCCCCTCTCTACCGCTACTTTCACTCAGTGGTATGAGGTGATGAAGGTGGTGGGTTTGCATGAGTGGTCGGTTAAGGAAAAGTGCAAGGCAAAGTCGACGTTGCATGCCCTGACGGACAACCGGAGCAGTAGGGGGCAGGCCTTTGCAGCGGAGAGTACAAGGAGGGAGAATGAGGCACGAGCGGCTCGAGAGGGAATAGGCCGACAACCTCAAGCCTCCTCTTCTTCTTCTTCTTCCTCCACCTCTGCAGGCCGTGGCACTACAACCTCCATCGCCCAACCTGCAGTCTCCACTTCTTCCTCCTCCTCATCGGCAGGCCGTGGCAATGCAACCTCCTCCGCCCAACCTGCTCCTTCCCCAGCTCCCAAAGGACCCCAGCGCCATGCAGCTCAGGGTAGGTCCAACACGTCGAACGTGTTCACCGACGCAGTGGCACAAGCGACGCAGCATGTGCTCTCGCCCCAGGTGGTGCAGAGAGGGCGCAATGGTCGCGGTGGTGGACAGAAGGGGAGACAGAGCGGAGGAAAGCAGGGGCAAAAGGGGAATAAGAGGAATAAGAGGCATTAGAGTGAGAGTTAGAGGGAGAGAGTGTGTGTGTAGATGCGTGTAGAGAATGACAGTTTGCCCCATGTTTATTTTTAAAAACCCTTTTTATTTTGTGTTTTTTGTTCTTTTCATGCCCCCCCCCTTTCCTTTCCCCTTCCTTTTGTTAATAGTTTTGGTTGGCTGCTGGCTAGGACGGGTCTACCCCAGCGACGGCCCTTAGCCCTTGGACGAGGGTAGAGGGCAGTCTCGGAGTAAGACCTGTCTAAGAGCCAGGCCAGTGGCATCAGGAGCCATTGGGCCACTTTTATAGATTGTGCAGTAGAGTAGAGTTTGTACAGAACTCTTGTCCTTTGAGTTCCTTTTTTCACTCCTTTAGTTTTTCATTTTTACCTTGTGAAGGTCAATTTCATTTTTCATTTTTCAAAACCACCACAGGTAAGCACGAGACCCACCATTGTTGTTGTTGATTTTGTTGTGCGTTATTGTTGTTTTCCCCTTTGGGTGTCAGTCAGTCGGGTCAGGTCACACTTACAGAAGTTCTCAATAATTTTCACCAAAAAGAAAACTACTAAAAAGATTATGGAACTTCCTTTTTATTTGTTTGTGTGGTACAGAGGAAACGGCTCACTCAATCCCCTCCTTCTCCTCCCCTCCCCTCCCCAAGACAAAGCAAAATAAAACTACACCGGTAGACAGAGCAAAAAAAAAAAAAAAAAAAAAAAAAAAAAAAAAAAAAAAAAAAAGAACCCCTTCTCGGGATCAGCTGGAGGAGGAGGTGGGGCGACAGGCCGAGGTGGCAGACACCGAGGTGCGTGTGAAGGTGGAGGAGATGGATGATGATGAGCAGGAGCAGGAGGAGGACCTCGACACCGCGATGGAGGGGGCGGATCGCTCGCTTTCTCTGTCAGTGGAAGGCATCCCTGACCAGAAGAAGCAAGCGAGGGTGAGGGAATTGCTGAGGGCGCAGAGCGAGGCTTGGATGTGGACGGAGGAGGAGCGGACGGAGAGGGGGGGTCTTTTCCCGTGCCTCACCATGGGGTCGCCGGTGCCTTCTTCTGTGACGAAGTGGATCTCCCTGTTCCACTACCGTCAGGGAGAGAAACTGGATGGCAGACCCTTGTTGTCACTCCCCCTCTCTACCGCTACTTTCACTCAGTGGTATGAGGTGATGAAGGTGGTGGGTTTGCATGAGTGGTCGGTTAAGGAAAAGTGCAAGGCAAAGTCGACGTTGCATGCCCTGACGGACAACCGGAGCAGTAGGGGGCAGGCCTTTGCAGCGGAGAGTACAAGGAGGGAGAATGAGGCACGAGCGGCTCGAGAGGGAATAGGCCGACAACCTCAAGCCTCCTCTTCTTCTTCTTCTTCCTCCACCTCTGCAGGCCGTGGCACTACAACCTCCATCGCCCAACCTGCAGTCTCCACTTCTTCCTCCTCCTCATCGGCAGGCCGTGGCAATGCAACCTCCTCCGCCCAACCTGCTCCTTCCCCAGCTCCCAAAGGACCCCAGCGCCATGCAGCTCAGGGTAGGTCCAACACGTCGAATGTGTTCACCGACGCAGTGGCACAAGCGACGCAGCATGTGCTCTCGCCCCAGGAGGTGCAGAGAGGGCGCAATGGTCGCGGTGGTGGACAGAAGGGGAGACAGAGCGGAGGAAGGAAGGGGAAAAAGGGGAATAAAAAGAATTAGAGAGTTAGAGAGTTAGAGGGTGAGAGTGTGTGTGTAGAAGCGTGTAGAGAATGACAGTTTGCCCCATGTTTATTTTTAACCCTTTTTATTTTGTGTTTTTTGTTCTTTTCATCCTTTGGGGCCCCCCCCTTTCCCCCCTTTCCGCCCCCCTTCCTATTTGTTAATATTTTTGGTTGGCTGCTGGCTAGGACGGGTCTACAGCGACGGCCCTTACCCCTTGGACGAGGCTCTGAGGGTAGAGGGCAGTCTCGGAGTAAGACCTGTCTAAGAGCCAGGCCAGTGGCATCAGGAGCCATTGGGCCACTTTTATAGATTGTGCAGTAGAGTAGAGTTTGTACAGAACTCTTGTCCTTTGAGTTCCTTTTTTCACTCCTTTAGTTTTTCATTTTTACCTTGTGAAGGTCAATTTCAATTTTTCATTTTTCAAAACCACCACAGGTAAGCACGAGACCCACCATTGTTGTTGTTGATTTTGTTGTGCGTTATTGTTGTTTTCCCCTTTGGGTGTCAGTCAGTCGGGTCAGGTCACACTTACTGAAGTTCTCAAAAATTTTCACCAAAAAGAAAACTACTAAAAAGATTATGGAACTTCCTTTTTATTTGTTTGTGTGTTACAGAGGAAACGGCTCACTCAATCCCCTCCTTCTCCTCCCCTCCCCTCCCCAAGACAAAGCAAAATAAAACTACACCGGTAGACAGAGCAACCCTCCCGTCCCATCCCCTCCCCTTTTCCTTTGGGAAAAATTGCACTCACATACGACCCTTTTGCTTATTTGCAGGGAAGTGTTGGTTGTAGTTGTCCCACATGCTTTCTATTTTAGTGCCACTAACTGTGTTTTCAGGCACTGTCTTGCCAGTACAATAGTAAAGTGCCCTTGTCTGGACATCTAGCTGTTTACATACTCGCTTGACTAGTAAGTACCCCCTCTGTCACTGGATGTAGATAAAAAAAGCGAGCCTAGGGCTAAGTTGAACAACACCAAAAAAAAAAAAAAAAAAAAAAAAAAAAAAAAAAAAAAAATCATCCAAAAGTGAATTTTTTGGGCTTAACGTGTTGTTTGGGGGTATTGAGGCCCAAAAAAAAAATTTAAGACAGTCCTGTTCAAAAAATGGACTGCCAAATGACATGTGGCATTAGGCCAAAAATCAGCTTTTTTGGTCATTTTTACCTTGTAAAAACATGACACTTGTGGCATGCTTCCCAGCACACAATAGTGCAAAAAAGTCACCCTAGAGTTTTTTTGTACACGTTACCGCGAGCGGGCGCGCGAAGCGCGCACGCGAGCGCCCCGTGGGGAGCGAATAGCGGACCACCTGCCCAGTGCGTGAGGTGCTTACAAAAAAAACCACCTGAAAAAAAAGTGTCATCACGTTTCCATGGAAGTGTCACAAGAACGACAGGTTTTTTAGCCCGTCACCAAATCCTAAAAAACCTTAGTTTTTTAGTCTTTACCTTTGAGATGTGCGCCACCCACACCACACACCCGCAAACCCGCAAACCCGCAAACCCGCAAACCCGCAAACCCGCAAACCCGCAAACCCGCAAACCCGCAAACCCGCAAACCCGCAAACCCGCAAACCCGCAAACCCGCAAACCCGCAAACCCGCAAACCCGCAAAGAAGAGGAGGCTTGAGGTTGTCGGCCTATTCCCTCTCAAACCCGCAAACCCGCAAACCCGCAAACCCGCAAACCCGCAAACCCGCAAAGTTTGCGGGTTTACGGGTTTGCGGGTTTGCGGGTTTACGGGTTTGCGGGTTTGCGGGTTTGCGGGGTTTGCGGGTTTGCGGGTTTGCGGGTTTGCGGGTTTGCGGGTTTGCGGGTTTGCGGGTTTGCGGGTTTGCGGGTTTGCGGGTTTGCGGGTTTGCGGGTTTGCGGGTTTGCGGGTTTACGGGTTTGCGGGTTTGCGGGTTTGCGGGTTTGCGGGGTTTGCGGGTTTGCGGGTTTGCGGGTTTGCGGGTTTGCGGGTTTGCGGGTTTGCGGGTTTGCGGGTTTGCGGGTTTGCGGGTTTGCGGGTTTGCGGGTTTGCGGGTTTGCGGGTTTGCGGGTTTGCGGGTTTGCGGGTTTGCGGGTGTGTGGTGTGGGTGGCGCACATCTCAAAGGTAAAGACTAAAAAACTAAGGTTTTTTAGGATTTGGTGACGGGCTAAAAAACCTGTCGTTCTTGTGACACTTCCATGGAAACGTGATGACACTTTTTTTTCAGGTGGTTTTTTTTGTAAGCACCTCACGCACTGGGCAGGTGGTCCGCTATTCGCTCCCCACGGGGCGCTCGCGTGCGCGCTTCGCGCGCCCGCTCGCGGTAACGTGTACAAAAAAACTCTAGGGTGACTTTTTTGCACTATTGTGTGCTGGGAAGCATGCCACAAGTGTCATGTTTTTACAAGGTAAAAATGACCAAAAAAGCTGATTTTTGGCCTAATGCCACATGTCATTTGGCAGTCCATTTTTTGAACAGGACTGTCTTAAATTTTTTTTTTGGGCCTCAATACCCCCAAACAACACGTTAAGCCCAAAAAATTCACTTTTGGATGAGCAACTATTTATTTAAAAAAATCGATTTTTTGGTCAAATCCCCTCTGGATGGTGAGGGGGTGTGTGTGTGTGTGTGTGTGGGTGTGTGTGGGTGTGCTGTGTGTGGGTGTGTAGTGTGTGTGGTGTGGGTGGCGCACATCTCTATAGTAAAGACTAAAAAACTAAGGTTTTTTAGGATTTTTGAACAGGACTGTCTTAATATTTTTTTTTCCGCCTCAATATCCCCAAACTGCACGATGTACCCAAAAAAGTCACTTTCTGATAAGCAAAAGTTTAGTGAAATATTTCGAAAAATCCACCTGTGGTGAGGGGGTGTGTGTGTGTGGGTGTGTGGGGGTGGGTGTGTGGGGGTGGGTGTGTGGGGGTGGGTGTGGGTGGCGCACGGCCTAAAGTAAAAACTAAAAAACTAAGGTTTTTTAGGATTTTTTTCTGAACTGGAGTGTGCGTACTCGGCAGTTTCACTGCCCAATACGCACATTCCAGTTCTGCCGCTCATGGAAACTGGCTGGCTGGTGGTGCCTGCCTTAAGTGGCTCTTCAGGCGAAAAGTGGCCTGTTGAAAAAGTAGTGTTTTTGTGGTAAACGCCAGCTGGTCTGAAGAGTGATCTGACTATATTCCCCAGATATAACTGGTACTCAAAAAATGCATTAACGAAGGAATCGTGCACTTTTGACCACCACACATTACATGTGATTTTTTAGGTTTTTCAAGGCAAAAATGCTGATTTTGGCATAATGCCAAGTGTCATTTACTAAAGCAATTTTTGAACAGGACTGTCTTAATATTTTTTTTTCCGCCTCAATATCCCCAAACTGCACGATGTACCCAAAAAAGTCACTTTCTGATAAGCAAAAGTTTAGTGAAATATTTCGAAAAATCCACCTGTGGTGAGGGGGTGTGTGTGTGTGGGTGTGTGGGGGTGGGTGTGTGGGGGTGGGTGTGTGGGGGTGGGTGTGTGGGGGTGGGTGTGGGTGGCGCACGGCCTAAAGTAAAAACTAAAAAACTAAGGTTTTTTAGGATTTTTGGCCGAATGCCACATGTCATTTGGCAGTCCATTTTTTGAACAGGACTGTCTTAAATTTTTTTTTTTGGGCCTCAATACCCCCAAACAACACGTTAAGCCCAAAAAATTCACTTTTGGATGAGCAACTATTTATTTAAAAAAATCGATTTTTTGGTCAAATCCCCTCTGGATGGTGAGGGGGTGTGTGGGTGGGTGTGTGGGTGGGTGGTGTGGGTGTGGGTTTGCGGGTGTGTGGTGTGGGTGGCGCACATCTCTATAGTAAAGACTAAAAAACTAAGGTTTTTTAGGATTTGGTGACGGGCTAAAAAACCTGTCGTTCTTGTGTGACACTTCCATGGAAACGTGATGAGGACCTCACTTTTTTTTACAGGTGGTTTTTTTTGTAAGGACCTCACACACTGGGCAGGCGGTCAGCTATTCGCTTCCCGCGGGGCGTTCGCGTGCGCGCTTCGCGCGCCCGCTCACGGTAACGTGTACAAAAAAACCTCACTCGTGCCTTCATGAACTGGCCTGTAAAGTGGCCTGTAAAAAGTGGTGTTTTTGTGGTAAACGCCAGATGGTCAAAAGAGTGATCTGACCATATTCCCCAGGTATAACTGGTACTCAAAAAGTTCATTAACGAAGGAATCTTGCACTTTTGACCATCACATATTAGATGTGTTTTTTCAGGTTTTTCAATGCACTTTCCTGTACTGGGAAGCATGCCACAAGTGTCATGTTTTACAAGGCAAAAATGACCAAAAAAGCTGATTTTTGGCCGAATGCCACATGTCATTTGGCAGTCCAATTTCTGAACACGACTGAAAAAAAAATTTTTTTTGGGCCTCAATACCCCCAAACAACACGTTAAGCCCAAAAAATTCACTTTTGGATGAGCAACTATTTATTTAAAAAAATCGATTTGGTGACGGGCTAAAAAACCTGTCGTTCTTGTGTGACACTTCCATGGAAACGTGATGAGGACCTCACTTTTTTTTACAGGTGGTTTTTTTTGTAAGCACCTCACACACTGGGCAGGCGGTCAGCTATTCGCTTCCCGCGGGGCGTTCGCGTGCGCGCTTCGCGCGCCCGCTCACGGTAACGTGTACAAAAAAACCTTACTTGTGCCTGTAAAGTGGCCTGTTAAAAAGTGGTGTTTTTGTCGTAAACGCCAGATGGTCAAAAGAGTGATCTGACCATATTCCCCAGGTATAACTGGTACTCAAAAAGTTCATTAACGAAGGAATCTTGCACTTTTGACCATCACATATTAGATGTGTTTTTTCAGGTTTTTCAATGCACTTTCCTGTGCTGGGAAGCATGCCACAAGTGTCATGTTTTACAAGGTAAAAATGACCAAAAAAGCTGATTTTTGGCCGAATGCCACATGTCATTTGGCAGTCCAATTTCTGAACACGACTGAAAAAAAATTTTTTTTTGGGCCTCAATACCCCCAAACAACACGTTAAGCCCAAAAAATTCACTTTCTGATGAGCAACTATTTATTTAAAAAAATCGATTTTTTGGTCAAATCCCCTCTGGTGGTGAGGGGGTGTGTGTGTGTGTGTGTGTGTGGGTGTGTGTGGGTGTGGGTGTGTAGTGTGTGTGGTGTGGGTGGCGCACATCTCTATAGTAAAGACTAAAAAACTAAGGTTTTTTAGGATTTGGTGACGGGCTAAAAAACCTGTCGTTCTTGTGACACTTCCATGGAAACGTGATGACACTTTTTTTTCAGGTGGTTTTTTTTGTAAGCACCTCACGCACTGGGCAGGTGGTCCGCTATTCGCTCCCCACGGGGCGCTCGCGTGCGCGCTTCGCGCGCCCGCTCGCGGTAACGTGTACAAAAAAACGCTAGGGTGACTTTTTTGCACTATTGTGTGCTGGGAAGCATGCCACAAGTGTCATGTTTTTACAAGGTAAAAATGACCAAAAAAGCTGATTTTTGGCCTAATGCCACATGTCATTTGGCAGTCCATTTTTTGAACAGGACTGTCTTAAATTTTTTTTTTGGGCCTCAATACCCCCAAACAACACGTTAAGCCCAAAAAATTCACTTTTGGATGAGCAACTATTTATTTAAAAAAATCGATTTTTTGGTCAAATCCCCTCTGGATGGTGAGGGGGTGTGTGTGTGTGTGTGTGTGGGTGTGCTGTGTGTGGGTGTGTAGTGTGTGTGGTGTGGGTGGCGCACATCTCTATAGTAAAGACTAAAAAACTAAGGTTTTTTAGGATTTGGTGACGGGCTAAAAAACCTGTCGTTCTTGTGTGACACTTCCATGGAAACGTGATGAGGACCTCACTTTTTTTACAGGTGGTTTTTTTTGTAAGCACCTCATGCACTGGGCAGGTGGTCCGCTATTCGCTCCCCACGGGGCGTTCGCGTGCGCGCTTCGCGCGCCCGCTCACGGTAACGTGTACAAAAAAACTTCACTTGTGCCTTCATGAACTGGCTTTTCAGGTGAAAAGTGGCCTGTTAAAAAGTGGTGTTTTTGTGGTAAACGCCAGATGGTCAACAGAGTGATCTGACCATATTCCCCAGGTATAACTGGTACTCAAAAAGTTCATTAACGAAGGAATCTTGCACTTTTGACCATCACATATTACATGTGTTTTTTCAGGTTTTTCAATACACTTTAGTGTACTGGGAAGCATGCCACAAGTGTCATGTTTTACAAGGTAAAAATGACCAAAAAAGCTGATTTGGTGACGGGCTAAAAAACCTGTCGTTCTTGTGTGACACTTCCATGGAAACGTGATGAGGACCACACTTTTTTTACAGGTGGTTTTTTTTTGTATGCACCTCACGCACTGGGCAGGTGGTCCGCTATTCGCTTCCCACGGGGCGCTCGCGTGCGCGCTTCGCGCGCCCGCTCGCGGTAACGTGTACAAAAAAACTCTATGGTCACTTTTTTGCACTATTGTGTGCTGGGAAGCATGCCACAAGTGTCATGTTTTACAAGGTAAAAATGACCGAAAAAGCTGATTTTTGGCCGAATGCCACATGTCATTTGGCAGTCCATTTTTTGAACAGGACTGTCTTAAATTTTTTTTTTGGGCCTCAATACCCCCAAACAACACGTTAAGCCCAAAAAATTCACTTTTGGATGAGCAACTATTTATTTAAAAAAATCGATTTTTTGGTCAAATCCCCTCTGGATGGTGAGGGGGTGTGTGGGTGGGTGTGTGGGTGGGTGGTGTGGGTGTGGGTTTGCGGGTGTGTGGTGTGGGTGGCGCACATCTCTATAGTAAAGACTAAAAAACTAAGGTTTTTTAGGATTTTTGGCCGAATGCCACATGTCATTTGGCAGTCCATTTTTTGAACAGGACTGTCTTAAATTTTTTTTTTGGGCCTCAATGCCCCCAAACAACACGTTAAGCCCAAAAAATTCACTTTTGGATGAGCAACTATTTATTTAAAAAAATCGATTTTTTGGTCAAATCCCCTCTGGTGGTGAGGGGGTGTGTGTGTGTGTGTGTGTGGGTGTGTGTGTGTGGGTGTGTAGTGTGTGTGGTGTGGGTGGCGCACATCTCTATAGTAAAGACTAAAAAACTAAGGTTTTTTAGGATTTGGTGACGGGCTAAAAAACCTGTCGTTCTTGTGTGACACTTCCATGGAAACGTGATGAGGACCTCACTTTTTTTTACAGGTGGTTTTTTTTGTAAGCACCTCACACACTGGGCAGGCGGTCAGCTATTCGCTTCCCGCGGGGCGTTCGCGTGCGCGCTTCGCGCGCCCGCTCACGGTAACGTGTACAAAAAAACCTCACTCGTGCCTTCATGAACTGGCCTGTAAAGTGGCCTGTAAAAAGTGGTGTTTTTGTGGTAAACGCCAGATGGTCAAAAGAGTGATCTGAGCATATTCCCCAGGTATAACTGGTACTCAAAAAGTTCATTAACGAAGGAATCTTGCACTTTTGACCATCACATATTAGATGTGCTCCCACCCAACAGGAGGAGCCAGAGTCCACACATCAAAACTATCGTCACTATTACATTCTAAGCAATTACCTTACCGATCTGCGACAGCCTGCCTCCACGCGGCGGACTTGGGCATGGAGGACCTCCATGGCGAAAGAAGCGAAGCAGCAACGGCCGGGATGCACACCCTCCGTCAAGAGGACTGGGACACAGAGGTCCTAAACCCCACCACCTTCCAACAACGTTACAGGAGCGGGAACCCGGAGCAGCGAGGCTTTATTGCGCTGCTGAAGCTAGCCGACGCAGACACCTACCTTGCGTCAAAGAACGCGGTCCCACCGAACGGACCAGTCATCGCCATCGCCACCACCGCCCCAATACAGGGACACAAAGCGCACAGCACGCAGGAGTGCATTGTGCAGAAGCCGAACGGGGAGTGCTACCTCAAAAAGGTGCACCTGTTTGTGTTGTCCTCCACCGCCCCCAACTACAAGAACAACATCCCCTCTTTCGGGGCATCCAACACGCACCAGCTGGAGGAGATAAAGCTGGAAGTCCTCGACGAGGCAGTAGCCGCCAACCCGGAATGGCTAACGAAACCGCTCGACACCGCACGCAAGTTCCTCAACGGGCTCAGTGCAGATGTAGCCAGCGTGCGCCCTGCAGGGGAGCGCCGCATCACCGCCACCGTATCCCTGAGAAAGCCGCTGAGGGAGATGTCAGGACAATCTGGTGTCATCGTCAGACCCAAAGCCGTCACCAACGAGCCCGTAGTCTGGCTCCCACCCACTGCCACCCTCGCAGACGCAATCACGTTTGCTACAAAACACGCAGGACGGCTAATAAAGTCAACCAAAGCATTTGGCATCGTCACCGAACGGGAGCACATCACAGCGGCCTGGACAGAGATTGGGAAGCCAGAGATGGCCACCGAGAGACACTTCGTGCTGACAGGGATGCACTACCTCACACACCCCGAGGCCCTAGTGGGGGCCCTCAGCACAAATGGCATTGTCTGCTCCGTCATAGCTCACCAACAAGCGGGTACTACACAGATGGTCAAAATCCGAACCCAACAGACGCTCCCCCAATTCTTCTTATTCAACAACAGAAACATCACCACCCGAGAAGTCTCCACCTCCCACAAGCTCCGCAGGCCAAAGAAGAAGAGACCCGCCGCCAAACCCACCACCTTTGTAAACAACCTGGCAAACAACACCACAGCATGGAGCAACGTCGTCAGAGGCTCCAACAGCAACGCAGCGCCTGCACCAGCCGCCGCAGCCGCACCATCCGCAACAACAGCCACCGTCGATGCAGCAAGCAGGGCCGCCACCTCCCAGAACGCCACCAACATCTCCTCACTGCGGAACGACTTCGCAGCGAAGATGTCGCAGATGAGCGACACCCAAAAAAACCTAAATTCACAAATTCACAACAACAAAGGCGCTATAGAGGAACTGCAGCGCAACGTAACAGAACTTTTGACGATGCAAAGGGACCTTCAGACCGGTCTGCAAGGGCTACAGGCCAGCTTCAACGACCTGACGTCCCGGCTTCCGGGACTAATTGCAGAAGCAATTGCCACCAAAACTCGAATGCCAAAGGACGCGACGGAAGACGGACGAGACGGACGAAGCGAACGAGACGGCAGAGACAGACGAGCTCCCAGAACACCACCATCCGCCAAAAAAGCGAGACGTTGACAACTCACCTCCACCTATCACACTCCCTAAACACCCCCTCCTTGCTTAAATACCTATCCACAACGGTACTACTTCTACTTGTGATAGCAGGGATACATCCGAATCCGGGTCCGCTGAGATGTCTCTGTTGGAACATCAACGGACTCACCGACACTAAGAGAGCTGAAATAAGGCGGCACATAACCAAGAAGGAGTACGACATTGTCATGCTCCAAGAACTGAAGGCGAGCGGACAAGCCAATACGTTCAAGATCGACGGCTACCGCAGCTACACCCGCAAAAGAACGGAAGGCCGTACCAAAAAAACCAGTGAAACACATGGAGGCGGGATAGTAACACTGGTGCGTGACAAACATCCAACCCAAGTCCACACGTTCTCGAAGTGGAAAGTCACCGAACGGCTCGACGTCACAGTGCACGGTATACGCTTTGTCAATGTATATCGGCCAAGCGCAGTGGGGGAGCAAAAAAAAGACATACGCAAAGATGACTTCGACTGCGAAGACCTCCCCACCGAACAAGTAGTGATAGCTGGAGACCTCAACGCCCATCATGCGCAGTGGAGCAAGGCGATCCCGAACAAAACCGGCACAAAAATTTTTTTTTGGGCCTCAATACCCCCAAACAACACGTTAAGCCCAAAAAATTCACTTTTGGATGAGCAACTATTTATTTAAAAAAATCGATTTTTTGGTCAAATCCCCTCTGGATGGTGAGGGGGTGTGTGGGTGGGTGTGTGGGTGGGTGGTGTGGGTGTGGGTTTGCGGGTGTGTGGTGTGGGTGGCGCACATCTCTATAGTAAAGACTAAAAAACTAAGGTTTTTTAGGATTTGGTGACGGGCTAAAAAACCTGTCGTTCTTGTGTGACACTTCCATGGAAACGTGATGAGGACCTCACTTTTTTTTACAGGTGGTTTTTTTTGTAAGGACCTCACACACTGGGCAGGCGGTCAGCTATTCGCTTCCCGCGGGGCGTTCGCGTGCGCGCTTCGCGCGCCCGCTCACGGTAACGTGTACAAAAAAACCTCACTCGTGCCTTCATGAACTGGCCTGTAAAGTGGCCTGTAAAAAGTGGTGTTTTTGTGGTAAACGCCAGATGGTCAAAAGAGTGATCTGAGCATATTCCCCAGGTATAACTGGTACTCAAAAAGTTCATTAACGAAGGAATCTTGCACTTTTGACCATCACATATTAGATGTGTTTTTTCAGGTTTTTCAATGCACTTTCCTGTACTGGGAAGCATGCCACAAGTGTCATGTTTTACAAGGCAAAAATGACCAAAAAAGCTGATTTTTGGCCGAATGCCACATGTCATTTGGCAGTCCAATTTGGTGACGGGCTAAAAAACCTGTCGTTCTTGTGTGACACTTCCATGGAAACGTGATGAGGACCTCACCTTTTTTTACAGGTGGTTTTTTTTGTAAGGACCTCACACACTGGGCAGGCGGTCAGCTATTCGCTTCCCGCGGGGCGTTCGCGTGCGCGCTTCGCGCGCCCGCTCACGGTAACGTGTACAAAAAAACCTCACTCGTGCCTTCATGAACTGGCCTGTAAAGTGGCCTGTAAAAAGTGGTGTTTTTGTGGTAAACGCCAGATGGTCAAAAGAGTGATCTGAGCATATTCCCCAGGTATAACTGGTACTCAAAAAGTTCATTAACGAAGGAATCTTGCACTTTTGACCATCACATATTAGATGTGTTTTTTCAGGTTTTTCAATGCACTTTCCTGTACTGGGAAGCATGCCACAAGTGTCATGTTTTACAAGGCAAAAATGACCAAAAAAGCTGATTTTTGGCCGAATGCCACATGTCATTTGGCAGTCCAATTTCTGAACACGACTGAAAAAAAATTTTTTTTTGGGCCTCAATACCCCCAAACAACACGTTAAGCCCAAAAAATTCACTTTTGGATGAGCAACTATTTATTTAAAAAAATCGATTTGGTGACGGGCTAAAAAACCTGTCGTTCTTGTGTGACACTTCCATGGAAACATGAGGAGGACCTCACCTTTTTTTACAGGTGGTTTTTTTTGTATGGACCTCACACACTGGGCAGGCGGTCAGCTATTCGCTTCCCGCGGGGCGTTCGCGTGCGCGCTTCGCGCGCCCGCTCACGGTAACGTGTACAAAAAAACCTCACTCATGCCTTCATGAACTGCTTTAAAAGTGGCCTGTAAAAAGTGGTGTTTTTGTGGTAAACTCCAGCTGGTCTGAAGAGTGAGCTGACCATATTCCCCAGGTATAACTGGTACTCAAAAAGTTCATTAACGAAGGAATCTTGCACTTTTGACCATCACATATTACATGTGTTTTTTCAGGTTTTTCAATACACTTTTGTGTACTGGGAAGCATGCCACAAGTGTCATGTTTTACAAGGTAAAAATGACCAAAAAAGCTGCTTTTTGGCCGAATGCCACATGTCATTTGGCAGTCCATTTTTTGAACAGGACTGTCTTAAATTTTTTTTTTGGGCCTCAATGCCCCCAAACAACACGTTAAGCCCAAAAAATTCACTTTTGGATGAGCAACTATTTATTTAAAAAAATCGATTTTTTGGTCAAATCCCCCTGGTGGTGAGGGGGTGTGTGTGTGTGTGTGTGTGGGTGTGTGTGGGTGTGCTGTGTGTGGGTGTGTAGTGTGTGTGGTGTGGGTGGCGCACATCTCTATAGTAAAGACTAAAAAACTAAGGTTTTTTAGGATTTGGTGACGGGCTAAAAAACCTGTCGTTCTTGTGTGACACTTCCATGGAAACGTGATGAGGACCTCACCTTTTTTTACAGGTGGTTTTTTTTGTAAGGACCTCACACACTGGGCAGGCGGTCAGCTATTCGCTTCCCGCGGGGCGTTCGCGTGCGCGCTTCGCGCGCCCGCTCACGGTAACGTGTACAAAAAAACCTCACTCGTGCCTTCATGAACTGGCCTGTAAAGTGGCCTGTAAAAAGTGGTGTTTTTGTGGTAAACGCCAGATGGTCAAAAGAGTGATCTGAGCATATTCCCCAGGTATAACTGGTACTCAAAAAGTTCATTAACGAAGGAATCTTGCACTTTTGACCATCACATATTAGATGTGTTTTTTCAGGTTTTTCAATGCACTTTCCTGTACTGGGAAGCATGCCACAAGTGTCATGTTTTACAAGGCAAAAATGACCAAAAAAGCTGATTTTTGGCCGAATGCCACATGTCATTTGGCAGTCCAATTTCTGAACACGACTGAAAAAAAAATTTTTTTTGGGCCTCAATACCCCCAAACAACACGTTAAGCCCAAAAAATTCACTTTTGGATGAGCAACTATTTATTTAAAAAAATCGATTTGGTGACGGGCTAAAAAACCTGTCGTTCTTGTGTGACACTTCCATGGAAACGTGATGAGGACCTCACTTTTTTTTACAGGTGGTTTTTTTTGTAAGCACCTCACACACTGGGCAGGCGGTCAGCTATTCGCTTCCCGCGGGGCGTTCGCGTGCGCGCTTCGCGCGCCCGCTCACGGTAACGTGTACAAAAAAACCTTACTTGTGCCTGTAAAGTGGCCTGTTAAAAAGTGGTGTTTTTGTCGTAAACGCCAGATGGTCAAAAGAGTGATCTGACCATATTCCCCAGGTATAACTGGTACTCAAAAAGTTCATTAACGAAGGAATCTTGCACTTTTGACCATCACATATTAGATGTGTTTTTTCAGGTTTTTCAATGCACTTTCCTGTGCTGGGAAGCATGCCACAAGTGTCATGTTTTACAAGGTAAAAATGACCAAAAAAGCTGATTTTTGGCCGAATGCCACATGTCATTTGGCAGTCCAATTTCTGAACACGACTGAAAAAAAATTTTTTTTTGGGCCTCAATACCCCCAAACAACACGTTAAGCCCAAAAAATTCACTTTCTGATGAGCAACTATTTATTTAAAAAAATCGATTTTTTGGTCAAATCCCCTCTGGTGGTGAGGGGGTGTGTGTGTGTGTGTGTGTGTGGGTGTGTGTGGGTGTGGGTGTGTAGTGTGTGTGGTGTGGGTGGCGCACATCTCTATAGTAAAGACTAAAAAACTAAGGTTTTTTAGGATTTGGTGACGGGCTAAAAAACCTGTCGTTCTTGTGACACTTCCATGGAAACGTGATGACACTTTTTTTTCAGGTGGTTTTTTTTGTAAGCACCTCACGCACTGGGCAGGTGGTCCGCTATTCGCTCCCCACGGGGCGCTCGCGTGCGCGCTTCGCGCGCCCGCTCGCGGTAACGTGTACAAAAAAACGCTAGGGTGACTTTTTTGCACTATTGTGTGCTGGGAAGCATGCCACAAGTGTCATGTTTTTACAAGGTAAAAATGACCAAAAAAGCTGATTTTTGGCCTAATGCCACATGTCATTTGGCAGTCCATTTTTTGAACAGGACTGTCTTAAATTTTTTTTTTGGGCCTCAATACCCCCAAACAACACGTTAAGCCCAAAAAATTCACTTTTGGATGAGCAACTATTTATTTAAAAAAATCGATTTTTTGGTCAAATCCCCTCTGGATGGTGAGGGGGTGTGTGTGTGTGTGTGTGTGGGTGTGCTGTGTGTGGGTGTGTAGTGTGTGTGGTGTGGGTGGCGCACATCTCTATAGTAAAGACTAAAAAACTAAGGTTTTTTAGGATTTGGTGACGGGCTAAAAAACCTGTCGTTCTTGTGTGACACTTCCATGGAAACGTGATGAGGACCTCACTTTTTTTACAGGTGGTTTTTTTTGTAAGCACCTCATGCACTGGGCAGGTGGTCCGCTATTCGCTCCCCACGGGGCGTTCGCGTGCGCGCTTCGCGCGCCCGCTCACGGTAACGTGTACAAAAAAACTTCACTTGTGCCTTCATGAACTGGCTTTTCAGGTGAAAAGTGGCCTGTTAAAAAGTGGTGTTTTTGTGGTAAACGCCAGATGGTCAACAGAGTGATCTGACCATATTCCCCAGGTATAACTGGTACTCAAAAAGTTCATTAACGAAGGAATCTTGCACTTTTGACCATCACATATTACATGTGTTTTTTCAGGTTTTTCAATACACTTTAGTGTACTGGGAAGCATGCCACAAGTGTCATGTTTTACAAGGTAAAAATGACCAAAAAAGCTGATTTGGTGACGGGCTAAAAAACCTGTCGTTCTTGTGTGACACTTCCATGGAAACGTGATGAGGACCACACTTTTTTTACAGGTGGTTTTTTTTTGTATGCACCTCACGCACTGGGCAGGTGGTCCGCTATTCGCTTCCCACGGGGCGCTCGCGTGCGCGCTTCGCGCGCCCGCTCGCGGTAACGTGTACAAAAAAACTCTATGGTCACTTTTTTGCACTATTGTGTGCTGGGAAGCATGCCACAAGTGTCATGTTTTACAAGGTAAAAATGACCGAAAAAGCTGATTTTTGGCCGAATGCCACATGTCATTTGGCAGTCCATTTTTTGAACAGGACTGTCTTAAATTTTTTTTTTGGGCCTCAATACCCCCAAACAACACGTTAAGCCCAAAAAATTCACTTTTGGATGAGCAACTATTTATTTAAAAAAATCGATTTTTTGGTCAAATCCCCTCTGGATGGTGAGGGGGTGTGTGGGTGGGTGTGTGGGTGGGTGGTGTGGGTGTGGGTTTGCGGGTGTGTGGTGTGGGTGGCGCACATCTCTATAGTAAAGACTAAAAAACTAAGGTTTTTTAGGATTTTTGGCCGAATGCCACATGTCATTTGGCAGTCCATTTTTTGAACAGGACTGTCTTAAATTTTTTTTTTGGGCCTCAATGCCCCCAAACAACACGTTAAGCCCAAAAAATTCACTTTTGGATGAGCAACTATTTATTTAAAAAAATCGATTTTTTGGTCAAATCCCCTCTGGTGGTGAGGGGGTGTGTGTGTGTGTGTGTGTGGGTGTGTGTGTGTGGGTGTGTAGTGTGTGTGGTGTGGGTGGCGCACATCTCTATAGTAAAGACTAAAAAACTAAGGTTTTTTAGGATTTGGTGACGGGCTAAAAAACCTGTCGTTCTTGTGTGACACTTCCATGGAAACGTGATGAGGACCTCACTTTTTTTTACAGGTGGTTTTTTTTGTAAGCACCTCACACACTGGGCAGGCGGTCAGCTATTCGCTTCCCGCGGGGCGTTCGCGTGCGCGCTTCGCGCGCCCGCTCACGGTAACGTGTACAAAAAAACCTCACTCGTGCCTTCATGAACTGGCCTGTAAAGTGGCCTGTAAAAAGTGGTGTTTTTGTGGTAAACGCCAGATGGTCAAAAGAGTGATCTGAGCATATTCCCCAGGTATAACTGGTACTCAAAAAGTTCATTAACGAAGGAATCTTGCACTTTTGACCATCACATATTAGATGTGCTCCCACCCAACAGGAGGAGCCAGAGTCCACACATCAAAACTATCGTCACTATTACATTCTAAGCAATTACCTTACCGATCTGCGACAGCCTGCCTCCACGCGGCGGACTTGGGCATGGAGGACCTCCATGGCGAAAGAAGCGAAGCAGCAACGGCCGGGATGCACACCCTCCGTCAAGAGGACTGGGACACAGAGGTCCTAAACCCCACCACCTTCCAACAACGTTACAGGAGCGGGAACCCGGAGCAGCGAGGCTTTATTGCGCTGCTGAAGCTAGCCGACGCAGACACCTACCTTGCGTCAAAGAACGCGGTCCCACCGAACGGACCAGTCATCGCCATCGCCACCACCGCCCCAATACAGGGACACAAAGCGCACAGCACGCAGGAGTGCATTGTGCAGAAGCCGAACGGGGAGTGCTACCTCAAAAAGGTGCACCTGTTTGTGTTGTCCTCCACCGCCCCCAACTACAAGAACAACATCCCCTCTTTCGGGGCATCCAACACGCACCAGCTGGAGGAGATAAAGCTGGAAGTCCTCGACGAGGCAGTAGCCGCCAACCCGGAATGGCTAACGAAACCGCTCGACACCGCACGCAAGTTCCTCAACGGGCTCAGTGCAGATGTAGCCAGCGTGCGCCCTGCAGGGGAGCGCCGCATCACCGCCACCGTATCCCTGAGAAAGCCGCTGAGGGAGATGTCAGGACAATCTGGTGTCATCGTCAGACCCAAAGCCGTCACCAACGAGCCCGTAGTCTGGCTCCCACCCACTGCCACCCTCGCAGACGCAATCACGTTTGCTACAAAACACGCAGGACGGCTAATAAAGTCAACCAAAGCATTTGGCATCGTCACCGAACGGGAGCACATCACAGCGGCCTGGACAGAGATTGGGAAGCCAGAGATGGCCACCGAGAGACACTTCGTGCTGACAGGGATGCACTACCTCACACACCCCGAGGCCCTAGTGGGGGCCCTCAGCACAAATGGCATTGTCTGCTCCGTCATAGCTCACCAACAAGCGGGTACTACACAGATGGTCAAAATCCGAACCCAACAGACGCTCCCCCAATTCTTCTTATTCAACAACAGAAACATCACCACCCGAGAAGTCTCCACCTCCCACAAGCTCCGCAGGCCAAAGAAGAAGAGACCCGCCGCCAAACCCACCACCTTTGTAAACAACCTGGCAAACAACACCACAGCATGGAGCAACGTCGTCAGAGGCTCCAACAGCAACGCAGCGCCTGCACCAGCCGCCGCAGCCGCACCATCCGCAACAACAGCCACCGTCGATGCAGCAAGCAGGGCCGCCACCTCCCAGAACGCCACCAACATCTCCTCACTGCGGAACGACTTCGCAGCGAAGATGTCGCAGATGAGCGACACCCAAAAAAACCTAAATTCACAAATTCACAACAACAAAGGCGCTATAGAGGAACTGCAGCGCAACGTAACAGAACTTTTGACGATGCAAAGGGACCTTCAGACCGGTCTGCAAGGGCTACAGGCCAGCTTCAACGACCTGACGTCCCGGCTTCCGGGACTAATTGCAGAAGCAATTGCCACCAAAACTCGAATGCCAAAGGACGCGACGGAAGACGGACGAGACGGACGAAGCGAACGAGACGGCAGAGACAGACGAGCTCCCAGAACACCACCATCCGCCAAAAAAGCGAGACGTTGACAACTCACCTCCACCTATCACACTCCCTAAACACCCCCTCCTTGCTTAAATACCTATCCACAACGGTACTACTTCTACTTGTGATAGCAGGGATACATCCGAATCCGGGTCCGCTGAGATGTCTCTGTTGGAACATCAACGGACTCACCGACACTAA
This sequence comes from Rhynchopus sp. YZ270_cl-10, assembly GCA_964035575.1. Classification (NCBI taxonomy): domain Eukaryota; phylum Euglenozoa; class Diplonemea; order Diplonemida; family Diplonemidae; genus Rhynchopus; species Rhynchopus sp. YZ270_cl-10. The sequence continues at coordinate 45,066 of OZ037894.1, read as the reverse complement.
GAGAGCTGAAATAAGGCGGCACATAACCAAGAAGGAGTACGACATTGTCATGCTCCAAGAACTGAAGGCGAGCGGACAAGCCAATACGTTCAAGATCGACGGCTACCGCAGCTACACCCGCAAAAGAACGGAAGGCCGTACCAAAAAAACCAGTGAAACACATGGAGGCGGGATAGTAACACTGGTGCGTGACAAACATCCAACCCAAGTCCACACGTTCTCGAAGTGGAAAGTCACCGAACGGCTCGACGTCACAGTGCACGGTATACGCTTTGTCAATGTATATCGGCCAAGCGCAGTGGGGGAGCAAAAAAAAGACATACGCAAAGATGACTTCGACTGCGAAGACCTCCCCACCGAACAAGTAGTGATAGCTGGAGACCTCAACGCCCATCATGCGCAGTGGAGCAAGGCGATCCCGAACAAAACCGGCACAAAAATTTTTTTTTGGGCCTCAATACCCCCAAACAACACGTTAAGCCCAAAAAATTCACTTTTGGATGAGCAACTATTTATTTAAAAAAATCGATTTTTTGGTCAAATCCCCTCTGGATGGTGAGGGGGTGTGTGGGTGGGTGTGTGGGTGGGTGGTGTGGGTGTGGGTTTGCGGGTGTGTGGTGTGGGTGGCGCACATCTCTATAGTAAAGACTAAAAAACTAAGGTTTTTTAGGATTTGGTGACGGGCTAAAAAACCTGTCGTTCTTGTGTGACACTTCCATGGAAACGTGATGAGGACCTCACCTTTTTTTACAGGTGGTTTTTTTTGTAAGGACCTCACACACTGGGCAGGCGGTCAGCTATTCGCTTCCCGCGGGGCGTTCGCGTGCGCGCTTCGCGCGCCCGCTCACGGTAACGTGTACAAAAAAACCTCACTCGTGCCTTCATGAACTGGCCTGTAAAGTGGCCTGTAAAAAGTGGTGTTTTTGTGGTAAACGCCAGATGGTCAAAAGAGTGATCTGAGCATATTCCCCAGGTATAACTGGTACTCAAAAAGTTCATTAACGAAGGAATCTTGCACTTTTGACCATCACATATTAGATGTGTTTTTTCAGGTTTTTCAATGCACTTTCCTGTACTGGGAAGCATGCCACAAGTGTCATGTTTTACAAGGCAAAAATGACCAAAAAAGCTGATTTTTGGCCGAATGCCACATGTCATTTGGCAGTCCAATTTGGTGACGGGCTAAAAAACCTGTCGTTCTTGTGTGACACTTCCATGGAAACGTGATGAGGACCTCACCTTTTTTTACAGGTGGTTTTTTTTGTAAGGACCTCACACACTGGGCAGGCGGTCAGCTATTCGCTTCCCGCGGGGCGTTCGCGTGCGCGCTTCGCGCGCCCGCTCACGGTAACGTGTACAAAAAAACCTCACTCGTGCCTTCATGAACTGGCCTGTAAAGTGGCCTGTAAAAAGTGGTGTTTTTGTGGTAAACGCCAGATGGTCAAAAGAGTGATCTGAGCATATTCCCCAGGTATAACTGGTACTCAAAAAGTTCATTAACGAAGGAATCTTGCACTTTTGACCATCACATATTAGATGTGTTTTTTCAGGTTTTTCAATGCACTTTCCTGTACTGGGAAGCATGCCACAAGTGTCATGTTTTACAAGGCAAAAATGACCAAAAAAGCTGATTTTTGGCCGAATGCCACATGTCATTTGGCAGTCCAATTTCTGAACACGACTGAAAAAAAATTTTTTTTTGGGCCTCAATACCCCCAAACAACACGTTAAGCCCAAAAAATTCACTTTTGGATGAGCAACTATTTATTTAAAAAAATCGATTTGGTGACGGGCTAAAAAACCTGTCGTTCTTGTGTGACACTTCCATGGAAACATGAGGAGGACCTCACCTTTTTTTACAGGTGGTTTTTTTTGTATGGACCTCACACACTGGGCAGGCGGTCAGCTATTCGCTTCCCGCGGGGCGTTCGCGTGCGCGCTTCGCGCGCCCGCTCACGGTAACGTGTACAAAAAAACCTCACTCATGCCTTCATGAACTGCTTTAAAAGTGGCCTGTAAAAAGTGGTGTTTTTGTGGTAAACTCCAGCTGGTCTGAAGAGTGAGCTGACCATATTCCCCAGGTATAACTGGTACTCAAAAAGTTCATTAACGAAGGAATCTTGCACTTTTGACCATCACATATTACATGTGTTTTTTCAGGTTTTTCAATACACTTTTGTGTACTGGGAAGCATGCCACAAGTGTCATGTTTTACAAGGTAAAAATGACCAAAAAAGCTGCTTTTTGGCCGAATGCCACATGTCATTTGGCAGTCCATTTTTTGAACAGGACTGTCTTAAATTTTTTTTTTGGGCCTCAATGCCCCCAAACAACACGTTAAGCCCAAAAAATTCACTTTTGGATGAGCAACTATTTATTTAAAAAAATCGATTTTTTGGTCAAATCCCCCTGGTGGTGAGGGGGTGTGTGTGTGTGTGTGTGTGGGTGTGTGTGGGTGTGCTGTGTGTGGGTGTGTAGTGTGTGTGGTGTGGGTGGCGCACATCTCTATAGTAAAGACTAAAAAACTAAGGTTTTTTAGGATTTGGTGACGGGCTAAAAAACCTGTCGTTCTTGTGTGACACTTCCATGGAAACGTGATGAGGACCTCACCTTTTTTTACAGGTGGTTTTTTTTGTAAGGACCTCACACACTGGGCAGGCGGTCAGCTATTCGCTTCCCGCGGGGCGTTCGCGTGCGCGCTTCGCGCGCCCGCTCACGGTAACGTGTACAAAAAAACCTCACTCGTGCCTTCATGAACTGGCCTGTAAAGTGGCCTGTAAAAAGTGGTGTTTTTGTGGTAAACGCCAGATGGTCAAAAGAGTGATCTGAGCATATTCCCCAGGTATAACTGGTACTCAAAAAGTTCATTAACGAAGGAATCTTGCACTTTTGACCATCACATATTAGATGTGTTTTTTCAGGTTTTTCAATGCACTTTCCTGTACTGGGAAGCATGCCACAAGTGTCATGTTTTACAAGGCAAAAATGACCAAAAAAGCTGATTTTTGGCCGAATGCCACATGTCATTTGGCAGTCCAATTTCTGAACACGACTGAAAAAAAAATTTTTTTTGGGCCTCAATACCCCCAAACAACACGTTAAGCCCAAAAAATTCACTTTTGGATGAGCAACTATTTATTTAAAAAAATCGATTTGGTGACGGGCTAAAAAACCTGTCGTTCTTGTGTGACACTTCCATGGAAACGTGATGAGGACCTCACTTTTTTTTACAGGTGGTTTTTTTTGTAAGCACCTCACACACTGGGCAGGCGGTCAGCTATTCGCTTCCCGCGGGGCGTTCGCGTGCGCGCTTCGCGCGCCCGCTCACGGTAACGTGTACAAAAAAACCTTACTTGTGCCTGTAAAGTGGCCTGTTAAAAAGTGGTGTTTTTGTCGTAAACGCCAGATGGTCAAAAGAGTGATCTGACCATATTCCCCAGGTATAACTGGTACTCAAAAAGTTCATTAACGAAGGAATCTTGCACTTTTGACCATCACATATTAGATGTGTTTTTTCAGGTTTTTCAATGCACTTTCCTGTGCTGGGAAGCATGCCACAAGTGTCATGTTTTACAAGGTAAAAATGACCAAAAAAGCTGATTTTTGGCCGAATGCCACATGTCATTTGGCAGTCCAATTTCTGAACACGACTGAAAAAAAATTTTTTTTTGGGCCTCAATACCCCCAAACAACACGTTAAGCCCAAAAAATTCACTTTCTGATGAGCAACTATTTATTTAAAAAAATCGATTTTTTGGTCAAATCCCCTCTGGTGGTGAGGGGGTGTGTGTGTGTGTGTGTGTGTGGGTGTGTGTGGGTGTGGGTGTGTAGTGTGTGTGGTGTGGGTGGCGCACATCTCTATAGTAAAGACTAAAAAACTAAGGTTTTTTAGGATTTGGTGACGGGCTAAAAAACCTGTCGTTCTTGTGACACTTCCATGGAAACGTGATGACACTTTTTTTTCAGGTGGTTTTTTTTGTAAGCACCTCACGCACTGGGCAGGTGGTCCGCTATTCGCTCCCCACGGGGCGCTCGCGTGCGCGCTTCGCGCGCCCGCTCGCGGTAACGTGTACAAAAAAACGCTAGGGTGACTTTTTTGCACTATTGTGTGCTGGGAAGCATGCCACAAGTGTCATGTTTTTACAAGGTAAAAATGACCAAAAAAGCTGATTTTTGGCCTAATGCCACATGTCATTTGGCAGTCCATTTTTTGAACAGGACTGTCTTAAATTTTTTTTTTGGGCCTCAATACCCCCAAACAACACGTTAAGCCCAAAAAATTCACTTTTGGATGAGCAACTATTTATTTAAAAAAATCGATTTTTTGGTCAAATCCCCTCTGGATGGTGAGGGGGTGTGTGTGTGTGTGTGTGTGGGTGTGCTGTGTGTGGGTGTGTAGTGTGTGTGGTGTGGGTGGCGCACATCTCTATAGTAAAGACTAAAAAACTAAGGTTTTTTAGGATTTGGTGACGGGCTAAAAAACCTGTCGTTCTTGTGTGACACTTCCATGGAAACGTGATGAGGACCTCACTTTTTTTACAGGTGGTTTTTTTTGTAAGCACCTCATGCACTGGGCAGGTGGTCCGCTATTCGCTCCCCACGGGGCGTTCGCGTGCGCGCTTCGCGCGCCCGCTCACGGTAACGTGTACAAAAAAACTTCACTTGTGCCTTCATGAACTGGCTTTTCAGGTGAAAAGTGGCCTGTTAAAAAGTGGTGTTTTTGTGGTAAACGCCAGATGGTCAACAGAGTGATCTGACCATATTCCCCAGGTATAACTGGTACTCAAAAAGTTCATTAACGAAGGAATCTTGCACTTTTGACCATCACATATTACATGTGTTTTTTCAGGTTTTTCAATACACTTTAGTGTACTGGGAAGCATGCCACAAGTGTCATGTTTTACAAGGTAAAAATGACCAAAAAAGCTGATTTGGTGACGGGCTAAAAAACCTGTCGTTCTTGTGTGACACTTCCATGGAAACGTGATGAGGACCACACTTTTTTTACAGGTGGTTTTTTTTTGTATGCACCTCACGCACTGGGCAGGTGGTCCGCTATTCGCTTCCCACGGGGCGCTCGCGTGCGCGCTTCGCGCGCCCGCTCGCGGTAACGTGTACAAAAAAACTCTATGGTCACTTTTTTGCACTATTGTGTGCTGGGAAGCATGCCACAAGTGTCATGTTTTACAAGGTAAAAATGACCGAAAAAGCTGATTTTTGGCCGAATGCCACATGTCATTTGGCAGTCCATTTTTTGAACAGGACTGTCTTAAATTTTTTTTTTGGGCCTCAATACCCCCAAACAACACGTTAAGCCCAAAAAATTCACTTTTGGATGAGCAACTATTTATTTAAAAAAATCGATTTTTTGGTCAAATCCCCTCTGGATGGTGAGGGGGTGTGTGGGTGGGTGTGTGGGTGGGTGGTGTGGGTGTGGGTTTGCGGGTGTGTGGTGTGGGTGGCGCACATCTCTATAGTAAAGACTAAAAAACTAAGGTTTTTTAGGATTTTTGGCCGAATGCCACATGTCATTTGGCAGTCCATTTTTTGAACAGGACTGTCTTAAATTTTTTTTTTGGGCCTCAATGCCCCCAAACAACACGTTAAGCCCAAAAAATTCACTTTTGGATGAGCAACTATTTATTTAAAAAAATCGATTTTTTGGTCAAATCCCCTCTGGTGGTGAGGGGGTGTGTGTGTGTGTGTGTGTGGGTGTGTGTGTGTGGGTGTGTAGTGTGTGTGGTGTGGGTGGCGCACATCTCTATAGTAAAGACTAAAAAACTAAGGTTTTTTAGGATTTGGTGACGGGCTAAAAAACCTGTCGTTCTTGTGTGACACTTCCATGGAAACGTGATGAGGACCTCACTTTTTTTTACAGGTGGTTTTTTTTGTAAGCACCTCACACACTGGGCAGGCGGTCAGCTATTCGCTTCCCGCGGGGCGTTCGCGTGCGCGCTTCGCGCGCCCGCTCACGGTAACGTGTACAAAAAAACCTCACTCGTGCCTTCATGAACTGGCCTGTAAAGTGGCCTGTAAAAAGTGGTGTTTTTGTGGTAAACGCCAGATGGTCAAAAGAGTGATCTGAGCATATTCCCCAGGTATAACTGGTACTCAAAAAGTTCATTAACGAAGGAATCTTGCACTTTTGACCATCACATATTAGATGTGCTCCCACCCAACAGGAGGAGCCAGAGTCCACACATCAAAACTATCGTCACTATTACATTCTAAGCAATTACCTTACCGATCTGCGACAGCCTGCCTCCACGCGGCGGACTTGGGCATGGAGGACCTCCATGGCGAAAGAAGCGAAGCAGCAACGGCCGGGATGCACACCCTCCGTCAAGAGGACTGGGACACAGAGGTCCTAAACCCCACCACCTTCCAACAACGTTACAGGAGCGGGAACCCGGAGCAGCGAGGCTTTATTGCGCTGCTGAAGCTAGCCGACGCAGACACCTACCTTGCGTCAAAGAACGCGGTCCCACCGAACGGACCAGTCATCGCCATCGCCACCACCGCCCCAATACAGGGACACAAAGCGCACAGCACGCAGGAGTGCATTGTGCAGAAGCCGAACGGGGAGTGCTACCTCAAAAAGGTGCACCTGTTTGTGTTGTCCTCCACCGCCCCCAACTACAAGAACAACATCCCCTCTTTCGGGGCATCCAACACGCACCAGCTGGAGGAGATAAAGCTGGAAGTCCTCGACGAGGCAGTAGCCGCCAACCCGGAATGGCTAACGAAACCGCTCGACACCGCACGCAAGTTCCTCAACGGGCTCAGTGCAGATGTAGCCAGCGTGCGCCCTGCAGGGGAGCGCCGCATCACCGCCACCGTATCCCTGAGAAAGCCGCTGAGGGAGATGTCAGGACAATCTGGTGTCATCGTCAGACCCAAAGCCGTCACCAACGAGCCCGTAGTCTGGCTCCCACCCACTGCCACCCTCGCAGACGCAATCACGTTTGCTACAAAACACGCAGGACGGCTAATAAAGTCAACCAAAGCATTTGGCATCGTCACCGAACGGGAGCACATCACAGCGGCCTGGACAGAGATTGGGAAGCCAGAGATGGCCACCGAGAGACACTTCGTGCTGACAGGGATGCACTACCTCACACACCCCGAGGCCCTAGTGGGGGCCCTCAGCACAAATGGCATTGTCTGCTCCGTCATAGCTCACCAACAAGCGGGTACTACACAGATGGTCAAAATCCGAACCCAACAGACGCTCCCCCAATTCTTCTTATTCAACAACAGAAACATCACCACCCGAGAAGTCTCCACCTCCCACAAGCTCCGCAGGCCAAAGAAGAAGAGACCCGCCGCCAAACCCACCACCTTTGTAAACAACCTGGCAAACAACACCACAGCATGGAGCAACGTCGTCAGAGGCTCCAACAGCAACGCAGCGCCTGCACCAGCCGCCGCAGCCGCACCATCCGCAACAACAGCCACCGTCGATGCAGCAAGCAGGGCCGCCACCTCCCAGAACGCCACCAACATCTCCTCACTGCGGAACGACTTCGCAGCGAAGATGTCGCAGATGAGCGACACCCAAAAAAACCTAAATTCACAAATTCACAACAACAAAGGCGCTATAGAGGAACTGCAGCGCAACGTAACAGAACTTTTGACGATGCAAAGGGACCTTCAGACCGGTCTGCAAGGGCTACAGGCCAGCTTCAACGACCTGACGTCCCGGCTTCCGGGACTAATTGCAGAAGCAATTGCCACCAAAACTCGAATGCCAAAGGACGCGACGGAAGACGGACGAGACGGACGAAGCGAACGAGACGGCAGAGACAGACGAGCTCCCAGAACACCACCATCCGCCAAAAAAGCGAGACGTTGACAACTCACCTCCACCTATCACACTCCCTAAACACCCCCTCCTTGCTTAAATACCTATCCACAACGGTACTACTTCTACTTGTGATAGCAGGGATACATCCGAATCCGGGTCCGCTGAGATGTCTCTGTTGGAACATCAACGGACTCACCGACACTAAGAGAGCTGAAATAAGGCGGCACATAACCAAGAAGGAGTACGACATTGTCATGCTCCAAGAACTGAAGGCGAGCGGACAAGCCAATACGTTCAAGATCGACGGCTACCGCAGCTACACCCGCAAAAGAACGGAAGGCCGTACCAAAAAAACCAGTGAAACACATGGAGGCGGGATAGTAACACTGGTGCGTGACAAACATCCAACCCAAGTCCACACGTTCTCGAAGTGGAAAGTCACCGAACGGCTCGACGTCACAGTGCACGGTATACGCTTTGTCAATGTATATCGGCCAAGCGCAGTGGGGGAGCAAAAAAAAGACATACGCAAAGATGACTTCGACTGCGAAGACCTCCCCACCGAACAAGTAGTGATAGCTGGAGACCTCAACGCCCATCATGCGCAGTGGAGCAAGGCGATCCCGAACAAAACCGGCACAAAAATTTTTTTTTGGGCCTCAATACCCCCAAACAACACGTTAAGCCCAAAAAATTCACTTTTGGATGAGCAACTATTTATTTAAAAAAATCGATTTTTTGGTCAAATCCCCTCTGGATGGTGAGGGGGTGTGTGGGTGGGTGTGTGGGTGGGTGGTGTGGGTGTGGGTTTGCGGGTGTGTGGTGTGGGTGGCGCACATCTCTATAGTAAAGACTAAAAAACTAAGGTTTTTTAGGATTTGGTGACGGGCTAAAAAACCTGTCGTTCTTGTGTGACACTTCCATGGAAACGTGATGAGGACCTCACCTTTTTTTACAGGTGGTTTTTTTTGTAAGGACCTCACACACTGGGCAGGCGGTCAGCTATTCGCTTCCCGCGGGGCGTTCGCGTGCGCGCTTCGCGCGCCCGCTCACGGTAACGTGTACAAAAAAACCTCACTCGTGCCTTCATGAACTGGCCTGTAAAGTGGCCTGTAAAAAGTGGTGTTTTTGTGGTAAACGCCAGATGGTCAAAAGAGTGATCTGAGCATATTCCCCAGGTATAACTGGTACTCAAAAAGTTCATTAACGAAGGAATCTTGCACTTTTGACCATCACATATTAGATGTGTTTTTTCAGGTTTTTCAATGCACTTTCCTGTACTGGGAAGCATGCCACAAGTGTCATGTTTTACAAGGCAAAAATGACCAAAAAAGCTGATTTTTGGCCGAATGCCACATGTCATTTGGCAGTCCAATTTGGTGACGGGCTAAAAAACCTGTCGTTCTTGTGTGACACTTCCATGGAAACGTGATGAGGACCTCACCTTTTTTTACAGGTGGTTTTTTTTGTAAGGACCTCACACACTGGGCAGGCGGTCAGCTATTCGCTTCCCGCGGGGCGTTCGCGTGCGCGCTTCGCGCGCCCGCTCACGGTAACGTGTACAAAAAAACCTCACTCGTGCCTTCATGAACTGGCCTGTAAAGTGGCCTGTAAAAAGTGGTGTTTTTGTGGTAAACGCCAGATGGTCAAAAGAGTGATCTGAGCATATTCCCCAGGTATAACTGGTACTCAAAAAGTTCATTAACGAAGGAATCTTGCACTTTTGACCATCACATATTAGATGTGTTTTTTCAGGTTTTTCAATGCACTTTCCTGTACTGGGAAGCATGCCACAAGTGTCATGTTTTACAAGGCAAAAATGACCAAAAAAGCTGATTTTTGGCCGAATGCCACATGTCATTTGGCAGTCCAATTTCTGAACACGACTGAAAAAAAATTTTTTTTTGGGCCTCAATACCCCCAAACAACACGTTAAGCCCAAAAAATTCACTTTTGGATGAGCAACTATTTATTTAAAAAAATCGATTTGGTGACGGGCTAAAAAACCTGTCGTTCTTGTGTGACACTTCCATGGAAACATGAGGAGGACCTCACCTTTTTTTACAGGTGGTTTTTTTTGTATGGACCTCACACACTGGGCAGGCGGTCAGCTATTCGCTTCCCGCGGGGCGTTCGCGTGCGCGCTTCGCGCGCCCGCTCACGGTAACGTGTACAAAAAAACCTCACTCATGCCTTCATGAACTGCTTTAAAAGTGGCCTGTAAAAAGTGGTGTTTTTGTGGTAAACTCCAGCTGGTCTGAAGAGTGAGCTGACCATATTCCCCAGGTATAACTGGTACTCAAAAAGTTCATTAACGAAGGAATCTTGCACTTTTGACCATCACATATTACATGTGTTTTTTCAGGTTTTTCAATACACTTTTGTGTACTGGGAAGCATGCCACAAGTGTCATGTTTTACAAGGTAAAAATGACCAAAAAAGCTGCTTTTTGGCCGAATGCCACATGTCATTTGGCAGTCCATTTTTTGAACAGGACTGTCTTAAATTTTTTTTTTGGGCCTCAATGCCCCCAAACAACACGTTAAGCCCAAAAAATTCACTTTTGGATGAGCAACTATTTATTTAAAAAAATCGATTTTTTGGTCAAATCCCCCTGGTGGTGAGGGGGTGTGTGTGTGTGTGTGTGTGGGTGTGTGTGGGTGTGCTGTGTGTGGGTGTGTAGTGTGTGTGGTGTGGGTGGCGCACATCTCTATAGTAAAGACTAAAAAACTAAGGTTTTTTAGGATTTGGTGACGGGCTAAAAAACCTGTCGTTCTTGTGTGACACTTCCATGGAAACGTGATGAGGACCTCACCTTTTTTTACAGGTGGTTTTTTTTGTAAGGACCTCACACACTGGGCAGGCGGTCAGCTATTCGCTTCCCGCGGGGCGTTCGCGTGCGCGCTTCGCGCGCCCGCTCACGGTAACGTGTACAAAAAAACCTCACTCGTGCCTTCATGAACTGGCCTGTAAAGTGGCCTGTAAAAAGTGGTGTTTTTGTGGTAAACGCCAGATGGTCAAAAGAGTGATCTGACCATATTCCCCAGGTATAACTGGTACTCAAAAAGTTCATTAACGAAGGAATCTTGCACTTTTGACCATCACATATTAGATGTGTTTTTTCAGGTTTTTCAATGCACTTTCCTGTACTGGGAAGCATGCCACAAGTGTCATGTTTTACAAGGCAAAAATGACCAAAAAAGCTGATTTTTGGCCGAATGCCACATGTCATTTGGCAGTCCAATTTCTGAACACGACTGAAAAAAAAATTTTTTTTGGGCCTCAATACCCCCAAACAACACGTTAAGCCCAAAAAATTCACTTTTGGATGAGCAACTATTTATTTAAAAAAATCGATTTGGTGACGGGCTAAAAAACCTGTCGTTCTTGTGTGACACTTCCATGGAAACGTGATGAGGACCTCACTTTTTTTTACAGGTGGTTTTTTTTGTAAGCACCTCACACACTGGGCAGGCGGTCAGCTATTCGCTTCCCGCGGGGCGTTCGCGTGCGCGCTTCGCGCGCCCGCTCACGGTAACGTGTACAAAAAAACCTCACTCGTGCCTTCATGAACTGGCCTGTAAAGTGGCCTGTAAAAAGTGGTGTTTTTGTGGTAAACGCCAGATGGTCAAAAGAGTGATCTGAGCATATTCCCCAGGTATAACTGGTACTCAAAAAGTTCATTAACGAAGGAATCTTGCACTTTTGACCATCACATATTAGATGTGCTCCCACCCAACAGGAGGAGCCAGAGTCCACACATCAAAACTATCGTCACTATTACATTCTAAGCAATTACCTTACCGATCTGCGACAGCCTGCCTCCACGCGGCGGACTTGGGCATGGAGGACCTCCATGGCGAAAGAAGCGAAGCAGCAACGGCCGGGATGCACACCCTCCGTCAAGAGGACTGGGACACAGAGGTCCTAAACCCCACCACCTTCCAACAACGTTACAGGAGCGGGAACCCGGAGCAGCGAGGCTTTATTGCGCTGCTGAAGCTAGCCGACGCAGACACCTACCTTGCGTCAAAGAACGCGGTCCCACCGAACGGACCAGTCATCGCCATCGCCACCACCGCCCCAATACAGGGACACAAAGCGCACAGCACGCAGGAGTGCATTGTGCAGAAGCCGAACGGGGAGTGCTACCTCAAAAAGGTGCACCTGTTTGTGTTGTCCTCCACCGCCCCCAACTACAAGAACAACATCCCCTCTTTCGGGGCATCCAACACGCACCAGCTGGAGGAGATAAAGCTGGAAGTCCTCGACGAGGCAGTAGCCGCCAACCCGGAATGGCTAACGAAACCGCTCGACACCGCACGCAAGTTCCTCAACGGGCTCAGTGCAGATGTAGCCAGCGTGCGCCCTGCAGGGGAGCGCCGCATCACCGCCACCGTATCCCTGAGAAAGCCGCTGAGGGAGATGTCAGGACAATCTGGTGTCATCGTCAGACCCAAAGCCGTCACCAACGAGCCCGTAGTCTGGCTCCCACCCACTGCCACCCTCGCAGACGCAATCACGTTTGCTACAAAACACGCAGGACGGCTAATAAAGTCAACCAAAGCATTTGGCATCGTCACCGAACGGGAGCACATCACAGCGGCCTGGACAGAGATTGGGAAGCCAGAGATGGCCACCGAGAGACACTTCGTGCTGACAGGGATGCACTACCTCACACACCCCGAGGCCCTAGTGGGGGCCCTCAGCACAAATGGCATTGTCTGCTCCGTCATAGCTCACCAACAAGCGGGTACTACACAGATGGTCAAAATCCGAACCCAACAGACGCTCCCCCAATTCTTCTTATTCAACAACAGAAACATCACCACCCGAGAAGTCTCCACCTCCCACAAGCTCCGCAGGCCAAAGAAGAAGAGACCCGCCGCCAAACCCACCACCTTTGTAAACAACCTGGCAAACAACACCACAGCATGGAGCAACGTCGTCAGAGGCTCCAACAGCAACGCAGCGCCTGCACCAGCCGCCGCAGCCGCACCATCCGCAACAACAGCCACCGTCGATGCAGCAAGCAGGGCCGCCACCTCCCAGAACGCCACCAACATCTCCTCACTGCGGAACGACTTCGCAGCGAAGATGTCGCAGATGAGCGACACCCAAAAAAACCTAAATTCACAAATTCACAACAACAAAGGCGCTATAGAGGAACTGCAGCGCAACGTAACAGAACTTTTGACGATGCAAAGGGACCTTCAGACCGGTCTGCAAGGGCTACAGGCCAGCTTCAACGACCTGACGTCCCGGCTTCCGGGACTAATTGCAGAAGCAATTGCCACCAAAACTCGAATGCCAAAGGACGCGACGGAAGACGGACGAGACGGACGAAGCGAACGAGACGGCAGAGACAGACGAGCTCCCAGAACACCACCATCCGCCAAAAAAGCGAGACGTTGACAACTCACCTCCACCTATCACACTCCCTAAACACCCCCTCCTTGCTTAAATACCTATCCACAACGGTACTACTTCTACTTGTGATAGCAGGGATACATCCGAATCCGGGTCCGCTGAGATGTCTCTGTTGGAACATCAACGGACTCACCGACACTAAGAGAGCTGAAATAAGGCGGCACATAACCAAGAAGGAGTACGACATTGTCATGCTCCAAGAACTGAAGGCGAGCGGACAAGCCAATACGTTCAAGATCGACGGCTACCGCAGCTACACCCGCAAAAGAACGGAAGGCCGTACCAAAAAAACCAGTGAAACACATGGAGGCGGGATAGTAACACTGGTGCGTGACAAACATCCAACCCAAGTCCACACGTTCTCGAAGTGGAAAGTCACCGAACGGCTCGACGTCACAGTGCACGGTATACGCTTTGTCAATGTATATCGGCCAAGCGCAGTGGGGGAGCAAAAAAAAGACATACGCAAAGATGACTTCGACTGCGAAGACCTCCCCACCGAACAAGTAGTGATAGCTGGAGACCTCAACGCCCATCATGCGCAGTGGAGCAAGGCGATCCCGAACAAAACCGGCACAAAAATTTTTTTTTGGGCCTCAATACCCCCAAACAACACGTTAAGCCCAAAAAATTCACTTTTGGATGAGCAACTATTTATTTAAAAAAATCGATTTTTTGGTCAAATCCCCTCTGGATGGTGAGGGGGTGTGTGGGTGGGTGTGTGGGTGGGTGGTGTGGGTGTGGGTTTGCGGGTGTGTGGTGTGGGTGGCGCACATCTCTATAGTAAAGACTAAAAAACTAAGGTTTTTTAGGATTTGGTGACGGGCTAAAAAACCTGTCGTTCTTGTGTGACACTTCCATGGAAACGTGATGAGGACCTCACCTTTTTTTACAGGTGGTTTTTTTTGTAAGGACCTCACACACTGGGCAGGCGGTCAGCTATTCGCTTCCCGCGGGGCGTTCGCGTGCGCGCTTCGCGCGCCCGCTCACGGTAACGTGTACAAAAAAACCTCACTCGTGCCTTCATGAACTGGCCTGTAAAGTGGCCTGTAAAAAGTGGTGTTTTTGTGGTAAACGCCAGATGGTCAAAAGAGTGATCTGAGCATATTCCCCAGGTATAACTGGTACTCAAAAAGTTCATTAACGAAGGAATCTTGCACTTTTGACCATCACATATTAGATGTGTTTTTTCAGGTTTTTCAATGCACTTTCCTGTACTGGGAAGCATGCCACAAGTGTCATGTTTTACAAGGCAAAAATGACCAAAAAAGCTGATTTTTGGCCGAATGCCACATGTCATTTGGCAGTCCAATTTGGTGACGGGCTAAAAAACCTGTCGTTCTTGTGTGACACTTCCATGGAAACGTGATGAGGACCTCACCTTTTTTTACAGGTGGTTTTTTTTGTAAGGACCTCACACACTGGGCAGGCGGTCAGCTATTCGCTTCCCGCGGGGCGTTCGCGTGCGCGCTTCGCGCGCCCGCTCACGGTAACGTGTACAAAAAAACCTCACTCGTGCCTTCATGAACTGGCCTGTAAAGTGGCCTGTAAAAAGTGGTGTTTTTGTGGTAAACGCCAGATGGTCAAAAGAGTGATCTGAGCATATTCCCCAGGTATAACTGGTACTCAAAAAGTTCATTAACGAAGGAATCTTGCACTTTTGACCATCACATATTAGATGTGTTTTTTCAGGTTTTTCAATGCACTTTCCTGTACTGGGAAGCATGCCACAAGTGTCATGTTTTACAAGGCAAAAATGACCAAAAAAGCTGATTTTTGGCCGAATGCCACATGTCATTTGGCAGTCCAATTTCTGAACACGACTGAAAAAAAATTTTTTTTTGGGCCTCAATACCCCCAAACAACACGTTAAGCCCAAAAAATTCACTTTTGGATGAGCAACTATTTATTTAAAAAAATCGATTTGGTGACGGGCTAAAAAACCTGTCGTTCTTGTGTGACACTTCCATGGAAACATGAGGAGGACCTCACCTTTTTTTACAGGTGGTTTTTTTTGTATGGACCTCACACACTGGGCAGGCGGTCAGCTATTCGCTTCCCGCGGGGCGTTCGCGTGCGCGCTTCGCGCGCCCGCTCACGGTAACGTGTACAAAAAAACCTCACTCATGCCTTCATGAACTGCTTTAAAAGTGGCCTGTAAAAAGTGGTGTTTTTGTGGTAAACTCCAGCTGGTCTGAAGAGTGAGCTGACCATATTCCCCAGGTATAACTGGTACTCAAAAAGTTCATTAACGAAGGAATCTTGCACTTTTGACCATCACATATTACATGTGTTTTTTCAGGTTTTTCAATACACTTTTGTGTACTGGGAAGCATGCCACAAGTGTCATGTTTTACAAGGTAAAAATGACCAAAAAAGCTGCTTTTTGGCCGAATGCCACATGTCATTTGGCAGTCCATTTTTTGAACAGGACTGTCTTAAATTTTTTTTTTGGGCCTCAATGCCCCCAAACAACACGTTAAGCCCAAAAAATTCACTTTTGGATGAGCAACTATTTATTTAAAAAAATCGATTTTTTGGTCAAATCCCCCTGGTGGTGAGGGGGTGTGTGTGTGTGTGTGTGTGGGTGTGTGTGGGTGTGCTGTGTGTGGGTGTGTAGTGTGTGTGGTGTGGGTGGCGCACATCTCTATAGTAAAGACTAAAAAACTAAGGTTTTTTAGGATTTGGTGACGGGCTAAAAAACCTGTCGTTCTTGTGTGACACTTCCATGGAAACGTGATGAGGACCTCACCTTTTTTTACAGGTGGTTTTTTTTGTAAGGACCTCACACACTGGGCAGGCGGTCAGCTATTCGCTTCCCGCGGGGCGTTCGCGTGCGCGCTTCGCGCGCCCGCTCACGGTAACGTGTACAAAAAAACCTCACTCGTGCCTTCATGAACTGGCCTGTAAAGTGGCCTGTAAAAAGTGGTGTTTTTGTGGTAAACGCCAGATGGTCAAAAGAGTGATCTGACCATATTCCCCAGGTATAACTGGTACTCAAAAAGTTCATTAACGAAGGAATCTTGCACTTTTGACCATCACATATTAGATGTGTTTTTTCAGGTTTTTCAATGCACTTTCCTGTACTGGGAAGCATGCCACAAGTGTCATGTTTTACAAGGCAAAAATGACCAAAAAAGCTGATTTTTGGCCGAATGCCACATGTCATTTGGCAGTCCAATTTCTGAACACGACTGAAAAAAAAATTTTTTTTGGGCCTCAATACCCCCAAACAACACGTTAAGCCCAAAAAATTCACTTTTGGATGAGCAACTATTTATTTAAAAAAATCGATTTGGTGACGGGCTAAAAAACCTGTCGTTCTTGTGTGACACTTCCATGGAAACGTGATGAGGACCTCACTTTTTTTTACAGGTGGTTTTTTTTGTAAGCACCTCACACACTGGGCAGGCGGTCAGCTATTCGCTTCCCGCGGGGCGTTCGCGTGCGCGCTTCGCGCGCCCGCTCACGGTAACGTGTACAAAAAAACCTTACTTGTGCCTGTAAAGTGGCCTGTTAAAAAGTGGTGTTTTTGTCGTAAACGCCAGATGGTCAAAAGAGTGATCTGACCATATTCCCCAGGTATAACTGGTACTCAAAAAGTTCATTAACGAAGGAATCTTGCACTTTTGACCATCACATATTAGATGTGTTTTTTCAGGTTTTTCAATGCACTTTCCTGTGCTGGGAAGCATGCCACAAGTGTCATGTTTTACAAGGTAAAAATGACCAAAAAAGCTGATTTTTGGCCGAATGCCACATGTCATTTGGCAGTCCAATTTCTGAACACGACTGAAAAAAAATTTTTTTTTGGGCCTCAATACCCCCAAACAACACGTTAAGCCCAAAAAATTCACTTTCTGATGAGCAACTATTTATTTAAAAAAATCGATTTTTTGGTCAAATCCCCTCTGGTGGTGAGGGGGTGTGTGTGTGTGTGTGTGTGTGGGTGTGTGTGGGTGTGGGTGTGTAGTGTGTGTGGTGTGGGTGGCGCACATCTCTATAGTAAAGACTAAAAAACTAAGGTTTTTTAGGATTTGGTGACGGGCTAAAAAACCTGTCGTTCTTGTGACACTTCCATGGAAACGTGATGACACTTTTTTTTCAGGTGGTTTTTTTTGTAAGCACCTCACGCACTGGGCAGGTGGTCCGCTATTCGCTCCCCACGGGGCGCTCGCGTGCGCGCTTCGCGCGCCCGCTCGCGGTAACGTGTACAAAAAAACGCTAGGGTGACTTTTTTGCACTATTGTGTGCTGGGAAGCATGCCACAAGTGTCATGTTTTTACAAGGTAAAAATGACCAAAAAAGCTGATTTTTGGCCTAATGCCACATGTCATTTGGCAGTCCATTTTTTGAACAGGACTGTCTTAAATTTTTTTTTTGGGCCTCAATACCCCCAAACAACACGTTAAGCCCAAAAAATTCACTTTTGGATGAGCAACTATTTATTTAAAAAAATCGATTTTTTGGTCAAATCCCCTCTGGATGGTGAGGGGGTGTGTGTGTGTGTGTGTGTGGGTGTGCTGTGTGTGGGTGTGTAGTGTGTGTGGTGTGGGTGGCGCACATCTCTATAGTAAAGACTAAAAAACTAAGGTTTTTTAGGATTTGGTGACGGGCTAAAAAACCTGTCGTTCTTGTGTGACACTTCCATGGAAACGTGATGAGGACCTCACTTTTTTTACAGGTGGTTTTTTTTGTAAGCACCTCATGCACTGGGCAGGTGGTCCGCTATTCGCTCCCCACGGGGCGTTCGCGTGCGCGCTTCGCGCGCCCGCTCACGGTAACGTGTACAAAAAAACTTCACTTGTGCCTTCATGAACTGGCTTTTCAGGTGAAAAGTGGCCTGTTAAAAAGTGGTGTTTTTGTGGTAAACGCCAGATGGTCAACAGAGTGATCTGACCATATTCCCCAGGTATAACTGGTACTCAAAAAGTTCATTAACGAAGGAATCTTGCACTTTTGACCATCACATATTACATGTGTTTTTTCAGGTTTTTCAATACACTTTAGTGTACTGGGAAGCATGCCACAAGTGTCATGTTTTACAAGGTAAAAATGACCAAAAAAGCTGATTTGGTGACGGGCTAAAAAACCTGTCGTTCTTGTGTGACACTTCCATGGAAACGTGATGAGGACCACACTTTTTTTACAGGTGGTTTTTTTTTGTATGCACCTCACGCACTGGGCAGGTGGTCCGCTATTCGCTTCCCACGGGGCGCTCGCGTGCGCGCTTCGCGCGCCCGCTCGCGGTAACGTGTACAAAAAAACTCTATGGTCACTTTTTTGCACTATTGTGTGCTGGGAAGCATGCCACAAGTGTCATGTTTTACAAGGTAAAAATGACCGAAAAAGCTGATTTTTGGCCGAATGCCACATGTCATTTGGCAGTCCATTTTTTGAACAGGACTGTCTTAAATTTTTTTTTTGGGCCTCAATACCCCCAAACAACACGTTAAGCCCAAAAAATTCACTTTTGGATGAGCAACTATTTATTTAAAAAAATCGATTTTTTGGTCAAATCCCCTCTGGATGGTGAGGGGGTGTGTGGGTGGGTGTGTGGGTGGGTGGTGTGGGTGTGGGTTTGCGGGTGTGTGGTGTGGGTGGCGCACATCTCTATAGTAAAGACTAAAAAACTAAGGTTTTTTAGGATTTTTGGCCGAATGCCACATGTCATTTGGCAGTCCATTTTTTGAACAGGACTGTCTTAAATTTTTTTTTTGGGCCTCAATGCCCCCAAACAACACGTTAAGCCCAAAAAATTCACTTTTGGATGAGCAACTATTTATTTAAAAAAATCGATTTTTTGGTCAAATCCCCTCTGGTGGTGAGGGGGTGTGTGTGTGTGTGTGTGTGGGTGTGTGTGTGTGGGTGTGTAGTGTGTGTGGTGTGGGTGGCGCACATCTCTATAGTAAAGACTAAAAAACTAAGGTTTTTTAGGATTTGGTGACGGGCTAAAAAACCTGTCGTTCTTGTGTGACACTTCCATGGAAACGTGATGAGGACCTCACTTTTTTTTACAGGTGGTTTTTTTTGTAAGGACCTCACACACTGGGCAGGCGGTCAGCTATTCGCTTCCCGCGGGGCGTTCGCGTGCGCGCTTCGCGCGCCCGCTCACGGTAACGTGTACAAAAAAACCTCACTCGTGCCTTCATGAACTGGCCTGTAAAGTGGCCTGTAAAAAGTGGTGTTTTTGTGGTAAACGCCAGATGGTCAAAAGAGTGATCTGACCATATTCCCCAGGTATAACTGGTACTCAAAAAGTTCATTAACGAAGGAATCTTGCACTTTTGACCATCACATATTAGATGTGTTTTTTCAGGTTTTTCAATGCACTTTCCTGTACTGGGAAGCATGCCACAAGTGTCATGTTTTACAAGGCAAAAATGACCAAAAAAGCTGATTTTTGGCCGAATGCCACATGTCATTTGGCAGTCCAATTTCTGAACACGACTGAAAAAAAAATTTTTTTTGGGCCTCAATACCCCCAAACAACACGTTAAGCCCAAAAAATTCACTTTTGGATGAGCAACTATTTATTTAAAAAAATCGATTTGGTGACGGGCTAAAAAACCTGTCGTTCTTGTGTGACACTTCCATGGAAACGTGATGAGGACCTCACTTTTTTTTACAGGTGGTTTTTTTTGTAAGCACCTCACACACTGGGCAGGCGGTCAGCTATTCGCTTCCCGCGGGGCGTTCGCGTGCGCGCTTCGCGCGCCCGCTCACGGTAACGTGTACAAAAAAACCTCACTCGTGCCTTCATGAACTGGCCTGTAAAGTGGCCTGTAAAAAGTGGTGTTTTTGTGGTAAACGCCAGATGGTCAAAAGAGTGATCTGAGCATATTCCCCAGGTATAACTGGTACTCAAAAAGTTCATTAACGAAGGAATCTTGCACTTTTGACCATCACATATTAGATGTGCTCCCACCCAACAGGAGGAGCCAGAGTCCACACATCAAAACTATCGTCACTATTACATTCTAAGCAATTACCTTACCGATCTGCGACAGCCTGCCTCCACGCGGCGGACTTGGGCATGGAGGACCTCCATGGCGAAAGAAGCGAAGCAGCAACGGCCGGGATGCACACCCTCCGTCAAGAGGACTGGGACACAGAGGTCCTAAACCCCACCACCTTCCAACAACGTTACAGGAGCGGGAACCCGGAGCAGCGAGGCTTTATTGCGCTGCTGAAGCTAGCCGACGCAGACACCTACCTTGCGTCAAAGAACGCGGTCCCACCGAACGGACCAGTCATCGCCATCGCCACCACCGCCCCAATACAGGGACACAAAGCGCACAGCACGCAGGAGTGCATTGTGCAGAAGCCGAACGGGGAGTGCTACCTCAAAAAGGTGCACCTGTTTGTGTTGTCCTCCACCGCCCCCAACTACAAGAACAACATCCCCTCTTTCGGGGCATCCAACACGCACCAGCTGGAGGAGATAAAGCTGGAAGTCCTCGACGAGGCAGTAGCCGCCAACCCGGAATGGCTAACGAAACCGCTCGACACCGCACGCAAGTTCCTCAACGGGCTCAGTGCAGATGTAGCCAGCGTGCGCCCTGCAGGGGAGCGCCGCATCACCGCCACCGTATCCCTGAGAAAGCCGCTGAGGGAGATGTCAGGACAATCTGGTGTCATCGTCAGACCCAAAGCCGTCACCAACGAGCCCGTAGTCTGGCTCCCACCCACTGCCACCCTCGCAGACGCAATCACGTTTGCTACAAAACACGCAGGACGGCTAATAAAGTCAACCAAAGCATTTGGCATCGTCACCGAACGGGAGCACATCACAGCGGCCTGGACAGAGATTGGGAAGCCAGAGATGGCCACCGAGAGACACTTCGTGCTGACAGGGATGCACTACCTCACACACCCCGAGGCCCTAGTGGGGGCCCTCAGCACAAATGGCATTGTCTGCTCCGTCATAGCTCACCAACAAGCGGGTACTACACAGATGGTCAAAATCCGAACCCAACAGACGCTCCCCCAATTCTTCTTATTCAACAACAGAAACATCACCACCCGAGAAGTCTCCACCTCCCACAAGCTCCGCAGGCCAAAGAAGAAGAGACCCGCCGCCAAACCCACCACCTTTGTAAACAACCTGGCAAACAACACCACAGCATGGAGCAACGTCGTCAGAGGCTCCAACAGCAACGCAGCGCCTGCACCAGCCGCCGCAGCCGCACCATCCGCAACAACAGCCACCGTCGATGCAGCAAGCAGGGCCGCCACCTCCCAGAACGCCACCAACATCTCCTCACTGCGGAACGACTTCGCAGCGAAGATGTCGCAGATGAGCGACACCCAAAAAAACCTAAATTCACAAATTCACAACAACAAAGGCGCTATAGAGGAACTGCAGCGCAACGTAACAGAACTTTTGACGATGCAAAGGGACCTTCAGACCGGTCTGCAAGGGCTACAGGCCAGCTTCAACGACCTGACGTCCCGGCTTCCGGGACTAATTGCAGAAGCAATTGCCACCAAAACTCGAATGCCAAAGGACGCGACGGAAGACGGACGAGACGGACGAAGCGAACGAGACGGCAGAGACAGACGAGCTCCCAGAACACCACCATCCGCCAAAAAAGCGAGACGTTGACAACTCACCTCCACCTATCACACTCCCTAAACACCCCCTCCTTGCTTAAATACCTATCCACAACGGTACTACTTCTACTTGTGATAGCAGGGATACATCCGAATCCGGGTCCGCTGAGATGTCTCTGTTGGAACATCAACGGACTCACCGACACTAAGAGAGCTGAAATAAGGCGGCACATAACCAAGAAGGAGTACGACATTGTCATGCTCCAAGAACTGAAGGCGAGCGGACAAGCCAATACGTTCAAGATCGACGGCTACCGCAGCTACACCCGCAAAAGAACGGAAGGCCGTACCAAAAAAACCAGTGAAACACATGGAGGCGGGATAGTAACACTGGTGCGTGACAAACATCCAACCCAAGTCCACACGTTCTCGAAGTGGAAAGTCACCGAACGGCTCGACGTCACAGTGCACGGTATACGCTTTGTCAATGTATATCGGCCAAGCGCAGTGGGGGAGCAAAAAAAAGACATACGCAAAGATGACTTCGACTGCGAAGACCTCCCCACCGAACAAGTAGTGATAGCTGGAGACCTCAACGCCCATCATGCGCAGTGGAGCAAGGCGATCCCGAACAAAACCGGCACAAAAATTTTTTTTTGGGCCTCAATACCCCCAAACAACACGTTAAGCCCAAAAAATTCACTTTTGGATGAGCAAC
Source organism: Rhynchopus sp. YZ270_cl-10 (assembly GCA_964035575.1). Taxonomy (NCBI): domain Eukaryota; phylum Euglenozoa; class Diplonemea; order Diplonemida; family Diplonemidae; genus Rhynchopus; species Rhynchopus sp. YZ270_cl-10. Next base: position 22,555 of record OZ037894.1, on the reverse strand, counting down.
TATTTATTTAAAAAAATCGATTTTTTGGTCAAATCCCCTCTGGATGGTGAGGGGGTGTGTGGGTGGGTGTGTGGGTGGGTGGTGTGGGTGTGGGTTTGCGGGTGTGTGGTGTGGGTGGCGCACATCTCTATAGTAAAGACTAAAAAACTAAGGTTTTTTAGGATTTGGTGACGGGCTAAAAAACCTGTCGTTCTTGTGTGACACTTCCATGGAAACGTGATGAGGACCTCACCTTTTTTTACAGGTGGTTTTTTTTGTAAGGACCTCACACACTGGGCAGGCGGTCAGCTATTCGCTTCCCGCGGGGCGTTCGCGTGCGCGCTTCGCGCGCCCGCTCACGGTAACGTGTACAAAAAAACCTCACTCGTGCCTTCATGAACTGGCCTGTAAAGTGGCCTGTAAAAAGTGGTGTTTTTGTGGTAAACGCCAGATGGTCAAAAGAGTGATCTGAGCATATTCCCCAGGTATAACTGGTACTCAAAAAGTTCATTAACGAAGGAATCTTGCACTTTTGACCATCACATATTAGATGTGTTTTTTCAGGTTTTTCAATGCACTTTCCTGTACTGGGAAGCATGCCACAAGTGTCATGTTTTACAAGGCAAAAATGACCAAAAAAGCTGATTTTTGGCCGAATGCCACATGTCATTTGGCAGTCCAATTTGGTGACGGGCTAAAAAACCTGTCGTTCTTGTGTGACACTTCCATGGAAACGTGATGAGGACCTCACCTTTTTTTACAGGTGGTTTTTTTTGTAAGGACCTCACACACTGGGCAGGCGGTCAGCTATTCGCTTCCCGCGGGGCGTTCGCGTGCGCGCTTCGCGCGCCCGCTCACGGTAACGTGTACAAAAAAACCTCACTCGTGCCTTCATGAACTGGCCTGTAAAGTGGCCTGTAAAAAGTGGTGTTTTTGTGGTAAACGCCAGATGGTCAAAAGAGTGATCTGAGCATATTCCCCAGGTATAACTGGTACTCAAAAAGTTCATTAACGAAGGAATCTTGCACTTTTGACCATCACATATTAGATGTGTTTTTTCAGGTTTTTCAATGCACTTTCCTGTACTGGGAAGCATGCCACAAGTGTCATGTTTTACAAGGCAAAAATGACCAAAAAAGCTGATTTTTGGCCGAATGCCACATGTCATTTGGCAGTCCAATTTCTGAACACGACTGAAAAAAAATTTTTTTTTGGGCCTCAATACCCCCAAACAACACGTTAAGCCCAAAAAATTCACTTTTGGATGAGCAACTATTTATTTAAAAAAATCGATTTGGTGACGGGCTAAAAAACCTGTCGTTCTTGTGTGACACTTCCATGGAAACATGAGGAGGACCTCACCTTTTTTTACAGGTGGTTTTTTTTGTATGGACCTCACACACTGGGCAGGCGGTCAGCTATTCGCTTCCCGCGGGGCGTTCGCGTGCGCGCTTCGCGCGCCCGCTCACGGTAACGTGTACAAAAAAACCTCACTCATGCCTTCATGAACTGCTTTAAAAGTGGCCTGTAAAAAGTGGTGTTTTTGTGGTAAACTCCAGCTGGTCTGAAGAGTGAGCTGACCATATTCCCCAGGTATAACTGGTACTCAAAAAGTTCATTAACGAAGGAATCTTGCACTTTTGACCATCACATATTACATGTGTTTTTTCAGGTTTTTCAATACACTTTTGTGTACTGGGAAGCATGCCACAAGTGTCATGTTTTACAAGGTAAAAATGACCAAAAAAGCTGCTTTTTGGCCGAATGCCACATGTCATTTGGCAGTCCATTTTTTGAACAGGACTGTCTTAAATTTTTTTTTTGGGCCTCAATGCCCCCAAACAACACGTTAAGCCCAAAAAATTCACTTTTGGATGAGCAACTATTTATTTAAAAAAATCGATTTTTTGGTCAAATCCCCCTGGTGGTGAGGGGGTGTGTGTGTGTGTGTGTGTGGGTGTGTGTGGGTGTGCTGTGTGTGGGTGTGTAGTGTGTGTGGTGTGGGTGGCGCACATCTCTATAGTAAAGACTAAAAAACTAAGGTTTTTTAGGATTTGGTGACGGGCTAAAAAACCTGTCGTTCTTGTGTGACACTTCCATGGAAACGTGATGAGGACCTCACCTTTTTTTACAGGTGGTTTTTTTTGTAAGGACCTCACACACTGGGCAGGCGGTCAGCTATTCGCTTCCCGCGGGGCGTTCGCGTGCGCGCTTCGCGCGCCCGCTCACGGTAACGTGTACAAAAAAACCTCACTCGTGCCTTCATGAACTGGCCTGTAAAGTGGCCTGTAAAAAGTGGTGTTTTTGTGGTAAACGCCAGATGGTCAAAAGAGTGATCTGAGCATATTCCCCAGGTATAACTGGTACTCAAAAAGTTCATTAACGAAGGAATCTTGCACTTTTGACCATCACATATTAGATGTGTTTTTTCAGGTTTTTCAATGCACTTTCCTGTACTGGGAAGCATGCCACAAGTGTCATGTTTTACAAGGCAAAAATGACCAAAAAAGCTGATTTTTGGCCGAATGCCACATGTCATTTGGCAGTCCAATTTGGTGACGGGCTAAAAAACCTGTCGTTCTTGTGTGACACTTCCATGGAAACGTGATGAGGACCTCACCTTTTTTTACAGGTGGTTTTTTTTGTAAGGACCTCACACACTGGGCAGGCGGTCAGCTATTCGCTTCCCGCGGGGCGTTCGCGTGCGCGCTTCGCGCGCCCGCTCACGGTAACGTGTACAAAAAAACCTCACTCGTGCCTTCATGAACTGGCCTGTAAAGTGGCCTGTAAAAAGTGGTGTTTTTGTGGTAAACGCCAGATGGTCAAAAGAGTGATCTGAGCATATTCCCCAGGTATAACTGGTACTCAAAAAGTTCATTAACGAAGGAATCTTGCACTTTTGACCATCACATATTAGATGTGTTTTTTCAGGTTTTTCAATGCACTTTCCTGTACTGGGAAGCATGCCACAAGTGTCATGTTTTACAAGGCAAAAATGACCAAAAAAGCTGATTTTTGGCCGAATGCCACATGTCATTTGGCAGTCCAATTTCTGAACACGACTGAAAAAAAATTTTTTTTTGGGCCTCAATACCCCCAAACAACACGTTAAGCCCAAAAAATTCACTTTTGGATGAGCAACTATTTATTTAAAAAAATCGATTTGGTGACGGGCTAAAAAACCTGTCGTTCTTGTGTGACACTTCCATGGAAACATGAGGAGGACCTCACCTTTTTTTACAGGTGGTTTTTTTTGTATGGACCTCACACACTGGGCAGGCGGTCAGCTATTCGCTTCCCGCGGGGCGTTCGCGTGCGCGCTTCGCGCGCCCGCTCACGGTAACGTGTACAAAAAAACCTCACTCATGCCTTCATGAACTGCTTTAAAAGTGGCCTGTAAAAAGTGGTGTTTTTGTGGTAAACTCCAGCTGGTCTGAAGAGTGAGCTGACCATATTCCCCAGGTATAACTGGTACTCAAAAAGTTCATTAACGAAGGAATCTTGCACTTTTGACCATCACATATTACATGTGTTTTTTCAGGTTTTTCAATACACTTTTGTGTACTGGGAAGCATGCCACAAGTGTCATGTTTTACAAGGTAAAAATGACCAAAAAAGCTGCTTTTTGGCCGAATGCCACATGTCATTTGGCAGTCCATTTTTTGAACAGGACTGTCTTAAATTTTTTTTTTGGGCCTCAATGCCCCCAAACAACACGTTAAGCCCAAAAAATTCACTTTTGGATGAGCAACTATTTATTTAAAAAAATCGATTTTTTGGTCAAATCCCCCTGGTGGTGAGGGGGTGTGTGTGTGTGTGTGTGTGGGTGTGTGTGGGTGTGCTGTGTGTGGGTGTGTAGTGTGTGTGGTGTGGGTGGCGCACATCTCTATAGTAAAGACTAAAAAACTAAGGTTTTTTAGGATTTGGTGACGGGCTAAAAAACCTGTCGTTCTTGTGTGACACTTCCATGGAAACGTGATGAGGACCTCACCTTTTTTTACAGGTGGTTTTTTTTGTAAGGACCTCACACACTGGGCAGGCGGTCAGCTATTCGCTTCCCGCGGGGCGTTCGCGTGCGCGCTTCGCGCGCCCGCTCACGGTAACGTGTACAAAAAAACCTCACTCGTGCCTTCACGAACTGGCCTGTAAAGTGGCCTGTAACAAGTGGTGTTTTTGTGGTAAACGCCAGATGGTCAAAAGAGTGATCTGACCATATTCCCCAGGTATAACTGGTACTCAAAAAGTTCATTAACGAAGGAATCTTGCACTTTTGACCATCACATATTAGATGTGTTTTTTCAGGTTTTTCAATGCACTTTCCTGTACTGGGAAGCATGCCACAAGTGTCATGTTTTACAAGGCAAAAATGACCAAAAAAGCTGATTTTTGGCCGAATGCCACATGTCATTTGGCAGTCCAATTTGGTGACGGGCTAAAAAACCTGTCGTTCTTGTGTGACACTTCCATGGAAACGTGATGAGGACCTCACCTTTTTTTACAGGTGGTTTTTTTTGTAAGGACCTCACACACTGGGCAGGCGGTCAGCTATTCGCTTCCCGCGGGGCGTTCGCGTGCGCGCTTCGCGCGCCCGCTCACGGTAACGTGTACAAAAAAACCTCACTCGTGCCTTCATGAACTGGCCTGTAAAGTGGCCTGTAAAAAGTGGTGTTTTTGTGGTAAACGCCAGATGGTCAAAAGAGTGATCTGAGCATATTCCCCAGGTATAACTGGTACTCAAAAAGTTCATTAACGAAGGAATCTTGCACTTTTGACCATCACATATTAGATGTGTTTTTTCAGGTTTTTCAATGCACTTTCCTGTACTGGGAAGCATGCCACAAGTGTCATGTTTTACAAGGCAAAAATGACCAAAAAAGCTGATTTTTGGCCGAATGCCACATGTCATTTGGCAGTCCAATTTCTGAACACGACTGAAAAAAAATTTTTTTTTGGGCCTCAATACCCCCAAACAACACGTTAAGCCCAAAAAATTCACTTTTGGATGAGCAACTATTTATTTAAAAAAATCGATTTGGTGACGGGCTAAAAAACCTGTCGTTCTTGTGTGACACTTCCATGGAAACATGAGGAGGACCTCACCTTTTTTTACAGGTGGTTTTTTTGTATGGACCTCACACACTGGGCAGGCGGTCAGCTATTCGCTTCCCGCGGGGCGTTCGCGTGCGCGCTTCGCGCGCCCGCTCACGGTAACGTGTACAAAAAAACCTCACTCATGCCTTCATGAACTGCTTTAAAAGTGGCCTGTAAAAAGTGGTGTTTTTGTGGTAAACTCCAGCTGGTCTGAAGAGTGAGCTGACCATATTCCCCAGGTATAACTGGTACTCAAAAAGTTCATTAACGAAGGAATCTTGCACTTTTGACCATCACATATTACATGTGTTTTTTCAGGTTTTTCAATACACTTTTGTGTACTGGGAAGCATGCCACAAGTGTCATGTTTTACAAGGTAAAAATGACCAAAAAAGCTGCTTTTTGGCCGAATGCCACATGTCATTTGGCAGTCCATTTTTTGAACAGGACTGTCTTAAATTTTTTTTTTGGGCCTCAATGCCCCCAAACAACACGTTAAGCCCAAAAAATTCACTTTTGGATGAGCAACTATTTATTTAAAAAAATCGATTTTTTGGTCAAATCCCCCTGGTGGTGAGGGGGTGTGTGTGTGTGTGTGTGTGGGTGTGTGTGGGTGTGCTGTGTGTGGGTGTGTAGTGTGTGTGGTGTGGGTGGCGCACATCTCTATAGTAAAGACTAAAAAACTAAGGTTTTTTAGGATTTGGTGACGGGCTAAAAAACCTGTCGTTCTTGTGTGACACTTCCATGGAAACGTGATGAGGACCTCACCTTTTTTTACAGGTGGTTTTTTTTGTAAGGACCTCACACACTGGGCAGGCGGTCAGCTATTCGCTTCCCGCGGGGCGTTCGCGTGCGCGCTTCGCGCGCCCGCTCACGGTAACGTGTACAAAAAAACCTCACTCGTGCCTTCACGAACTGGCCTGTAAAGTGGCCTGTAACAAGTGGTGTTTTTGTGGTAAACGCCAGATGGTCAAAAGAGTGATCTGACCATATTCCCCAGGTATAACTGGTACTCAAAAAGTTCATTAACGAAGGAATCTTGCACTTTTGACCATCACATATTAGATGTGTTTTTTCAGGTTTTTCAATGCACTTTCCTGTACTGGGAAGCATGCCACAAGTGTCATGTTTTACAAGGCAAAAATGACCAAAAAAGCTGATTTTTGGCCGAATGCCACATGTCATTTGGCAGTCCAATTTGGTGACGGGCTAAAAAACCTGTCGTTCTTGTGTGACACTTCCATGGAAACGTGATGAGGACCTCACCTTTTTTTACAGGTGGTTTTTTTTGTAAGGACCTCACACACTGGGCAGGCGGTCAGCTATTCGCTTCCCGCGGGGCGTTCGCGTGCGCGCTTCGCGCGCCCGCTCACGGTAACGTGTACAAAAAAACCTCACTCGTGCCTTCATGAACTGGCCTGTAAAGTGGCCTGTAAAAAGTGGTGTTTTTGTGGTAAACGCCAGATGGTCAAAAGAGTGATCTGAGCATATTCCCCAGGTATAACTGGTACTCAAAAAGTTCATTAACGAAGGAATCTTGCACTTTTGACCATCACATATTAGATGTGTTTTTTCAGGTTTTTCAATGCACTTTCCTGTACTGGGAAGCATGCCACAAGTGTCATGTTTTACAAGGCAAAAATGACCAAAAAAGCTGATTTTTGGCCGAATGCCACATGTCATTTGGCAGTCCAATTTCTGAACACGACTGAAAAAAAATTTTTTTTTGGGCCTCAATACCCCCAAACAACACGTTAAGCCCAAAAAATTCACTTTTGGATGAGCAACTATTTATTTAAAAAAATCGATTTGGTGACGGGCTAAAAAACCTGTCGTTCTTGTGTGACACTTCCATGGAAACATGAGGAGGACCTCACCTTTTTTTACAGGTGGTTTTTTTTGTATGGACCTCACACACTGGGCAGGCGGTCAGCTATTCGCTTCCCGCGGGGCGTTCGCGTGCGCGCTTCGCGCGCCCGCTCACGGTAACGTGTACAAAAAAACCTCACTCATGCCTTCATGAACTGCTTTAAAAGTGGCCTGTAAAAAGTGGTGTTTTTGTGGTAAACTCCAGCTGGTCTGAAGAGTGAGCTGACCATATTCCCCAGGTATAACTGGTACTCAAAAAGTTCATTAACGAAGGAATCTTGCACTTTTGACCATCACATATTACATGTGTTTTTTCAGGTTTTTCAATACACTTTTGTGTACTGGGAAGCATGCCACAAGTGTCATGTTTTACAAGGTAAAAATGACCAAAAAAGCTGCTTTTTGGCCGAATGCCACATGTCATTTGGCAGTCCATTTTTTGAACAGGACTGTCTTAAATTTTTTTTTTGGGCCTCAATGCCCCCAAACAACACGTTAAGCCCAAAAAATTCACTTTTGGATGAGCAACTATTTATTTAAAAAAATCGATTTTTTGGTCAAATCCCCCTGGTGGTGAGGGGGTGTGTGTGTGTGTGTGTGTGGGTGTGTGTGGGTGTGCTGTGTGTGGGTGTGTAGTGTGTGTGGTGTGGGTGGCGCACATCTCTATAGTAAAGACTAAAAAACTAAGGTTTTTTAGGATTTGGTGACGGGCTAAAAAACCTGTCGTTCTTGTGTGACACTTCCATGGAAACGTGATGAGGACCTCACCTTTTTTTACAGGTGGTTTTTTTTGTAAGGACCTCACACACTGGGCAGGCGGTCAGCTATTCGCTTCCCGCGGGGCGTTCGCGTGCGCGCTTCGCGCGCCCGCTCACGGTAACGTGTACAAAAAAACCTCACTCGTGCCTTCACGAACTGGCCTGTAAAGTGGCCTGTAACAAGTGGTGTTTTTGTGGTAAACGCCAGATGGTCAAAAGAGTGATCTGACCATATTCCCCAGGTATAACTGGTACTCAAAAAGTTCATTAACGAAGGAATCTTGCACTTTTGACCATCACATATTACATGTGTTTTTTCAGGTTTTTCAATGCACTTTCCTGTACTGGGAAGCATGCCACAAGTGTCATGTTTTACAAGGTAAAAATGACCAAAAAAGCTGATTTTTGGCCGAATGCCACATGTCATTTGGCAGTCCAATTTCTGAACACGACTGAAAAAAAATTTTTTTTTGGGCCTCAATACCCCCAAACAACACGTTAAGCCCAAAAAATTCACTTTTGGATGAGCAACTATTTATTTAAAAAAATCGATTTTTTGGTCAAATCCCCCTGGTGGTGAGGGGGTGTGTGTGTGTGTGTGTGTGGGTGTGTGTGGGTGTGCTGTGTGTGGGTGTGTAGTGTGTGTGGTGTGGGTGGCGCACATCTCTATAGTAAAGACTAAAAAACTAAGGTTTTTTAGGATTTGGTGACGGGCTAAAAAACCTGTCGTTCTTGTGTGACACTTCCATGGAAACATGAGGAGGACCTCACCTTTTTTTACAGGTGGTTTTTTTTGTATGGACCTCACACACTGGGCAGGCGGTCAGCTATTCGCTTCCCGCGGGGCGTTCGCGTGCGCGCTTCGCGCGCCCGCTCACGGTAACGTGTACAAAAAAACCTCACTCATGCCTTCATGAACTGCTTTAAAAGTGGCCTGTAAAAAGTGGTGTTTTTGTGGTAAACTCCAGCTGGTCTGAAGAGTGATCTTACCATATTCCCCAGGTATAACTGGTACTCAAAAAATGCATTAACGAAGGAATCTTGCACTTTTGACCATCACATATTACATGTGTTTTTTCAGGTTTTTCAATGCACTTTCCTGTACTGGGAAGCATGCCACAAGTGTCATGTTTTACAAGGTAAAAATGACCAAAAAAGCTGATTTTTGGCCTAATGCCACATGTCATTTGGCAGTCCATTTTTTGAACAGGACTGTCTTAAATTTCGCAAACCCGCAAACCCGCAAACCCGCAAACCCGCAAACCCGTAAACCCGCAAACCCGCAAACCCGCAAACCCGCAAACCCGCAAACCCGCAAACCCGCAAACCCGCAAACCCGCAAACCCGCAAACCCGCAAACCCGCAAACCCGCAAACCCGCAAACCCGCAAACCCGCAAACCCGCAAACCCGCAAACCCGCAAACCCGCAAACCCGCAAACCCGCAAACCCGCAAACCCGCAAACCCGCAAACCCGCAAACCCGCAAACCCGCAAACCCGCAAACCCGCAAACCCGCAAACCCGCAAACCCGCAAACCCGGCAAACCCGCAAACCCGCAAACCCGCAAACCCGCAAACCCGTAAACCCGCAAACCCGCAAACCCGCAAACCCGCAAACCCGCAAACCCGCAAACCCGCAAACCCGCAAACCCGCAAACCCGCAAACCCGCAAACCCGCAAACCCGCAAACCCGCAAACCCGCAAACCCGCAAACCCGCAAACCCGCAAACCCGCAAACCCGCAAACCCGCAAACCCGCAAACCCGCAAACCCGCAAACCCGCAAACCCGCAAACCCGCAAACCCGCAAACCCGCAAACCCGCAAACCCGCAAACCCGCAAACCCGCAAACCCGCAAACCCGCAAACCCGCAAACCCGCAAACCCGCAAACCCGCAAACCCGCAAACCCGCAAACCCGCAAACCCGCAAACCCGCAAACCCGTAAACCCGCAAACCCGCAAACCCGCAAACCCGCAAACCCGCAAACCCGCAAACCCGCAAACCCGCAAACCCGCAAACCCGCAAACCCGCAAACCCGCAAACCCGCAAACCCGCAAACCCGCAAACCCGCAAACCCGCAAACCCGCAAACCCGCAAACCCGCAAACCCGCAAACCCGCAAACCCGCAAACCCGCAAACCCGCAAACCCGCAAACCCGCAAACCCGCAAACCCGCAAACCCGCAAACCCGCAAACCCGCAAACCCGCAAACCCGCAAACCCGCAAACCCGCAAACCCGCAAACCCGCAAACCCGCAAACCCGCAAACCCGCAAACCCGCAAACCCGCAAACCCGCAAACCCGCAAACCCGCAAACCCGCAAACCCGCAAACCCGCAAACCCGCAAACCCGCAAACCCGCAAACCCGCAAACCCGCAAACCCGCAAACCCGCAAACCCGCAAACCCGCAAACCCGCAAACCCGCACTAGAAGAAAGCTCGCTAAAATGTGGCAGGATGGTGTGGTTGTGAGGTATATGGCTCCGCCGCGAATTAATGTTGAAAAGATTAGTATCATTCAGCAAATGCAGAAATGATGTGCCTATTCATTCATAGAAAACCTGAAATGACACGGAAAAGTCGAAAAAATGAGGGAGGATGTAGTTTTGAGGCACGTTGCTACGCCGCGAATTATTGATACATGCTGCTGACATGACTGATACAGTAAAAGATTATCAGAAAAGGTCACTGAAATGTAGCAGGATTTACCCACTAAATATTTGGACAAAAACTGCTAAATTTAGCAGTTTAGCAGTGTGTTTAAGGAAGGATATTTTGCTCCGCCGCTAATATTGACACATAAGAGACTGTGGTTGTTAAGCTGTTTGGATCCGCCGCAAAATTACTCACAGGGATAAGAAAGCTCGCCAACATGTAGCAAGCTTGTCTGGTTGTGGTGTGGTTGCTCCGCCGCTATTAATTTTTCAGGTTTGCATGACTATAAGAAAGTTTGCACAGTTTGCACAATGTTATTTACTATCATCTCCGGGGAAGACTGCTACCAGTGTCAAAATAATGGTACTTGTGTGCTTGGCTATTTTCCACACATCTTAACGTAAGGAAGGCACGTTTATTTTGAGACTTCCCATGTTTGACAAAGTTGTGTGGCAAGCGATAATCGTTGTGCTTCCAATGAACAACGACACTGTTCTAAATACTGACTTGTGCTGGGAAGCCTGTCATCAATGTCAAAAATATGGTGGTTTTCTGTTTTCTAAAATCATGTAAAAACTGATACATGCATTTTAAGTCAAAAATACCCATTTCTCAGTGCAAATTGACCCCACCACAGCACGCACAGACTCCAGAGACCCAAAATCAAATTTTTTTTTTTTTGATTTTTTGTAGGCAAAAATTGCTTGGAAAATTTTTTGGTCAAAAATCCTGGTTTTTGGGGTATCATACATGTGTATGACCAATTTTCAGGTGGTCAAAAGTGGTGTCTGACCCCCATGTCCAGGTTATGGAAATGTCCTATGAAGCCATTGCGAAGGAATTTGGTACTTTTGAGCATTGCACATTATGTACTGACCAAAAAACCCACACAATACCCCAAAAACACCAAAAAACATGTAAAAACTGAAACATGAATTTTAGGTCAAAAATACCCATTTCTCAGCGCAAATTGACCCCATCACAGCACACACAGACTCCGGAGAGCCAAAATCAAAAATTTTTTTTTTCGATTTTTTGTAGGCAAAAATTGCTGGGAAAAATTTTTTGGTCAAAATCCTGGTTTTTGGGGTCTCATACGTGTGTATGACCAAATTTTAGCTGCTCTAATGTGGTGTCTGACCCCCATGTTCAGGTTATGGAAATGTCCTATGAAGCGATTGTCGAAGGAATTTTGTACTTTTGAGCATTGCACATTATGTACTGACCAAAAAACCCACCTAAAACCCCCAAAACACCAAAAATCATGTAAAAACTGATACATGCATTTTAGGTCAAAAATACCCATTTCTCAGCGCAAATTGACCCCATCACAGCACACACAGACTCCGGAGACCCAAAATCAAAAATATTTTTTTTCGATTTTTTGTAGGCAAAAATTGCTGGGAAAAATTTTTTGGTCAAAATCCTGGTTTTTGGGGTCTCACACATGTGTATTACCAAATTTTAGGTGGTCAAAAGTTGAGTCTGACCCCCATGTCCAGGTTATGGAAATGTCCTATGAAGCGATTGTCGAAGGAATTTTGTACTTTTGAGCATCAGAAATTAGGTACTGACCAAAAAACCCACCTAAAACCCCAAAAACACCAAAAATCATGTAAAAACTGATACATGCATTTTAGGTCAAAAATACCCATTTCTCAGCGCAAATTGACCCCATCACTGCACGCACAGACTCCGGAGAGCCAAAATCAAAAATTTTTTTTTTCGATTTTTTGTAGGCAAAAATTGGTGGGAAAATTTTTTTTGGTCAAAAATCCTGGTTTTTGGGTCTCATACATGTGTATGACCAAATTTTAGGTGGTCAAAAGTGGAGTCTGACCCCCATGTCCAGGTTATGGAAATGTCCTATGAAGCCATTGCCGAAGGAATTTTGTGCTTTTGAGCATCAGAAATTAGGTACTGACCAAAAAACCCACCTAAAACCCAAAAACACCAAAAATCATGTAAAAACTGATACATGCATTTTAGGTCAAAAATACCCATTTCTCAGCGCAAATTGACCCCACCACAGCACGCACCCACCACAGCACGCACAGACTCCGGAGAGCCAAAATCAAAAAATTTTTTTTTCGATTTTTTGTAGGCAAAAATTGCTGGGAAAAATTTTTTGGTCAAAATCCTGGTTTTTGGGGTCTCATACATGTGTATGACCAAATTTTAGGTGGTCAAAAGTGGAGTCTGAACCCCATGTCCAGGTTATGGAAATGTCATATGAAGCCATTGCTGAAGGAATTTTGCACTTTTGCGCATCAACAATTATGTACTGGGCATTTTTCCCACACAAATTTGACCCAGTACTCAAGGTCAATTTGACCTTGGTTCTTCTCTCAGGGTCTTCTGACCAATTTTTAACATGTCTAAAATGGTATCTGACCCCCATGTCCAGGTCATAAAAACGCCCAATCAGTCCATTAAAGCCACAGATTTGATGTTTTGAGTAGTTGTGGTTAAATGTGGCCCAATTTTCCCAGCCAAAAAATGACCCCAAAAATCACGAAAAAAAATATTTTAAAGCCGATACACTTACACACCTAAATTTGGCCCAATATGTCCAATGTGGTCCTCCAGGGTTGCAATGGCCTCATTTTATGGGCATACTGGCCATATTTCATACTTATGTCACATTTTGAAATTTTCGTCACATACAATACACACACCTTAGAACCACAAAATATCGTCAATTCCTTCACAAAAATAGCCGTGAAATGCCGCACCCATTTTAGGTATCTTCAGAAAATGCTAACATCCAAACCCAGTACATTACGTCGTTTTTGGGCCCCAATCTACCGGAGTGTATTATCAGAAATACTGGGACCACGCGATCCAGCAATCCTGCAGCGTCGCCATTTTGTACCCCTCAAACCCGTAATAACTAGAAACCCGCAAACCCGCAAACCCGCAAACCCGCAAACCCGCAAACCCGCAAACCCGCAAACCCGCAAACCCGCAAACCCGCAAACCCGCAAACCCGCAAACCCGCAAACCCGCAAACCCGCAAACCCGCAAACCCGCAAACCCGCAAACCCCGCAAACCCGCAAACCCGCAAACCCGCAAACCCGCAAACCGTAAACCCGCAAACCCGCAAACCCGCAAACCCGTAAAACCCGCAAACCCGCAAAACCCGCAAACCCGCAAACCCGCAAACCCGCAAACCCGCAAACCCGCAAACCCGCAAACCCGCAAACCCGCAAACCCGCAAACCCGCAAACCCGTAAACCCGCAAACCCGCAAACCCGCAAACCCGCAAACCCGCAAACCCGCAAACCCGCAAACCCGCAAACCCGCAAACCCGCAAACCCGCAAACCCGCAAACCCGCAAACCCGCAAACCCGCAAACCCGCAAACCCGCAAACCCGCAAACCCGCAAACCCGCAAACCCGCAAACCCGCAAACCCGCAAACCCGCAAACCCGCAAACCCGCAAACCCGCAAACCCGCAAACCCGCAAACCCGCAAACCGCAAACCCGCAAACCCGCAAACCCGCAAACCCGCAAACCCGCAAACCCGCAAACCCGCAAACCCGCAAACCCGCCAAACCCGCAAACCCGCAAACCCGCAATCCCGCAAACCCGCAAACCCGCAAACCCGCAAACCCGTAAACCGCAAACCCGCAAACCCGCAAACCCGCAAACCGCAAACCCGCAAACCCGCAAACCCGCAAACCCGCAAACCCGCAAACCCGCAAACCCGCAAACCCGCAAACCCGCAAACCCGCAAACCCGCAAACCCGCAAACCCGCAAACCCGCAAACCCGCAAACCCGCAAACCCGCAAACCCGCAAACCCGCAAACCGCAAACCCGCAAAACCCGCAAACCCGCAAACCCGCAAACCCGCAAACCCGCAAACCCGCAAACCCGCAAACCCGCAAACCCGCAAACCCGCAAACCGCAAACCCGCAAACCCGCAAAACCCGCAAACCCGCAAACCCGCAACCCGCAAACCCGCAAACCCGCAAACCCGCAAACCCGCAAACCCGCACGAGAAGTGAGCAACCATCGTTATCTAGCTGGTGTGTGTGATAGCAGGCTGGTGTGCCTGAAGCGTAATTATGTTAGATACAACTATCTAATATGCCTGTCTCACCTTTTCCATTTCATTTTACTCAAACATATTGTTACAACTCTGTTGTGATGTGTGTCATTTGGGAGGGTAAAATGTTTTGTAAAAAAGGAAAAAAAATATAGATTCTTTTCTTTGTTTTTGTTGTGACATTTTTCTCTTTTTTTTTGTTTTTGTTTTTATTGCTCTTTTTTTTCGGATTGAAGATGTTTTAAAATACCTGCATACTACCACTACAAAAAATTCAAGACGATTTAAAATACTACTACTACCAAAATATTGAAGACACTTTAAAATACTACTACTACGAAAAACCCGAAACCCTAGAAACCCACACCCCACAAACGTATTGTTATTTCTTTTATTTAAAGAGAGAGATGACATGGTAGAAAAAAATATTTAGTACGGCCTGCGCGTCATGCTCATCATGCGGAGGTCGCTTAGACGGTACCCTGCAGGATTAGTTCCTACGGTAACAGCCATTCTTTGCAGGATCATGCGCACTGCTTCACTGGCATCCTCCTGTCTCTCAGGAAAGCATTTTGTGGCGTCACATTCCAGGAAGAAGTAGGGGCTTTTGAACCCGGTACGCACGCTCACATAGTTGTGAACGGCATCGTAAGCCCGGAGTTCCCACTGGAATTGAGAATCTTTTTTTGCTTCCCGCCGATCTTGTACTCGAATGTGGCACATAATCGTCACTTGTCATTGCAGTGGATTGCAGTGTTGCACACACGGATTCATTAATTCCTCCGCAGTAGAGGACAGCCACCACTGCCTTGTGCAGGGCTAGCTCTATAGGGCCAGCTGTGACAGGAAGGTCCAAAAACGTGTCAATGTCGTGCTTCAGCTGTTGCCTTTGGGTTTTGGGCATTTTTTTTGTGTATGAATATGTGTATGATTGACTGAGGTAGTGTGTGTGTTTTGGAAGCGTAAAATTACTTTACTAGTAGTAAAAAATGAAATTTAAAGTGTTCCTTTGTTTTTGTTGACATATTTCATTTTTGACAAACACCTCTGACGGAAGCAGGCACTAAAAACAATGAATAAAAAAAAACAAAAACTGTGACACCCCAGTTATTTTGTTTGCGGGTTTGCTCTGATAAATGTAGATACACCTTTTCTCTTTTTCTTTTTTTTCCTTTTTTTTTATGCAATCAACAACAAACTCCCCAAAAACAATGTTTTTCTTCATCACAAGAGATTTCTCTCCGGCTGGGAAGAAGTATCCAATACAAACCCAAACAAAAAACAATTTAAAATAGAAAAATAACACTTCTTAGATCATTTGAACTGTGTTTTGGTGTTGAAGTTTTTTATTTGCTTTACTGCCAGTAATTGTACTTCACTTCAACTTTTATCTTTTTCTTTTTCTTTTTTTCTTTTCTTTTTATGCAATTAACAACAAACTCCCCAAAAATAATGTTTTCTTCATCACAAGAGATTTCCTTTGCAAAAACAAAAATTAACTGAGACAAAAAAACCGCAAACCCGCAAGCCCACAAAGACATCTCCCCACTTATCGCTATTTTTTATTTGTTTTCTTATTTTATCCTTAATGTTCACAACTCTACCACAACAAATCATTGCATCAATAGACCTGTCACAGGCTCACCCTTGAATAAGATATTTAAACAAATACTTAACAACAAGGACTCCGCGCACTTCCTCATTGTTTCTGTGGCGCCGATATTTCAGGAGAAGATTGTAATGAACCATCCACCTGTTTGTTCATCAGATACTGACTGAAAGCTTGTAGAGGTTTGGGTGTGCTGGTCCAGGGAGTTGTACGATGTGACCCACATTTAAAGGATTCTTCGGTGATGTTCTGTTGTTGTTCCAAAGAATTGCATTAGCATGAGGCAGACCCCTCTTCTGGTACTCCATCACCACCACCATTGCAATGTGATCCCCAAGAATATTTTTGTGAGTAGCCTGCAAGCTGCTCACATCGGGTAGAAGCGTATTCACTCCAGCGACTGAGGTCTCTACAACTTCAGGGGCATCAGTATCAGAAGTGTTCTGAAAAGTGTCACGGAGTGTCAATGATTTCCCATCATTTGCCAGGATTTGCCATCATTTGCCATGCTTTTGCCATGATTTGCCATCATTTGCCATGATTTCCCATCATTTGCCATGATTTGCCATCATTTGCCATAATTTGCCATCATTTGCCATGAATTCCATCATTTGCCATGATTTGCCATCATTTGCCATAATTTGCCATGGATTTGCCCATCATTTGCCATCATTTGCCATCATTTGCCATGATTTGCCATGATTTGCCATCATTTGCCATCATTTGCCATCATTTGCCATCATTTGCCATGATTTGCCATGATTTGCCATGATTTGCCATGATTTGCACTATTTTCCCACTGTAGTGAACAAATTTCAAATTTTCGATTTTTTTCGCCACATAGCACTTATCCCACTTAAATTGACGCAATTTCCCCAGTGGAGACACTGTGTTGAAATTTTGGCCCAAAAAACCACCCCACATAAATACTGTTCAAAATTTCCGAACATTGTAAATATTTTTTGGATATCAGTTTTATGGCTAACTTGGGATTTACATGATTTGCCATGATTTGCCATGATTTGCACTATTTTCCCACTGTAGTGAACAAATTTCAAAATTTTCGATTTTTTTCGCCACATAGCACTTATCCCACTTAAATTGACGCAATTTCCCCAGTGGAGACACTGTGTTGAAATTTTGGGCCCAAAAACCACCCCACATAAATACTGTTCAAAATTTCCGAACATTGTAAATATTTTTTGGATATCAGTTTTATGGCTAACTTGGGATTTACCATGATTTGCCATGATTTGCCATGTTTTGCCATGAATTGCCATCATTTGCCATCATTTGCCATGATTTGCCATGATTGCCATGATTTGCCATGATTTGCCATCATTTGCCATGATTTGCCATCATTTGCCATCATTTGCCATCATTTGCCATGATTTGCCATCATTTGCATCATTTGCCATCATTTGCCATAATTTGCCATGATTTGCCATCATTTGCCATATTTTCCATGATTTGCCATGATTTGCCATCATTTGCCATCATTTGCCATCATTTGCCATCATTTGCCATAATTTGCCATGATTTGCCATCATTTGCCATCATTTGCACAAACCCGCAAACCCGCAAACCCGCCACAGACCCGCCACACCCACACACACCACACCCGCAGACCCGCAGACCCGCAGACCCGCAGACCCGCAGACCCGCAGACCCGCAGACCCGCAGACCCGCAGACCCGCAGACCCGCAGACCCGCAGACCCGCAGACCCGCAGACCCGCAGACCCGCAGACCCGCAGACCGCCAGACCCGCAGACCCGCAGACCCGCAGACCCGCAGACCCGCCACACCCACACACACCACACCCGCAGACCCGCCGACCCGCAGACCCGCAGACCCGCAGACCCGCAGACCGCAGACCCGCCACACCCACACACACCACACCCGCAGACCCGCCGACCCCCGCAGACCGCAGACCCCGCAGACCCGCAGACCCGCAGACCCGCCACACCAACACACAACCCCACCCGCAGACCCGCAGACCCGCCGACCCGCAGACCCGCAGACCCGCCACACCCACACACACCACACCCGCAGACCCGCAGACCCGCAGACCCGCAGACCCGCAGACCCGCCACACCCACACACACCACACCCGCAGCCCGCAGACCCGCAGACCCGCAGACCCGCAGACCCGCAGACCCGCAGACCCGCAGACCCGCAGACCCGCCGACCCGCAGACCCGCAGACCCGCCACACCCACACACACCACACCCGCAGACCCGCAGACCCGCAGACCCGCAGACCCGCAGACCCGCAGACCCGCAGACCGCAGACCCGCACACCCACACCACACCACACCCGCAGACCCGCCGACCCGCAGACCCGCAGACCGCAGACCCGCCGACCCGCAGACCCGCAGACCCGCCACACCCACACACACCACACCCGCAGACCCGCAGACCCGCAGACCCGCAGACCCGCAGACCCGCAGACCCGCCACACCCACACACACACACCCGCAGACCCGCAGACCCGCAGACCCGCAGGACCCGCAGACCCGCAGACCCGCAGACCCCGCAGACCCGCAGACCCGCAGACCCGCAGACCCGCAGACCCGCCACACCCACACACACCACACCCGCAGACCCGCAGACCCGCAGACCCGCAGACCCGCAGACCCGCCACACCCACACACACCACACCCGCAGACCCGCAGACCCGCAGACCCGCAGACCCGCAGACCCGCAGACCCGCAGACCGCCGACCCGCAGACCCCCGCAGACCCGCCACACCCACACACACCACACCCGCAGACCCGCAGACCCGCAGACCCGCAGACCCGCAGACCCGCAGACCACGCAGACCCGCAGAACCCGCAGACCCGCAGACCCGCAGACCCCGCACACCCCCACACACCACACCCCGTCAGACCCGCAGACCCGCAGACCCGCAGACCCCGCAGACCCGCAGACCCGCAGACCCGCAGACCCGCAGACCCGCACACCCACACACACCACACCCGCAGACCCGCAGACCCGCAGACCCGCAGACCCGCAGACCCACCCGCAGACCCGCAGACCCGCAGACCCGCAGACCCGCAGACCCGCAGACCCGCCACACCCACACACACCACACCCGCAGACCCGCCGACCCGCAGACCCGCAGACCCGCCACACCCACACACACCACACCCGCAGACCCGCAGACCCGCAGACCCGCAGACCCGCCACACCCACACACACCACACCCGCAGACCCGCAGACCCGCAGACCCGCAGACCCGCAGACCCGCCAGACCCGCAGACCCCGCCACACCCACACACACCACACCCGCAGACCCGCCGACCCGCAGACCCGCAGACCCGCCACACCCACACACACCACACCCGCAGACCCGCCGACCCGCAGACCCGCAGACCCGCCACACCCACACACACCACACCCGCAGACCCGCAGACCCGCAGACCCGCAGACCCGCAGACCCGCAGACCCGCAGACCCGCAGACCCGCAGACCCGCAGACCCGCCACACCCACACACACCACACCCGCAGACCCGCAGACCCGCAGACCCGCAGACCCCGCAGACCCGCCACACCCGCAACTAGATGCCGGCTCAGCTACCTGAAACGCGGTAATATACAGAGAGTAACCCGCAAACCCGCAAACCCGCAAACCCGCAAACCCGTAAACCCGCAAACCGCAAACCCGCAAACCGCAAACCCGCAAACCCGCAAACCCGCAAACCGCAAACCCGCAAACCCGTAAACCCGCAAACCCGCAAACCCGCAAACCCGCAAACCCGCAAACCCGCAAACCCGCAAACCCGCAAACCCGCAAACCCGCAAACCCGCAAACCCGCAAACCCGCAAACCCGCAAACCCGCAAACCCGCAACCCGCAAACCCGCAAACCCGCAAACCCGCAAACCCGCAAAACCCGCAAACCCGCAAACCCGCAAACCCGCAAACCCGCAAACCCGCAAACCCGCAAACCCGCAAACCCGCAAACCCGCAAACCCGCAAACCCGCAAACCCGCAAACCCGCAAACCCGCAAACCCGCAAACCCGCAAACCCGCAAACCCGCAAACCCGCAAACCCGCAAACCCGCAAACCCGCAAACCCGCAAACCCGCAAACCCGCAAACCCGCAAACCCGCAAACCCGCAAACCCGCAAACCCGCAAACCCGCAAACCCGCAAACCCGCAAACCGCAAACCCGCAAACCCGCAAACCCGCAAACCCGCAAACCCGCAAACCCGCAAACCCGCAAACCCGCAAACCCGCAAACCCGCAAACCCGCAAACCCGCAAACCCGCAACCCGCAAACCCGCAAACCCGCAAACCCGCAAACCCGCAAACCCGCAAACCCGCAAACCCGCAAACCCGCAAACCCGCAAACCCGCAAACCCGCAAACCCGCAAACCCGCAAACCCGCAAACCCGCAAACCCGCAAACCCGCAAACCCGCAAACCCGCAAACCCGCAAACCCGCAAACCCGCAAACCCGCAAACCCGCAAACCCGCAAACCCGCAAACCCGCAAACCGCAAACCCGCAAACCCGCAAACCCGCAAACCCGCAAACCCGCAAACCCGCAAACCCGCAAACCCGCAAACCCGCAACCCGCAAACCCGCAAACCCGCAAACCCGCAAACCCGCAAACCCGCAAACCGCAAACCCGCAAACCCGCAAACCCGCAAACCCGCAAACCCGCAAACCCGCAAACCCGCAAACCCGCAAACCCGCAAACCCGCAAACCCGCAAACCCGCAAACCGCAAACCCGCAAACCCGCAAACCCGCAAACCCGCAAACCGCAAACCCGCAAACCCGCAAACCCGCAAACCCGCAAACCCGCAAACCCGCAAACCCGCAAACCCGCAAACCCGCAAACCCGCAAACCCGCAAACCCGCAAACCCGCAAACCCGCAAACCCGCAAACCCGCAAACCCGCAAACCCGCAAACCCGCAAACCCGCAAACCCGCAAACCCGCAAACCCGCAAACCCGCAAACCCGCAAACCCGCAAACCCGCAAACCCGCAAACCCGCAAACCCGCAAACCCGCAAACCCGCAAACCCGCAAACCCGCAAACCCGCAAACCGCAAACCCGCAAACCCGCAAACCCGCAAACCCGCAAACCCGCAAACCCGCAAACCCGCAAACCCGCAAACCCGCAAACCCGCAAACCCGCAAACCCGCAAACCCGCAAACCCGCAAACCCGCAAACCCGCAAACCCGCAAACCCGCAAACCCGCAAACCCGCAAACCCGCAAACCCGCAAACCCGCAAACCCGCAAACCCGCAAACCCGCAAACCCGCAAACCCGCAAACCCGCAAACCCGTAAACCCGTAAACCCGCAAACCCGCAAACCCGCAAACCCGCAAACCCGTAAACCCGCAAACCCGCAAACCCGCAAACCCGCAAACCCGCAAACCCGCTAAACCCCGCAAACCCGCAAACCCGCAAACCCGCAAACCCGCAAACCCGCAAACCCGCAAACCCGCAAACCCGCAAACCCGCAAACCCGCAAACCCGCAAACCCGCAAACCCGCAAACCCGCAAACCCGCAAACCCGCAAACCCGCAAACCCGCAAACCCGCAAACCCGCAAACCCGCAAACCCGTAAACCCGCAAACCCGCAAACCCGCAAACCCGCAAACCCGCAAACCCGCAAACCCGCAAACCCCGCAAACAAACCCGCAAACCCGCAAACCCGCAAACCCGCAAACCCGCAAACCCGCAAACCCCGCAAACCCGCAAACCCGCAAACAGCCCAAACCCGCAAACCCGCAAACCCGCAAACCCGCAAACCCGCAAACCCGCAAAACCCGCAAACCCGCAAAACCCGCAAACCCGCAAACCCGCAAACCCGCAAACCCGCAAAACGCAACCGCAAACCGACGCAAACCCGCAAACCCGCAAACCCGCAAACCGAACCCCGCAAACCCGCAAACCCGCAAACCCGCAAACCCGCAAACCCGCAAACCCGCAAACCCGCAAACCCGCAACCCGCAAACCCGCAAACCCGCAAACCCGCAAACCCGCAAACCCGCAAACCCGCAAACCCGCAAACCCGCAAACCCGCAAACCGCAAACCCGCAAACCCGCAAACCCGCAAACCCGCAAACCCGCAAACCCGCAAACCCGCAAACCCGCAAACCCGCAAACCCGCAAACCCGCAAACCCGCAAACCCGCAAACCCGCAAACCGCAAACCCGCAAACCCGCAAACCCGCAAACCCGCAAACCCGCAAACCCGCAAACCCGCAAACCCGCAAACCCGCAAACCCGCAAACCCGCAAACCCGCAAACCCGCAAACCCGCAAACCCGCAAACCCGCAAACCCGCAAACCCGCAAACCCGCAACCCGCAAACCCGCAAACCCGCAAACCCGCAAACCCGCAAACCGCAAACCCGCAAACCCGCAAACCGCAAACCCGCAAACCCGCAAACCCCGCAAACCCGCAAACCCGCAAACCCGCAAACCCGCAAACCCGCAAACCCGCAAACCCGCAAACCCGCAAACCCGCAAACCCGCAAACCCGCAAACCCGCAAAACCCGCAAACCCGCAAACCCGCAAACCCGCAAACC